>OY728155.1:925025426-926275426 GCA_963277665.1 Viscum album | reverse complement strand
ATGTTGGACATCTGTGTCAAGGCCTTGTGACAAGACCTAGGGGATAACTATGACTAGACCCCAACCCGAAGAGCTTACTTTTACCAGTCTCCAACCCAGAGAGCTTACTTTTACCAGTCTCTAACCCGAAACATACTAGTCCAATACATTCTTCATATGTCAGATCGGGTCATGTATTCAAGGTGTCCCATACCACCTTGAATAATTAAATTTTATTTCAGATTACTCAAGGTGTCCCATACCACTTTGAGTAATTTGATTTCTTATCTTATTATCATGTTATGCCACATGCATGAATCATTGAGTGCAACTATTTAATGGAAAAATGAAACCATTTAATCCATGAATATATAATATTATAGATAACATTGAAAATAAGGTAGTAGGTGTTTATTAAAGGCATACATGGTTCATTTCACATTTTTTTCACAAGAGATAATTACTAAAGCACAAAAAATAGTGGGTGAGAATGGGTTTTCCATATGAAGTGTTAAAATGATAACTATTTAATTAAAAAAAACCTTATTCCATGAATGAAAATAAATGTTTTTTAATATGCAGTTAGGTAGTGTCCGTGATCAAAAAATTAAATTACATTACGACTTAACAACAACAATCACCATAGTTGACACAACATTAGGTGAGCTTAACACGATCGTATGGTTAAACACAACCTTTGATCCTTTAAATATATTTTGGTAAAAACAAAATTTTATCCTATTTTTAATCATAAAACACACCAAGGTCCATTATACAATGCCTTTGAAACATAGAATCATAATAAGGATCATATTATTAAGAATTCTTTAATAAAAACAATTTTGACAAGATTTAAGACATACAATTTTACATAAATACCTCTTGGTTTGTCCTACATGGAGACTGACATTATTTAAAGTTTTACTTAATTAATTAATTTCTAATGATCCATTCATAAAATCAAGGTGCAGGAAACTATAACCATATATATATTTGATATGTATATATATGGGTTTCCAATTTTTAAACTAAGTTTAATAATTTCACATTAGTAATAGATACTTAAAACATATTTATTACACCTTCATTAAAAACCCAACCACGTTAGGTTATGATACATGTGACCGTATATACCTATATAACTATAAAAGGTATTCACATATATATGTTGCATGAGGAAAGGGATTAGTTCTTCAAGTTTGCACAACCCGAAGGTCTGAAGGACCTAGAATCAGGTATTTGAGGATTTCCACCCAATCTATATAACTATACTTTCATTCATACGTTCATAAATTAAATTTATAGAAAACGCATGTAAGTATATATATATAGTACATAAATCATGTTTTTTCTTGTATTAAAATACTCCCCTATGTTTGTACAACCTTGTGAAATGAACCAAAATATTTAGATTTGGTTTAAGGAAAGGTTTGTTAACTAAACCATAGGATTATATGTATATATATATATATACACACTGTGTATATATAGGATTTTTCATGAGAAAGACAAAGCATAAAAACCCTTACATTGGTCTGAGGAGAAGGAGAACTCGAGGAAGACTTGGCTGAAGCTTTCTAGAGGTTCAAGAGCAAAAGACCCGTGAGGTTCCTAGGTGCGACCGGTTTATAAACTATATAAACAAACCAAACATTTATTATAACTGTTGAGAAGAACCGTGTCCAACCAGTTCATTAATTGGTCGGATAAGACTTATGGACAAAGGGGGACAAGGAGGGTCCACCCAGATATCTAGGTTGAAGAAAGAAGAAAAAAGAAATGGTGCAAATGAGTATAGGGTTCGGTGCAGTGCACGATGCGGGGAGGAAGAAGAAGACACCGCGGGGAAAAACTAGGAGAAAAATAGACGGTCAGGATTTGATCTGATGAAAGATCAGGCGTCTCACGATCATCGCAGTGTTTTAAAAACCTCTAATGGTCGCGATTAGATCGTGCCGGATCGAACGGTCCATGTAAATCATGGAGTGAAACACGGTTGCTGAAGGTCGATCGCGGGGTCAAGATCGATGGCCTAGATCGCGCACGACACAACCCAACAGCCCAAATCTCGTTTTGCCCAAAAATCCTTGTCCCACATCAAATTGGCAAGAGTTTCTGCAGCACTTTATAAGCCTAATCCTCACACAACATCACCAATAACACAACACACACCAGGGAGCCTTACACACGGGATCCCACCTTCCCGCGCAGGTTTGGGCCTACCCCTGCCTTGCTGTGACCCTGTGCCCACATTGGCACGCTCATGTGCTCCTGCTCCCATGCCCCTTCGGGGAACCTATGCCAGAGCTTGGGTCGGCCTTGGCTTGGGCTGAGGGCTAGACTCATCCACTACATGTGAGTTGCCTCCCTTGTCCCAACCTTAAAAGGGATGGCCCTAGCTGGCCTATTTTTAATTTATAAAAACTAACTTATAAAATTTATGAGGTCTCAAGGAAAGAGAAATACATTCATTAAAACCATATAAAAATTATCTCTTCTAAACATGGCTTTTATTTAAACGTTATAAGGTCAAAGAATACAAATTAGTCTTTGTCTTAATTAAAAGTATTTCTAAAATTATTAATAAACACTAAACGTTTTAACATAAGAGTTATTAAATTGGGATTTAATAAAAATACATGATAGTTCCTATACTAGTATTATAGAAATCTTATATTAAACAAAAACATAATTTAATTTGATGAAATTAAACATAACTTATAACACTGTTTAAGAACTGGAAATCTTCACAATATAATTAAAATATTTTCAAAGTGTTTTTAAATTCCTTATTATATTTCAAAACATAAGTGTAATTCAAAGCATTATATCATAGTTAAAGGTTATCTTATAATTCCCAATTTGTAGATTTTGGAAAACTAAGTTGTACTTAATTTTTCTTTAGTTTTAACACCACAAGGCCAATGACTATAGTTATAGTCGTTGTATTTCCAATGGACACCCAAGGTAACGGTCGAGTTGATGTCATATAAAACCTTGTCTTAGGGTGTCCTAAACCCATGAAAAAGAATAAGGGGGAGGAGGAGGAGGAGGAGATAGAGAAGATGGTGCTTTCCATATCGTTGATGCTTAACACGGTTTATATGATCATGGTGGTGTTGTTATTCATTTTCACTAACCCGAAGGATCTCCTTTATTTACCATGTCGTGTTGTCTTTGTAGGGGGCCTTCCTGTAGTTCTGATAGGGTTTTTATTAGGCGTTTTTGGGTAGGATGGTTCCTTGTGTTATTGAAACATTGTAAACACTATTGTGTTATTTTTATTATAAAAATCCCTGTGTCCATTTGTGTGTTTTACTCGGTTACATTCTAATATAAATTAAAACCATATTATTACTTTCTCATGAAAAAAAAGTTTTTTATAGTTGTTAAGAAGTTCAAACAAAAAGTAAACATGAACCTATCCAAACATGAGGTTCTAGTTTCGGGGGTGTTACATTATCTCCCCCTTCAATGAATTGCGTCCTCGCAATTCCTTTCACACAACCTTTCTAAAAGACTCCCTTAAAACTTCACCACAACAACCATCATGGAGGATACTTAGGTAGGGATAGATAAATACCCAAGTTAGTGTTTAGTTCTTCTGTTTCTCTGGCTCAAACACACTTCAGACAGTACGGGTTAAACTCATGTTGTGTGTACTTGGGCTTCAAAGAGAGGCTCGAAAGGTGGAGAGTTCGGAAATGTCTGAATGGAAAATTTTTATGAGAACCCGTTGGGTTGACTCCTGTATGAAAATTTTAATGACCTCAACATGGTCATATATATAGATGCTCATTATTTAGTACATGTAAGATGCACGTAGGTCCCCTTCCAAGGCAGCATCATGAAACCTCATCCTGGCCATGAAGTCTTGGGATTGGGTGGAACATAGGAAAAGAACTTTATGTTAATTTCCCCTTCATCTATACACAACAAGCTGATAATTAGCTATACCATGGTAAATATTTCTATTCTCTTGACATGAACGAAGAATGCTCGGACTGTTTGACACTTCGTAAAATTGCCTGCACATTTCTTATAAGTTTGTGAAAGGTCGACACTCTCTCTCACATGCTTTGACCAAGATGGTCTCTAGTATCTCGGTAGGAAGTGATAAGATGTGAGTCCATAATTTCATCTGAAAATTAGAAAAATACTCATATTTAGTAATACCTAAGTAAATTTATCTTTGTTTAAGTTCTGGTTTTCCAAAGTTATCTAAACTGAACCCTCTGATACCAATTGTGAGGACCCAACCCCAGAAAACCCGGAGCCAGTGCCTTCGGAACATGATGTGTACATTTTAACAAAAAAATTCCCTAATAAATTACACATCATGTCCCATCAAGAGAGGATTGAATTCAGTTCGGGTTCTGAGAAACCATCTACTTCTGTCATACTCCTTTAGCTCAAACTGAAAACCTGAAAAAATTAAATAAAAAACGTAGGGTGAGCATACGAATGCACATTAAGGGGTTTAAAAATAAACCAATATATCTTTTGAAAATATTCTTTAAAACATTCCATAAAAGATTTTTCTTAAAGAATAAATGTAACATATTATAAAAAATCTCAATTAATAGAACATGCTAATAGGATTACAAGGATACAAGATTCAAGTAGGCATTCTCATTTGGAGTAACAAATAAAAGACATTCAAAACCTATATGACATATGAATGTGTAAGAACCAATTAAAAAGAATAATCAGAGTTGTTCATAAAGGAAATAACTTCATTTTCATACACTGAAAACTAATTCACTGAGTGCTAAACATATGTCATGCCATAAGCTTTTACTTTCCTGATACTCATAAGTATTGGCTCTTAACCATTGATATTCTACTAATCGAATATCCATTTGGGTAATAATTTATCAAACACACAAATAGGGAAATGTATAATGTCAGACATCTATGTCAAGGCCTTGTGCCAAGACCTAGGGGATAACTGTGACCGGACCCCAACCTGGAGAGCTTACTTTTACCGGTCTCCAACCCAATGAGCTTACTTTTATCGGTCTCCAACCAGGAACATACTAGTCTAATACATTCCTCATATGTCAAATCGGGTCATGTATTCAAGGTGTCCCATACCATCATGAATAATTAAATTTTATTTCAGATTATTCAAGGTGTCCCATACCACTTTGAGTAATTTTATTTCTTATCTTATTATCATGTTATGCCACATGAATGCATCATTGAGAGCAACTATATAATGGAAAAATGAAACCATTTAATCCATAAATACATAATATGATAGATAACATTGAAAATAAGGTAGTATGTGTTTATCTAAGGCATACATGGTTCATTACACATTCTTTTCACAAGATATAATTATTAAAGCACAACAAATAGTGGATAAGAAGGGGTTTTCCATATGAGGTGTTAAAATGATAACTATTTAATTTTAAAAAAAAATATTCCATGAATGAAAATAAATGTTATTTAATATGCTGCTAGGAAGTGTCAGTGATCAAACAATTAAATTACATTACGACTTAACAACAACAATCATAGTAGTTGACACAACATTAAGTGATCTTAACACGATCGTATGGTTAAACACAACCTTTGATCCTTTAAATATATTTTGGTCAAAACAAAATTTTATCCCCTTTTTAATCATAAAACACATCAAGGTCCATTATAAAATGCCTTTGAAACATAGAATCATAACAAGTCTCATATTATTAATAATTCTTTAACTAAAACAAGTTTGACAAGATTTAAGACATACAATTTTACATAAATACCTCTTGGTTTGGCCTACATGAAGACTAAAATTATTTAAAGTTTTACTTAATTAATTAATTTCTAATGATCCATTCATAAAATCAAGGTGTTGGAAACTATAACCATATATATATTTGCTAGGTATATATATGGGTTTCCAATTTTTAAACTAAGTTTAATAATTTCACATTAGTAATAGATACTTAAAACATATTTATTACACCTTCATTAAAAACCCAACCATGTTAGGTTATGATACATGTGACTGTATATACCTATATAACTATAAAAGGTATTCACATATATAAGTTTCATGAGGAAAGGGATTAGTTCTTCAAGTTTGCAGAACCTGAAGGTCTGAAGGACCTAGAATCGGGTATTTAAGGATTTCCGCCTAATATATATGACTATACTTGAATTTATACATTCATAAATTAAATTTACAAGAAACACATGTAAGTATATATATATATATAGTATATAAATTATGTTTTTTTCTTGTATTAAACTACTCCCCTATGTTTGTACAACCTCTTGAACCCAACCAAAAAATTTAGATTTGGTTTAAGGAAAGGTTTGTTAACTAAACCGTAGGATTATATGTATATATATATATATACATAAACCGTGTATATATAACATTTTTCGCAAGAAAGACAAAGCATAAAACCCCTTACATTGGTCTGAGGAGAAGGAGAAATAGAGGAAGACTTGGTTGAAGCTTACTAGAGGGTTGAGATCAGAAGACCCGCGAGGTTCCTAGGTGTAACTGGTTTATAAACTATATAAAAAAACCAATATTTTATTATAACCATTGAGAATAACCGCATCCAACCGGTTCATTAATTTTCTGGGGAAGACTTATGGACAAAGGGGGACAATGAGGGTCCACCCGGCTATCTTGGTTGAAGAAAGAAGAAAAAGGAAATGGTGAAAATGAGTATAGGGTTCAGTGTAGCGCATGCCGTGGGGAGGAAGAAGACGATGCAGCAGGGCGAAAATAGGAGAAAAACGGATGGTCAAGATTTGATCTGAGGTAAGATTGGGTGGCTCACAATCGTTGCGGAATTTTAAAAACCTCGAACGGTTGTGATTAGATCACGCCGAATCAAATGGTCCACATAAATCGTGGAGCGAAATGCAGTTGTTGAGGGTCGATCATGGGGTAGAGATCGATGACCTAGATCACGCGCGATGCGATCCAATGGCCCAAATCTTGTTTTGCCCAAAAATCCTTGTCTCGCATCAAATTGGCAAGGGTTTCGGTGGTACTTTATAAGCCTAAGCCTCCCACAACACCACTAATAACACAACACACACCAGGGAGCCTTACACACAGGATAATGCCTTCCCGCGTTGGCTTTGGCCTACCCCTGCCTTTTCGTGACCCTATGTCAATAGTGGCGCGCTCATGTACTCCTGCTTTTGTGTGCCCTTCAGAGAACCTATGTCAGAGCTTAGGCCGGCCTTGGCTTGGGCTAAGGGATAGGCTTAGCCACTGCGTGTGAGCTGTCTCCCTTGGCCTAGCCTTAAAAGGGTTGGCCCTAGCTGGCCCATTTTTTTTATAAAAACTAACTTATAAAATTTATAATGTCTCAAGGAAAGAGAAATACATTCATTAAAACCATATAAAAATTATCTCTTTTAAACATGGATTTTATTTAAACATTAGAAGGTCAAAGAATAAAAATTAGACTTTGTCTTAATTAAAAGTATTTCTAAAATTATTAATAAACATTAAAATTTTTAACATAAGAGTTATTAAATTGGGATTTAATAAACATACATGATATTTCCTATACTAGTATTATAGAAATCATAGTTTAATCAAAAACATAATTTAATTTGAAGAAATTAAACATAACTTATAACATTGTTTAAGAACTGGAAATCTTCACAATATAATTAAAATATTTTCAAAGTGTTTTTGAATTCCTTATTATATTTCAAAACTTAAGTGTAATTCTAAGAATTATGTCGTAGTTAAAGGTTATCTTATAATTCCCAATTCATAAATTTTGGAAAACTAAGTTGTACTTAATTGTTCTTTAGTTTTAATACCACAAGGCCAATGACTATAGTTATAGCCGTTGGATTTCCAACGGTCACCCAAGGTAACAGTCAGGTTGATGTCATATAAAACCTTGTCTTCCGGTGTCCTAAACCCATGAAAAAGAAGAAGAAGGAGAAGGAGGATAAGTAGAAGGAAAAGATGGTGCTTTCCATACCGTTGATGCTCATCACAGTTTATATGATCATAGTGGTGGTGTTCTTCATTTTCACTAACCCGAAGGATCTTTTTTATTTACCGTGTCTTATTGTCTTTGTAGGGGGCCTTCTCGTAGTATTGATAGGGTTTTTATTAGGCATTTTTGGGTAGGATGGTTCCTTGTGTTCTTGACACATTGTAAACACTACTGTGTTCTTTTTATTATAAAAATCCTTGTGTCCATTTGTGTGTTTTACTCGGTTACATTCTAATATAAATTAAAACCATATTATTAATTTCTCATGAAAAACAAGTTTTGTTTAGTTGTTAAGAAATTCAAACAAAAAGTAAACATGAACCTATCAAAACATGAGGTTTGAGTTTCGGGGGGTGTTACAGGTCAAGCGCTGCTGAAAGGAGTGTCATGCTTATCATACTTCGCATCGGAACAAATCCATAGGTAGGGGATATGTGCAAAGATACAATAGGTGATCATTGATCTACCATCCTAAAGAGTCCAGGGGACCCACATTCTAAGGTGGAAGGGAAGGGAACTGACCCTGGCGTCAACCCAATAATCCACCCTAATCACTAACCAAGGTTAAGCACCACTACACAAGCTTTGTTCTCGAAACCCGACACATCGTATCTCATAGGCTGAAACAGAGGACACCATCACATTCTACATGGAAAACTGCTCAGGATAGTCTACTCGCAAGCCTGGATCTGAGTTCTAGTGATGGAGACACACAAGATGGAAGATCTCAAGAAGATCCTCAAAAAGTACACGATGTGAACTGAAGCCCACAGAGCGTGTGGACTCGCCCATGCACTTGGTTGTGTCTCCCATCCACATGGCCTAGCTTGGACATGTAGGGTTACATGGTGTGTACAGCCCATACACGGTGTTCTCTACCTCACCCAGCCCCTGACCATGTTCTTCCTCCACATGGTCTTTCCAGTCATGCATCCCATACTACACATCGTGTTCAAGCTAAACGAACACCTAGTTGTGTGTTTTTTTAGTTTCTGTGTTTGGAACCCCATATCTGTGTACTTTCGTCGTGTAGTTATACACGGCCATGTGCGATCACACGACTTACCAGGTCATTGTAACATCTCTGAATTTCTATGAATTTTTTTAAAATTATATGGGATTATTTTGAGACAGCACACTCTGATGACACGTGATTCTGAGTCCTAGTAAGACCGAAATGAAATTTTGAACTTTTTATAAGGTACGATCAGTAAACGTGGGAGTGGGTTTTTCTAACTTTTGAACCGGTGATCATATCAAAAATATAAGAGCACCATTGAACCCATAATGATGGAATTCTCCTAGAAAGGACTTAACTTTGGTCTACAAGGGCTGAATGGAATAGTTAATTTTCAAACTTTTTGAGAAAAATAATAAAATAACTTAAAAATTTATTTTATTTCTTTTCTCACCGATGAGCGGAAACACGGCGACGCTGCGGTGCAGTGGAAAGGCAACGATGAGGCGCATTAATGGAGCTCATTAATGTCTTGTTAACCCAAATCATAATGATGATTTAATTATGTGTAACAACGACGCTATTTCATAAATGAAACATCGTAACAATGCGACGTTGTAGCGTAACAGAAATGTTGCGATGTGTTTTATTTTTAATCATTTGACATGTTGGTGGAATGAGGATTAAATTGTGAGGATTCTTTGATGAACCTCTAATAGATTTCCTCCCTAATGAAGAATGAATAATGCTGGTGGGAAGTCATCAACTTCAACATACTTCAAAGAATGAAAAATTCTGGCAGGATGTCATGGACTTCGACATACCTCAAAGAATGATGAACTCCATCGACCTCTTGGACCCTTGAGGATGAAGTGCTATGATAAAAAACATCAACGAGGTAGGGGTTTTATTTTTAATACTTCCTTGTACTTTATTTATAAACAATGAACATGGATCAACTCGCAAACAGGTTGATTCATGGGTCACTCATTCTTGAGGAAGGGTACTCGTTTTGGGGTTCAACTTCAGGATTGAATTATTTTATTTTATTGATATAACATCAATCTCTGATCCTCCCAATGTATTTAAACTTCAAACACAGAGGGTGTGGGCCGACACGAACAAGGGTCAAGCCCCTCCACTTTTGTTTCCTTCATGACTGAATTATTAATTGGATGGAAAGGTATAATCGAGGCCATCGTAGGGAAGGTGACATCCCCTAGAGGTCGTAGGCACAGGAGGCATTGAGAACGGACCACCGGAGCACGTCCGGTGGCCCACCTAAGACCCTTTCGGTACGGTGTGGTGACCCAGACAGCTATGTTGGTGGCTATCCCACATGAAGGAGGTTGTAGCCTTTGGCCATGTCACAACAAGAGGGTTCGTCGGCCTCCAAGCCAGCAGCTGGCAGCGAGTTGACGTAGCGATGCATCGCACGCGGAGGAGCTGCGGTTCGTGGATGACCCACGGGGTAGGAGGTTTCAGACACAGTTCTCAACCACATCTTGGCTGAAATAGGCAGGAGGCAGGCCGGACCCACACCCAGTAGGCCAGACAAGACCGGGTCACCGGGTGACCCGGCAAGCTGGACCCTTGGCTAAACTGGGCTGAGTCCAGCGAGGCCCATTGGGCCTGGCCCACTGGCCAGGCCGGACCGGACTGACCCAGACCCAAACCGGGCTAGGTCAAGTTAGTCTAATTAAACTAGGGTATGTGGGACCCTCAAGCCGGGTTGGTGGGGTCGGTCCGACCGGGTCGGACCAGGCCCAGACGCAATTGGTCTCTATTTACTAAAACACTAGTATCTTATAGACCGGGTGTCCATTTGACACATCATCTATTGTGTTGGAACCCTTACAATGAGATGATCATTTGAGTTAATCTATGTGAGACTTCATGGTGGTTGAGGTATGACTGATGGATCGAGCAGTAGTCGTGTGGATCATTAGTGGCCTAGTAGATAAGCAACAGCCGTGTGGATCCTTAGTGTCATGGAAGATGAGCAGTAGTCGTGTTGATCCTTAGTGGCCCAGTAGACAAGTAGCATCTGTGTGGGTCCTTAGTGGCCTAGTAGATGAGCAATATTCGTGTGGATCCTTAGTGGCTCAACAGATGAGCACTGATTCATTAGTTATGAGTCCCTCAACAGTACAAAACGTTCATCATTATAGTCAATGATCCTTCTTCATATGCTTTAGATTGTACATGGTGTGAGTTTTCCATACTTTGTGGTCCTACTTTGTGATCTTACTTCGTGGCCTTACTTGGTGTCTTTTTTGTGTGGTTTCTTTCCTTAGTGGACTGGGTCCCCTAATGAGTACTATGTTACTCACTTATACATAGTCTTTGCTCACACATTTTGTGTCTTATACAGATGATAGATGTTTCTACGGAGGACTTGGTGGCCTAGGAGCAGGCAGGGCCCAGTGAGATTAGGCAGAAAGGGAGTACTCCCACATATTCTAGTAGCTACCCTACTCTTACCATAAGGTGGGGTTCTCTATAGCCGACTTGTTCATAGTTTTTACTTGTACTCTTCAGTTTTCAGTTGGATTTTGTCGGGTTTATATTCTGGAGCACTTGTTTTTAGTTGTACATGTACTCAACACTTGTTTTAGTATACTTGTTTTCCCCTTTTAGTTTGTGGGACTTGGTTGGGCATGTGTGTGTGTACAGGTACTTAGGAAAATTCCTCCCACTTGTAGGTTGACGCCTTTGGCACTAGTCACCAACCCCTGTACTTTGGGAGGTGGGATTGGGGTATGTCACGACATGGGACCCAGGGGACGGGTCTGACAAAGTGGTATCAGATGTGGTCGGTTCTACCTCAAAGACCAAGAGTCTGTTTTATTTGTTTTGGGGAAACAATGTTAAATGTTGTGAGTCTGAATTTCATATTTGGGGAGTCCAGAGTTGGTGTGGCTACCGAAGTATCCACACAATAGGACCTTAAATTCTAATTTTTGATTGAACGTATAAAAACACTAGTTGCAAGAGTGTCTTCTTATATTCTTTTGTATAAGAGTCAGCTCACCATGTATAATCTATTGATCGTGGCCCATATTAATTTATTTTAGGATGCCTTCATGTGTATGACCATACAGGATTCCGATATGTGGTCGGGAGGACATCCCACCTAGTGACGAGGGATCCCTTTAGGGACCAGTTCTTAAGATGGCCCCACCGAGTGGTGCACTAGTGCTACCACCACCTGTAGGTCAGCATCTACTACCAACAGTACCAACCGAAGACGTTCGTAGAATGAGTGCCTTGAATGAGTTTTAGAGATAGAGACCTCCCAGGTTTAGGGGAAAGATAGATCCTCAGGTTGCTGAGGATTTTATGGAGGCAGTTACATGGGTCTTCTGCATACTAAGGACACCGCTTGACCATATGGTGATCTTAGCTGTGAGCCTTATTCAAGGATTGACAGGGAGTTACAGGATTCTGACGATTCATACTCATAATGAGGTGGCCCTCATATGGATGGAATTTGAGTGGATTTTTCAGGGATGAGTTCTTCCCCATGACTTTGCACTCAGTACGCATTCAGAAGCTGCTTCACCTTCAGTAGGGTAGCATGACAGTAGCTGAGTACTCAGCAAGGATTACCGAGATTTCCTGCTACTCTAAAGACATGGTTAAATACCCTTTCTTCATGGATCAAGCCATTGAGAAGGGACTAAAGTGGGATATTAGGGCTTCAATGGTGTTTCTCAACATCCCCACATAGTCTAGAGTGATAGAGAGATCTATACAAGTAGATATCTTCCTCACAGAGTAGGCACTAACAGTGGGTTCCACCACCGGGCAACAGGTAGTCGAGCTATCCATGGAAGGCAGCCGACAGATGGTGCAGCGGTCTAAGTGGGCCATATCATCTAGTGTATGTCCCAGGACTTAGGATCGGTGGTGTGAGGCTGCCAGGATAGTGGGAGACAACCGAGGAGCAGGGTGTGCTACTCGTGCGGCAGGCAATGACACATGGCTCGACAGTGCCCGACCCGCCGAACAAACGATCAGTAGATGGTCAAGGGACCGCCGAGACAAAGGAAGAGGTTAGAGTGAGGAGGGTTGTAGGGTAGTGAATGTGGAAATGGAGAATTCCGATCATTAGGTGGTGGGTGATAGTTCGAGGTACTACTTCCCCACCTCTATGTGGTCCACTCCAACCTCAAGGAGCAGGCGGACAGGGGCGAGCTCAACTTCAGGCAGTAGAGGCTTATGACCACGGTACTCTGGAGTTGATTTTAGGTATGATCTATTTCTTATCCACCTTATATGTAGTTCTTATAGACATAGGTTCCAGTCACTCTTTCCTTTCCACAACTCTTGTTCAGAGCCCAGAGATTTAAGTGGAGCCATTGGCTCGACCCTTATGGCTAGAGACTCTTACGGGAGGGGATTCGACGATTACACACTGGTGTCAGCAATGTGAGATTACTCTAGGAGGTGAGATCTTGAGCTGAGATCTCTTAGTTGCAGCGTCAATTCTTTATGAATTCATCCTGGGTATGGACTAGTTATCTACAGTCCATGCTCAAATCAATTGTTTTATGTGCAAAGTGTGGTGTGTCCTTAAGGATGGGACAAGGTTTTCCTTCACCGGTAAGAAGGAAACCCTTGCAACACAGGACAGACTTTCTCGGAGGAGGGTATAGTTGATCACTCACTAGTTGGCTAGCCTCACCCTTGGTGCATTAGATGAGAGTATTCCAAGCTTTCCTATAGTGGTGGATGAGTACAAGGATGTTTTTCCTAAGGATGTTCTGAGAATACCTCTTCATAGAGAGGTAGACTTCTACATAGACATGTACCCTGAGATGGCACCAATATCTACACTGGTATATCAGATGGATCCAGTAGATCTTTGTGAGCTGAGGGTACAGCTAGATAACTTTCAAGAGAAGGGGGTCATAAGGCCCAATGTTTCTCCATGGGAAGACCCGATGTTGTTTTCCAAGAAGGCATATAAGAGTTTGAGGTAGTGTGTGGACTTCTGGTGCCTGATCCAGGTGACTGTGAAGAAAAAGTATCCACTGTCGAGGATCGATGACCTCTTCGATCAGCTTAAGAGAGTGAGGTGGTTCTCAAATATCGACCTTAGATCAGGTTATCATCATCTTTGGTTACGAGATGAAGACGTACCAAAGATAGATTTTAGATGTAGTTACGATCACTATGAGTTCTTAGTGATTCCCTTCGGTGTGAGCAATTCTCCAGAAGTGTTCATGGGACTCATGAAAAGGATCTTCCAGCCTTACCTCAGTCATTTTAGGGTATTCTTCATTAGTGACATCTTAGTGTACTCAGTGTTGGAGAAGGATTACACTACACACCTGCAGGTAGTCCTTGATACACTCTGAGAGCACTAGATTTATGGTAAGCTCTCGAAGTTCCAGTTCTAGTTTCAAGAGGTTCACTTTCTGGGACACGTCATCTTGGAGGATGGAGTTACAGTGGATACAGAGAAGATAGAGGTAGTGCTCACTTGGGATCCACCCAGGAGCATGACTGAGGTGTGAAGATTCTTGGGGTTGGTCAGTTACTATTGGAGATTCATGCCCAAATTTTCTAGAGTAGAAGCACCCTTATTGGCTTTGACATGGAAGGGACATCCCTTTGTGTGGATGGAGAAATTCTAGTAGATTTTCCAGGAGCTGAGGCGGAGACTGACTATTGCCCCCATCTTGAGACTACCAGAGGAGGGCATTGAGTACGTATTTTTCTATGATGCATCAAGAACCGGTCTAGGTTGTGTCCTGATGTAGGAGCAAGCGTTGATCACTTAAGGATCATAGCAGTTGAGGCAACATGAGAAGAACTACATGACCCACGACCTGGAGTTAGCAATAGCAGTCTTTGCCTTGAAGATGTGATGACACTACTTGATGGGTGAATGATTTATAGTTTACTCCAACCACAAGAGTCTTAGGAATATCTTCTCCTAGAAGGACCTAAACATGAGACATCGGTGATGGATAGAGTTCCTCCGAGACTATGACTTTGAGATAGTCTATACTCCTGGGAAGGGGAACGTGGTAATAGATGCTCTTAGTAGGAGGATCAGTTTGAATTTGTTGAGTGAGGTGACAGAGCAGCTTGCTAAGATGCAGATATCCTTTGTGGATGATGATAGAGTAGCTTACCTTCAGCCGATGATTGTTACTCCCCTACACTTATAGCAAGTTAGGGAGGCATAGCTAGTGGATGTTGACTGCGAGGCCCGATGTGATCAGTTATCCTCAGGACATGCTCTTGATGGGTTTTCGATAGGTGGGGAACACGTCATCCTTTTTAGAGGGCGCATCATAGTACCAATGTCGTTGTAGGAGGAGGTGTTGAGGGAGTTCTATACATCCCCTTTGGTAGTACATATTAGAGTGGAGAAGATGTACCAGGACCTTCGAAATCAGTACTGGTGGCCAGGAATGAAGAAAGAAGTGGCCGAGTTTTTCTCACGATGCCTCACTTGTCAGCAAGTGAAGGCCGAGCATCAAGTTATAGTAGGATTGGCCCAGCCACTTGAGGTACCAGAGTGGAAATGGGATGGTATCTCGATGGAATTCATGATGGGTTTACCACATACATCCAGAGGACATTATTCTATCTAAGACGATCATCAAAGGCACCCCGTGAAGTCACACTATCTCATAGACGTAGAGGAATACCAAGCCCTCTACCAATCCCTACTCTCGGATGGCTAGGAAGTGAGTTGTTCCTCGGGGCCCATGTTGTGACATACCCCAATCCCACCTCCAGATGGCCATGGGTTGGTGACTAGCACTGAAGACGTCAACCTGGAAGTGGGAGGAATTTTCCTGAGTATCTATATGCACACACACACCCAACCACATCCCATAAACTGAAAGGGGAAAACAAGTATACTGAAACAAGTGCTGAGTATAAGTACAACTGAAAACAAGTGGGCCAGAATACAAACTTAACAAAAAGAACTGAAAAATAGCAAAGTAAAAAGGGGCTCGGGTAGCCATCCACTGAGAACCCCACCTGATAGTAAGAGTAGTGTAGCTACTGGAAGCCGAAGTAGTACATCTTTTCTGTCTAATCCTACTAGGCCCTGCCTGCTCCTAGGCCACCAAGTCCTCCGTTGAAATGTCTATTGTCTGCACAAGACACAACACGTGTAGGTGAAGCCCGTGCGGGGGTGAGTAACACAGTACTTAGTAGGGGACCCCAATCCACTAAGGAGAAATACCACAAAGAAAATCCATAAAATAAGGACAACTCACACCTAGTACAATCTAAATCATAGGAAGAAGGTTAATCGACTATGAATGTTGAGAGACTCATCCCTGATGAATCGTTGCTCATCCGCCAGACTACTAAGGATCCACACAGTTGTTGCTCATATACCAGGCCACTAAGGATCCACATGAACGTCACTCATCTGTCGGTCCACTAAGGATCCACATGGATACTACTCATCTGTTGGGCCACTAAGGATCCACACGGCTGCTGCTCATCTGTCGGGCCACTAAGGATCTACACAGGTGCTACTCGAGCCATCAGTTATACCTCAACCACCAAGAAGTCCCATATAGAATAACCTAAGGGACTATCTCATCACAAGGGTTCCAACTCAATAGATGGTGCATCGAACTGATGCCTGTTCTGTGAGATGTTAGTGTTTTAGTATCCATGGGCTAGTTGCTTCTGGGCCCGGTATGATCCGGTCGGACCAACCCGACCAACCCAGCCCAGGTGTCCCATATACCTTGGTTAATTTGACTCACCAGACCTAGCTAGGTTCAATTCTAGGTTAGTCTGGTCTAGCCTAGCCAGTGGGTCAGGACCAATGGGCCTCACTGGTCTCGGCTCAGTTTGGCCGAGGGTCCAGCCTGCCGGGTCACCCGGCAACCCGATCTCGTCCAACCCGGCCTGAAGGGTGCGGATCTAGCCTACTGGCATGGGTCCAACCCACTGGACATCGGTCTGGCCCACCAGCATGGGGTCTGACCTGCTAAGAGAGGGTCTAGCCCACTAGAAATGGGTTATCCACGGGGTTGTTCCCCAGCCGTGGTCGGCTGACCGCAACTTCTCTACGTGTGATACGGCACGACACCACATTGGTTCGCTGCCAGCTGTCGACTCTGAGGCCAACGACCCCTCCTACTGCACCACAGCCAAAGGTTGAATCCTTCTCTGCATGAGAAATCCAATGATGTGGTTTTCTAGGTTTCCGTGGTGCACCGCCGTGTTGCGCCACCACCGGCATGCTGGTAAGGTCTTTGGCGGAACACCAGACACGCTCTGATGGTCTGTTCTCCGTGCTGCTTGTGCCTATGGCCTCCAAGGGATGTCACCTTCCCTACGATGGCATCTATTCTACCTTATCATCAAATTGAGAATTTATCCATGAATAACACCCAGACAGAAGGACTTAGGCCTTGTTCGTGTCATCCTGCACCCTCCGTGTTAGAAGTTTTAAGACATGGGGAGGCTCGGGGATTGGTGTTCTATCAACAAAAGTTTAATCCCAAATAGAAATCCTAGAAAGAAATACCCTCCCACAAGAATGCACGATCTATGGATCAAACTGTTCATGGTTTGATCTGTGTCCATCGTTTAGAGAAAGAACGGGGAAAATTTAGAATAAAACCCCTACCCCATTGACGTTAATTGCCATAGTGCTTCTTGCTCGAAGGTCCAAGAGGTTGATGGTGTTCGTCGTTCTTCGAGGTACATCGAAGTTGATGACATCTCACTGAAGTTCGTTGTTCTTCGTTAGGGATGAAATCTGTCACAGGTTCATTAGAAAATCCTCACATTTTTATCCTCGTTCTACCAACACGTCAACTATTAAAAAGAAAAAACATCGTAGCGGTTCTGTTATGCTATGATGTCACGTCGTTATGTTGTTTCATTTATGAAACAACATCACTATTACGTGTCATTAAAACATTGTTATACTACCTGTTAATGAGACATTAATGAGCTCCATTAATGCGCCTCATCTTTGCCTCATCGCTGCACTGCAACGTCGCAATGTGGTCGCTTGTCAGTAAGAAAAGAAATAAAATAACTTTTTAAGTTATTTTATTAATTTTCTCAAAAAGTCCAAAAATTAACTTTTCCATTTGGCCCTTGTCAGCTAATGTTAAGTCCTTTCTAGGTAAATCTTGGAATTCTGAGTTCAACAGTGCCCTCATATTTTCGATCTGAGCACCAGTCCAAAAGTTAGAAAAACCCACTAGCACATTTACTGAACGTACCTTAAAAAAGGTTAAAAATTCTGTTTTGGGCTCACCGGGCCTCAGAATCACATGTCATCAGAGTGTGTAGTGTTTAAATAATTCCATATAATTAAGAGAAATACATGGAAATTCCGAGACACCTTGGTGATGAAGACATACCAAAGGCAGCTTTTAGATGTCGGTACAGCCACTATGAGTTATTGATGATGCCCTTTTCCATGACCAATGCCCCAGTAGTGTTCATGGGACTCATGAATAGGATCTTCCGACCTTACCTTGATTGTTTTGTGGTAGTCTTCATTGATTACATCTTGATGTACTCAGCATCAGAGGAAGAGTGTGCTACACACCTTCGGATAGTCCTGGATACAATCTGAGAGCACCAGCTTTATGGTAAGCTCTCGAAGTGCTAGTTTTGGATTTGGGAGGTCCACTTTTTAGGACACATCATCTCAAAGGCCAAAGTTGTAGTAGATCTGGTGAATATAGAATCATTGCTCGCTTGGGATCCACCCAAGAGAGTGACTGAGGTGAGGAGCTTCTTGGGGTTGACTGATTACTATTGGAGATTTGTGCATTAATTTTCTAGAGTGAAATCACCCTTATCAGATTTTACATGGAAGGGGAATCCCTTCGTGTGGACGGAGAAATGCCAGCATTGTTTCTAGGAGTTGAGGTGGAGACTTACTAGTGCCCTCATCTTGACACTACCAGAGAAGGGCGTTGAGTACGTAGTTTTCTACGATGCATCAGGAATCGGTCTAGGTTGTGTCCTGATGCAGGAGCGAGTGGTGATCACCAAAGGCTCATGGTAGTTGAGGTAGCATGAGCATAACTATGAGACACAGGACCTAGATTTAGAAGCAGTGGTCTTTGCCTTGAATATGTGGTGAAACTACTTGATGGGTGAACAATTTATAGTTTATTATGACCACAAGAGTCTCAGGTATATATTTTCCCAGAAGTACCTAAACATGAGATAGTGACAATGGATAGAGTTCCTCCAGGACTATGACTTTGAGATATTCTATACTCCTAGGAAGGGGAACATGGTAGCAAACACGCTTAGCAGGAGGACCGATTTGCAGTAGCTGAGTGAGGAGACATAACAACTAGTCATGATGCGGATATCCTTCATGGATGATAATAGAGCATCTTACCTTCAGTCGATAACTGTTACTCCCCCACTCTTACAACAAGTCAAGGTGGCATAGATAGTGGATGTTGACTGCGAGGTACAACATGCTCAATTATCCTCAGTACATGCTCCTGATGGATTTTTTATAGGTGGGGAACACGTCATCCTTCTCAGAGGGTTCACTATAGTACTAGTGGAATTGAAAGAGTAGGTGTCGAGAGAGTTCCATACATTCCCTTTGGAGGTACATCCTAGAGTGGAGAAGATATACCAGGACCTCTGACATTAGTACTGGTGGCCAGGAATGAAGAAAGCAGTGGCCATGTTCATCTCATGATGCCTCACTTGTCATCAAGTGAAGGTCGAGCATCCGGTTCCAGCAGGCTTAGCTAAGCCACTCGAGGTACTAGAGTAGAAATGGGATGGTATCTTGATGGACTTTGTGATGGTGTTACCATGTACATCCAAAGTCCATGATTCTATCTAGGTGATCATTGACCGACTCACCAAGTCGACTCACTTACTACCCATCTGAGAGTAGGGATTGGTAGAGGGATTGGGATGCATCTACATCTAGGAGATAGTGCGGCTTCATGGAGTGCCTTCAATGATTATCTCAGAACGCAATGCACCCTTTAAATCCTGGTTTTGGAAGTGATTATTGGAGGCATTAGGAACTCAGTTACGCTTGAGCACAACTTTTCATCCCCAAATGGATGGTCAGACAAATAGGACCATACAGACCTTGGAGGACATGCTTCATGATTACATCCTAGATTTTGGTCATAGTTGGTAGGGCCACCTACCAGTGTTGGATTTTTCATACAACAACAGTTATCACTCCACCATTTTCATGGCACCATTTGAGACCTTGTACGGGTAGCCTTGCAGATCACCTCTTTGTTGGACAGACCCAGGGGAGTCGGCATTCAGGGGTCCAGAGTTCGTACGGGCTACCACTGAGAAGGTACAGATCATCTAGGAGTGGATGAGGACTGCACAGAGTAAGAATAAGTCTTATGTTGACAAGAGATGAATACCCTTGGAGTTCGAGGAGGGAGACCATGTTTTCATTTGGGTCTCTCCCCGATGGGGATTGTGGAGATTTGGCAGAGGCGACAAGATATCTCTGATGTTCATCGGACCTTTTCAGATCTTGAGCAGAGTTGGCGAGGTGGAATACTACCTAGCTCTTCCCCCATATATGCACCAAGTGCAAAATATTTTCCATATGTTGCAATTGAGGAGATATGTTCATGATCCATTGTCCATCATCGACTGGGGAGAGCTAGACATTGACAATGGGGTGACGTTTGCAGAGTTTCCATTGAAGATATAGGATTGACATGAGGGGTCCTATGTGGGTGGTCAATTCCTCTGGTGCACGTTCGGTGGTGGCACGAGAATCTCCAGGAGAGAACATGGGAGTGGGAGGCTCAGATTAGTGCTCAATACTCCCATTTGTTTGATTAGCCCTTATTTTGTCTTTCAGGTATGTAAATACCTACAGTGGGAGAATGTAACGTCTCATAATTTCCATGTAATTTTTTTAAATTATATAGAATTATTTCGAGACTGCACACTCTGACAGCACGTGATTCTGAGTCCCAATGAGCCCAGAATGGAATTTTGAACTTTTTTTAAGGTGCATTCAGTAAACATGCGAGTGGGTTTTTCTAACTTTTGAACTGGTGCTCGGATCAGCATTCCAAGGGCATCGTTAAACACAAAATGCCAGGATTCACCTAGAAAGGACTTAACTTCAGCCGGAAGGGGCCAAATGGAAAAGTTAATTTTCAAATTTTTCAAGAAAAATAATAAAATAACTTAAGAAGTTATTTTATTTCTTTTCTCACCGACGAGTGGTGACATGGAAATGCTGCAGTGCTGTGATGAGGCAGAAACGAGGCACATTAATGGATCATTAACCCACAGCATAACAACGCTTTAATGATGCATAACTTCAATATTGTTTCATAAATGACACAGTGTAACGATGCGACATCGCAGCGTAACAAAAATGATGCGATGTGTTTTCTTTTTAATAGTTTGATGCATTGGTGGAATGAGGATTAAACTGTGAGTATTATTTGATGAACCTCCAATGGATTTCCTCCACAATGAAGAATGAAGAATGTCAGTGTGACGTCATCAACTTCAATGTACCTCGAAGAATGACAAATACCGATGGGATGTCATCGAATTCGATGTACCTCGATGAACGACGAATGCCATCGACCTCTCGGACCCTCGATGAAGAAGTGTTATGGAAACAAATTTCAACAAGGTAGGGGTTTTATTTTTTAGTCTTCTCTATCCTTTATTTCTAAATGATGAATGTGGATCAACCCACAAATAGGTTGATCCACAGGTCACTCGTTCTTGAAGGAGGGTACTCATTTTGGATTTCAACTTCGGGATTGAATTATTTTCTTTTGTTGATAGAACATAAATCCCTGAGCCTCCCCATGTCTTTAAACTTCTAATGCAGGGGGCATGGGCCGACACAAATAAGGCTCAAGCACCTCCTTTTTTGTGTTCTTCATGATAGAATTCTCAATTGGACAATAAGGTGGAATCGAGGTTATCTTAGGAAAGGTGATATCCCTTGTAGGTTGTAGGCGTAGGCAGCACAGAGAATGGACCACCGAATCATGTTTGGTGGTCCGCCTAAGACCATGTCATCACGCAGGTGCGTCGGAGGGCAGAGCACCACGACGGTGTGTCGCGACGACCCTAAACAGCTGTGTCAGCAGCTATCCCACACGGAGGAGGCCACAACCTTTGGCTACAGTGAAACAGGAGGGGCCACTAGCCTCCGAGCTAGCAGCTGGTAGCGAGTTGATGCGGCACCATGTTGTGTCGCACACAGAGGAGCCGCAGTCAATTGACCATGGCTGGGGAAGGGCCTCGCGGATGACCTGCAGGGAAGGAGGTGTCGGACACGGCTCTCAGCCGTGTCCCAGTAGGACCGTTCCACCTTTTTCAGACTAGGAAGGAGGTGGGCCAAACCCTGCACTAGTAGGCCGGACCTGCACCCAATGGGTCGGACCCCTTACCAGCGGGCCGGACCAACGTCCTTCGAGTTGGGCCAAAGGAGACCGAGTCGTTGGGCCACCTGGAAGTCTGGACCCTCAGTTAAACCGAGATGAGTCCAGTGAGGACCATTAGTCCTCTCCCACTCTCCAGGATGGACACAAGCCCTTCGGGTCGGGCCGGATGAGACTGGGTCACCAGGAAACCTGGCAGGCTGGACCCTCGGCTAAATCGGGTTGAGTCCAGTGAGGCCCATTAGGCTTGGCCCACTGGCCAAGATGGACCGAACCGACCCAAAACTAAATTGGGTTAGTTTGAGTCAGTCGAATTAAATTAGGGTATGTGGGTCCCCCAGGCCGGGTTGCTCAGGTCGGTCCAACCAGGTCAGACCCAGACGCAACCAGCCCCTGTTTACTAAAATGATAATATCTTACAAATCAGACATTTGTTTGACGCATCGTCTATTGAATTGGAACCCTTAAAATGAGATAGTCCTTTAGGTTAATCTATGTGGGACTTCGTGGTGGTTGAGGTAAGAATTATGGCTTGATAAGTATCCATGTGGATCCTTAGTATCCTGGAAGATGAGCATCATCCATGTGGATCCTTAGAGGCCCGACAGACGAGCAAGAACTGTGTGGATCCTTAGTGGCCTAGTAGATGATCAGAATCCATGTGGGTCCTTAGTGGCCTGGCAGATGAGCATAAACCGTGTGGATCCTTAGTGTCCTGGAAGATGAGCAGCAATTCATCAGGGATGAGTCCCTCAACATTACAAAACGTTCATCACTATAGCTGATGAACCTTATTTCTATGATTTAGATTATACCTAGTGTGAGTTTTCTATACTTTGTGGTCTTACTTGTGGTCTTACTTCATGGCCTTACTTGGTGGCTTTTCTTTGCGGTTGTTTTTTGGAATTTCTCCTTAGTGGACTGAGGTTCCCTACTGGGTACTATGTTACTCAACCCTGCACAGGATTTGCCTACACGTGTTGTGTCTTGTGCAGACGATAGACATTTCAACAGAGGACTTGGTGGCCTAGGAGTAGGCGGGGCCCAATGAGATTAGGAAAAAAGGGTGTACTCCCATAGATTTCAGTAGATACCCCACTCTTACCATCATGTAGGGTTCTCATCAACTATCTTGTTCACAATTTTTACTTTTACTCTTCAATTTTCAATTGTCTTTTGTTGTGTTTTTATTTTAGCCCACTTTTTTTCAGTTTTACTTGTACTCAGCACTTATTTCAGTATACTTGTTTTCCCCTTTCAGTTTGTGGGACGAGGTGGGGAATGTGTGTGCCTACAGGTACTCAAGAAAATTTCTCCCACTTGCAGGTTGATTCCTTTAGTGCTAGTCGCCAACCCCTGGCCTTCGAAAGGCGGGCTTGGGGTATGTCACGGTATGGGCCCCGGGGGATGAGTCTTTACATTCGTGTCCTTTGGCCACATGACATGGGGCCACTACACAGTGTTTAAGCCCAATACACGACATGTAGTCCCAAAAATACATCTTCCCCAAACAAGAATAGCTACATGGTATGTCTCACTAGACTATACACCGTGTAAACATTAATTCTATATAGTAATTACCTTGAGATTTTTCTGATTCACCCTGATTTACCATGAAACCTATAGATCAACTTAGAAGGGATCTCTAGAATTTTTAATAGAGATCTACAACCATAAAGCAATGAAAAAACAAATGGGATTGGGACTAAAACTCAAAACTGCCTACCTAAAGGGTGAAACGCTGAAGCTTCGGGTGTAGAACGATTCTTGGGTCATGTTGCTCCTTGATCTAAGGATGATAGGCCCCAAGAATGAAGATTAGCAGCACTTTGTTGCATCGATTCAGCATCGGTTCGTCTATCGCCAATGTGGGGGGGGGGGAGAGGAGGCTCTTCTCTTATGTATTGTGTGCCCAACGTAAAGGGGAGGGGAATTAGGTTAGATATTATTAATTAAATTTGTTGGAGTTGGTGGCCTAGAACCAACTACTTTGTAATTTATTCATTAATAAATACCTTATCACATCTTTATTGTTATTGTAACGCCCATACCCCAGTTACCCAGAGTCGGTGCATTATTGTGTAACATTGGCATGATCACAAAAGATCAAGTCTCGAAAGACTGATTAGTTTAGTAGCCTTCGAAACACTAGATACATTCATAAGTCTTATATTACATCATAAAGTAAAAAAAAGTACAACAACATATTGTCTTCATATCCTCTCATACTATCCCTACAGGTTATTCATAATATACTTCTTCACATCCTGGAAAAATTAAAATATTGGAAGGGGTGAGCTCAGATGCTCATTAAGGATAAAAATATAGCGGATGCTTTCATAAATAAACATTAACATTTAAGGCAATGTATAACTAAAACAAAAGCCTTTTAAACTTGAACTTCATCATAATATGGAAAAATAAAATGAAATAATGCCATTTACTTATTTACATGGATATTCTACTAGTCTAATAATCACATTCAATATCAATAACCACTTTCATAATGATGGAATGCATAATGCCAGACTATCATAACCACGTATCCAAGGCCTCGTGCCAAGACTACAAAAAAGATTTTGTCAAGGCCTCGTGTCAAGACACTAGTTTGTCTCATGAGACCTACCGATGCATCAAGGAGCTATAGCAGGCTCCACCCGTCACTTATTAAGTCCAATACATTCCTCATATGAACAGGTTTAAACATATCATAAACCATAACATAATCATATAACATAAAACATGAATAAAGGAAACATAACATTTCCACATTTCAATCACAAGATATCAATACAACACATTGATATAATAAAAAAACACTTTCAAAACCATTTTCAATACCAAAATAAAATAAATTTAAAACTTTGTATTTATTTTTCATTTAAAAAAGTTATGGCTTGTAGAGGAAGCCGAAACTCAAATAATGGTCACAGCGGCGGAGAAGTCGTTGTCGCCGCATACGTACGACAAAAAAAAACATTCCTTTTTTTCATTTAGTAAAATGATTCGTATAAAAAGATTCCTTTTGAATAAACATAAAATTCAAAGGGGTTTGTACACCGTCTAAAAAAAGTCTTGTATTAAAACAGAATATGCCTCAATGAAAGAAGATTGAGACGAAGTCCCTTACAAAGATAATTTTTTTAATAAAATAGATCTATTATGTGTATTCACTATAAGTACACATAAAGAAAGTATAAATACAAGATAGTACATAATAATATCATGACATAATTTGAAAGTAGGAGATTAACCCAAAGAACTGAAATTGGGTTAAGAAGTTCCCTTACCTCGTGTCCGACTTGACTCGACCGCTCTTTAACCTCCGGAATAATAAACTAGAGTTAATTTCTACTTGATTAAGAACCTTTTTAAGGTTTATTATTCCTTTTATATCACTTATTACCATGTTATGAATATTATGTAATTATTTAAGTTAATAACGGTCGTTTTGTTGATCTTTGGTACTTGAGTCAAAAATAAACATCTTATAATTAAAAGTTGTTCATGTGGTAAAATATCCATTACATCCAAAATTATATTAATGATTTAGATATCATATATATCATATAGATCCAGTATATATATGAATTTTTAATATTACATAACATTTAGAGGTAAGAAATGAAATGCACCGTTGATGGAGACGGTAAACCGTACGTACGCATTAACGCTACATTCATTTCTATTTCATATTTAATGGAATTAAATCATAATGATATAATGTTATATTATAATTCCAGTATAATATAATATATAATATCATTTACTCCATCCTTTATACATCCCACATATGGCATTAACGATTCAAATCACTTTGAGGGGGCGGTAGTCCACACTTCCTCAAATGAAATTATCGCATTTGCACAACATGAAAAGCATAAAGATATGTTTTAAATGTAAAATACATAAGCATAGAGAGAAAATAAATATAATATATATCATAAATAAATATAGTTCCATAATAATGGCCACCATGAGAGGTGATAGGAGAAGATAGAACAATCATCGTTTCGTAAGGCAGTAATTCGCCACCCACAGAAACAATATGTTCTTTAACCATTAGACGAAGGTGTGTGTAAGTGTAAATAAAATCATTCCATAACAAAATACTAGTATATTGAAGATACTGGTGTTGTTACAAAATAAAATAATAAAAAGAGTTTAGGGGGTTGGAGAAACAAAATAAAACAAAACAACATTAGAGAAGACATTACCTTAAAATCGGGTAACTCCTTTTGATTTGAGCCAAAGGCTTCCTTGGGAATACTTCTGCCCAAAGTGAGGCTTCTAGAAGTAAGATAGGGAAGTTGAGAGAGTATTTGGGTAGATTTTGGCTGAGACAAATAGCTTTAAGGTGTGAATAAGGTGGTAGAGGTGGGGGCCTTTTATAAAAGGAGAGGAGGGGCACTCTTGGAAAGATTGAAATGTTACTTTATTATGAAATGCTTTTCAGATTATAAAGGTACCACAATGATATATTTTGAGGATAAGGTGATAAGGGTTCTAAATCTACTCATCCAATAGGTTTTTGACAAGTGTAAGTATTGTATTTTACATTATCCTTCCATTTTATTAAAATCGTTAATTAATGAGGTAATCGCTGCATCATCATGGTGTCATAAAATCTTTAATTTATTGAATGTCTAAAAATTATAAAAAAATTACCATGATGTAGGAAATATTTTTAGAGTTCTAATGAATACTTATAGTCAAAAAGTTACCATATATAACCCCATTTAATAGTTTGTTTAGTAAAACAAAACATGTTTGTGACAATTTTATTTTTACTTTAAATAAAAAGTTCTTAATTCCATTTTCTTACCCAAGTGGCTCCATGGGGTCCTCAAGTTGACCCATGGATTGTCTTGGTCGGCCATGAATCATCCAATAAGTGTAGGACAAGTTTCAAGATATTTTTATACTTTTATAATATCATTTTTACCTTAAATTTTACTAATTACCTTTAATCGCGATTAATAAAACTCAAAAGTTACTATTCACCAAAAAATTATTTTAATCCCATTGAACCACATTTTACATCCTAATGACAACCATGTATGTCGGATTTTGGAAATTAAATTCATAGAAGCGGTAAAGTTTCATTTAAATGAAAAATCAGTTTTTTTTAACTACCACTTAGTGGTTTCACTATTCATCAAAAATTGAAGTTTTTCAGAAAAATGCCAAAATTTCACCCTAAGATATAATTGATATTCTGAATTCAAAAATGATGACTATTTTAAAAAATTCCAAACATATAAGTTTCATTAATTAATTTTATAATTAATTCCCGCTGTCACAACAAATAGCCTGTTTTTAAGAAACAATATATATCAAAAGATTGACAATTGTTTATGTCCAATTTCAAAGTGAAATTAATTCTAATGACTACCATTGGATAAAATGGTAAAAATATATTCTAATTATACTCTAAAACCACTCAATAGTATAATTTATCACTATAAATTATTTTGACTAAAAACGTTGTTTTTAAGTATTTTTCACTATTCATAAAAAATTGGAAGTTCTTAGAAAATTACAAAAAAATCAACTTAGGATAATTTCAATATTCTGAATACAAAAATGAAGTCCATTTTGAAATATAAAATTTATATAATTTCAAAAAGTGGGTATTACTATTCATAACGTCTACTTTGATTGGCCGCGGTGTGTTAGAATCTCGAACTTGCGTACAATACAAGCTATTGCATTATTGAAAGAGAAGCGTATCGTGGAAGCTTGGGGTGTTACATTCTCCCCTACTTTAATAAATTTCATCCTCGCAATTTGAAATTTTTCTTCAAAAATAAAAGGATGAAAATAGAAAATAACTTTTTTGGAAAACCCACATCAGAAATAAGGTTAATAAAAATATAACATTAAAAGAAAGAAAGAGAAGTACAAAGGTCACCCGAGATATCCCATACTAATATTCTATGAAAATATGGATATAGAGGAAAAACAAACCATCAAGGTCTGATGGAGAGTTGTAGAAAACAGGATTAGGAGAAAGTTAACCACAAGAAAATCACAAACTTGTGATTGGTTAAACGGTCATTGAATCCCCAGTTGGAAAAGTTAACCGACAACGTTTTTGTTTTAAGTTACCGTTCATAAAGTTGAGGAATTTATTTAAGAGATTTACTAAGAACGTAAGGAAATATACTTACTTGTCATGTAGACTTTCATTCTTTAATAAATTTTGACCACAAACCCATCTTTCACTCCAAATGGTAACAGAACTCAAAAATATTCTATTTATCTTAATTTTATAAGGTTCCAAATATTAACACATACCATTTAGATTAGGAAAACTATTTTGTAATAACCAGGGACTTCCTGTAGGCTAGTGGTAGGTAATAAAGGCCTGTCGCACTATTGTTGTGGGTTCGATTCCTGCAACTTTGTCTGACGCGACGGTTTATACCCTCACCTGCAGGTTGTCCTTTTCCTAAAACTATCGTATTATAATATTCCAAAAATAATCTTGAGAAATGTTTTAACCTTAAACAATACAATCCAAAGTTCAACTTAATCCATTACAACCTTTATAGTTATCCAAAATACCTCTGTCCAGACTTTCTCTAAAAGGTCTCTAAATTCCAAAATCAATTGTATCATCAGATTCCTCAAACAAAGTAAAGTTTCTCTTATTGTCACATACAAAAATATGATTACCTTCATCATATTAAAACCTTAATGAAAACAACAAGTAATGCAGTACAATCCTTATATATATCACATTATTCTTATAACCAAAATATAATCCTTGAGTCCAAAAGCACCAATACATTAATTATTCCACTTCAACTCTAGTAACAGCATAAGATTGTCCTTGATCCCTTGGCCTTTTATGAGGTAATTTTCCCTGACGCTTAGGAAATTCATTTGCATAATGACCCATTTCCATACAATTGTAGCATTCAACATTGATAGCCTCTTTCTTTCCATTACAATCACGAGCCTGGTGACCTTTTTCTCCACATTTATAACAAACTCCCATTCCTTTTAGGCAAGTACCGGGGTGATTCTTCCCAAAATTATCACATAATGGAAAATCCTTCTTTCCCTTTTTCCCTTTATCTATCTCTTATTCCACCATTCTCTTCTTCTCTTGCTTTACTTTGTTGTCATAAGATTTAGAGAATTATTTTTCTGTCTTGATAGCACACGAGACAATGTCTTCATACGATGAGAAGGATTGTGATACTAAAGATCGACGGAGAAATGGTTTTAACCCATAAAATAAATGATCAATCTTACTTATTGGGTTACGTATATAATCTGCAGCATACCTCGCTAACCTTGTAAAGTTGGCCTCATACTTTGCGACATTCTCATCCTCCTTTTGTCTCAGACTTATAAATTGCCTTTCCATATCTGCTTTATCGTCACGAGGGAAGTATTTTTCTAAGAAAATCTCTTTGAACTCCCTCCATTACATATTAGATACTTCTTCATCTTCTTTCGTGTTTTGAATCAGCGACCACCATTGATCGGCATCTCCAGTGAGGCGGTAAAATGCCATGACAACCTTCTCTCTTTCGCTACTCCCCAAGGCGTGGAATATTTTCTCTAAGGAGTTTATCCATTGCTCAGCTACTAATGGATTTGTACTCCCATTGAATGTTGGTGGTTATTGCCTCATGAAGGGGTCTAACATTGATCCACCACATTGTAGATCAGGGTGCTCCATAGGAGAAAGGTTAGTATTCATAACCTGATTGAGTTGTCTCAGTACGGTGATAAGTTGATCAGCACTAGTTGTATCTCCAGCTCCACTATAATTATCTTGAGCAGGAGGGAAATCCCTACATGGAGTGTGTGTATTGATACGGTTTCCATTCCTCCCACTATGCGCCATTTCTAAACAATGGCATAAACTAGATTAGTTTATGAATAAAAATGCATAATTCCATACTTGTAAAACACTTAACATAAATTGAACTATAATCATAAAAATGTTTTCTTTGAGGAAGTATATACTCATAAACCCTTCATAATGGTTTGTAAAGAAAATGAGAATTATCCTAAGCATATCCCCCGGGAGTGTCGTAACCAAGAGTGCAGCAAGGCTCGTTGTCGTGCACCAGTTCCCATTCGAGTCTAGCTCAAAGCGGTGTTTTCGGGTTTTACCCCTAGGTACATCTGTGCCAGAGCCGCCTATACCTGCTCATATCCAGACAGGGGTGTATTGCTCGGAAAAATCACAAAATCTCTATAATACCAAAATTCTAGGAAGTTCTTCTATACTAATCCTCAAAGTCTATCTTAGGGCTATGTGCTCTAATCAGAGTTTATCTAAATCTAGCTTCCAAGGTTAGTACTAAACTACCTCTGATACCAACTGTAACGCCCTGACCCCAGTTACCTAGAGTCGGTGCATTATTGCGTAACATTGCCATGATCACAAAAGATCAAGTCTCGAAAGACCAATTAGTTTAGTAGCCTTGGAAACACTAGATACATTCATAAGTCTTAAATTACATCATAAAGTAAAATAAAACTACAACAACATCTTGTCTTCATATCCCCTCATACTATCCCTACAAGTCATTCATAATATACTTCTTCACATCCTGGAAAAATTAAAACATTGGAAGGGGTGAGCTCAGATGCTCAGTAAGGATAAAAATATAGCGGAAGCTTTCATAAAAAAACATTAACATTTAAGGAAATGTATAACTAAAACAAAAGCCTTTTAAACTTGAACTCCAGCATAATATGGAAAAATAAAATGAAATAATTCCATTTACTTATTCACATGGATATTCTACAAGTCGAATAATCACATTCAATATCAATAACCACTTTTATAATGATGGAATGCATATTACCAGACTATCATAACCACGTAGCCAAGGCCTCGTGCCAAGACTACAAATAAGATTTTGTCAAGGCCTCGTGAAAAGACACTAGTTTTTCTCATGAGACCTACCGATGCATCGATGATCTATATAGGGCTCCACCCGTCACTTATTAAGTCTAATTCATTCCTCATATGAATAGGTTTAAACATAACATAATCGTATAACATAAAACATGTATAAAGGAAACATAATATTTCCACATTTCAATCACAAGATATCAATACAACACATTGATATAATAAAAAAACACTTTCAAAACCATTTTCAATACCACAATAAAAGAAAATAAAAACTTTTTATTTATTTTTCATTTAAAAAAGTTATGGCTTGTAGAGAAAGCCAAAACTCAAATAATGGTCATGGTGGCGGAGAAGTCGTTGTTGCCGCATACCTACGACAAAAAAAACATTCCTTTTTGTCGTTTAGTAAAATGCTTCGTATAAAAATATTCCTTTTGAATAAATGTAAAAGTGAAAGGGGTTTATACACCGCATAAAAGAAAGTCTTGTATTAAAACAGAATATGCCTCAATGAAAGAAGATTGAGACGAAGTCCCTTACAAAGATCATTTTTTAAATAAAATAGATCTATTATGTGTATTAACTATAAGTACACATAAAGAAAGTATAAATACAATATAGGACATAATAATATCATGACATAATTTGAAAGTAGGAGATTAACCCAAAGAACGGAAATTGGGTTAAGAAGTTCCCTTACCTCGTGTCCGACTTGACTCGACCGCTCTTTAACCTCCTGAATAATAAACTAGAGTTAATTTATACTTGCTTAAGAACCTTTTTCAAGTTTATTATTCCTTTTATATCACTTATTACCATGTTATGAACATTATTTAATTATTTAAGTTAATAACGGACGTTTTGTCGATCTTTGGTACTTGAGTCAAAAATAAACTTCTTATAATTACAAGTTGTTCATGTGGTAAAATATCCATTACATACAGAATTATATTCATGATGTAGATATCATATATATCATATATATCCAGTATATATATGCATTTTAAATATTACATAACATTTAGAGGTAAGAAATGAAATGCACCGTTCATGGAGACGGTAAACCGTACGTACGCATGAACGCTACTTTCATTTCTATTTCATATTTAATGGAATAAATTCATAATGATATAATGTTATATTATAATTCCAGTATAATATAATATATAATATCATTTACTCCATCCTTTATACATCCCACATATGGCATTAATGATTCAAATCACTTTTAGGGGGCGGTAGTCCACACTTCCTCAAATGAAATTATCGCATTTGCACAACATGAAAAGCATAAAGATATGTTTTAAGTGTAAAATACAGAAGAATAGAGAGGAGATAAATATAATATATATCATAAATAAATATAGTGTCATCATAATGTCCACCATGATAGGTGGTAGGAGAAGATAGAACAATCATCGTTTCGTGAGGCAGTAATTCACCACCCACAGAAACACTATGTTCTTTAACCATTAGACGAAGGTGTGAGTAAGTGTAAATAAAATACTTCTCATAAAAAAATCCTAGTATATTTAATATACTATTTTTTTTACATAAGAAAATAATAAAAAGAGTTTAGGGGGTTGGAGAAGAAAAATAAAACAAAACGACATTAGAGAAGACATTACCTTAAAATCGGGTAACTCTTTTTGATTTGAGCCAAAGTCTTCCTTGGGAAGACTTATGCCCAAAGTGATGCTTTAGGAGTAATATAGGGAAGTTGAGAGAGTATTTGGGCAGATGTTGGACAAGACAAATTGCTTGAAGGTGTGAATAAGGTGGTAGAGGTGGGGGCCTTTTATAAGAGGAGAGGAGGGGCTCTCTTGGAAAGATTGAAATGTTACTTTATTATGAAATGATTTTCGGATTCTAAATGTCCCAAAATGATATATTTAGAGGCTAAGGTGATAAGGGTTCTAAATATACTCATACAATATGTTTTTTACAAGTATAAGTATTAGAGTTTACATTATCATTCCATTTTATTAAAATCGTTAATTAATGAGGTAATCGCTGCATCATCATGGTGTCATAAAAACTTTAATTTATTTAATGTCTAAAAATTATAAAACAGTTAAAATGATATAGGAAATCGTTCTATCTTTCCAATTAATATTTATAGTCAAAAATTTAACTTATATAACCCCATGTAATAATTGTTTTAGTAAAACAACACATGTTTGTGACAATTTTATTTTTACTTTAAATAAAAAGTTCTTAATGTCATTTTCTTACCCAAGTGGCTCCATGGGGTCCCAAAGTTGACCCATGGATTGTATTGGTCGTCCATGACTCATACAATAAGTGTAGTACAAGTGTCAAGATATTTTTATATTTTTATAATATCATTTTTACCTTAAATTTCACTAATTACCTTTAATCGCGATTAATAAAACTCAAAAGTTATTATTCACCAAAAATTATTTTAATCCCATTGAACCAAATTTTAAATTCTAATGACAACCATGTATGTCATATTTTTTAAATTCAATTCATAGAAGCGGTAAAGTTTCATTTAAACGAAAAATCAGTTTTTTTAACTACCACTTAGTGGTTTCCCTATTCATCAAAAATTGAAGTTTTTCAGAACAATGCAAAAATTTAACCCTAAGCTATAATTGATATTACAAATTCAAAAATGATGTCTATTTTACAAAATTCCAAACATATAAGTTTCATTAATTAATTTTATAATTAATTCCCGCTGTCACAACAAATAGCGTGTTTTTAAGAAACAATATATATCAAAAGATTGACAATTGTTTATGTCCAATTTCAAAGTGAAACTAATTCTAATGTCCACCATTGGATAAAATGGTAAAAATATATTCTAATAATACTTTAAAACTACTCAATATTATAATTTATCACTATAAATTATTTTGATTAAAAAAGTTTTTTTTATGTATTTTTCACTATTCATAAAAAATTGGAAGTTCTCAGAAAATTGCAAAAAATTCAACTTAGGATAATTTCGATATTCCGAATACAAAAATGAAGTCCATTTTGAAATATAAAATTTATATAATTTCAAAAAGTGGGTATTACTATTCATAATGGCTACTTTTATTGGTCGCGGTATGTTAGAATCTCGAACTTGCATACAATGCAAGCTATTGCATTATTGAAAGAGAAGCGTATCATGGAAGCTTGGGGTGTTACATTCTCCCCTCCTTCAATAAATTGCATCCTCTAAATTTGAAATTTTTCTTCAAAAATAAAAGGTTGAAAATAGAAAATACCTTTGTGGAAAACCAACATCGGAAATAAGGTTAATAAAAATATAACATTAAAAGAAGGAAAGAGAAGTACAAAGGTCACCTGAGATAGCCCATAATAAGATTCAATTAAAATATGGATATGGAGGAAAAAACCATCAAGGTCTGATGGAGAGTTGTAGAAAACAGGATTAGGAGAAAGTTACCCACAAGAAAATCACAAACTTGTGATTGGTTAAACGGTCATTGAATCCCCAGTTGGAAAAGTTAACCGACAACGTTTTTGTTTTAAGTTACCTTTCATAAAGTTGAGGAATTTATTTAAGAGATTTACTAAGAACGTAAGGAAATATACTTACTTGTCATGTAGACTTTCATTCTTTAATAAATTTTTACCACAAACCCATCTTTCACTCCAAATGGTAACAAAACTCAAAAATATTCTATTTATCCTAATTGTATAGGGTTCCAAATATTAACACATACCATTTAGATTAGGAAAACTATTTTTTAATAACTAGGGACTTCCTGTAGGCTAGTGGTAGGTAATAAAGGCTTGTCACACTATGGTTGTGAGTTCGATTCCTGCAGCTTTGTCTGACGCGATGGTTTATCCCCTGACCTGCAATTTGTCCTTTTCCTAAAACTATAGTATTACAATATTCCAAAAATAATCTTCAGAAATGTTTTTACCTTAAACAATACTATCCAAAGTTCAACTTAATCCATTCCAACCTTAATAGTTATCCAAAATACCTCTGTCTAGACTTTCTCTAAAAGGTCTCTAAATTCCAAAATCAATTGTATCATCAGATTCCTCAAAAAAAGTAAAGTTTCTCTTATTGTCACATACAAAAATATTATTACCTTCATCATATTAAAACCTTAATGAAAACAACAAGAACTGCAGTACAATCCTTATATATATCACATTATTCTTATAATCAGAATATAATCCTTGAGTCCAAAAGCACCAATACATTAATTATTCCACTTCAACTGTAGTAACAACATAAGATTGTCCTCGATCCCTTGGACTTTTCTAAGGTAATTTTCCCTGAATCTTTGGAAATTCATTTTCAAAATGTCTCATTTCCCTACAATTTTAGCATTCAACATTGATAGCCTCTTTCTTTCCCTTGCAATCATGAGCTTGGTGACCTTTTTCTCTACATTTATAACAAACTCCCATTCCTTTTAGGCAAGTACCGGGGTGATTCTTCCCACAATTATATCATAATGGAAAATCCTTCTTTCCTTTTTTCCCTTTACCTGTCTCTTATTCCACCGTTCTCTTCTTCTCTTGCTTTACTTTGTTGTCATAAGATTTAGAGAATTCCTTTTCTGTCTTGATAGCACATGAGACAATATATTCATACGATGAGAAGGATTGTGATGCTAAATCTCGACGAAGAAATGGTTTTAACCCATCAAAGAAACGATCAATCTTACTTCTTGGTTTACTTATATAATCTGCAGCATACCTCGCTAACCTTGTAAAGTTGGCCTCATACTTTGCGACATTCTCATCCTCCTTTTATCTCAGACTTAGAAATTGCCTTTCCATATCTTCTCTATGGTCACAAGGGAAGTATTTTTCTAAGAAAAGGTCTTTGAACTCCCTCCATTCCATATTAGATACTTCTTCATATTCTTTCTTGTTTTGAATTAGCGACCACCATTGATCGGAATCTCCAGTGAGGCGGTAAACTGCCATGACAACCATCTCCCTTTCGCTACTCCCCAAGGCATGGAATATTTTCTCTAAGGAGTTTATCCATTGCTCAGATACTAATGGATTTGTACTCCCATTTAATGTTAGTGGTTTTTGCCTCATGAAGCGGTCTAACATTGATCCTCCACATTGCGGATCTGGGTGCTCCATACGAGTAAGGTTATTATTCATAACCTAATTGAGTTGTCCCAGTATGGTGATAAGTTGATCAGTACTAGTTGTATCTCCAGCTCCACTATAATTATCTTGAGCAGGAGGGAAATCCCTACTTGGAGTGCGTGCATTGATATGGTTTCCATTCCTCCCACTAGGTTCCATTTCTAAACAATGGCATAAACTAGATTAGTTTATGAATCAAAATACATAATTCCATACTTGTAAAACACTTAACATAAATTGAACTATAATCATAAAAATGTTTTCTTTGAGGAAGTATATACTCATAAACCCTTCATAATGGTTTGTAAAGAAAATGAGAATTATCCTAAGCATATCCCCCGGGAGTGTCGTAACCAAGAGTGCAGCAAGGCCCATTATCGTGCACCAGTTCCCGTTCGAGTCTAGCTCAAAGTGGTGTTTTTGGGTTTTACCCCTAGGTACATCTGTGCCAGAGCCGCCTCTACCTGCTCATATCCAGACAGGGATGTATTGCTTGGAAAACTCACAAAATCTCTATAATACCAAAATCATAGGAAGTTCTTCTATACTAATCCTCAAAATCTATCTTAGGGCTATGTGCTCTAATCAGAGTTTATCTAAATCTAGCATCCAATGTTAGTACTAAACTGCCTCTGATACCAACTATAACGCCTCGACCCCAGTTACCCAGAGTCGGTGCATTATTGCGTAACATTGGCATGATCCCAAAAGATCAAGTCTCGAAAGACCGATTAGTTTAGTAGCCTTGGAAACACTAGACACATTTATAAGTCTAACATTACATCATAAAGTAAAACAAAACTACAACAACATCTTGTCTTCATATCCCCTCATACTATCCCTACAGGTCATTCATAATATACTTCTTCACATCCTGGAAAAAATTAAAACATTGGAAGGGGTGATCTCAGATGTTCTGTAAGGATAAAAATATAGCGGAAGCTTTCATAAATAAACATTAACATTTAAGGCAATGTATAACTAAAACAAAAGCCTTTTAAACTTGAACTTCAGCATAATATGGAAAAATAAAATGAAATAATGCCATTTACTTATTCACATGGATATTCTACTAGTCGAATAATCACATGTAATATCAATAAACACTTTCATAATGATGGAATACATAATTCTAGACTATCATAACCACGTAGCCAAGGCCTCGTGACAATAATACAAATAAGATTTTGTCAAGGCCTCATGCCAAGACACTAGTTTGTTTCATGATACCTACCGATGCATCGATGAGCTATATAGGGCTCCACCCGTCACTTATTGAGTCTAATGCATTCTCATATGAATAGGTTTAAACATATCATAAACCATAACATAATCGTATAACATAAAACATGTATAAAGAAAACATAAAATTTCCATATTTCAATCACAAGATATCAATACAACACATTGATATAATAAAAAAACACTTTCAAAACCATTTTCAATACCAAAATAAAAGAAAATTAAAACTTTGTATTTATTTTTCATTTAAAAAATTATAGCTTGTAGAGGAAGCCGAAACTCAAATAATGGTCACGGCGGCAGAGAAGTGGTTGTTGTCGCATACGTACAACAACAAAAAAAATACCTTTTTTTGTTTATTAAAACGCTTCATATAAAAATATTCCTTTTGAATAAACATAAAAGTCAAAGGGGTTTATACACTGTATAAAATAAAGTCTTGTATTAAAACAGAATATGCCTCAATGAAAGAAGATTGAGACGAAGTCCCTTACAAAGATCATTTTTTTAATAAAATATATATATTATGTGTATTCACTATAAGTACACATAAATAAAGTATAAATACAAGATAGGACATAATAATATCATGACATAATTTGAAAGTAGGAGATTAACCCAAAGAACGGAAATTGGGTTAAGAAGTTCCCTTACCTCGTGTCCGACTTGACTCGACCGATCTTTAACCTCCTGAATAATAAACTAGAGTTAATTTCTACTTTCTTAAGAACATTTTTCAAGTTTATTATTCCTTTTATATCACTTATTACCATGTTATGAACATTATGTAATTATTTAAGTTAATAACGACCGTTTTGTCGATCTTTGGTACTTGAGTCAAAAATAAAATTCTTATAATTACAAGTTGTTCATGTGGTAAAATATCCATTACATCCAGAATTATATTCATGATTTAGATATCATATATATCATATATATCCAGTATATATATGTATTTTTAATATTACATAACATTTAGAGGTAAGAAATGAAATGCACTGTTCATGGAGACGGTAAGCCGTACGTACGCATGAACGCTACTTTCATTTATATTTCATATTTAATGGAATAAAATCATAATGATATAATGTTATATTATAATTCTAGTATAATATAATATATAATATCATTTACTCCATCCTTTATACATCCCACATATGGCATTAACGATTCAAATCACTTTGAGGGGGCGGTAGTCCACACTTCCTCAAATGAAATTATCGCATTTGCACAACATGCAAAGCATAAAGACATGTTTTAAATGTAAAATACAGAAGCATATAGAGGAAATAATTATAATATATATCATAAATAAATATAGTTCCATCATAATGGCCACTATGAGAGGTGGTAGGAGAAGATAGAACAATCATCGTTTCGTGAGGCAGTAATTCACCACCCACAAAAACAATATGTTCTTTAACCATTAGACGAAGGTGTGTGTAAGTGTAAATAAAATAATTCTCATAAAAACATCCTAGTATATTGAATCTAATAGTGTTGTTACAAAAGAAAATAACAAAAATATTTTAGGAGGTTGGAGAAGCAAAATAAAACAAAACAACATTAGAGAAGACATTACCTTAAAATCGGGTAACTCTTTTTGATTTGAGCCAAAGGCTTCCTTGGGAAGACTTCTGCCAAAAGTGAGGATTCTAGGAGTAATATAGGGAATTTGAGAGAGTATTTGGGCATAGTTTGGCTGAGCCAAATGGCTTGAAGGTGTGAATAAGGTGGTAGAGGTGGGGGCCTTTTATAAGAGGAGAGGAGGGGCACCCTTGGAAAGATTGAAATGTTACTTTATTATGAAATTATTTTAAGATTCTAAAGGTCCCAAAATGATATATTTCAAGGATAAGGTGATAAGGGTTCTAAATATACTCATCCAATATATTTTTGACAAGTATAAGTATTTGAGTTTACATTATCCTTCCATTTTATTAAAATCGTTAATTAATGAGGTAATCGCTGCATCATCATGGTTTTATAAAAACTTTAATTTATTTAATGTCTAAAAATTATAAAAAAAATTACCATGATGTAGGAAATATTTATATATTTCCAATGAATATTTATAGTCAAAAATTTCACTTATATAACCCCATGTAATAATTTTTTTAGTAAAACAACACGTGTTTGTGACAATTTTATTTTTACTTTAAATAAAAAGTTCTTAATGTCATTTTTTTACCCAAGTGGATCCATGGGGTCCCCAAGTTGACCCATGGATTGTCTTGGTCGGCCATGACTCATCCGATAAGTGTACGACAAGTGTCAAGATATTTTTATATTTTTATAATATCATTTTTACCTTAAATTTCACTAATTACCTTTAATCGCGATTAATAAAACTCAAAAGTTACTATTCACCAAAAAATTATTTTAATCCCATTGAACCAAATTTTACATCCTAATGACAACCATGTATGTCGGTTTTTTTAAATTCAATTCTTAGAAGTAGTAAAGTTTCATTTAAACGAAAAAATCAGTTTTTTTAACTACCACTTATTGGTTTCACTATTCATCAAAAATTGAAGTTTTTCAGAACAATGCCAAAATTTCACCCTAAGCTATAATTGATATTAAAAATTCAAAAATGATGTCTTTTTTACAAAATTCCAAACATATAAGTTGCATTAATTAATTTTATAATTAATTCCCGCTGTCACAACAAAATAACATGTTTTTAAGAAACAATATATATCAAAAGATTGACAATTGTTTATGTTCAATTTCAAAGTGAAAGTAATTCTAATGGCCACAATTGGATAAAATGGTAAAAATATATTCTAATTATACTTTAAAACCACTCAATAGTATAATTTATCACTATAAATTATTTTGATTAAAAAAGTTGTTTTTAAGTATTTTTCATTATTCATAAAAAATTGGAAGTTCTCAGAAAATTACAAAAAATTAAAATTAGGATAATTTCGATATTCCGAATACAAAAATGAAGTCCATTTTGAAATATAAAATTTATATAATTTCAAAAAGTGGGTATTACTATTCATAACGACTACTTTGATTGGTCGCAGTGTGTTAGAATCTCGAACTTGCATACAATGCAAGCTATTGCAATATTGAAAGAGAAGTGTATCATGGAAGCTTGGGGTGTTACATTCTCCCCTACTTCAATAAATTGTGTCCTCGCAATTTGAAATTGTTCTTCGAAAATAAAAGGTTGAAAATAGAAAATACCTTTGTGGAAAACCCACATCGGAAATAAGGTTAATAAAAATATAACATTAAAAGAAAGAAAGAGAAGTAAAAAGGTCACCTGAGATAGCCCATACTAAGATTCTATGAAAATATGGATATGGAGGAAAAAAACCATCAAGGTCTGATGGATAGTTGTAGAAAACAGTATTAGAAGAAAGTTAACCACAAGAAAATCACAAACTTGTGATTGGTTAAACGGTCATTGAATCCCCAGTTGGAAAAGTTAACCGACAACGTTTTTATTTTAAGTTACCTTTCATAAAGTTGAGGAATTTATTTAAGAGATTTACTAAGAACGTAAGGAAATATACTTACTTGTCATGTAGACTTTCATTCTTTAATAAATTTTTACCACAAACCCATATTTCACTCCAAATGGTAACAGAACTCAAAAATATTCTATTTATCCTAATTGTATAAGATTCCAAATATTAACACATACCATTTAGATTAGAAAAACTATTTTGTAATAACCAGGGACTTCCTGTAGGCTAGTGGTAGGTAATAAAGGTCTATCGTACTATGGTTGTGGGTTCAATTCCTGTAGCTTTGTCTGACACGACGGTTTATCCCCCGACCTGCAGGTTGTCCTTTTCCTAAAACTGTAGTATTATAATATTCCAAAAATAATCTTCAGAAATGTTTTAACCTTAAACAATACTATCCAAAGTTCAACTTAATCCATTCCAACCTTTATAGTTATCCAAAATACCTTTGTCCAAACTTTCTCTAAAAGGCCTCTAAATTCCAAAATTAATTGTATCATCAGATTCCTCAAACAAAGTAAAGATTCTCTTATTGTCACATAAAAAATATGATTACCTTCAACATATTAAAACCTTAATGAAAACAAAAAGTACTGCAGTAAAATCCTTATATATATCACATTATTCTTATAACCAAAATATAATCCTTGAGTCCAAAATCACCAATACATTAATTATTCCACTTCAACTGTAGTAACAACATAAGATTGTCCTTGATCCCTTGGCCTTTTTTGAGGTAATTTTCCCTAACGCTTAGGAAATTCATTTGCATAATGCCCCATTTCCCTACAATTGTAGCATTCAACAATGATAGCCTCTTTCTTTCCCTTGCAATCACGAGCCTGGTGACCTTTTTCTCCACATTTATAACAAACTCTCATTCCTTTTAGGAAAGTATCGGGGTGATTCTTCCCACAATTATCTCATAATGGAAAATCCTTCTTTCCCTTTTTCCCTTTATTTGTCTCTTGTTCCACCGTTCTCTTCTTCTCTTACTTTACTTTGTTGTCATAAGATTTAGAGAATTCCTTTTCTGTCTTGATAGCACACGAGACAATATCTTCATACGATGAGAAGGATTGTGATACTAAAGCATGACGGAGAAATGGTTTTAACCCATCAAAGAAACGATCAATCTTAATTCTTGGGTTACGTATATAATCTGCAGCATACCTCGCTAACCTGGTAAATTTGGCCTCATACTTTGCGACATTCTCATCCTCCTTTTGTCTCAGACTTAGAAATTGCCTTTCCATATCTGCTCTATGGTCACGGGGGAAGTATTTTTCTAAGAAAATATCTTTGAACTCCCTCCATTCGATGTTAGATACTTCTTCATCTTCTTTCGTGTTTTGAATCAGCGACCACCATTGATCGGCATCTCCAGTGGGGCGGTAAACTTCCATGACAACCTTCTCCCTTTCGCTACTCCCCATGGCGTGGAATATTTTCTCTAAGGATTTTATTCATTGCTCATCTACTAATGGGTTTTTACTCCCATTGAATGTTGGTGGTTTTTGCCTCATGAAGCAGTCTAACATTGATCCTCCACATTGCGGATCAGGGTGCTCCGTACGAGTAAGGTTATTATTCATAACCTGATTGATTTGTCCCAGTATGGTGATAAGTTGATCAGCACTAGTTGTATCTCCTACTCCACTATAATTATCTTGAGCAGGATAGAAATCCCTACATGGAGTGTGTGCATTGATATGGTTTCCATTCCACCCACTAGGCACCATTTCTAAACAATGTCATAAACTAGATTAGTTTATGAATCAAAATACATAATTCCATACTTGTAAAACACTTAACATAAATTGAACTATAATCATAAAAATGTTTTCTTTGAGGAAGTATATACTCATAAACCCTTCATAATGGTTTGTAAAGAAAATGAGAATTATCCTAAGCATATCCCCCGGGAGTGTTGTAACCAAGAGTGCAGCAAGGCCCATTGTCATGCACTAGTTCCTGTTCAAGTCTAGCTCAAAGCGGTGTTTTTGGGTTTTACCCCTAGGTACATCTGTACCAAAGCTACCTCTACCTGCTCATATCCAGAGAGGGATGTATTGCTCGAAAAACTCACAAAATCTCTATAATACCAAAATTCTAGGAAGTTCTTATATACTAATCCTCAAATTCTATATTAGGGATATGTGATCTAATCAGAGATTATCTAAATATAGCTTCCAAGGTTAGTACTAAACAGCTTCTGATACCAACTGTAACGCCCCGACCCCAGTTACCCAGAGTCGGTGCATTATGTCGTAACATTGTCATGATCACAAAAGATCAAGTCTCGAAAGACCGATTAGTTTAGTATCATTGGAAACACTAGATACATTCATAAGTCTTACATTACATCATAAATTAAAAAAAACTACAACAACATCTTGTCTTCATATCCCCTCATACTATCCCTACAGGCCATTCATAATATACTTCTTCACATCTTGGAAAAATTAAAACATTGGAAGGGGTGAGCTTAGATGCTCAGTAAGGATAAAAATATAGCAGAAGCTTTCATTAATAAACATTAACATTTAAGGCAATGTATAACTAAAACAAAAGCCTTTTAAACTTGAACTTCGGTATAATATGGAAAAATGAAATGAAATAATGCCATTTACTTATTCACGTGGATATTCTACTAGTCGAATAATCACATGTAATATCAATAACCACTTTTATAATGATGGAATGCATAATGCCATACTATCATAACCACGTAGCCAAGGCCTCGTGCCAAGACTACAAATAAGATTTTGTCAAGGCCTCATGTCAAGACACTAGTTTGTCTCATGAGACCTACCGATGCATCGAGGAGCTATAGAGGTCTCCACCCATCACTTATTAAGTCTAATGAATTCCTCATATGAATATGTTTAAACATATCATAAACCATAACATAATCATATAACATAAAACATGCATAAAGGAAACACAAAATTTCCACATTTCAATCACAAGATATCAATAAAACACATTGATATAATAAAAAAACACTTTCAAAACCATTTTCAATACCAAAATAAAAGAAAATTAAAACTTTGTATTTATTTTTCATTTAAAAAAGTTATGGCTTGTAGAGGAAGTCGAAACTCAAATAATGGTCACGACGGTGGAGAAGTCGTTGTCGCCGCATACATACGACAAAAAAACATTACTTTTTTTCATTTAGTAAAATGATTCGTATAAAAATATTCCTTTTGAATAAACGTAAAAGTCAAAGGGGTTTATACACCGTATAAAAGAAAGTCTTTTATTAAAACAGAATATGCCTCAATGAAAGAAGATTGAGACGAAGTCCCTTACAAAGATCATTTTTTAAATAAAATAGATCTATTATGTGTATTCACTATAAGTACACATAAATAAAGTATAAATACAAGATAAGACATAATAATATCATGACATAATTTGAAAGTAGGATATTAACCCAAAGAACGGAAATTGGGTTAAGAAGTTCTCATACCTCGTGTCTGACTTGACTCGACCGCTCTTTAAACTCCTGAATAATAAACTAGAGTTAATTTATTCTTTCTTAAGAACTTTTTTCAAGTTTATTATTCCTTTTATATCACTTATTACCATGTTATGAACATTATGTAATTATTTAAGTTAATAACAGTCGTTTTGTCGATCTTTGGTACTTGAGTCAAAAATAAACTTCTTATAATTACAAGTTGTTCATGTGGTAAAATATCCATTACATCCAGAATTATATTCATGATGTAGATATCATATATATCAAATATATGCAGTATATATATGCATTTTTCATATTACATAATATTTAGAGGTAAGAAATGAAATGCACCGTTCATGGAGACGGTAAGTCGTACGTACGCATGAACGCTACTTTCATTTCTATTTCATATTTAATGGAATAAAATCATAATTATATTATTTTATATTATAATTCCAGTATAATATAATATATAATATCATTTACTCCATCCTTTATACATCCCACATATGGCATTAACGATTCAAATCACTTTGAGGGGGCGGTAGTCCACACTTCCTCAAATGAAATTATCGCATTTGCACAACATGAAAAGCATAAAGATATGTTTTAAATGTAAAATACAGAAGCATAGAGAGGAAATAAATATAATATATATCATAAATAAATATAGTTCCATCATAATGGCCACCATGAGAGGTGATAGGAGAAGATAGAACAATCATCGTTTCGTGTGGCAGTAATTCACCACCCACAGAAACAATATGTTATTTAACCATTAGATGAAGGTGTGTGAAAGTGTAAATAAAATACTTCTCATAAAAACATCCTAGTATATTTAAGATACTATTGTTGTTACAAAAGAAAATAATAAAAAGTGTTTAGGGGGTTGGAGAAGCAAAATAAAACAAAACAACATTAGAGAAGACATTACCTTAAAATCGGGTAACTTTTTTTGATTTGAGCCAAAAGCTTCCTTGGGAAGACTTCTTCCCAAAGTGAGGCTTCTAGGAGTAAGATAGGGAAGTTGAGAGAGTATTTGGGCAGAGTTTGTACAAGCCAAATGGCTTGATGGTGTGAATAAGGTGGTAGAGGTGGGGGCCTTTTATAAGAGGAGAGGAGGGGCACTCTTGGAAAGATTGAAATGTTACTTTATTATGAAATTATTTTCGAATTCTAAAGGTCCCAAAATTATATATTTCGAGGATAAGTTTATAAGGGTTCGAAATATACTCATCCAATAGGTTTTTGACAAGTATAAGTATTTTATTTTACATTAGCCTTCCATTTTATTAAAATCATTAATTAATGAGGTAATTGTTGCATCATCATGGTGTCATAAAAACTTTAATTTATTTAATGTCTAAAAATTATAAAAAAAATTACCATGATGTATAAAATCGTTCTAGATTTCCAATGAATATTTATAGTCAAAAAGTTAACTTATATAACCCCATGTAATAATTGTTTTAGTAAAACAAGACATGTTTGTGACAATTTTATTTTTACTTTAAATAAAAAGTTCTTAATGTCATTTTCTTACCCAAGTGGATCCATGGGGTCCCCAAGTTGACCCATGGATTGTCTTGGTCGGACATGACTCATCCAATAAGTGTATGACAAGTTTCAAGATATTTTTATATTTTTATAATATCATTTTTACCTTAAATTTCACTAATTACCTTTAATCGCGATTAATAAAACTCAAAAGTTACTATTCATCAAAAAATTATTTTAAACCCATTGAACCACATTTTACATCCTAATGACAACCATGTATGTTGTATTTTTGAAATTCAATTCATAGAATCGGTAAAGTTTCATTTAAACGAAAAATCAGTTTTTTAACTACCACTTAGTGGTTTCACTATTCATCAAAAATTGAAGTTTTTCAGAACAATGCCAAAATTTCACCATAAGATATAATTGATATTTAGAATTCAAAAATGATGTCTATTTTAAAAAATTACAAACATATAAGTTTCATTAATTAATTTTATAATTAATTCCCGTTGTCACAATAAATAGCGTGTTTTTAATAAATAATATATATCAAAAGATTGACAATTGTTTATGTCCAATTTCAAAGTGAAATTAATTATAATGACCACCATTGGATAAAATGGTAAACATATATTCTAATTATACTTTAAAACCACTCAATATTATAATTTATCACTATAAATTATTTTGATTAAAAAAGTTGTTTTTAAGTATTTTTCACTATTCATAAAAAATTGGAAGTTCTCAAAAAATTTCAAAAAATTCAACTTAGGATAATTTCGATATTCTGAATACAAAAATGAAGTCCATTTTGAAATATAAAATTTATATAATTTCAAAAAGTTGGTATTACTATTCATAACGGCTACTTTGATTGGTCGCGGTGTGTTAGAATCTCGAACTTGCGTACAATGCAAGCTATTGCATTTTTGAAAGAGAAGCGTATCATGGAAGCTTGGGGTGTTACAGTTATTCTGCATGACAATGTATGTAATAATGTCCTAAGGATATTTTTTTCACCAAAGGGTCATAGCAAATCCATACTATGATGAGAACCTGGAAGTGCCATAACACTATTTTTGAATATATGTTCTATGGCTAGATGATGTTATTTGAGGGAAATAAATAATACAGGCCATTAGGGGTGAGGACTCATAAAAATTTGAGGTGCCTTTTCATGAAGTTAACCCTTGGTAATATCCAAGAGGATATTATGAGAACAAGACCCGCCAGTAAGAAGTCCACATTTTATAGTGTCATTGGATATTCCTATCTGCGAACGAGTGTATTAGTCCTTATACTTTAAGATTATTATTAAATGAACTTAGATGTATTAACAAAAACTGTGACAACACACTGTTCACAGCAAGGTAGGATATGTTGGGTGTGTCACGAGTAATACTTCATTAATAGATAATGTGAGAAAGGATTTTTCTCTTCTATTCCATAATGGAATTTGATATCTCAGGCCCTTTTATGGAATTGATATAGCCTAAATAAATTCATGGCCATGGTAAGGAATATTCAAGTTCAATTCTTATAATTCAAGGAAAGAATAATCAAGCACATGGGTTGATAGCACTAGCATGCAACCTGCTTGATTGGAGATACCAAGAAAAAGGGATTAAATTACACTGTTAATGTTCGTAGGAGGTGACACGTCATTACAGTGTTAACTTCTTTCTCTATGGATGCCTTATCATGTTTCTAGAAACTAACCTTGGACTTTAGGCAGGCTCTGCCTAATTCCACTGAGAAAGAGGCATAGAGGGTCACACACTAAGCATGTCCAAGTATCTCAATTAATTATTCATTTAACAATTTGAATAAAGATTATTCTCTATTTTGGTTTAATAATTATTCAAGGATGTCTGATCTCATTTATTTCGACACTAGTTATTTGAGAAAATATATTGTGGGTGAAAAAATATATTTATTAGCGAGTAATGTAGTGATATTTATTTAAGAAATAAATAGTCATTATTAAAGGTCTAATAAATGTGGTGGAGGAACTAAAGAAAATGGAAAAAAAAGTACACATCATGTAGTTTTTCTGGGGATTTGTGAGAAATGATATTATATATTTAATTAAATAATATTAGGTGTAATTCACTAGGTGAATGTCAAGTAATAATAATAGTCAACAGTTATTATTAGACAAGGGGTATTTCTAGTAATTAAATAAAATGAATAAATTCATTCATGTAATTAATTCATTTTATTATTCTAAGTAATTAAAATCCCAATTATATTATTCTCATAATCCTAGCCATTCTTTGTGGTTGTGAACAACAAATATAGAAAATCTCTCAAGCCAAGAGATAATTCTTTTTCCACCAAGAATGCTCTCAAGTTATGATAGAGATCCTCCTCCACCTGATCAAGGAGAGCGCTTTGGAAGAGGCTCTCAAGGAGATCGAAGGTGGATATCGCAAGCGGAGGCTCTTTCGTGCTAAAACCTTGAGATCCCGTCGGCGACGTTCAGAAATATGTGGAGTGCGTGTGGATCACTGATAGAGGAAGCCTACACTTGGATTCTATGACTCAATGATGGATCACATTGGATCCTGACTGGAAACATCAATGAAGAGAGAATTTCATCAAGTTAATTCTTGTCTTTTAATTAAATTAATTATAACAAACATATGATGATCCTCTACATGGTTTCAGAAATCCCCTATTTTATTTTCTTCTTCATTCTATTATGAAGATCCAGAGTTTTATCATTGTGACAGATCTCATATTGATCATTGTTAACGACAAAATTAAAGTTGGTTACACCCATACACATGCTTTTGTTGTGCCCAAAACCTATAAATGGTATCAGAGTGGTCATATCGTTGATTATAATTATTTAGTTTTTTTATGATTTACACATTTAATAATTTAGTTGTTTCAATTCAAGTTAATCATTCTAAAAATCTGAATCTCGAGATCTATTCCTCTTCTTTTGTTTCTCATTCACATTATAGAAACGATCTTTTATTTTAATTTTGATTAAAATAAAATAGAGGATCTCTTCTGAAGGTGCCAGAACTTCCTGTCGTACAACACCAGAACACACAGTGTGTATTCAACAGCACACATCGTGTATTCTAGGTTCCATGCACCAGGACTGGTCTGCCAAACCAAGTCATGTGTTAGAGTCTATCTAAGTCTTAAATGAATCCATGCGTTAACCAGGAACAGGTGACACGCTATTTCCAAATTACACGTTATGTGGCCTACTGGACATGGAATGTAGTCCCTTAGGGTTAGGGTTTAACCATGTACCCCGTACATGGATTTCCTAGATAGAGACCATGTAACGTGGACACTACATGTTGTGTGGCCCACTAGACAGGCCATGTACTCCGAATATTTTCAAAGTACATCTACATGTCGTGTCCAAAGGCATGTACTTCATATGGAAGGTGAATGATATTACACGTTGTGTAGTCAGAACTACACACCATGTACTCATTCAAATTATACAGATTTATTTAAATTTATTATTATATTATACAAACCCTTGATACGTGTACTATGGTGCGGGTGTAAAGCTGAGGCACAACACGTGATAGGCATTTTATATATCTGTGTTTAAATTAACACATGTGTAATGTTCATTTCTACTCATTGGGTAGTTATGAATGGGAATTCACTAGGTTTCCTCCAAGGTACAAGTTACATACAAAGATAATTTTAAATGAATTTATTTGTTTAAAATTATAATGGAAGATAATCTCAAAGAAATTCATAAAAGAGTTTAAGAAAAAAGTATTGATTAATTAAAGATAATTAATTGATTCGAGAGTGATTTATCTTAAACAATAATGATTAAAGAATTGAATTCTAGTTTTATTTATGCATAAATATAATTGCATGCATGGATGATCATGAGATAGACCAGGACCTTTGAATGTGGTTGGTTTCTTTTAATTTATTAAATTAAATTAAATTTGTTGGCTTACGAGCATTCTCCTCATTAATATGTAGGGCCTACGTGCCCAAGGTTTATTTTATGTAAGAAACCATTTTACCCCTCACCTACGAGTGAGATAAAATCATATGTAATGAATGGAGCTCCCAAGCTAGTGGAGGCTGTTCAAGTTAGGAGCCAAGGTGAAACCAATCCAAGGAGATACAAAGGTGGATAAGTGGAAAACTGTAAACACAAACCCAAAAGGATCAAGGTGTTTCTCCCCTAGGTCTCGAGTTAGTTTATTAACTACTAGATAAACTAACCAATAGAACAAGATCATGATCATGCCATTTATTTTAATTCTTCCAGTTGCATGGTTTATTTATTGTGGGTGTGTTTTCATGATCACACAATTAATGAATTAAACAAGCATGCAATATGGAACTAAAATAAGACCAGTTTATGCGTAAATATTATCTTAGACATGGTTAATCACTTAAGTATATCCCACTTAATATTAACAAGAATGTAATAAAGATAATAAAATGGAAATTTATGTATAAGGATAAAATCCCTCAAAGAAATATTAAGTCAGTATAGCCTTCTATAATCTTGGTTTGAATCGAACCATAGTTCAAATTGCTTGACCAACCCTGGTTGGGGTACATTCAATTATCAGGGAATTCTAATTCAAGGTTTTGGGTTGAATTGACTCGGTTCGCATCAAGGGTTAACTGCCACAGTAGGACTTGGTGTGACTAACAGGCAAAGGTTGAGGAAATCCAAAATAAAAGGATTTTAGGATTGGGGAGTACACTCAGCAGATCAAGGAGCTGTGAGTTAATGCAGTTGGCATTTGGAATGCCTACCTAAAACCTTTCAAGTTTCTTGAACAACCCTAGTTAGGGTAATTCAAAGGGAAATATGGATCCTTGCCACTAGAATATTCAAGAAATAGAATATTCTGAAGTTAATGGTGAGGGATATTAGAATTCGATAAAATAGTGGGAAACTAATAAGTATTGATTTATTTATTTGTATCAATTTTATGATAAATTATTAAATCTTTTCTCATATTAATTTGTAGAAATTCCAAGAAAAATGACTTCAAACATATCATTATGAACCATACTCAAGAAGGAAAACCTTCTCACCTACACCAATTTATAGGAATGGCAGAGGTGTTTATGCGTCATCCTTCACTATGAGAGGAAATTGTATGTGTCGAAGGAGCTTGTTCCAGTTGTGCCTAGAAAATAGGCCAGTGATGAGGAAATATCTATCTATTTGAAATATTTAGATGATTCCATAGATTTCCAATGTTTCATGTTTTCGTCCATGTTTGATGAGCTCTTGAAACAATATGAAAACATGGACGCATATAGCATGATGTCTCACCTTAAGGATCTCTATCAAGAGAAGTCGAGATATAAGAGATATGAGATCTATAACTCTTTGTTCACAACTAATCTTGGAGATTATGTGCCATATGGGCCTCATGTATTCAAACTTATTGGCTATATTGAATGCCTGTACATCTTAGGGATTAAGTTCCTAGATGATTTGTGTACAGATCTCATCCTATCATCACTTCCCATGACCTTCTCTATATTCATTGTCAATTACATCATGATCAACAATGAGAAGAGCCTATAAGAGCTTTTGACCTTAATTCACCAGGTAGATAAGGACATGGGGTGTGACAAACCTGCATTCCTTATGGTGAATAAGAAAAGGAAAAGGAAAAGGGGCTAAGGATTTATAAATGGTCTGAATCTCCTGAGCACCATCCCTCTAAGAAGAGGAAGATCCATATGCAGGGAAAGGAATGGGAGGCGGTGTGTTTTTCATGTGGAAATCCAGGCTAGTGGAAGAGGAAATGCGCCCAAAAGCATGGGGATTCTAAAGGTGCATTCATTATCGAGTGTAATCTTTCCATTTCTATACATTGGGTATTAGATATAGCTTATGGGGCTCATATATATATATTCAAATGTAGGAAACGAGTAGATTTAGAAATATTTTCAGAGGAGAGGTGGATCTTTGAGCTTCCAATGGCACGAGGCTGGCTGTGTTAGCCATTGGCGATTACCATCTCTCATTACAAACTGGGATTCTTTTGGTTTTACACAACTGTTATTATGTTCCTAGTGTTACCAAGAACATAATTTATGTATCATGTTTATATATGGATGGATTTATTTTCAAGTTTGTAAATAAGGGTTGTTTCTTTTATAAGAACAACATATGTTATGGTATGGAGCATTTAAATAATGATTTTTATGTATTAAATTAAAAAAACCAAGTGTTGGAAATCGATGACGAAACAAAATCACATGACTCATACAACACCCAGTTGTGTCATCACCGTCTTGGTCTTGTAAACGAGAAGTGCTTGACAAAGCTCTTCCAATATGGTTATTTAGAATCTACTGATCTAAAACCACTTGATAGATGTCACACTTGTTTACAAGGTAAAATGACCAAGCCACTTTTCGGTGGACATGGTGAAAGGGCCACAAAGATTCTAGGATTGGTACACACAGATGTGTGTGGACCATTTCCAGTAGAAGCTAGAGGTGGATATTCTTACTTCATTACTTTTACTGATTATTTGAGTAGATATGGATATATTTACTTAATGAGGTATAAGTTAGAGTCCTTAGATAAATTTAAGGAATTCAATAATGAAGTAGAGAATCATATTGGTAAGAAGATAATGAAGCTTTAATCGGATCGAGGTGGAGAATATCTGAACCAAGAGTTAATCGACCTTCTACAGAATTATGGAATTCTATCTCAACTCACTCCTCTTTATACACCACAATGGAATGGTATTATTGAAAGAAGGAACCGAACCTTGTTAGACATGTTGAGTTCAATGATGAGTCATGTAGATCTTCCATTATCCTTTTGGGGATATGTATTACAAACTACAAAATACACATTAAATTGAGTACTAACTAAGGTGAAAAATGGAATTCCCTCCGAGTTATGGAATGGAAAGAAACCCATTTTGTCACACACATGTGTATGGGGATGTGAGGTGTTTGTTAAGGCCTTATCAGGAAATAAACTAGCACCCCAAGGCATGAGGTGTATCTTTATAGGATATCCCAAGGAAACGAAAGGATATTACCTATATAACTCTTCAAAAAGGAAAGTGATTGTCGCTAGACAAGTCGTCTTTGTTGAGAGGGAGCACATCCTCAAAAAGGATATTTAGATCAAGATTGACTTTGAAGAAGTTGTTGCTCAAGATACACAGAAGTTAGTATAGAAATAAGTTCCACAGGTCCCCATTGAAGAGTATCTAGAAACACAAGTACTATGTAGGAGCTTAAGAGAGGTAAGGAAACCATAGATATTTGGTTTCCTAGTCACCGAGGATGGTGAATTGTTATTTTTGGAAAATGATGAACCTCTCTCCTACAAGGAAGCATTAGAGATCTCAAAAGGTGCAAGATGGCTAGAAGCTATGAATTCTGAGATGTATTCCATATATCAGAACCAAGTTTGGGTTCTGTTCAATGAGCCAGTTGATGTAAATCTTGTTGGATGCAAATGGGTATTCAAGAGAAAGCTGGACATGGAAGGTCAAGTTAGCACCTATAAATCAAGGCTAGTGGCTAAAAGATTCATACAAAATCAAGGAATTGACTATGATGAAACCTTCTTGCCAGTTTCCATGTTTAAATCCATAAGAATCATACTTTCCATAGCAGCTTACCATGACTATGAGATTTAGAAAATGGATATCAAAACAGCATTACTTAATGGGAACCTTTAGAAAGTTGTCTATATGACACAACCAGAAGGGTTTGTGACAACAGGTAAATCCAAACGGGGTTCCAAGTTGAAAAAATCCATATATGGATTAAATCAACCATCCAGGTCATGGAACATTCTATTTGATGAAGCTATAAAGAAATTTGATTTCATTAAGAATGAATGTGAGACATGTGTTTATAAGTGGTTTAATGGGAATTTGGTCATTATCCTTGTAATATATGTTGATGACATAATACTTATTAGAAATGATATACTAGTCTTACAGTCAGTTAAGGAATGGTTGAGCAAGTGTTTCTCCATGAAGGACTTAGGTGAAGCAGCCTACATTCTAGGGATCAATATCATTTGTGATAGATCCAAGAGGATTCTTAGACTAAGTTAGGGTACATACATTGACCATATACTAAAGAGATTTAGTATGGAACAATCCAATATGGGATTAGTTCTAGTGTCACATGGCCTACATCTTTCTAAGAAAATGTGTCCTCAGACACAACATGATAAAGATAGGATGAGTAAGATCTCATACGCTTTGACTATAGGATCCATCATGTATTCCATGTTATGTACCAAGCTTGATGTTGCCTATGAACTGAGCATGGATGGTAGATATCAAGCAGATCCAGGAGAACAACATTGGACTGCTGTTAAGACTATCTTTAAGTATCTAAGAAGAACTAAGGATATGTTCCTAGTGTATGGAGGAGACGAGGATCTTGTCATCAGAGGGTATGTTGATGCTAGTTTTCAGACAGATCATAACGATCTAAAGTCACAATCAGGATATGTTTTATGTCTCAATAGAGAAGTTGTGAGCTGGAAAAGTTCAAAGTAGCCAGTTGTCACTGATTCTACAGCAGAGTCCGAATATATAGTGGTTTCTGATGCAACCAAGGAATCCATATGGATTCGGAACTTTGTCTAGGAGCTTGATGTGGTGCCTAGCAGTAAAGATCCTATCACATTGTATTGTGATAATACTATAGTGGTGACTCTTGAAAAAGAACCAAGGTCACATCAACGGACAAAGCACATTCTCCGAAAGTATAACCTCTTGAGGGATTTATATCAAAAGGGTGAAATTGTAGTGAGCATAGTGTCCATAGAAGAGAACATGGAAGACCCCATGAATAAAGGCATATCTCAGCAGATGCACGAATATCATGTGAGAGCTAGCGGGTTAATGGTTGTTAGCAGTTGGCTCTAGTCCAAGTGGGAGTTTGTTGCAATGACCCGCGGGGTTGGAGGTGTCGGACACGGCTCTCAGCCACGTCCCGGTAGGACCAGTCCACCTTTGGCGGATCGGGCAGGAGGTAGGCTGGACCCTGCACCAGTAGGCCGGACCTGCACCCAGCGGGCCAAACCCATCACCAGCGGGTGGGACCCATGCCCTTCGGGCCGGGCTGGAGGAGATCGAGTCGCCAGGTGACCCGATAGGCTGGACCCTCAGCTAAACCAGGATAAGTCAAATGAGGCCCATTGGCCTCACCCACTCTCTAGGCCGGACTTGAGCCCTTTGGGTTGGGCTAGATGAGACCAGGTCGTCGGGCAACTCGGCAGGCTGGACCCTCAGCTAAATCGGGTCGAGTCCAGCGAGGCCCATTGGGCTTGGCCCACTGGACAGGCTGGACCGGACCGACCCAGAACTAAACCGGGTTAGGTCGAGTCAGTTGAATTAAACAGGGGTATGTGGGACCCCCGGGCCAGGTTTTTTAGGTCAGTCAGACCGGGCCCAAACACAACCGTCCCCTGTTTACTAAAACGCTAATATCTTACAAATCGGGTGTTCGTTCGATGTGTCGTCTGTTGAGTTGGAACCCTTACGATGAGAAGGTCCTTTGGGTTAATCTATGTGGGACTTCATGGTGGTTGAGGTACAAATGATGGCTTGAGCAGTATCCATGTGGATCCTTAGTGTCCTGGAAGATGAGCATCAGCTATGTGGATCCTTAGAGGCTCAGCAAACGAGCAGGATCCGTGTGAATCCTTAGTGGCATAGCAAACGAGTAATAGCTGTGTAAGTCCTTAATGGCCCGACAGACAACCATCAGCTATGTGGATCCTTAGTGGACCAGTAGATGAGCAACAATTCATTAGGGATGAGTCCCTCAATAGTACGAAATGTTCATCACTATAGCCGATGAACCTTCTTTCTATGCTTTAGATTATACCTGGTGTGAGTTGTCCATACTTTGTGGTCTTACTTCATGGCCTTATATGGTGGCTTTTCTTTGTGGTTGTTTTGTGGTATTTCTCCTTAGTGGACTCGGGTTCCCTACTGAGTACTATGTTACTCACCCCTGCATGGGCTTCGCCCGCACGTTTTGTGTCTTGTGCAGATGATGGACGTTTCAATGGAGGACTTGGTGGCCTAGGAGAAGGTGGGGCCTAGTGAGATCAGGCAGAAAGGGTGTACTCTCACAGCTTCCAGTAGCTACCCTACTCTTACCATTAGGTGGGGTTCTCAGCAACCGTCTTGTTCATGGTTTTTACTTGTACTCTTCAGTTTTCAGTTGTCTTTTGTTGGGTTTGTATTCTAGCCCACTTGTTTTCAGTTGTACTTGTACTCCACACTTGTTTTAGTACACTTGTTTTCCCCTTTCAGTTTGTGGGATGTGGTTGGGCGTGTGTTTGTGTACAGGTACTCAAGAAAATTCCCCCCACTTGCAGGTTGATGCCTTTGGCGCTAATCGCCAACCCCTGGCCTTTGGGAGGTGGGCTTGGGGTATGTCATGACACGGGCCCTAGGGGACTGGTCTTGACAGTCATGTCCTTTTGCCACACGACATGGGGCCACTACACAATGTTTAACCCTGGTACACAGCGTGTAGTCCCCAAAATACATTTTCCCCAAATAGGAAGAGCTACATGGAATGTCTCACTAGACTACACGTCATGTAAATGTTAATTTGATACAGTAATTACTTTGAGATTCAACTGATTCGCCCTAATTTACCCTGAAACCTACAGATCGATCTAGAAGGAATCTCTAGCATTTTTAATAGGGCTCTACAACCTTAAAAAAATGCAAAAACAAATGGTATTGGGACTAAAACTCAAAACCTCCTACCTCAAGGGTGAAACTCTGAAGCTTCAAGTGTAGAACGATGCTTGGGTTGTGTTTCTACTTGATTTAATGATGATCGACCATAAGAACAAAGATTGAAATCACTTCATTGAATTTATTTGGAATCGGTTTGTCCATCACCAAAGTGGGGGGGGAGGCTCTCCTCTTATGTAGTGTGTGCCCAACGTGAAGAGGAGGGGGAATTAGGTTAGATTTTATTAATTAAATTTGTTGGAGTTGGTGGCCTAGAACCAACTACTTTGTACTTTATTCATTAATAAATACCTTATCACATCTTGATTGTTCTTCTGCGTGACAATTTATGTAATAATGTCCTAAGTACAGCTGTTGCACTAAAGGGTCATAGCAGATCCCTCTTATGATGAGAACCTAGAAGTGCCATAACACTATTCTTGAATATATGTTCTATGGATAGATGATGTTATTTGAGGGACACAAATAATATAGGCCATTAGTGGTGATGAATCATAAAACTTTGAGGCACCTTCTCATGGTGTGTGCCCTTGGTAATATCCAAGAGGATATTACGAGAAAAAGACCCGCCAGTAGGAAATCCACATTTCATAGTGTCATTGGATGTTCCTATCTGTAGACATGTGTATTGGTACTTAGACTTTAAGATTATTATTAATGGGTATTATAACTTGCGCACTTAGATGTATTAACGAAAACTATGATGACACACTATTCACAGCAAGGTAGGATGTGTTGGGTGTGTCATGAGTAATACTTCATTAAATGATAATGCAAGAAAGGATTTGTCCCTTCTGTTCCATAACGGAAGTAGATATCTCAAGCCCTTTGATGGAATTGATATAGCCTAAATAAATCCATGGCCATGGTAAGGAATAGTCAAGTTCAATTCTAGGAATTCAAAGAAAGAATAATCGAGCACATGGGTTTATGGAACTAGCATGCAACCCACTTGATTGGAGATATTGAGATAAAGGGATTACATTACACTGTAAACGTCTGTTGGAGGTGACGCGTCATTTCAGCGTTAACTTCTTTCTCTATGGACGCCTTAGCATTTTTCTAGATGTTAACCTTGGAATTTAAGTAGGCTCTACCTATGGCCACTGAGAAAGAGGCCTAGATGGTCACACACTAAGCATGTCCAAGTATCTCAGTTAAATATTCATTTAACAAGTTGAATAAATATTATTTCCAATTGTGGTTTAATAATTATTCAAGGATGTCTGATCTCATTTATTTTGACACTAGTTATTCGAGAGAATATATTGTGGGTGAAATAATATATTTATTAGCGAGTAATTCAGTAATATTTATTTAAGAAATAAATAGTTGTTATTAAAGGTCTAATAAATGTGGTAGAGGAATTAAAGAAAATGGAAAAATAAAAGTACACACTGTGTAGTTTTTCTGGGGATTTATGAGAAGTAATATTATTTATTTAATTAAATAATATTAGGTGTAATTTTCTGGGTGCATGTCAAGTAATAATAATAGTCAACTATTATTATTAGACAAGAGGTATTACTAGGAATTAAATGAAATTAATAAATTCTTTCATGTAATTAATTCATTTTATAAATCTATGTAATTAAAATCCCAATTATATTATTCTCATAATCCTAGACATTATTTGTGGTTGTGCACAATGGATCTGGAAAATCTCTCAAGCTAGGTGAGATTTATTTTTCCACTAAGAACGCTCTCAAGTTACGAGAGATATCCTCCTCCACTGGATCAAGGAGAGAGCTTTGGAAGAGGCTCTCAAGGCGATTGAAGGTGGACATCACAAGCGGAGGCACTTTCATGCTAGCATCCGGAGATCCCTTCGGCGACATCTAGAGATACGTGGAGCATGTGTGGATCACCTCTAGAGGAAGCCTACAGTTGGATTCTACGACGCAATGACGGATCACATTAGATCATGACCGGAAACATCAATGAAGAGAGGATTCTATCCAGGTAATTATTGTCTTTTAATTAAATATTTCTTTTGCTTCTAGCTGAATTCCAGCATTCCGGATTCAATGGTGCCCTCAGATTTTTAATCCGAGCACCGGTTCAAAAGATAGAAAATGTCACCTGTGCGTTTACTGAACTTACCCAAAAAAAGTTCATAAATTTATTCCGAGCACACTAGGTCTCGAAATTATGTGCTGTCAATTTTCACAAACACATAAAAATCCCAAATAATTTTAAAAAAAAATTACATGGAATTTTCAGGTCTTTACAAGAATGAGTAGAGCACATATGTTCATGATTAAATAACCCCATATCTGATATGAAAAATAAATAATTTGATAGTGCCATGCTCAAATTGAAGAATCATAGAACTAACATCAATAATTATTGATAAATAATGAAGAATGAAATGAATCCAAAATAATAATGCCCTACCTTGACAATATTTTGATCATTTGTGACAAGTTCACTAATGACGATCCCATTAGTGATTCCACTGAATTTATCATTGATTCCATGAATACTCCCTAATGGATCATCAAGTATTCTCCCATGAAATCTCCTACCAAATCTCTGGGTTATGTAATGTCCTGGTTCTAGAAGCCACCCAGAGGCGCCCCGTACTCAGTTGGCCACATGGCCTCAAGCGCATTTCCCCGAACGCCAGAAGTTGCCAACTAGAAGCGAGGGCCTTGGGTGTGATAGTGGGGAAACTATTCCCTCTTTGGCAGAGTATACAGCAGAAGTAAACAAATACATACAAGAGCGGAAGTAGTAATAATATCATAAAAAAATAAACAGCATAAGACTAATAGAATAAACTGGAGCACATATATAAAATGGTGCATGATATATATGTCTAGGAAAGCAGCAAAACAAATCACAATGCTGAAATAAAATACTAAACCAAGTACAAAAGAAAAATAGTATTCAGCTCCATAGCATCACAAGCCTAATCTTGGTCTCGTGCTCTCCAGATCCACAATATGTCAAGTACCTGAAGTAGAAGGGCTCTTTCCCTTGTCTATACCTGCAACAATATAATCTGTTTGGACCCAAAAGTATGGTCCAAATAGGGTGTAAGACTAAATCCCAGTAGGCAACCACCACAAGATCTGTGCCTAACAGTCTGTGAGTATATGGCAGGTAAAGTACAAAAGGTAGTAAACAAGGAAGTACTCAGTAGTAAACAATCCATAGTTTCAAAGCATTAAAATTACCACATAACATGCAACATATAATCAAACAGATAAACAAAACAGGTAACCCTCTGGGAAGTACCCACAACCTATCCCCTATGGTCCTACCTAGCAACACAAGAAAGTATCTAAACATAAGGTAACCCTCTGGGAAGTACTCACAACCTATCCCCTCTAGCCCTACCTAAAAATTACAAGAAACCCTCTGGGAAGTACACTCAGTCTAACCCCTCTGGTTTAGCTTAATCATAGACTCTATGAGGAAGCACTCATTGTCAATTCCTCCTATAGTCTCATATCAGTATCTAAAGGTTCTCTAGGGAAGCACTTACATCACATTCCCTCTGTGGCCCATGTCGAGGAACTACAGACACTCTGAGGAAGCACTCAATGTCAATTCCCCCTGTGGTCTCGCATTGTAAGTAAAACAGACACTCTGGAGAAGCCCTCAACGCCCATTCTCCCTATGGTCTATACACTAGGTTCTCACGGCCCTGTGTAAGTCAAGCAAGTGTAGCAGTGCATAACGACCAAGGTAAACCTCAAGAACTACTTGGTTAGAATTATACAGCATAACAGCATAATAGAACAATAGTCACACCATCCTACAATACTAGGCATGGAAAAGTAAACAACAGCCTAACATGCAAACTAGACCCAAAGGTCAAAACAAGCAAAACATGCATGGTAAATACATCCAAAGTACAAAAATTCACCCTATTCATAATCAAATATCATCTACTCAAGAATACAAGCATAAAAGACAAATAATAGTGCTAAAATAGTAAACACGCAATACCCCGTTCAAGGGTATTGGGAAAATTTGCACATAAAACTCAAAGACTTTCAACAGAAAGGCACAAACCACCTACCTTGGGGTTGGGAGATCGTTATACGTGAACCTCAAGACTTGAATCGCCTAAGAACATCGTAGATCTACAAAAATGATCAAAACGTTCAACTGAAGATAACTTGGAAAAGAAGAGGAATCATGAAATGAGGCTCAAGCAAAAGAGAGAACTCACCGATGTGATTCCAACACAACTGACGGTGTTCGATTCGGAGGACGAACGCTTGCTCGGGGGTTCGTCGAAGATCCACGGTCGTACGGAGCTCTCGGTCAAATGAGACCTAGAAGGAGAGATTTCTGGTGATTAGACGCGACCCCAGTGCATTTAATGAAAAAAAAAAAGTACATGATGTGTAATTTTGAAGTACATGGAATGTACTCTCCGTTTCCGTACTCCGCTTTAGGTGGACTCCAGGTCACCCCCATATGGCCATGTGCATGGCCGCTACATAGCCAGCACATGGCTACCTGTGGTAATTGAGTACACGGTGTGTACTCATAAAGTACACGGCCTGTACTTTGAAAATTTCCAGAAAACCTATTTTTCTCAAAAACAACTAGAAAAGGAAAACATACCTGAAGAGAAGATCCAGGTTCTTATAGGTTATGTGTTAACCCAAGGGATATGTGAAAGAGATTCTTAAATAGAGGATTACTAGGTTAAAATAATTAATTAGATAATTCAATTAATTATCTTAATTAATATTTACCATATATTCTCATGACTACAAACCCTCATGGGACCTAATGAGAATGACAATAACATCATTCCTAGGTTAAAACCCATTTTCTAGACTCAACTATGGTCTTTTATTTCCCATATGAGACTCCATTCAGAAGGTAAAACATCATTCTTAAAAATGTGTTTATGAAGAATAAAAAAAATTATATTATTTTATATATCAAATTCTAAGGGTTCACTGAAACTTGAAATTTTATTCCAGCACCATAATGATTCATAGTAATATATTCAATAATATTCAAAGGGTTCAAATTAAAAAACCAAAATTATTATACCCTACCCAACTTCATGTATTTTTACCCTAAGATTACTAAGCCTATATTTGGATCTCATGCTCCCTAGAGCTCTCTTAGAGGTTCCCATTCTGTGAAAGGGCACACACTAGTGGAATAGATCATAAACAAAGGGTTCTATCATGTCGATCCTTGATCGCTATTAGGTACTCCAAAAATTTAGCTCTATCCTTGACATATTTCTTTCTTCATTCAACGTTGTACAATGAATTGTCTATGTATCTCCTCAGTTGTGAAACATGGAAGATGTTGTGCACTTGGTCGAACTATGAGGGCAATGGCATGTGGTATGTAACCTTTCCCCTATGAAAAATATGGAATGGAACTATGAATCTAGAAGAAATATTGACATAATGGTCAAATATTCACAATTTGTGTTGATATGAGACCTTCATGAACATGTGGCCTCCCACATTATACTCTAAAGGCCTTTGTTGATGGTCCATACATGAAATCTAATAGCTCTGGGTAGTCCTCATCCACTCTTTTATCAACTAAACCTTCTCCATTGCTACCCATACCAATTCTGGTCTTATGAGTGACTTCTCTCCCAAATCTATCAAGTACTGGTGTGACCTACAAGGTCACTCAAATAAGGAAATGAATGGTGTAAGGTCAATAGAGGAGTGATAACTATTGTTATAAGATAACTATACTATTGAAAAACACTCTTCCGAGCTTCGACTAAAGATTAACACGTAAGCCCACAACATTTTTTCAAGAACCTGAATGATTCGTTGGGTTTGGATATACGTCTTAGGATGTAATGTTTTACTTATCTGCAATTGGGTATGAAACTCCTCATGTAATCCTCTATAACTGGGATATAAATCTAGAATATTGATTGGATATAATTATCATGGGTGCCTGATGAAGTCGAATGATCACCTCCACGTATAGGTTCCCCAAGATTTCTACTGAACTCTTTTTCTTGATAATAAGGAAGTGGGATGACTTATTCAGTTAGTTGATAATCACTGAGATAATGTCATGAACTCTCACTGATTTCAAAAGTCTCATCACAAAATACATCAATATATCATATCACTTTCACTCTAGAACCTCATGGGGTTGGTATAAACCCCACAGGACATGGTTTTATTCCTTCACCTGATGAAATTTGAGGCATTGAAAGACAAATCCAACAACACTCTACATCATTCCTACCCACCAAAACTAGTATCGAAGGTCCTAGTATATATTCACCACTATAGTATACACTACTAAATTGGAAGTATATAACCCCCTCAACACCTCTACACATAGTGTGATCGGTACTACATTCATCCTTGGAAGATGATGACATGCTCCCTGCTTTTATTAAATCCATCTGGTGCATCACAGGAGAAAACATAGTTGTAAAATACCTCGAAATTGATGTCTTAAAAATAAGCCTTCATCATGCACTAAAGAAGTTTAAAGTTCACCACTATCGATACTAGATAAGTTGTTACACTCTATTATACTAGGTACAACAACAATGAGGCCATCTGATCCACCTCCTCTCCAAAAAATCTAAGACTGGTACTTCCTGCTAAGGGCATCTTCCAACACATTTCATGTTCCTGGAGGATGGACTACCTCAAAGTTATAGTTGCTTAGAAACTCTATTTAATTCCCCTATCATAGGTTAATATCTTTCTAAGTGAAGATATATATATATAAGAATTTTTTGATCCAAGTAGACTATAAACCACTCACCAAGAAGGTAGTGACTCCAAGTTTTTATGTAAAAAACTATTACTACCAACTCCAAGTCATGTGTCTTGTAATTTTTCTTATGGGGTATCAGATGCATAGAATGGTAAGAAATCATCACCTACCTCTATACCAACACACATTTTTGTTCGAATCCAAAAACATCACAGAACACCACATACTTAACTCCCTTATCTAACAATATCTAGATAGGGACACTAGTTAATATCTAACTCAACTCCTCAAATTCCCTATGATATCATTCAAACTAATCAAATAGTTATAACTTTTGGGTCAGGATATTCATGCAGACACAATACTAGAAAGTATTATATGAACCTCTAGTAATACCCAACCAACCCAAAGAAACTTCAAACTTCAAATATGCTTTTGGATGGCTCACAAGCTAGCACAACCTCAATATTCATTAGTCTCATAACTTATCTAGCCTTTGAGATAAATTACTCATAACACAAACCTATCTAATCCAAAACCAAATCTTTGAGATCTTATTATAAATATGGTTCCCTTAAAGTAAGTCCATGAACATCCTTAGGTTCTTTGCATGCTTGATCTCTAATGCTGAATAAATGAGGATTCCATCGATGAAGATTTCCAAAAACCAATATCGTAAGGGATGAAACATTGGGTTCACAAGTCCTATAAAAAAATTTGGGGAATTCATCATGACAATGGGAATTCCTAAGAAATCATAACGCCTTCTTTAGGTTATCCTCATCATGAACCCACAACTTTTGGTATGCATACATGAGGCTGAACTTCAAGAACCACTTCACCCCCTTCAGCTAATCAAAGAACTATCATCTGATTTAGACAATGATAGTTAACACAAATCCTCAATACCATATCAACCTTATTGGAGAATAACATAATTTCTACCTTGAGGGACACATTGGTTCTAATAAACCCTTTATATTGACAGTCCTACAATTGCCTCTTCATCTCCTCAAGCTTAGAAGAGACCATCTGATAATCCATATAAGATATCTATGTTCCCCTAGGGTGTAGGTTGATAAAAATGATAAACTTTAGATGAGGGTGTAATCCTGGTACATCCTTAGAAACGATATATAGGTATTCCTCCACTACTACCAGAAGATGAGTGTTTGAATCATTTACTACACCAAGGGTTAATCTCCGAAACTGGTGAGTGATCAAATGGAGTTTACCACACACAAGCCCCACTCTTCTAAACTGAAAATACCTTACACCCAAAAAAGAAAACCTTGACCCATATTCTCTAAGGCTCATCAACCTCAGATGAAAATATTCCATCTAGGCATGAACTATAGATAACTAGTATATACCAAGGATGATGTCATACGACTTTATAGAATCCAAAAAGAGATCCCATGTAAACCTCTCTCTACTAAACATGAGTTCGCATTGTTGAAGATGTGTCTGATCATGGGATCACTCCTAGTAGGAATCTCTAACTACACGGGTCATGCTATAGGATCTAATAGAACCTCAAGCACTAAAATAAGGGATAAAGTAATGAAATAATAGCTCATTCCTATATCTAAGTGTACTGATTCCAAGGTGGAAAATATATGGATCATACCTCAAATAATGTCATACACTACTTGATCATATCCCTATATCACCTATAGATTACCATGAACCTAACCACCATCCCTTTAAGTCTAGTATGGTCCACATGGGGGTCATAGTGGGTTATAATTTCTTCCTCATATAGCTCCTCCCCCTAGAGAAATGCCAACTCTCTTCCAAAAACATCTCTTTGAGGGCCTCTATAACCACCTATGGGAGGCTCCTGGTCATGCCATTGCCTCTGAAACGGGGGTCCAGTCGACCGACTGACCACCATCTATTGTACAAAGGGTTGGGTAGTCACATGATACATGTAACACCCCGAGATTTTATGAAAAATATTCTTTTTAATTTCATTAATGTCATGTGTTTTACACTACATCGAAAGGAGCTTGCACAACATGCATCCCTGACTTGCCTTGCATTACACGCAATCATGACCTTCCTCGATAGCGTGTGTAGTACGCAATACCGAGTTTCACTAAACGAGATATTATTATAACATAATTATGAACTAGTAGTTATGAATAGTAATACACACTTTTTTGAAATTTTATAAATTTTATCTTTCAAAATGGACTTCATTTTTGGATTCAAAATATCAAAATTATCTTAGGGTGAAATTTTGGTACTTTTCGGATAACTTTCATATTTTGATTAATAGTGAAAATTACTAAATTTTAATTAAAAACAACTTTTTTAATCGAAATAATTAATAGTGATAAATTATTAATTTGAGTGGTTTTAAAGTATATTTAGAATATATTTTTACAACTTAATACAATGTTGGTCATTGGATGTAATTTCACTTTTAAACCAGACATAAACAAGTGTCAATCTTTTGATAGTTATTATCTCTTAAGAACACACTATTTGTTTTGATGACGGGAATTAATTTTTAAATTAATTAATGCAACTGATATGTTTTTAATTTGGTAAAATAGACATCATTTTTTAATTCATAATATCAAAAATATCTTAGGCCTAATTTTTGGTATTTTTCTGGAAACTTTCATTTTTTTGATGAATAGTGAAACCACTAAGTGGTAGTTAAAAAAACTGAATTTTTCATAAAACTTAATTTTACCGCTTCTGTGAGTGGAATTTAGAAAATATGAGAGACGCAGTTAATATCAAGGATTAAAATGTGGTTCAATGAGATGAAAATAATTTTTTGTGAATAGTAACTTTTTACTTCTTTTTACCACGGTTAAAAGTAAATAGGGTAATTAAGGGTAAAAATGATATTATTATTACCCTAACACATGTCATAATTCTATTGGATAAGTGTAATTCGTCAAAAAACAACCTTAGGAATAAAATACGACCATTTAGGCCCACTTGGATTAGATTAGGACATTTATTATTAATTTATTTAAAGAAGGGTTAAAATAGTTAAAATCAAAGTTTAATAACTAAATCATTTTTAATATAGGGTTATACATAAGATAAATTTGACTATAAATATTCATTAGAAAGATAAAAAGATTTTCTACATAATGGTATTTTATTTGTAATTTTTATACTTTAAATAATTTAATTTATTTATGACACAATGATGATGCAGTAATTATATTATTAATGAAATATTGACATAATTGATGTTATAAATACCCAAATAAATGTAATTTGAGACATTTTATGAATTAAAATAATTTTATATGTTAATATGACATTTTAGTATTGATTTAATTAACTTTTTTTGAACTAATCGTTCTGTTATAATTTTCACAAAAATAAATTACCAAATAGTGTCAAAATTGACATAAAATAGTTTTAAAACAAATATTATATTATTAATTGTTATTTTATTCCTAAAAATATAAGGTTCGGCCAAATGACTTATATAAGGTTATATATATTAATAATAAACAACTTGGGGTTCGTTTGGCTTGTTATAGTAAGTTTATTAACCTTATAGTGTAAGAAAACAAGAAGACACGGTAAAAGTTAAATTATCTAACTTAAAGTTAAATCTAAATGATAAGGTTAAAATAGATACCTAAACTTGTCTAAATTATATTGGATGAGATGATTTATACCCATCCCCACCTTAGCTTATAAATAAATCAATTTGGAGCTATGAAAAACCGAATATGACTTTATAATAAAATAATATTTTTAGTTTTTTCAAAGGTGCCCCTCTCCTCCCTTATAAAAGGGCACATCCTCCCTCTCTTCATCACACCACTTTGAGCCTTAAAGATTGGACAAACCCTGACAAATTATCTTCTCCACTTACATAGAAACATAATATAGGTCCTGGTCTTCTTCAGAGACCAATTTTAGTGCCCTAAAAGGAGTTCTCAAAGAGGCGCTTCAAAGAAGAGGTAATGTCCGTTACCGATTCTTTCAACTTTATTTCTTCTTCCACTCCTTCTTCTTTAGTTGTTTCATTATGAAGTAATAACATCAGTATCACTCATATAATTATATATTATTATAAGTATGAAGCAACCCTATTTCACCATCTATCCATCCTATGAAAAATGAAATCACCACGCGTGCGTACGTACGGAATACCGTCTCCATGCCGTGGTGTAATCTATTTTCCACCACCACCTTACTTGGATGGGTATAATGGTGTACATAATAACTATATATGATTATTTTAAAGTTATATTTATTATTTTATAGTATACATACACTCCAATAAAATTCCACGATCATGGGAACGATATCATCGCTCGTGCGTACGTACGGAATACCGTCTCCACGACGTGATGAGATTCATTCTCAATGATTAACCATTCATAAATGATTATAAAGTATATATAATAAGTAATAATGAAATATATGACATAATAATGATACTGGATTTATGTATATATATATATGTATGTCATCCAATTAATTCCATTCAATTCAATGAGGAAACGAAAACAACGTTCATGCGTACGTACGGCCTACCGTCTCCATGAACGGTGTATTTATTTCCATTTATCGATCTATTACATATATATATTCTGAATATATATTATATATAAATCATGTTTTATATTCTGGAATTAAGTAATCATGATCTAAGTAATCATACGAATAATTACAAGTCAAAACACGGACGACAAATGAAACGATTTTACCCAAAACGCTCTTTAACATGGAATTTACAAAAGAACAGGTAATATAAAGTCATAAGTGAACCATATATGATATCATAACAATGAATATGATTCTGTAATAAGTAAATGACATTATTTGAATCATTATACAGGAGGTTCAGATACGTACGAAGCATATCGGACCTAAGGTAAGGGATAATTTTGCAAATCTCATTTTTATCCGAGATTGCTTATTCGTAAGTATTTACTGGGGTTATTGTTATCATCCATGTCCATGTTTCCTAAAAATGGTTTCATGTATGTTTAAAGTCTTTTTTACCCATTTTGACTTTTACCCAATGCTATGGATGGAATCTTTCTTTTATTTACCCTACAAGGTACTTTTTGACTTTTTCAACAAAAGTACGAGAAGAATGTTTTTTTAACATATACGGCATGAAATGATTTTTACGGTTTTATAAAGCCTTGTTTTCATGAAGCTTCCTCCAAAATATTTCATGAATATTTTCAACAAAATACTTTTCTTTTAAAATTGCATGACATTTTGTGGAAAGAGAATGATTTTGAATAAGAAAGGATATTTTCCTCAAGAATTCATTTCAAATGTTTTATTAAAACCATTTTTCCATATAAGATGAAATTATTTCATAAGTGTATGTTTCAATTATAATGTATCTATGATTTTCATAGTTTCACTTTTCTTATGATGAAATGATATCCATTTGTTTTATATAGATTATGTTATGATGGGATGATGTTTATGAAACCCATTTTTATTCTGTGGGTTATGATGAATGATTTATGTTTATGTTGTGGCACAAGTAAGAATGATTTCATTATGAGATGGGTGGGACCTATATCTCCCTCTAATGTATTGGGTAAAGATTTATATCTCATGAGATAGACATGGCTGGAATGGTAAGTTAATCCGGTTCAATGTTACAGGACTGAAACGAGGAGTGAACTCGATTCAGAAAGGGACTTTTTCCACTAAGATGGTCTTGGAAGCAATGCCTTGGCTACTATGGAAATCATGACATGTGCTGAATGGTTTCCACAATTACATGTTTTATTCCCATTATATTTTATCATGGTTGATGTTCCATTATGATATATTCCTTAAGTACTTCCATGATTTATGTCTTTTCTCATGATTTTGATGTTTAAATTTCATGTTCAAGTTTTTTCTTTCAAATGTTTATGGATTGTTTTATGTTCTCTATGTTATCCATTACTGAGAATTTGAGCTCACCCTTTTGTTGTTTTCTTTTCCCCCAAGATTAAAAGAAATATTTTAGGTAAGTAAACAAAAAGGGGAAGATATTTATGGGATATGTTGAAGATCTTTCACCATGATTAGAAGATTATTTTTCCGAGTTTCCAAAGACACTAAACTATTACGATCCTTGTGTGTCTGTTTTTGTTATGTATTAAGTATTTCGAAAAATTAATGTAATGTCCATGTACATCAAGCTTTGGGTCTCTACAGTTGGTATCAGAGGAAAGGTTTAGTCAACCTTTGGAAACTAGGATGCGAAAATGTTAGTGAGATCCCTAGAGATATTTCTAAGGTATGTCTAGGGATGTACCTAAGGTTAAGTATACGTATAGGTTATAGTCCTAGAATTACGCTAATGATCTTATAATTAAACCTAAGATGTTAGATGTCGAAGGTACTCCCCCTTGATTATGTTATTTTCCTTGTATGATTTTTGCCTCTCACAGAATTCTTTCTGTGTTTTAGTCAATGGAGGGAACCATAAGGAATTTGGTTAACAGTGAATCCAATGGAAAAATTGGTGAGTATGAGCAAAAAAATTGTGTAATGCCTAGAGAGAAAGATATTGTGATTATGACGAATTAGTCATCGCGATATATGATTAACAAGGTGAAATTTAGTGGTATGCCTAATTCATCAAATAAGAGGAAGATAGACTTTTATGCATGTTCGCATGTTGAGGAGCATAAAGAAAGGAATATTGAGATTTCTAAAGAAGGGAAGAAGAACCTTGAGGAATACCTCAAATGGAGGGACAGATGTTATCTATGTGGAGAAAATGGTCATAGAGTGACAGACTGTTATGGAGTTCAATGTCTTATTTGTGGAAAACATGGGCATTACCCAACTCAATACACTGACCTAAAAAGTTACTTCTAAATCAAGGAAGGACTTATTCCAGGACAATCATTGAAGAGGATGGATTGAAGTGTTTATGTATTGGTATTCAAGAATAATTTTTTTGAGGTAATTTTATGGTGTATTAGAATATTTTTGTATTAGTCTATTGTGGTTTTCAATAATTTTATGGTACCTGTAACCATGGAAAGTAATTGAGATATTTTTGGAAAAAAGATGAGATGCACATAATGAAGGGATAAGGAGAAAATGAAAAGTTTGACAGTATTCATGAGCTCATGACTAATATAAGGAAATAGTTATATCATGGTTTGAGGTTTTGGTATGTGAAAAGAGTTAACTTTTGACAGCACTCATGTTTTCACTAAGATTCAATGGGTATTCATTTTTCAAGAGAATACATGATTAAGGCCTTCGAATGTTTGGAATGTGACCAACAAGACATATCTCATGATATATGGGGATCAAGGATGGTATTAACATGCTTGTTATATGCACTCTTTGGTAATCGTTTTCACTATAATATGAGATTGGACAACAGTATTTTGGATAAGCCTAAAGATTGGAAAGGATTATGTTGGACATAAGTTGGTATTGTTTAAGGATAGAACTTTTTTCGATGTTATTGATGGGATGTTATAGTAATGTAGTTTTAGAAAAAGTACAACCTGCAGGAAGAGCGACAACCCATCGCGTCAGACAAGGCTATGGGAATCGAACCCACAACCGAAGTGCGACTTGCCTTTATCGCCTACCAATGGCCTACAGGAAGTCCCTGTTTAGTAGAAACTAGTTTTATTATATTAATCAGTATGATATATGAAGTATAAGTCCATTTTAGGAACCATATATGATTAATCTCACTATAGATCGACTTATGTATATTTAATAACTTTTGCTAACCTTTTGTTTGAGACATATGGAATGACCCGTCATTCTATCACATGATCTGCTAACACTTCACGAATAACAAATTCAACTTCATTTCTTTAAGAGATGAAGTGGAAATTGTTCAAGGCACGAACAACAGTGAGATTATACCAAAATAAACTAAGTATTTATTCTAATTCAAATTCTTCAACTTTAGGGAAATGATCTTGAAAACCAAAAATATTGTCCTAGTTCCCTTATATCCGATGAATCAGATGGTACCTTAGATCATCACAAATCTATGGATTTGTGATTATTGGCTTTTTTATATCCATGTTCTCTACCACTCTCCATCAGAACATGATGGTTAGGTTTCTCTTCCATATCCATATTTTCACCTATGTTCTCCTATGTGGAAACCAAGTGATTAGTTAATTTGGGTAACCATTATGTTTCATACTTTAGTTTTTAAAGATTGGTTTTGGTATTCCTTTTTACAAAGTGGGTTTCTATTAAAGAAACTTTCGAGTAGTAAACCATTTATAACCCCGACGAATTTCGAGGGTGAAATTCATTTTAAGGGGGGTAGAATGTAACACCCCGAGATTTTATGAAAAATATTATTTTTAATTTCATTAATGTCTTGTGTTGTACGCTACATCAAAAGGAGCTTGCACAACACGCATCCCTAACTTGCCTTGAATTACACGCAATCGCGACCTTCCTCGATAGCGTGTGTAGTACGCAATACCGAGTTTCACTAAACGATATATTATTATAATATTATTATGAACTAGCCGTTATGAATAGTAATACCCACTTTTTGAAATTTTATAAATTTTATCTTTCAAAATGGACTTCATTTTTGGATTTGGAATATCGAAATTATCTTAGGGTGAAATTTTGGAACTTTTCGGATAACTTTCATATTTTGATGAATAGTGAAAATTACTAAATTTTAATTAAAAACAACTTTTTTAATCAAAATAATTAATAGTGATAAATTTTTAATTTGAGTGGTTTTAAAGTATATTTAGAATATATTTTTACAACTTAATACAATGTTAGTCATTGGATGTAATTTCACATTTAAACTAGACATAAACAAGTGTCAATCTTTTGATAGTTATTATCTCTTAAGAACACACTATTTGTTTTGACGACGGGAATTAATTTTTAAATTAATTAATGAAACTGATATGTTTTGAATTTGGTAAAATAGACATCATTTTTTAATTCATAATATCAAATATATCTTAGGCCTAATTTTTGGTATTTTTCTGGAAACTTTCATTTTTTTTATGAATAGTGAAACCACTAAGTGGTAGTTAAAAAAACTGAATTTTTCATAAAACTTAATTTTACCACTTCTGTGATTGGAATTTCAAAAATCTGAGAGATACAGTTAATATCAAGGATTAAAATTTGGTTCAATGAGATGAAAATAATTTTTGGTGAATAGTAACTTTTTACTTTTTTTTACCACGGTTAAAAGTAAATGGGGTAATTAACGGTAAAAATGATATTATTATTACCCTAACACATGTCCTAATTCTATTGGATAAGTGTAATTCGGCCAAAAACAACCTTAGGAATAAAATATGACCATTTAGGCCCACTTGGATTATATTAGGACATTTATTATTAATTTATTTAAAGAAGGGTTAAAATAGTTAAAATCAAAGTTTAATAACTAAATCATTTTTAATATAGGGTTATACATAAGATAAATTCGTCTATAAATATTCATTAGAAATATAAAAAGATTTCATACATAATGGTATTTTATTTGTAATTTTTAGACTTTAAATAATTTAATTTATTTACGACACAATGATGATGCAGTAATTATATTATTAATGAAATATTGACATAATTGATGTTATAAATACCCAAATAAATGTAATTGGAGACTTTTTATGAATTACAATAATTTTCTATGTTAATATGACATGTTATTATTGATTTAATTAACTTTTTTCGAACTAATCGTTCTGTTATGATTTTCACAAAAATCAATTACCAAATAGTGTCAAAATTGACATAAAATAGTTTTAAAACAAATATTATATTATTAATTGTTATTTTATTCCTAAAAATATAAGGTTAGGACAAATGACTTAGATAAGGTTATATATATTAATAATAAACAACTTGGGGTTCGTTTGGCTTGTTATACTAAGTTTATTAACCTTATAGTGTAAGAAAACAAGAAGACACGGTAAAAGTTAAATTATCTAACTTAAAGTTAAATATAAATGATAAGGTTAAAATATATACTTAAACTTGTCTAAATTATATTGGATGAGATTATTTAGACCCATCCCCACCTTAGCTTAGAAATAAATCAATTTGGAGCTATTAAAAACCGAATATGACTTTATAATAAAATAATATTTTTAGTTTTTCCAAAGGTGCCCCTCTCCTCCCTTATAAAAGGGCACATCCTCCCTCTCTTCCTCACACCACTTTGAGCCTTCAAGCACGGCCAACCCCTATCAAATTCCCTTCTACACTTTCCTAGAAACATCCTAGAGGTACTGGTCTTCTTCAGAGACCAATTTTAGTGCCCTAAAAGGAGTTCTCAAAGAGGCGCTTCAAAGAAGAGGTAATGTCTGTTACCGATTATTTTAACTTTATTTCTTCTTCCACTCCTTCTTCTTTAGTTGTTTCATTATTAAGTAATAAAATAAGTATCACTAATATACTGATATGTTATTATAAGTATGAAACAACCCTATTTCACCATTTATCCATCCTACGGAAAACAAAATCACCGCGCGTGCGTACGTACGGAATACCGTCTCCACGCCGTGGTGTATTCTATTTTCCACCACCACCTTACCTGGATGGTTATAATGGTGTAAATAATAACTATATATGATTATTTTAAATTTATATTGATTATGTTATAGTATACATACACTCCAATAAAATTACATGATCATGGGAACGATATCATCGCTCGTGTGTACGTACGGAATACCGTCTCCACGACGCGATGAGATTCATTCTCAATGATTAACCATTCATAAATGATTATAAAGTATATATAATAAGTAATCATGAAATATATGACATAATAATTATACTATATTTATGTATATATATATTTATTTCATCCAATTAATTCCATTCAATTCAATGAGGAAACGAAAACAACGTCCATGCGTACGTACGGCCTACTGTCTCCATGAACGGTGTATTTCTTTCCATTTATCGATATATTACATATATGTATATTCTGAATATATATTATATATAAATAAAGTTTTATATTCTGGAATTAAGTAATCATGATCTAAGTAATCATATGAATAATTACAAGTCAAAACACGGATGACAAATGAAACGATTTTACCCAAAATGCTCTTTAACATGGAATTTACAAAAGAATGGGTAATATAAAGTCATAAGTGAACCATATATGATATCATAACAATGAATATGATTCTGTAATAAGTAAATGACATTATTTAAATCATTATATAGGAGGTTCAGATACATACGAAGCATATCGGACCTAAGGTAAGGGATAATTTTGCAAATCTCATTTTTATCCGAGATTTCTTATTCGTAAGTATTTACCGGGGTTATTGTTATCATCCATGTCCATGTTTCCTAAAAATGGTTTCATGTATGTTTAAATTCCTTTTTACCCATTTTTACTTTTACCCAATGCTATGGATGGAATCTTTCTTTTATTTACCCTACAAGGTACTTTTTGACTTTTTCGACAAAAGTACGAGAAGAATGTTTTTTTAACGTATAAGGCATGAAATGATTTTTACAATTTTATAAAGCCTTGTTTTCATGAAGTTTCCTAAAAAAGATTTCATGATTATTTTCAACAAAATACTTTTCTTTTAAAATTGCATGACATTTTGTGAAAAGATAATGATTTTGAATAAGAAAGGATATTTTCCTCAAGAATTCATTTCAAATGTTTTATCAAAACCATTTTTCCATATAAGATGACATTATTTCATATGTGTATGTTTCAAGTATAATGTCTCTATGATTTACATGGTTTCACTTTTCTTATGATGAAATGATATCTATTTGTTTTATAAGGATTATGTTATGATGGGATGATGTTTATGAAACCCATTTTTATTCTTTGGGTTATGATGAATGATTTATGTTTATGTTGTGGAATAAGTAAGAATGATTTCATTATGAGATGGGTGGGACCTATATCTCCCTTCAATGAATTGGGTAAATATTTATATCTCATGAGATAGACATGGCTAGAATGGTAAGTTAATTCGGTTCAGTGTTATAGTACTGAAACGAGGAGTGAACTCGATTCAGAAAGGGACTTTGTCCACTAAGATGGTCTTGGCAGCAATGTCTTGGCTACTATGGAAATCATGACATGTGATGAATGGTTTCCACAATTATATTTTTTATTCCCATTATATTTTATCATGGTTGATGTTCCATTATGATATATTCCTTAATTACTTCCATGATTTATGTCTTTGCTCATGATTTTGATGTTTAAATTTCATGTTCAAGTTTTTGCTTTCAAATGTTTATGGATTGTTTTATCTTCTCTATGTTTGCCCTTACTGAGCATTTGAGCTCACCCTTTTATTTTTTTTTCCCCCAGGATTAAAAGAAATATTTTAGGCAAGGAAACAAAAAGGGGAAGATATTTATGGGAGATGTTGAAGATCTTTCACCACGATTAGAAGATTATTTTTCCGAGTTTCCAAAGACACTAAACTATTACGGTCATTGTGTGTCTGTTTTTGTTATGTATTAAGTATTCCGAAAAATTAATGTAATGTCCATGTACTTCAAGCTTTGGGTATCTACAATACATTACCCCACCCTTCATAAGAAACGAAAAAACTATCTCATAGTTGACTAGATCCCATCTATGAGCCTTGATATGCTGATCCTATGGTTTGAGTATGTGAGTGTGAATACTTCTTCTTCTAATAATGTGATGTTTGTCACATATTGGGGGCAGATGATGACTTTACCCCATGATGTCTACAACTATCACAAGCTATCTATTTCTCCTGGGATAAAAATATATATCTCACCAATCCCTACTCTAACACCCCAACAGAAGGTGGAATGTACAAAGGGACTATGCCTACTTAGATATCCCTATAAAGTCCCTTCTCTAAATTCTATTCTTGGAAGAATCCATTATAGATCATATCAAGGGATTATCAAGTGAGATCAATGAATCTCAATGTGTAATATACAATTGTCATAACACTCTATTGAAGCTTCAGAAACTACTAAATGTGAATAGATAACAAATTCTTTGGATAATAATCTTCACGAAAAAGGTTCTTGAAATATATCTAGGGGAGAATCAATTTTTTATGAGTATCGATGACCAAGTGTAACGTCCCATACCTTTTGGGCCTATTACATCGCTAGTTTTGGTTGTTAGAGGGTGTTTGGAGTCTTTCCCCCTTTTTTCTATGTTTTCTCCTCATGAAAAGTCAAATCATCTATATAGATCCATCAACGACATGAAATCATCTATGTGGCTAGATCATTTACATGGATCAACTATGTGGATGGATTGGATATGTGAGTGATTGAATATTTTAGAGATATAATACATGAGAAATCGACTATGTGGAGCCATCAGCTACAAAAAATCATCTATGTGGATTGATTAACTACTTGAGAAATTGACTACATGAGTGATAGACTACATGATCAATCAGCTATGTGGAGACATCAACTGTAAGATCCTAGTTTTGGAAGGCTGTGTTTTCATTATGTTTTGGTTGAATCCCTTTTTTAGGCTTCAAGGGATTTTTTCTGAAAGTATGAGAGGTCTTGGGGGTGTTTTGGGGGCTTGGGCATGAAAGAAAGGAAAACTGGGTAAGACCAGCCTGGGTGCACGACCTGCGCATGGCCAGGGCAAACCGTGCGGCCTGGCCAGGTAAACCATGCAACCCTTTTCCTCCAGACAATAGCATGCACACAGTTTTTGCAGGGTTTTTCAAGCCGTGTGGCCAAACTGTGCGGCCTCTTAAAGTTGGGAAAATTTACGAAATTGCCACCCCAGGATTTTAAGAACCCACTTGGGTTTTTAAGAAAGAATGCATCAAGCCAGGCTAAGCAGGTTATCCTTCATGATGCAGAGTCGAAGAGTTTTTTAGAAGCCGATCTGCTCTGGTAAATATTTATAAGACAATATTATTTGTTTAATATATTAAATTTTTTATTTATATTTGTTTAATTCAGTCATAGATTTTAGGGCATGAAACATCCTGAACAGAAGTGTGGATAAATGTTCACCAAAAATCTGATTGAAGTTTCATTAATGAGCCTGCCAAAGAAGTTGGGGTATGAACTCATTTTTAATTATAATAACTTATTATCAGTTGTTACTATGTTAATATATTTTGCTTCTAATATGACCACTATTTGATTTATAGGTAAAAATTAAAGAACTATGGGATGCCAAACCTGTGCAGTCCTACTCAGTCTCCTAGGATGACCTGGTTGCTAAAGTCCTTGGGAAGGAGCATCCTGGTAGAGTGTGTGGGATAGGTTTGTGACCCATACTATTTGAGTTTTTTGGAAGGCCACTGGGGATTGCAGTTTCATATACTCCTAGTTGTAGTCAGTCCATACCCTAAGATACTCAGAGAGAGATTGTTTCTCTACGAATCACATTTCAAGACTAGGGGGCTCAGATATCCGCTTTGTAGAAAGCGTTGATTGATTTATATCAGAAGACGACCGGATCTGCTCTCAGTGGTATTGCATCAACTGGTGGTGAGAAGGTAAATCACAAAAATTTAAAATCATTTAGTTTGCAAATTTTTATTGGTTTTAAGTTTAAATATAAATATACAATAGTATTTAATTTTCAAAATAATGTTCTTACAGGTGGTAGCAGGAAGTACAGATGGAGGTGGAGAGGGTGACGAGCTGTGTTCATCATCAGACCATGCTTAGTTGTATTGTTGATATGTTGGACAAATATGCTAACATTCAGTTTGTATATGTATCATGTGTGGCACATAGTTACCACCAAACATTTTCATGACCTAACATTTTCTTGATTTCTCATGTTTCTTTTTATGTACTTTATTGATTTATGATGTTTCCTTTTATGTCTTGATTTCTCGAGTGTGGTATGCACCATATATGTCCATTATTTATTGTCATGAATCATTTTTTATGATTCATTTTTCCTAAATTTATTAGGTTTGTTACCCAAGGATAAACAATCAACCTTATTATTGATTTTCTTGGGAATATCCAGTTTTGTAACTCCCTTCAACTTGTTTTTAGTGGATAACCCTTCTTTCTTCAAATTTTATAGTATTCTCTTCTCATGTTTTATAGTTGGCATGTGATCACTCCTACTTATTCTTTCCTCTTATTCAAAATTGTTTTGATAAGAATTTACAAATATTTGTTGAACACTTGAGTATCTTGATCCTGTTAAGGTAGAGGGACTGTTCACTTCATTAATAGTAGAATTTAAAAATATCTGTTGAACACTTGAGTGTCTTACACTACCAGAATTTGTATCTCCCCAAAAGATGCATCTGGTGGCTAAAATCTATAATACAATCTTGAAGCATGTCCTATATGTTTTGGATCATACTTCCTGAATTCTCATCAATCTGAGGATAAATGGTTATACACAACTTCAACTATCAACTCATAGAATTCTATTATAATTACAAAAACCATGAGGTAAAACCGATTGGCCCTGGGTGAACATTCCACTTCAACCATCAACACTGAAATTTGGTGATAATTTTTAGACAATTCAATCAATGGGAAACAAAACCTGCAATGTCTCTTACTATGGAGGGAAACCATAACATCAACTTTTCATTATTATAAATCATGGTTGGCCCTGGGTGAACATCCCACTTCAAAAAATTCTAGGATCTCATAAACTCATCTCTCATGGAATATGTGACCATTACCATGCTACGAACTATAAACACTCCATGTATATCAAAATTCAATCCTGAAATAGTTTCACATTCTTCTAAACTATCACACATCATGATACATTCTAGAACAATATTCTAACTTGTCTTTACTTGTTTAACCAATGAAGAAATTATCTCTATGGATACCCACATTGCTTCCCCTAAACCCTCAACTACACCCACCAACTAGTCTTACAATTAAGATAAGATCTTCTATTCCGCTAATGAAATTTTATCTCCCATATCCTATATTTTCTAGCCCAATGCATTTACCACTACATTTCCATTTCTAGTTGAATACTATTTATCAATGTCAAACATATATAAGTACTCTATGAAATTCATCTGATAAAGATTATGTCCATGTAGTGAGAAAATATTATATGCACTCTAGGTGACAAATTTCCCAAAAAATATCTCTCCCAAGAAGTTCTATCACAATCATTTCAATGCATGGACCACAACTACAAACTAAAATACAGAATTAGAGTATTTAATCTTGTGGGTTAAAAGATGATGAAACCCAAAGTGACTAATTTATCACTCTACATCATAACATATACTAAGAAAGAACCAGATGCATCACATTTCACCACATGTCCAACGTTAGGCTCAGGAATGCTTAGGATCAGAGCTGACAACAACCACTTCTTCAACACTATGGAAACTTCCTCACACTAGTATGTACAATCAAACGCGAATCCATTCTTGGTAACTGTGGTCATTGGAAACTCTAAGTGAGAGATCTCCAAAATGATTCTCTTTTAATTCCAATACAATCCAATAAAACATCAACTATCATTTACATTCCTCGGTTATGACATATACACAAATATGTCAACATACTCGAGATCAACTGTTATCCCTGATTGTGAAACCACTATATCCAAAAGTGACACTTCATGTACTTAGAATAAATTTTATGTAACCAAACCATACTAAACCTATTATTCAAGTATCTATAATGTGATTATTATGAAAATTTTTTCCTTATGGTGTTATTTTGGATGTGGGATGTATGTGCATGTGAAATTTGAATAGTTTTTTTTCAGGGCACTGGTATTGGGGCTCCAAAATCAGCTATTTTTTTGTAAATCAGGCTTTAGCAGTGGTTTTAACCGCCACAAAATAAATGTATTATATTTAGTGGTGCTTTTAACTACCGCCAAAATTTTTGTATTTTGTTATCCATGGCAGTTAAAACTGCCAATACAGATAATAATTTAGTGGTGGTTAAAATTGCCGCTAAATAGTTTTCATATTCCTTTATTATTTTGCGATGGTTATCTTGGTTTTAGAGGCGGTTTTCTGGGTGAAAATGATTTTTTAGCAGTGGTTTTAACCGCTGATAAAAAAATTCATTTTGGATGGGAAAACCACTGCTAAAACCATAAAAACTTGCCGCTAAAGGCATCCACTATGATGGTTACCATAAACCACCGCTAAATCAAGTAAACCACCGCATATTGTATACCGAAACACAATTTAGCGACAGTTTTTTGAAACCACCGCAGAAGCATATGGCGGAAGTTTAAATCGCCACAAAATGGTCATTTTTCTGTAGTGTATGAATACCATGACTCCTCAACAAGGGAAATATCAACAGAGTAATAAATACCAGAGTGCAGTGAGTAAGCAATTATATGGAGCTGAACAAGTTATTGTAGATAATCAATCTAAACCATCGACCGTGATAGGTATGACTATTTTGAATTCTATCCTTATGCAAGATTTTTTTGATATGGGTGAATCTCATTCCTTTATTACTTCTCACGCTATCGATTTTCTGATTTTAAAAATTGAGATAATGCTTTCTACGATAAAACTTCAAACTCCTCTTGGTCAAAGAGAATGTCGAGCCTTTGTGTGTAGATCATGTTCTATAATTGTATATAGATCTAAGTTGATATGGGATTTATCTATAATTTAGATGGATGTCTATGATATAATACTAGGTATGGATTGGTTGACTATGTTCAAGGATCACATCAACTATTATACACGTAAGGTAATTTTTACAACTGAATATGGCGTCAAGCACCTCTTTCGAGGAGACCCAAGTGTAAAGGTAGGTGCAATGGGCTTGTTGGTTTCAGCAGTTGGAATGATCTCATACCAGTTAGTGGACTTGTCTTTGACATAGATGAAAGATATTGAGAATAATAGTTTTCTAGTAGTGTTTGGTTAGTTTCCATATGTGTTTCCCAATAATTTCTTAGGGTTTCCACCTATGAGAGAAGTGGAGTTTACGATTGATCTCCTTATGGGGACCAGTACTATTTCCATTTCATCTTATCGGATGGAACCAATAGAAATAAGGGAATTGAAAGTGCAGTTGGAAGATATATAAATTAAATGGTTCATTCAGCCGAGGACATCTCTGTGGGAATCACTGGTCTTGTTTGTGAAAAAGGTGGATGGAACTCTTCGGTTGTGTGTGGATTATCATAAGCTTAACCAAGTTATGATAAAGAATTGGTATCCAATTCCATTCATTGATGATATGTTCAATCAATTTAGGGGAGCTCAATGGTTCTCTAAGATTGAATTTTGATCAATATATCACTAACTATGAGTTCAGAAGGAGGATATTCTAAAGACAGCTTTCAGGAATAGATATGACCATTATGAATATATGGTAATGCCTTTTGGTCTTACGAATGCACTGAAAATATTTATGGAATTGATGAATCAGATATTTTAGAGGTATTTGGATTCTTTTATGGTGGTGTTTTTGGATGACATATTGGTGTATTCAAGGATGAGGGTTGAGCATGAGAAACACTTAGAGATAGTGTTGGGAATCTTGAGGGATCGTTGTCTATATGCCAAACTATCAAAGTGTGATTTTTGGATAAAATAGGTACATTTACTTGTCCATATAATATCTAAAAGAGGTGTTTCCATATATCCAAAAAGATAGAAGCTATTATCTCTTGTAAAGTGCTGAAGAACGTCTTTGAGATACACAATTTTCTTAGTCTAGCTGGTTATTACTGATGTTTTGTTTGTGATTTTTTATGACTAACATTGCCTATGATAACTTTGAAAAATAAAAATGTCACATTCCAATGGGGTGAGGAATGCCATAATTATTTTCAAGAGATTAGAGTTCTCCTTACATCAACACCAATATTTATTTTTCTAGAATCAGGAAAAGGGTGCATGGTGTATTGTGGTGATTCGGGATCTGGGATGGGGTAAATTCTCATGAAAGGATACCATGTTGTTGCTTATAGATCAAGACATTTGAGGGTGCATGAGAAGAATCACCCAATTCATGATTTGGAGTGAGCTGTCGTAGTCCATGATTTGAAGACTTGGTTTCATTATCTCTTTAGTGAGAAATTTATTATGTTCATGGATTATAAGAGCTTGAAACATATTTTCTTACAACATGATTTGAACCTGAGACAAAGAAGATGGATGGAGTATCTTCAAATGGTTAAATTTGACTTATTGTACACATTGGGTGAAGGAAATATGGTGGAAGATGCATTAAGCAGAAATTCATATGCTCAGTTGGAAAAAGAAGCTTCAGATGATTGATAGTTTATATTGGTCCTAGCTGACATGCACTTGGAATGTGAAGACTGAGGTGAAGTAGCAGACTTATTTTTAGTTTTGTTTGCTCCTGATTTGGTAAATATAGTTGAAGAGGCAAATATGTATGATGCATAATGTGTGGCTATGAGGTCAAACTCAATGGCGGGGAGACCATTGAGGGATGGAAGATGGATGAGAGTTCAATGTTTTGGTTCATAAATCGGATGGTTGTACCTATATCTTGACAAGAACAACTACTTCATGCAAACCACCATTCGAGATGGGTTGTTCATCCTAAAATATAGAAGCTTTATAAGGCCTTGAAAGCATATTTTTGGTGGTTCAATATGAAACAGAAGGTGGATGAGTTTGTTTTAGGATGATTAACTTGTCAACAAGTTAAGGCATAGCATCAGCGGCCGACATATATGTTGCAATCTTTACCTATTATAGTGTGGAAATGGGAGAAGATATCAATGGATTTTGTATCAGATCTCCCAAGAATGGTTCAAAAACATGACGCCATATGGGTGATAGTGGATAGAATTACCAAGTTGGATCATTTCATTTTGATTCATGAATCTCATTCAGGGGATGAATTTCCAAAAATCTATATCCGATAAGTGGTAAAGAGGCATGACATACCAGTTTCTATAGTGTCAGAAAGAGATCCAAGGTTTACATATTATTTTTATAAATCCTTACAGAAATATCTTGGTACTTAGTTGACCATGAGTATGATGTATTATCCTCAAGAAGCCAAATAATATGAAAGGATGATACACATGTTGGAAGACATGTTGTGGGCTTGTGTAATGGATTTTGGTGTATCATTGGAAGATCATGTACCGTCAGTGGAGTTCTCATATAACAACAGTTATCAGGTCTTGATACATATGAATCATTTTGAAGTATTGTATGGACTTCCTTGTCATTCTCCACTTTATTGGGTGGAAACAGGTGAGACTCCATTGGTTGGACTAAGTCTTTTCCAGGAAACAATGGAGAAGATCCAGTTGTTTAAGAAACAGATGGAGATGACTCAGAGTCATTATAAATCATATGTGGATCATCTTTGACGACCATTTTTATTCTAGGTGAGTGATCATGTGTTTTTGAGGTTCTCTTCAAGGCTTGGGAATTGACATTTTGGGAAGTAGGGCAAGTTATCTCCTTGATATATAATCCATTTTGAAATACTTGAATGGGTTGGTGAGGTGGCATATCGGTTCGCATTGTCACCATGGTTCAGTGCAGTGTATAATGTGTTCCATGTATCTCAGTTGAAAAAGTATTAGCCTGATCTTGACCATGTGATCAAATGGGATCACGTTGACCTAGATCCGGATGCTTTTTTGGTGCACATGTCAGTGCGGTTTGTGGATATGAAAGAGAAAGTATTTCGTGAAAAAAACATCATTCTAGTGTGGCTTGTGTGGAAACATGGTTAGATCCAGGAAGAAACTTGGGAATGGGAGAAGGAAATAAAGGATAAATGGACAAAACTCTTTTGGGAAAATGATATTTTTTTACTTTCCATGGATGGAAATTCTAATGGTGGGGAGAATGTAGCACCCCCGATTTCAAGTAGGCAACCTTTTCTTTATTATTTTTGAGTATGTAAAGTGTATGGGTGAAGTTTTTGAGAGTTCGGAGAACTTTTGAAATGTTTTTGGGAATTTTATAAGGGTGCAGAATTGGTGCACAATTTGTGAAAACCATGGAACACCTATAGAAAACTATTTGCATTGAGACATGGGCTAAAGGGAAGGTGCATGGGTGGCACATGGTTTTTCCAAACCATGTAGAATACTAGGATAAACCATGATATATTGGATAGTGGTATTTGGAATGATTGGTTCATGGTTTGGAAACTATTTAATCAAACCATGCAAGGTTCATCCTTGAGGTAGTGGTTGGAACACGGTTAGCTTATGGTTTTCCTAACCGTGTGACTAAATGTTCATGGGTTGAAAGTGAGATCCTAAAATTGTGTATCTCACACATTTTGATCTCTAAATTCCCCATTTTTCCTTCTATACATCCTTAAATCAATATTATCTCTTCCTAAAGGCTAAGTAAGCTTCTCCCATTGATCTGGAGGTGATCTAGAGGCTTCTCTTTGTGATTTAAAGCTAAATTCTCATGGTAAGTGATCATTCTTGGTTATTCTTAGTGGTTTTACTTAGATCCACTTCTCCCTCTCTCTCGGTTTATTAGATATATATTATTTGTGGATATATATAAGGTATTTTATTCCAAATATGATTAGATTTAGATTTTCTATTGTCAGGGGAAGAGATCTAAGGTGGGTTTTTGGAGATTCAACCTGGTTTTATGGATGTTTTTTATGCCGTTTTTCATTTTTTCCAAATTGACGAGGTAAGCGCATTCACTATCGACTCCTATATTTAGAATATAAAGTATTATTTTCAAATTTATTTAAATTAGTTTAAATTTATTGTGAAATTGGTGTACAAATCATATTATAAATCTCCTTAGTGATGGTTTGTGGATTTGTGTGAAATTGTGGAATTTCTATGTAAAGTGATTTGATAAATGATTTTAAAATAGTTTCTTAGTTTGATTTATGGAAAAAGGGTTTCCAATAAAAATTTTGTTTATTAAAATGGGTTTGGAATTGAAATGGTTTTGACATGATTGTATTGGCATGGTTTTTGGGTATACTTGGTGGTGTGTGTTCATATTACATTATAAGGCCTGGTTGAAATATTACCTTGTGCTCAATGCCAAAGGTGTAATGTCACATGGGATTTAATTACCTTCTGATGACTTGGTAGATTGATGAGAAACCACTCATGACTATGAAACTCTCATAATGAATCATGCATGTGTGGATGCGTGGGTTGTGGATTGGAATGAGTTGTGCAAAATGGAATTTATGAAATGGTTTGAACATTGTTTGATTGCTTTCCTTGGAACTTGTTATTGTTTTGAGAAAACTATTTTACTATGTAACTTTTTCATATTATGATATATACTATTTTTAGAATTTTTTTTATATAAATTTTTTTATATAAATGTTCTAATATCTTCTATCCTAGTGGCGTGAGTAGGGAAGTCATTTGGGGAAAACCTACTGAGTTTCATTATTCACCTCTACTTTGGAAATTTGGTGCTTTTGAAGATGTTGTATATTGGGACATGTGAAAAGGTAAAGTATCAAACTTCTATAGTGGTTCTTAGTTATACTTGGATTGTTTTTTGGATTAGAGTACATAGTAGGTTGGAGCTTTAGAGTGGTGGTTGTCTTTGAGTTTTGTTGGCTTTGTAGTTTTCTATTGTGTACTTTGATATTTGTGGTTTGTCTCCAATTGTGGTACTCAATTTATTTTTATTTTAATATCAATGGGATTACTCTATGTTAGTTTAAATTTTTATCATGCGTTATGTAGAAATTTTAGTTATGGTGTGTTTGGTTTAGTTGTTTTATTCTTAAAGTGAAAATCACCCCCACGTGTATTGAATCTCTTCACCATTTATTGTAAGCCTTTGGAGTCTTGTGGATGTTGCTTAAGTCCAAGTAACTTCCTACTACATTATAAAGATAATGAGAATAATAGGGATGTTATAACTTTTTTATTAATAATATTCCATTATTCTCATTATTTCGAGTGTTACATTCCTTGTTTTCTTGTGCATGTTTTGTTATGAAAGTTCCCATTATTGTACATATAATATATATACATAATCTCCAGAATTATATTAATGTTATAAATATCAAATTTACTAATTATATATATTTTTAGAATCATTATTAAAGGTTGAACATGGAAAATTAATTTCATCTATTCTTGGAAATGATTGGTCATATGTACGTACAAGCGACGATATCATTCCCTTAATGGGTGAAAGGGTATGAAAGTGGGTGATATTTTTCTTTGTAGAATCAATATAAAGTCATATATATCACATTTATTTATTAAATTTATACCTATTACCTTCCATGTAAAGTGTAAGTGAAAAAAAAACACATCGCTTCTTGAGGTGGTAGTCTGCCATACACATGAGCGATGTTATTGTATTTTAAACAAAATGGAAAGTAAGAAGGTGTACATGATATTATAATTCCATAAGTATAATTATATCATAAATATTATATATATATACACACACACACACATTAAATCTATCATTATATCCAATAGTGAGAAGTGTTTATGGAAAACAAGTTACATCAGTTTGCGAGGTGGTATTCCTCCATAGACATGATCGACAATTTTGTTTCCCATTTGATGGCAGAGGATATAAATGGATATTACACCATCATTATAATAAAATATTATTATATGGGAGATATTTGTGTTATTATATTGGAAGTTTTAAGACATAATTAAAGGTGTAAAATAAGAAATAAAAATAAAGAGATTCGTTAAGACAATTACCTTCTCTTAGAGAAACCTCATTTGAATCTCTTCTTAAGGACACTAGGGTTGATCTTTTGGGAAGATTAAAACCTCTATAACATGTATAAAGATTTTGGGGAGTTATTTTTGTAGGGTTTTGTTGAGAAAAAGTTCTTAATAATTGTTAAGAAGTTAGGGGAGTGAGTTCCCTTTTATAATTGAGGAGGAGTGACATTTTTATAAATACCCAAAACTATTAAATAATAGGAATTCAATCTCACCCAAAATGCCTCCAAAATTGATAAATAATGGAGTGTAGGGAAGGTATAGTCAATTCACACCTCCACTAAATAAAAATAAACATTTTTTAAACATTTTATTCTCTTATCCTATACATTTACTTACTTTGACCATTTTAGTTTTCACCGCGATAACTATTTTTTTTATAAAGGTTGAGGGTCAAGCCCCCTTTATTAAATATAAAAAAGGAAACCTATTTTAAAACTAGGAAAAGAGGAAACCAATCACAAGAAATGTAACATTACTTAAAGAAAAAATACACAAAGTTCATAATGGTCCTGAAATTCAAAAGGGAATCAAACTTCAAGACAAGCACCAGAAAAAGCCTCTTTGCCCCCTTGCCAGATAGTGCAATATGAGATCAGTCAGAATTATGTGTCACCCCCTCTGCCAAGAAGTTTCACTATACTGGACTAGACCAATGTGGAAGAGCACCTCTCCAACCAACACAAACATGTATAGGGGATCCTTATTAAAGGTTCCAGCATACCCTTCCCTCTTTTGAGCCACCCACTCGAAAAAGCATGCGAAAAAATCACAGCAATGTCAACCTAATGCAACTCAAAATATGACTGAAAAAACTGAGCATGAGTCAAAGAAAGGTGTCCATCCGTCTATCAAAAATGATAATTTATGTATGAATTTTGGGTGTAATCACACCCATACCTCTTTCAAGGTCAACCACCTGACAGTAACCATAAGAAGTTGTACCACCAACCAAATACAACATGATAAATTCCAGTGCACACCAATCAAAAAATGGGTTTTCAAGAAAGGCATTTTTCAATCATAATATGACCTTATATCAACTATATGGATAGTAATAATCATTATATGGATTTAAATTCATATAGTTATATATATAATCTATAAATTTAATATAAATCATTCATAATTAAATATTATTTTAATTAATTAGAATGGCTAGAAATTATGCCTTTTAAAACAAAAATAATTTCCTATAAAATAAACAGTTTTCTGAAAAATATTTATTTTTACCTACAAAGGATATTATATTTATTTTTATTAAATTAATAGTTAATAAATTTTTAATTACAAATATTATAATACATTTTTATAAATAAAAGTTGTAATAGTTAAATATTGCATTTTCGATTATTCATGAAATCTTATTTCTAGGGGAAAATTTCAAAAATTCATTCTTGGGTTATTTTGACCAAGTAAGTTTAAAATTATTATTCAGCCTATCAAATTAGAATTTTTATGCCATTAAATATTAAAATGTACATTTTATTATAGTTTTATTAAAATATAATGCTCACTTACTATAATAGAGGCTCAGAGTTGAATGCATCGCAAGCTATCGAAGAGTTTGAATTTATTTAAAAGGAAATATATCATTATGTATCAAGGTGTTACACTCTTTGAAATATTAAAATATTAAATAGAATAATAGAATCATAGTATAAGATTTTCTTTATTCATTTTTCTCTTTATATATATTTATATCCATAATATTCTGGACTTCAATCCTCCTACCTTACTAGTCTCCAAAACTAATTAAAAATGATCAAATATAATATCATTTTAACCATCTAAAGACCCACTCATTTATATACTTTTAATAATATAATTATCATATCCTTATATCTACATAATATCACAACATGAAGTTCTTCCTCATGACATGTATTCTATTGACCTTTATAAGGTTGTGTTGTGACATATTTCATTGTTACATGAAGCTATCCCACAATACTCTCTTCATCACAAGCCTAATTCCATAAAAGCATGACTATATTCTTCATAGAGGAAGATACTCTTCATCTTTATTTATAGATCTTCTTTAATAATCCATTGCAACATGGCCCATTTCTCAAAGTGTTAAAATATCTCAAATAACAAAACCAACATGGATAGTATTTCATTCCCAGACTTCTTTATGACATGGAAACTCTCATGAACCAACCCAATAGGTCCCAGGATGAAACTCCCTAAGACCACCTCCAATTGTCTAGGGGCTGGAAACTAGCATAGAGTAGGTATATCACACAGATGGGAGGCCTTTTCCTAAGGTACCTGTATGCATGCACCCACAAACACCTCGATGCAACAGTGTAGAGATATAAAAAACTGTAAAATAAAATGCATACATACATCTATCCCAAACCAGAGTACAACAAAAGTACTGAAAGTGTAAAAAGGGAAAAACACAGACCCACCAAAAGAAAACTATAAAACCGTCCAACCTACTAAAGAGGGGATCACTGTCAAATTCAGCCATTGGAAAGCTCCTCAACCCAGCTCTATTAAACACCTCATTCATTCTAGCTCACTAAGCTCCATCTTCCTTGGGTCCTCCAGGGAATCCATCGAAAGGCATGTGGTTTGCACAAGACACAACACGTGTGGGAAAAACTCGTGCAGAGGTGAGTATAAGAATACTCAATAGGCACCCCAAAAACCCAAAATAAAGGGGAGAAACTAAAAGGAAATAGTCCACTTGAACTAGATAGAGGGAACCCAGTAGAGAGAGAAACTCTATATTGAACCATCCTTAGCTAAACATGACTAGTCGGCTCAATCCATAAGGGGTGTCAACCCAGACACGTGACAACACTGCAAGGACTCCCAGAAACACCCATATATACTCATCTCAGACTCCAAGTCTCATGAGGTTCCAACCTCATATCCAAAAAAATGATTCCACTCGAGGATCTAATGGTAACACAAAACTACGAGAACACACTCTATGAGCTCAGCCATCCTAGATGGAACTCGTCCAAGAGATACACTCCATCAGGAACAACTCACTAGGTCATGCTCTAGTTCCTATCACTAGAGGTCCTACCATCGCTAAATTGCACCCTATGTAAGGTTATATAAACCCAAGTGGAGAGGATAATCCCTTATTACCACTCATAGTTGATTGAGCACAGCTCCAGACTATGAACCATGTGCATCCTCTCTATCAAGAGAGAATGAAGGGACTTGCACCTCTCCATTGCCCTATAGTCGAGGGAGTACTATCTCCTAACCAACTGATAGAGATAATATTTAAATTATTTTTCATGTGTGTTTAAATTATTTAAAACCATAAAATTAATCAATTCATAATGATTTGTATCATTTTAATGTTTTTGGTGAATTATAGGTATAATTGTGAAAATTGGTTAATTTTAAAAAAATTGATAGTTTTCTGAAGATTCTATATTTTGGGAATATCTTTTACAATTTTGATCCAAATCAAGTTATTTTATTTTTAGGCTTCCCTTAATCATGGGTTTCAACTTTGTCTTATGGGACCAGATCCAATTTGACACCCAATGACCCAGACAAATCAATCAAGTGGAAATAGTTTGCTGGATGACAGAATGGACCCCACCTCAATTATTGAATCATATCTCAACATAAATAAATATAAATAAATTTATTATATCTGGAATATAAAGAGGCCTCCTAGAACCATCTTAAAAGTAAATTTCATAAAGAAATTATTTCATTAAGGTATCCATTGTATGCACCAAAGTGGATGAATTTGAGAAGTATCCTTGGGCATAAAAAGTATTCATTAGTAATTTGATCATAAGTTTTTTTAAACTTGTCCAAATCTTTTAATATTTTATGGGAGCATGCAAAAGGTATATGGGAACAACTTTTATGAAAGAACCTACCCAATATTATGCCATTTATGATGCAAAATTGATTCAAAATTTTAGAGTGAATATGGAGGAAAAAAATTACACCCCTCAAGCATATTTATATGAGTGTCCACTTGTATTAAAGGTAGTTGAAGAAGGTGCAAGAGGGGTTGTTCTGGAGGATTAGAATATTACTATGCTTTGTATTTTCTCTTTTCTTTTTTCTTAGTTACATTATTCTCTTTTCTTCTCATTTCAACTCTATCACCCTTTACATGGAGGGATAAAACCTTTGAGTGATCAAGGAAGGGAGAGTTTCACTTTTGTAATGTCGGAGTCTTGTGCTTAAATGTAAAACCCTTTTTTATTTTGAATGATTTGTATTTTTAATTTTTCCCAATTCTATTAATGAGATCGTGTTTTGGATTTTTATGTATCCATTGTTAATAGCTTTGGTTGAAGACTTTTGATCTCCCTTCGCCTAGTGCAATTTGTCTCGATCGAGCAGACTGTGTTAAGTGGTGAGTGTTCAGTGTTCATTGGAATGTGCGTGAAACTAGTGAACTTTTTCTATATTTCTATAGAGAAAAAAGGCCTAATTTGGACTTGACTTATTTTTTTAGGAATTTGTTTTATGAACTTCCATGCACATAGGAGTGTGTTCCATTTCTTTCTTCAACCAAGGGTAATTGATAACTTGATAGAGGAGTCTTTCATTTATCATTCAATATGAATAGAGGGGGGATGATATTTATGAATATTATGATATTGAAAAAAGTGATCCTACCCTGAACCCATCACTCTCTTCATCCATTAGTGTTCAACCTTTTTTTAATTTATTGCTTTATTTTTCAACTCAATCAATTTAAAAAAACAACCACACTTCTTTCTCAAATTTAAGTGAAAATGTAATTGTTGTGCACTCCTCTCTAGAAACAACCTAGGTTACTCACTTTAATACATTTTAACTTAGGTAATATTTTTTTTGTCACACCCCATGATAGGCACATGTCAAAAACTTGGTGTTGTTTCTGGGGAGGTAGTGCCAACATTTTTTCTCTCTCTTTCTTTTCTCTTTTCTTTTTTTCTCTTCAAATTTTCATGGGTAGATCCTCAAACACTGAACATTGACCCCTTGATCCCAAAAATTGAAAGAACTTTTTTCAATAGACTTAGAAGCCTTAATTTTTTATCTGAATTTGAGGATGTTTCTCTTGCATACTCGAGTGAAACTTCAAGTGTTCACTCTGTGCCTGTCATCATGGATGGAAATCAAAACCCATCTCTTAGAGACCTCTGTGTACCACAATTCCTTAATCAAAATAATCAACTTTTCATGCCAGTATTACAAAATGATTTTGAGATGAAACCTAACATGATTCCATTGCTTCCAAAGTTTCATGAATTGGTAGGTGAAGATCCCAACAAACATATTAAAGAGATCACACATGTCTGCTCAACCTTTAGACCCTATGGAGTATCTAAGAAACAATTTAAGTGGAAGGTTTTCCCGTTTACATTGGAAGGAGCTACCAAATAATGGTTGTACAGTCTACAACCTGGAGATATGGATGATTGGAATGAATTTATGAGATGCTTCATGCAAAGATTCTTCACCACCTCCAGAAACACAGTCATCAGAAAGGATATTTATGGCCTCGGAGAATCATGTGGAGAAACCCTTTACGAGTATTGGGAAATATTTAAAAATCTATGTGCCAGCTGCCCACATAAATCAATTGAGGATCATCCCTTTTTTGTCTTCTTTTATCAAGGCTTTATGGACAATAACAAAAACCTTCTGTATGCATCATTTAGAGGTGCATTGATTGACAAGTTACCATAAGAAGCTAAGGGCTTGATTGAAAAGATCTCTCAGAATTCCCAACAATTTGGTACAAGAGGTACTGGTACAAAAGTAATTCATGAGGTAAGAACTTTTAATCCACCACCTTTATGGAAAACAAAGATTTATGATATAGCTAGTATGGTGAGACAGATGGACCTAAAGAAAGTTAGTTACCAACAAGCACTGGTTAAGGTATGTGGTTTATGCTCATCAACTGATCATTTCACTAACCAATGTGCTGAAATAAAGGGAATGGAAACTTGTGCAGCAACCTTTCATCTGAGGCAGTTCCAAAAAAATCAAGGATGGAGAGAGCCTAACCATATTTAATATAGGTTTGTAAATTAGTAGAATTAAGATAGAACCTCGAACCAAAACCAGTTCCAAAACCAACCCCCATTCTAGCAACAATTCTAAAACCCACCCCCATTTCAACAAAAGAAATCCTATAACCATCCTCCACACCACCAACCACCCACTTTCCCAAAACCCTATGAGAAACCATCAACTAGTGAATAGCCTGTAATTATGAACCAACGGTAGATATTTGATATTGAGGGGCTGAAAGACACTATAAAATATTTTTCCAACAAATTTGAAAGTCTCATGGACTTACTAACCAAAAATCCTAGGAAAATTCCTTCCCAAAAAATCCCAAACTAAAAAGAGAATGTCAGCATGATCACAACAAGAAGTGGAAAATAACTCTCACCACCAGACATTATTGATCCATAAACAAGACCACCTGAGTTGAGGGAGAATGAAGTTGTAAATTCTAAATATTATGTGAAAATTCAATATGAAGAAGAGAATAAAGAGGAGGACGAGAATGATAGGCTAAGGAAGAAGAGACAATAAACTTCATTTCAAAGGAAACAAAGGGAGAAGAAAGACGTAGCCCCATCATTTCCATCAAGAATGGTTGAATCAAAGACATTACACGAAGAATCACTTCAAAAAGAAATTTTAGACACCTTCCAAAAAGTGGAAATCAATATCCCCCTTATTGAAGAACTCAAAAAAATTCTGAATTATGCTAAAATTTTTAAGGATATTTGCACCAAGAAGAGGAGACTTCAGGGGAATGAAAGGATCAACTTAAGAAGAAGTGTCTCATCCCTTATCACACCATAGTTTCCAACCAAATGTCATGATCCAAGGATGTTTTCCATTCCATGCACCATTGGTTATTTAAATTTCTATAATGATTTGTGTGATCTAGGTGCTTTAATTAATTTATTTCCTTACTCAGTATACACTTATTTGCAGATAGGAGACTTGAATCCCACAAGAGTGGTGGTCCAACTTGTAAACAGATCCACAGTTTTCCCTGCAGGAATTTTGGAGGATGTCCTTATGAAATTCAAAGATCTCATATTCCTAGCGGACTTTTATGTTCTAAATATAGAAAAATATAGGAGCTCATCATAATCACCCATCATTTTGGGGAGACATATCTTGAAGACAGCCAAAACCATCATCAATGACCATGAAGGGACACTCACCATGGAGTTTAGAGACAGAAATTTCCACATTAATATTTTTGAATCTATAAGGCACCCATCAGATGATCACTCCCTCTTTGAACTCTCCCATGAAGTTAGCGTAGAACCCATTGAAGAATCAGCTATGTTCCATGAATTCTTAGACTTAGGAGATACTTATTCCATTGAAAATATCATTGAACATGTGGATTCCCAAAATGATGGAGATTATGATTTCATGTGGGAGGAAGAGGTAAAATCTGATTTCTTTAATGATTTTTTAAATGATGAGTAAGATTATATGGTTTCTTGTGTGTAGGAGGTCCAACCTTTGGAAGTGTGAAACATTAATTTAGTTTCATCCCTAGAGTATCCCCCTGATCTGGAACTAAAATCGCTTCCCACTGATTTGAAATATGTGTACCTTAGGGAGGGAGAGAAATTACCAGTGATAATTGCTAATAATCTATCTGAAACCCAAGAAAATCATTGATTTATATTTTGAGAGAGAATGTCCAAGAAATAGGGTGGAGCTTAGGTGATATTCCAGGAATCAACCCAAAAATATGCTCACATATAATTTTTCTTGAGGTAGATTCCAAACCTATGAGACAACCCCAAAGGAGGTTGAATCCTACCTTGATGGAGGTTGTGAATAAGGAGATCAATAAGATCTTGGAAGTTGGGATCATCTATCCCATCTTAGATTCACAATGGTTTATCCCAATTTATGTAGTTCCAAAAAAACTAGCCTAAGCACAGTGAGGAATAAAAAGAATGAATTAATCCCTGTGAGAATTCAGAATAGATGGAGAGTGTGCATTGATTTTAGGAAGTTGAATCAGTTCACTCAGAAAGATCATTTCCCCTATTCCCTTCATTAATCAAATGTTAGAGATATTGGAAGAGAGAACACATTATTTATTTTTGGATGGATTTTCAGGTTATTTCTAGGTACCCGTTACTCTTGAGGATCAAGAGAAAATAACCTCTACATGTCCCTCTGAAACTTTTTCATATAAAAGGTGTCACAACCCCCTCCCCACAAAGTGTACCCCTCCTAGGCCGACAATGTGAGAAGGGAGATAATGACCCCCGATTCCCGCCTCTAGTAGGCCCCGGGTTGGCGACTAGTACCAAGGGTATAATAAACACACAAATGGGAGGCATTACCCTCTAGGAGAACACATGCAGAAGAGAGAGATAAGATGGAAACCAACCAACTCCAACTCAGGAAGCAATATATAAGAAATCCCTTAAAACAAGGCCTTGAATTTGTTTTATGTCAAAGAAAGCGTCAAAGGAATGAAACTGTAGGAAGTTGGAAACATTGTTCACGATCCTAGAAACACTGCACACCTACCGTTCTAAGAAACACTGTTCACAAAAAGACTCACCAATCCTGGACTCACCGATCCAATGGTACTGTTCATAGAATGACAGACTGATTCAATGGTACTGTTCACATAATGACTCACCGATCCTATGGTACTGTTCATAGAATGATAGACCGATCAGGTGGAATCGTTCATATCGGTCTCACCGATGGAACTGTTCATATTGGTCTCACCGATGGAACTATTCACATCGGTCACATCGATTGAACTCTTCACATCAATCTCACCAATGGAAATGTTCACTTCGGCCTCACCAATGGAACTATTCACATCGGTCTCACCGATATAACTATTCACATCGGTCTCACCAATGAAACTATTCACATCGGTCTCACCGATTGAACTATTCACATCGGTCTCACCGATTGAACTATTCACATCGGTCTCACCGATGGAACTGTTGACATCAATCTCACCGATTGAACTGTTCAAATTGGTCTCAGTGATTGAAATGTTCACATCAGTCTCACCGATGGAACTGTCTGCATCAGTCTCATCGATGGAACTGTCCACATCGGTCTCACCGATGGAACTGTTCACATCGGTCTCACCGATGGAACTGTTCACATCGGTCTCACCGATGGAACTGTTCACATCGGTCTCACTGATGGAACTTTTCACATCGGTCTCACCAATGGAACTATTTTCAGAATTTTAAAATTGTAAATGTTTTGGGGATAAGTCACCTTGACCTCCCAGAACACCTCAGACACCAAATTTTCATGAAGGAATGGGCCATAGAGGTTCGCGCCATTACATCAGATACCTCTCAAAACATTCTAATCCTTGAGAATTCAAAACCAACCTAAAAGGAAACAGAAAAGAATTCTGAACAACCACCCATCAAGATACCTCTCAAAAGAGAGCACGCTACAAGAAGCAACCAAAGAAATGCATCTCATAAACACGAAAAGTCTATAACCACAAAGCGAAAGTCATTAGATTAAAAGCGTTAAACATCAATAAACTCTAGGTACAGAGCACGTATCTGTGACTCATGTTCCTAGGTACTATCCTCCATGACACCATGATGCCACAAGACATGAACCAAGGGGATAGAACACTCGCACAGCACCTTTTCTTTGCGGTCTTGGATCTCCACAGGTCGCTCCTCAAAGGTTGCATCATCATCAACATCGATCTCTCCCCAATCAATGACATGAGAGTAATCATGAAGATAACGACGGAGCTGTGATACATGAAAAACATCATGTATCTGGCTCATCTATAGGGGAAGTACTACTCAATACACCAAAGCTCCAACATGAGCTAACACCTCGAAAGGCCCAATAAACCGGGGAGAAATCTTACTCCCATGACCAAAACTTCACTGCACATGATGGGGAGTCACCTTCAGAAACTCGTGATCCCCAACATCAAACTCTAAGGGTCTACTCCTTTTATCGGCATATGATTTCTGAAAATCCTACGCTGTCTTCATCCTCTCACGAATCACCTGAACCATCTTTGTTGTATCCTGTACTAGTTCTGGTCCGAGAATTACTGACTCTCTGACTCCAGTCCAACACAATAGAGAATGGAAATGTTATCCATACAAGGCCTCAAACGGCACCATACTGATGGTGGAGTGAAAACTATTGTTGTAAGAGAACTTCACTAAGGGTAAGTGCCTCATCCACAAACCTCCAAAATCCAGGACATAAGAGCGTAACATGTCTTCAAGAGTCTAGATGGTCTGCTCTGTTTGACCATCCGTCTGAGGATGAAAAGTAGTGATAATGAATAAATGAGAACCAAAAGCATGTTGGAGACCTCTCCACACCCTAGAGCTAAATTGAGGATCTTGATCGGAAATGATTGTACTTGGGACTCCATGAAGTTTCACCTCCTTCTCCAGATACTACCTTGATAAAACATCCACAGAGCTTGACTCTTTGATTGCTATAAAGTGAGCTGGTTTTGTTAAACGATCCACTACCACCCAAATAGCATCATGTCCTCCCTGAGCTCAAGGTAAACTAGTAAGAAAGTCCATTTAGATGTCCTCCCACTTCCACTAAGGAACATCTAACGGCTAGAGAAGACCACCAGGAATACGGTTTTCAGTCTTCACCTTATGGTAGACCAAACATCGAGACACAAACTCTGCAACTGTATACTTTAGCCCAGGCCACCAAAACTGACTCCTCAAGGCTTGGTACATCTTTGTCATGCTAGGATGCACTGCTAAAGGAGAACTATGGAACTCTTAGAGAAACATCTAGCGCATCATCAAAGGAACAAATATCCTTCCATGGTATAATGCTCTGTGTTGTTCATCCTCAGTGCAACCATCAGGGGACTCACCACAAACAACTCGATCTCTCCAGACCTCCATCTCAAGATCCCCCAACTAGAAATCTTCCACCTGCTACACCAGAGATGAATGCACCGTAATCTAAAAAAGACAACCTCTACCCCCCAACTTCTCCCATATCAAGATGTAATGCTGACAGTTCTTCCATTACTCTCCAGGAGTCACCAAATTCAAGCACTACATCACTACGTGACTTTCGACTCATCACATCAGCTAAAAAATTCCCCTTTCTAGGTTTATACGATATTTTGAATTCATATTCCTATAAGAACTCCATCCACTGATGTTGTCTTAAGTTTAAGTCATGCTAGTAGAAAACATACCTCAGGCTCTTATGATCGGTGAAAACCACAAAGTGCTCACCAATAAGGTAATGTCTCCACAACTTTAGAGAAAACACCATGACTGCCAACTCAAGATCATGGGTGGCATAGTTACATTCATGGGGACGTAACTACTGATACCCATAAGAAACAATTGATCTCTGCTACATCAAAACATAGCCTAACCCCAGATGTGAAGCATCGTAGAAAACATCAAACTGAACTCCCTCTGCTGGAAGACAAAGAACTGGAGCACTTACTAACTTATCCTTTAGATACTCGAAATCTTCCTAACACTGATCAGTCCATATGAACACCTGATACTTCCTGTTCAAAGCTGTTAGAGGAGTCACAACTCGAGAGAAATCGGCTATGAACCTCTTGTAGTTTCCTGCGAGACCAAGGAAACTTCATACCTTTGACATCGTCTTGGGGGATCCCTAAGACACAACTACTTCTATCTTAAATGGATCCATAGAAACTCCCTACTGGGACACAACATACCCCAATAAATGGACTTCTCGATCCCAAAACTCACACTTAGCCAACTTCCTAAATAGATGTTGTTGACGAAGAACTCCCAAAATGGCGTGTAGATTCTCTACATGCTCCTCCTCAGATGTAGAGTACACAAGGATGTCATTGATGAAAACCACCATGAACTTGTCTAGGAACTCACAGAACACAGTGTTCATCAATTCATTAAACACAGCTGGAGCATTTGTCACACCGAACTACATTACAATGAACTCATAATGCCCATGATGACAATAGAAAGTAGTCTTCGGGATATCCCCATCCTTCACACGCATCTAATGATATCTTGACCACAAGTCTATATTTTAGAACCAACTTGCACCCTTCAGTTGATCGAATAAATCATTAATCCATGGAAGAGGATAGAGATTCTTTATTGTCACTTTGTTTAAGCGATGATAATCTACACACAACCACAAACTATCGTCATCCTTCTTCAGAAACAAAACTAGTGCACCCTATGGTGAAACACTAGGCCAAAAAAAACCACACTGTAATAGATCATCAAGCTGTATATGTAGCTCTCATAACTCAGAATGGGCTATCCAAGGTGGATACATAGAGATAGAAGATGCTCCTGGTTGTAGCTCGATCCCAAACTCGATCTCCCGTCAAGGGGGTAATGCTACAACCTCTTCTGGAAAGACATCAGGGTAATCTTCTACGACCCTAGGAAACACCAACTACTGAACCTTTGAAGAAATCAGCATCATATCAGCCATCAGGGATGATAAGGACAGAATACGCCTCTGACCCATCCAAGGGTCTTGCTCGACAATGAACACCACTGGCTCTCCATCCACATCGAAGAACACTACCTTACTCCTAAATCAATCCACGATATCCTACACTGAATACAACCAATCCATGCTGAGGATGAAAACATATTGTTGTATTCATAAACATAGGAAATCTTCCCAAGAGATGTAATGCCCCAACTCTATCTCACAGTCTCTACATACTTTAAACAAGTCATCTCGACCTCCAACTAGCGTATTCAATGCCAAGGGAACTGGAATCCTCTCTAACTCAAGTCCCAAAGCATAGACAAGGGTAGGTGATATGAAGGATTGTGTCGCTCCTGAATCAAACAAGGCATACACCAAGGTAGAAAACAAGCAAAGGGTACCTCGAATGATGTATAGCTCACCTGGTGCTGACAACGCTAAAGCATGAAGTTGACCACGACCTCCTCCACGAACTCTCTGACCCTGATGATGACCACCACCATGGTCGCGCTCTACTCTCTGAGGATGGGGAGCATCACGGGGTTGTCCTCTACCTACCCCATCTACCCTCTACTGATCTAAAGTTGGTGTGATCTGTTGCTACTGCCTCGGCTAGAACTGCCTCAACAGAGGAACCTAGAGTGGAAAACCTGGTGAACGATGACTATTCGGAATGGTCGGGCACTCACGCTACTGATTACCTTGACCACCATAATAAAAACAAGCGTATGATCCCTTAGCATAGGCCTGAGAGACACTACCCCCAGTGAAACAAGATGTTCAAGGCTGGGACCTACCCCCGACTGAACGGAAACTCTTCTTCCTTGAATACTAGGAACCCCAGACTATAGATCTTCTTCATGAGAAATCATGAAGACTCCCCTCTCATGATGATCTAGTTCTGGCCAAAGTCCTCTCAACAAACTCTTCCCTCACCAGCACCTCAAGATATGTCTTCAGCATAAATGGGGTGACCTGGAGTTGGATCTCTAGACACAAAGCCTCCTCAAAATGTCTCGCCATAGCCTCCTCATCTGGAAACTGGTCCTAAGAATATCGTAAAAGGTTCCTAAAATGGATTTCAAACTCTCATACACTAGATCTACCCTATCAAAGGGTAAGAAGATCCTAGTGACTGGATGCCTTTGCGGTCAAAGAAATAAACACAACTCTAAAATTTTCTCAGAACTCCTCTCATGAGATCGCTTACTCCTCACGATCCCCGAGGAATAAGAACCACCACTACCTCGCTGCTCCATGCAGCATTGTCACAACCAAGTACACCCAGTGCTTTTTCTGAGCATGGATCGAACTGAAGCCTATATTGACCTCCTCTAACCAATCTTTTATAACTGCATCTAAAATGAAGCCCTCATACTTCTGCAGACTCTGGCGTTGGAACTCTCAGAGTGTCCTCCTCCAAGTGTCATCATCATCAACCTCTACCTGGCAGCAATCTGCTGGCACAGCCTACTGGACATCTTCTATGCGATCCTAACGAGGACATTGACCTAAATCCATACCTATAAAATAACAAACAGTTAGAGATCCTAAACTGAGAATATGGAAGACTCTTGATTCATTAATTAATTATTTTATTTTATTCATTTTAGGTTAATCTATCCCAAGATCTACCCATTCAAACACAGGCACAAAGAAGAATGATGCATGATCCTTTCCTAGGTCTCTACCCTACAACTATTATTACCTCATTTAGTATCCATTGTAAACTTAAAGGTTCGTACATCAGATCATAGGGGTCCCTAAATTTATATGTCTCAACCGGTCTCCAATGTTTACATCACTTGCTAAATATGAATTACATTGTTTCCCTACCAACCCATGAAACCTCGCATGTGCCTAACACCAAACTCAATCTTATCCCTCGACCTGAGCCTCTGATACCACTCTGTCATGACCCCCTCCCCACAAAGTGTACCCCTCCTGGTTCGGCAATGTGAGAAGGGAGATAATGACCCCCGAGTCCCGCCTCCAGTAGGCCCTGAGTTGGCCACTAGAACCGAGGGTATAGTAAACACACAAATGGGAGGTATTACCCTCTAGGAGAACACATGCAGAATAGAGAGATAAGATGTACACCAACCAACACCAAATCAGGAAACAATATATAAGAAATCCCTTAAAACAAGGCCTTGAATGCATTTTACGTCAAAGAAAACGTCAAAGGGGTGAAACTATAAGAAGTTGGAAACACTGTTCACGATCCTGGAAACACTGTACACCTACCGATCCTAGAATAATTGTTCACAAAAAGACTCATCGATCCTGGACTCACCGATCCAATGGTACTGTTCACAGAATGACATACCGATCTGATGGTATTGTTCATAGAACGACTTACCAATCTGATGGTACTGTTCACAGAATGACTCACCAATCTGATGGTAATGATCATAGAACGACAGAACGATCTGATGGAATTGTTCATATTGGTCTCACCGATGGAACTGTTCACATTGATCTAACTGATGGAACTGTTCACATTGGTCTCACTGATTGAACTGTTCACATCGGTCTCACCGATTGGACTGTTCACATCGGTCTCACCAATTGAACTGTTCACATCGGTCTCACTGATGGAACTCTTCACATCGGTCTCACTGATGAAACTCTTCACATGGGTCTCACTGATGGAACTATTTACATCGGTATCACAAATTGAACTATTCATATCGGTCTCACCAATAGAATTGTTCACATCGGTCTCACTGATGGAACTGTTCACATCGGTCTCACTGATGGAACTCTTCACATCGGTCTCACTAATGGAACTGTTCACATCGGTCTCACCAATGGAACTCTTCACATCGGTCTCATTGATCGACTGTTCACATCGATCTCACCGATAGGACTGTTCACATCCATCTCACCGATGGAACTGTTCACATCGGTCTCACTGATGGAACCGTTCACATCGGTCTCACCGATGGAACTATTTTCAGAATTGGAAAATTGGAAATGTGTTGGGGATAAGTCACCTTAACCTCCTGGAACACCTCAGACACCAGATTTTTGTAAAGGAATGGACCATAGAGGTCCAGGCCATTACAAAAGGATTCCATTTGGATTATGTAATACTCTAATTATATTTCAAATGTGCATGATAATTATATTTTTTGATCATATTGAATATTTATTGGAGGTTTTATTGAATGATTTCATAGTTTTTGGAAACTCTTTTGACCATTGTTTGAAAAAATTAGAAAAAGCTTTGAAAACCTGCATTGAAAATAATCTTGTTTTAAATTTTGAAAAGTATAATTTCATGGTTGAGAGAGGAATTTTCCATGGGCATTTCATTTCCAAAAAGGTCATTGGAGTTGATAAATCAAAAATTGAAGTGATAAATTCTTTACCTTACCCAACTTATGTGAAGCATGTTAGATCATTTTTAGGACATGTAGGATTATACATGAGGTTTATCAAAGATTTCAGTAAGATTTCTCTCCCTCTCTCTAGATTTCATTTAAAATATGCTGATTTTGATTTCAATGATACATGTAGGGAATCCTTTGATGAGATGAAGACGATATTGATTACTCCACCCGTGATGCAGCCTCCAAATTGGGAATAACCATTTGATCTACTCTATGATGCTTCCAATCAATTAGTTGGAGAATTCCTTTCTCAGTGAATTGAGGGCAGGCTACAAGTCATTGCATATACCTCAAGAACCCTATATGTGGCTCAATTCAATTACACAACTATATAAAAGGAGTTTTTAGCAGTTTTTTTCTTTAGAAAGATTTAGATCATATATTCTTGGAACTAAAGTCACTGTGTTTTATGATCATACATCTATTAGGTACTTGATGAAAAAGGATGATCTAAATCGAGACTAGTGAGATGGATGTTAGTGTTTCGAGAGTTCAATATAGAAATCAAGGATAAGAAGGGATCTAAGAACCAAGTGGTTGATCATTTAAGCAGACTACCTAGCACTGTTGAAGCTAAAATTCCAAAAAAGAACCATTGAATGATCATCTTCCATGAGATAATTTGTACTTGGTCGAAGGAGAAGTGACTTGGTTTGATGACATGATCAATTATCTGGTAACATCTCAGGTCTCATATCATTTTAATTATCACCAAATTCACAAATTAAAAGCTGAATCTAGATATTACATTTGGGATGATCCAATTATTTGGAATATTTGCAATGACCAAGTGATAAGAAGATGTTTTCCTGAGAGTGAAATTGGTTCTGTATTTGAGTTTTGTCACACTTCAGCTTGTGGAGGCCACTTTGGACCTCAAAGGATAGTAAGAAAGATTTTAGAATCTAGAATTTATTAGACCACCCTTTTTAAAGATGCTCATGAATTTTGTAAAAGGTTTCAAAAATGTTAGTTTTCAGGAAACATTTCAAAGAGATGAGAAATTACCCAAAAGACACTTAATTTTTGTGAGAACTTTGAAGTTTGGGAGGTAGATTTTATGAACCCTTTCCCAATGTCATTTGAAAATTCTTATATATTTCTTACGGTTGATTATGTTTCTAAATAGGTGGAATCAAAAGCCACCAAGAATGACGATACTAAAGTTGTTTGTGATTTTATTAGGGCAAACATATTTTGTAGGTTTGGAGTTCCTAAAGCCATCATCAGTGATCAAGGTACTATGAAGGATTTACTAAATAAGTATGAGCTACATCATAAAACATAAACTCCCTATCACCCATATAAAATGGTCAAGATGAAGTGTCCAATAGGGAAATCAAAGGAACTTTGGAGAAGACTGTTAAACCAAACATGAAGGATTGGAGCCAAAGTCTAGAAGAGACATTATGGGCTTACAGGACAACCTACAAGACCCTGATTAGAATGAGTCCATATAGTCTGATTTATTGGAAAAGTTGTCACCTGCTAATGGAATTAGAGCATAAGGCATTTTGGGCTACGAGGAAGATGAATTTGGATCTTGAAAGTGATGGGAAAGAGAGAAGATTGTAGTTGCAAGAGATGGAGAAAATTAGAAGACAAGCATTTGAAAATTCTAGAATTTACAAAGAGAGAACAGAAGTGGCTCATGATATGATGATCCAACCGAAATACTTCCATCCTGGAGATAAAGTGTTGTTATTCAACTGAATACTCAAGATGATGCCAGGTAAACTTTTTTCCAAATGGGAGGGTCCATTTATGGTTACTCGTGTATATCCTTTTGGTTCTGTGCAGATTGTGAGGGGTGGAGAGCAGGAGTCATTCACTGTTAATGGAAACAGGCTAAAGAAATTCCATGGGAATATTCCATCAGATCCTGTGGAGGAGATCACACTCCTCCAACCTATCTATCAATAAAAGTCGTCAGGTTGTACCTCTCCTTCACACTTTCTTACTGCTGTGATTTGTTTTAAAATATTTTTACATGTTAATTCCATTTGAATTCATTGAGGTCACCGCGTGTGAGGGAGGGAACCTTTGTAGTTTATGATTTTAATTTATTGTTTTTTTTTCAAAAAAAATGTCAGTTTTTCAAATTTTTGTGTGTTTCTATTTCATTTTTTGGTGTTTTTTTGAAACTTTTGAGTTAAAAAGATTATCATTTCAATTTTTGAAATCCATGTCAATGAGTGAACAAGTTTATTCAATGAAACTAAGCTTAAATGAATACTAAAAATAAATTTGTTTCAAGTTCAATTCTTTTGGAATTTCATGAAAAGTACTATGATTTTTGAATCTCACGCCTCATCTCGCTATTTTAATATTTGAAATCACTTCCCTGTGAGGCTTTTGAACCATTATTTTCAAATTATTTTCATTCACCTAACTTCTTGAGAGAACCATACCATTTTTTTTAACTATAATTTGATGTATTCCTTTCAAAACTTGAGGATTTTAGGTACTTGTGTTTAAAACGATTGAGACATTTCTTTGGTTTTAAAGCCTCATTTTCAAAAGAATCATTTTCATATTTCTTTCCTTGTACATTTAATCCTTTTAACCCTTAGAAACCATGGATATCCTATTAGGTTATCCACATTACAAACCAATTTTCCCCATCCAACCTGCTCTTGAAGTGAAATTGCATTTTCTAGTTGAACTTAATTGTGGCGGGAAGCTATCTTGTGTTGTGCTATGAAATTTGGTAAAAATTTGGGTGGAAAATAAAATGTTGAAGAGATGTGTGTGCTGCAGAAAAAATCATTATGTTGAAAGTTGTTCCTTTTCTAAATCTTTCATGATAAGAGAAGTTGTGATTTTCTGGAGCTTCTAATGAATGAAGAAAGTTATGCCTTTTTTGGAGATTTCATGAAAATTAATGTTTGAGAAAATTGAAATTTTTGCTACTGAGATGATGACATTCCTTGAATTTTCATGATGATAGAGATTATTTTTTTCTATGGTGAGTGAAGAGGAGACCATACATGAGTGAAATTTAGAATCTTGCAATTTTGCTTCAAAAAGAGTCAAGCCCTCCTCATTCTACCTCAAAAAATTTCACATAAAAATCCTATCAACTGAAAGCCACAGAACAACCCTATAATTTACTCATTATAAACACATTTTCTTGACTCACATCAGGTGGAGAAGTAGTAATTTATCAAACCTATGGTGAGCCTTGCATGATTTTGGATGAGAAAAGCCTTGTTGAAAATCGATATTTGTGAGATGAGAGAAAATTTATGTGAGGTAAGTGTCTTGTGTGCATGGGAGTCAAAATGAAGATGAAAATATTTAATGATCTGGTTTGAGAACTTGGAATAATGGTTTTTGATGAGGCATGATACCTTTGGTTTCTTGGTATGGAATTAGTGGATCTCATGAGTATGTGTTTTGAATTTTTTTTGATTTGATTTTGACTTGTTTAGGATTCCAAGTGCTAGGTGTGGGGGAATTGATAGAGATAATATTTCCATTATTTTTCATGTGTGTTTCAATGATTTAACCCCTTACAATTAATCAATTCAGGCTTATTTGTATCATTTTAATGTTTTTGGTGAATTATGGGTTTAATTGTGAAAATTGGTTAATTCTGAAAAATTGATAGTTTTAAGAAGATTCTATATTTTGGGTATATCTTTTAAATTTTTTATCCAAATTTATTTATTCGTTTTTTTAGGATTCCTTTTCTCATGGGATTCAAATTTTTATTCTAGGACCAGATCCAATTCAACACCCAATGGCCCATAAAAATCAATCATGTGGAAAAGGTTTGTTGGCCAACAGAATGAACCCCACCTTAGTTATTGAAGCATATCTCGGCCTGAATAATTCCAAATTAATTTATTCTAGCTATAATTGAAATATTCTTCCTATAATAATATTTATAGAAAATTTCATAAATAAACTAATTCATTAAGGCATCCATTTCATGCACTAAAGTGGAGGGAGTTGAGCAGTATCCTCGGGCATAAAAAGTCTTCATCAGTAATTTGGTCATAACATTTTTGAAACTTTTCCAAATTTTCTAATATTTTGTGGTCGCATGCGCAAGGGATAGGGGAACAACTTTTATGAAATAACCTACCTGATATTAGGCTATTTATGATGCTAAATTTATTCAAAATTTCATAGGAGTGAATCTGGAGGGAAACTTTTCCACCCCTCAAGCCTATTTATATGAGTGTCCACTTCCATTCAAGGTTGTTGAAGAAGGTGAAAGAGGGGTTGTGATGGAGTATTGGAATCTTGATTTAATTTATATTTTATTTTTAATTTTTTATTAGTTTCATTATGCTCTTTTCTTCTCCTTTCAACTCTATTACCCTTCACATGGAAGGGTAAAACCTTTGAGTGATCGAGGAAGGGGGAGTTTCACTTTTGTAATGTTAGAGTCTTGTACTTGAATGTAAACCCCTCTTTTTATTTTGAATGATTTATATTTTTAGTGTTTCCCAATTCTATTAATTCGATCATGTTTTGGGTTTTGGTGTATTCATTGTTAATAGCTTTGGTTTGAGACTTTTGATCTCCCTCTGCCTAGTACAATTTGTCTCGATCAAGCAGATTGTGTTAGGTGGTGAATGTCCAGTGATAATTGGCATATGTGTGGAACTATTGAAATTTTTATAGATTTCTAAGTATCAACAAGGCCCGATCAGAACTTGCCTTATTTGTTTAGAATTTTTTTTATGAACTTCCATGCTCATAGGAGTGAGTTCCATTTCTTTCTTCAACCAAGGGTGATTGATAAATTGATCGATGAGTCTTTAATTTATCATTCAATAGGAAGAGAGGGGGAATGATATTTATAACTATGATGACATTGAAAAAGGTGATCTTACCCTGACCCCATCACTCACTTCATCCATTAATGTTCAACCTTTCTTTTTAATTGCTTTCTTTATTTTTCAACTCAATTAATTTTAAAAAAAAACAACCTCACTTCTTTCTCAAATTTAAGTGACAAACGTAATTGTTGTGCACTCTTCTCTAGAGAAAACCTAGGTTACCCACTTTAATTCATTTTAACTTAGGTAATATTTGTTTTTTTCACACCCCATGATAGGCATGTGTCACCAACCTGCGAAACCTCTGTTGCTTCAGAATGGAGTATCCCACACCTCAGTCCATCGAGGGAGCACTAACTCCTAACCAACCCGTGAAACCTCTATTGCTCCTGAATAGAGTGGACCACACCTCAATCCGTTGAGGGATAATTAACTCCTAAAAAGGTATCACACGTAACTAGTGGAGGGGTTTGATCCTCATAACTGTACCCAACAGTTGAGGGGGAACTAACTCCAATGGAGGACTTGCACCTCGTTGCTGCTTAGAGATGGGGGAGTACTACTCCGTAGGTGAGAACCTGCACCCTGGTATGATAGGGGAGTAGCACCCTACCTTCTCGATTACTATGGGGGACCCACAACCTGACATGATGAAGGAGTACTGACCCTAGGCAAGAGGAACTACTCTCTGGTATGATAGGGGAGTACCAACTCTGCTAGAACACAATGTGTATGGAGGACCTGCACCCTGGTACGATAGGGGAGTCCTGAACCCAAGGATAGAATACCCACATCCTAACACGATAGGGGAGTACCCACTCTATCTATACGTCATATCTATAGGACTCGCACCCTAACACAATAGGGGAGTACTGACTCTGTGGATAGAGGACCCACGCCCTAGTCCAACAGAGGAGTAACTACTCTATTTGGACATTATGTATGGAGGACATGCACCCTCACACGGTTGGGGAGCACTATCTCTAACTAGATGAATGATATAAGGAACCTGTGCCCTATCCAACAGGGGAGTACCAACCCCGAAAGAGCTACCCAAAGGTATAGAACCCGCACCCACGACGTGGGGAGTCCCATCTCAACCAAAGCAGAGAGGTAAGGGAAACCCATCCCCTGATGCCATAGGTGAGTACCAGTCCCATCGTCTCTCTTCACGAACCACACAGATCCACAACATCGGTCAAGCCCTGGTGAAAGGAGCATCATGCTTATCATACTTCACATTGAAACACTACCACATGTAGGGGACCCACACCCTGATACAATAAGGGAGCACCGCTCTACTAGCCTAAAGAGTCAAGGGGACCCACATCCTAAGGCAAAACCATATCTCATAGGACGAAACGGATGCCACCATCGTGTTCTATATGGAAAAGTACTTAGGATAGGATACTTTCAATCTAGGATCTGAGTTTCAGTGAAAGAGATATGTAAGGTGGAAGATCTCAAGAAGATTCTCAAAAAGCACACAACATGCATTGGAGACCACACAACATGTGGACTCTCCTGTGTACCTGGTCATGTATCCCATTTACACAGTTTGGTTTAGCCATGTAGGGGTACACGACATGTACAACACATACACAACGTGTTCTGCCTCATTCGGCCCCCAACCATGTTCTTCCTCCACACGATCTGGCCAGTTGTGTCCTGCACACGTCGTGCATCCCATACTACATGGCGTTTTTAGGATAAATGGCCATCTAGACATGTGGTTTTCCCATTCCTGTGTTCAACACCTTTTGTCTGTGTACTTTGGTTGTGTAGTTCTACATGACCATGTATGATCACATGACTTCCCAGGCCATATCCTTTGGCCACACGAAATGGGGCTACTACACAACATGTAACCTTAGTACATGGTGTGTAGTCCCCGAAAGACATATTCCCTAAATAGAAAGATCTAAACAACGTGTCTCACTGGACTATATGCTATGTAGATGGTAATTCCATATGGGAATTACCTTGAGATTCACCCCGGTTTACCTCGAAACCTGTAGATCGCCCTAGGAGGGATCTCTAGCATTCATAATAGGGTTATACAACCTTAAAAAAATGAAAAAACGAATGAGATAGGGACTAAAACTCAAAACTACCTACCTTGAGGGTGAAACACCAGATCTTCGAGTGTAGAACGACACTCGGATCATGATACTCCTTGATATGATGATGGTTGATGCCAATAATGAAGATTGGCATAGCTTTGTTGCATTGATTCAGTGTCAGTTAGTTCATCATCAGGGGGGGAGAGGAGGATCTCCTCTTATGCGTTATCACCCAACATGAGGGGGAGGGGGATTAGGTTAAATTTTTATTTAATTAATAATTCCACCACATAATACCACATCAACTCGCCCCCGACTAAAAATCCTGGTGCTGACAACTTTATGTCATGCCTAGGGTAAACACAACGTTTTGAACTCAACCGTGATGTTAGAATTCTGATATGAGACTCCACTCATAAGTTATTAACATTTCAAGAGAAACTACATGTGCGTGACAAAATATATTTAATATGTTTTTAAAATCACTATGTCAAGGCTCTCTGGGCCCCAAAATCCTATTCTAACTCAATGTTTGGCTTCAAAAATATTCTTAGGAATATTCCAAAGTCTTACAGATCCAAGCCCAAGTCACTACATTCTCCCCACCTTTAAGTCTTTTCATCCCTGAAAAGAGAAATCCTAGGAACTAGGGAAGAAACTAAGCTCTCCACTAGAACTCCCATGCCAGCAAGCTCACCAGGGTTTCCCATGCTACTTATTTGTATGCACTCAGGAGAACCACCAAGGAAAAACAACACTTACATCCATCTCCAACCAATCCAACCTTGTGAAAAAAGTGGGAGCATGTATCCTTAGCTATGACAGGTGGAGAAACATCAAGCGTCATGGTCCATCTATAGTTATAGGGTCTAGCGGTACAACACCTCGCTAACCTTACGTTGATACTGATGTAACCCAACAATTCACATCCACCCCTAGATGAACTACACTACAACCTCCTCAAGTGTCTTGTGTTCAAGGTTGATTTCGAGAATGTGAGGGTACCAATGAAACAATACAGGGCTGCCCAAGTGCAAATATTGGGTCTTACTAGGTACTTCGTCTGCGAACCTCCAACTATAACACAGCTCGTCAAAACAGAAACACTGCTACACCCACTAGTGGCATCCCAACTAAGTATGGATGGTAGGCAACCAATCCACACTGCGGAAACATCGTAGGGTATAACTCTGCCACTATAGAATGATTCTAAGAAAGGATCTCCCTACACAAGGGCTGCCAAACAAAAAGGGGGCGAGCAGAGAAACTCCACCAGAGAGGCCATGACCTGCCTCGACACTCCAACGATCAACCTTTCCCTGAACACACAAGTCTAAGAAAATCATCCACCACACCTCAACATTGTTTTCTTTGGGCGGAACTGATTCACCCACATAGTTTTGATCGCGTCACAAAAATATGTCCTAATGGGGAAAGCGTCTATTTTACTTATGAGTCCAAATCTATTCCAAATTGTGCCACGCCCTCCTCAAGAATCTTGCATACAAAGCTGACACCAAGTGCATGAGGGTACTAATGAACAACAAATGGTTACCCAAACACTCACATAGAGTCTTAACAAACCCTCTGTCTATAAACCATAAACATGTAATCAAGCCTCAAACACACAAGCCAGAGAGACTCATCTACCACACCTCAATACTATCCACTTTGGGTGACACTGACTCACCCGAACAGTTTTTTACTTGCATCACAAAAACATATCTTGGTGGGGGGGAAGGACCCCTATTCCTCATGCATTCAAATCTACGGCGAACAACACCAACATAGGGTTCTACCAATGCCCCACATCACCCTGGTTGAACCTCAACCAAGGATCGAAAATAAAAGATCACCTCACAACAATGTCTAACAATTACTACTGTAGAAATTAGAAAGGATACAGAGCATACCTCTATTCATCCTTGGAGATTATGGGTCAAAGGCCTCTTCGACCTGCAACTATCCTCACCCGCATCCTCCAGCTCCTTGAGTCTGGCGTGGACCACCTGGGGGTAGTGGTGGAAACACCTCAAATTGTCTTCCACCTCATGATGCTCTACCCGCTTCTCTACCATGACCACCATCTTGTGGAACTCCCTACTCCAAACACCACCTCTTCCAAGGTGGTCCGTCGAATGGATCTCTCTCAGTAGCATGATGGGTTGGAAAATCTCTAGCAATATGTCATTGTCTGTCGCAAGCGTAACACCACCTGTCCTGCAACTGTCTTGATCCTCGACATTTCTCATATGATATAGGCCCACATGCCTATGTCTCGTAATGGGTATGAATCTTGCACCATAATCCTATCATCTATCATATTTCAGTTGTTGCAGACTCCTTAGCCTCATGACCACCACTGTGGGCCACATCCTCTTGTCCTTCCAGGAATCTCTCTACCACTAGAGCTCACTCTAGTACCCCTGCATAAGAGGGAAGACACAAGGATACAACACCTACTCGTACACCTCTTTGGAGGCCCTAGTCAAAGGTATAAGCACTGAATAATGGGTCTTGAACCATATCTAGGGAGTAACACAATAGGTTTGTGAACCTTGTCGAGTACTCTGCCACAATCATGCTTCCATGTCGAAGTTGCAGAAGCTCCTAGATACACACTGATCTCAATGTGCCTAGGTAAAACTCTTCCTTAAATAGTTTCTCAAACTTCACCCAAGTGAGCGTCGACTCTTCGTGGGACTACATCACTAAACTCCGCCATTTCTCAACCGAACCCTGTAGAAGGCTCGCTGCTAGGACCACCATCTGATCGAGAGGTGTACTCACTATACAGAAAACACATGTGAATGTCTTGAGTCGTTCATCAGCTGCCCAATACCTCAGAGGTCACTGATTCTGGAACTCATGTATCGCACTCATCCTGCACGCATTCTCAGCCTAAACTTCTGACACAACCAACTGCTCAACAGGTGGTGGCTCAACAGGTGGACCACTCATAGGTATCACCTCAGAACTATTTTCCTTCACTGAAGCCTCAACATGGGGTAAATCATCACTATAATCCCTCTGTGGAACCCTGCCTGGTTGTCATTACGGTGGCATCCTGAAACAGAATTCAAGACATGCCACGATCGAAGAGTATATCCGGGGAGCTGACTCAAGAAGGACAAGGAAAAAACCAAAACTTGGTCCTAAATGATGCATGTACCATTATTTCCCCGAGACCAGTTTCCTAATGTACCGAGTTGAAAGACAATTTATCATACTCCTAGTGAATGGATGTGTTAGTCGTCGCACCAACACTGGTGTCCCTGACCTGAAATCTGATCTCAAAACACCCTAATATTTTTGTTATGCATCCCAAACCAAGATCATGACACTGTGATCCCAAAGTGGAAACCAACTCTAATACCAAACTATCATGACCTGACCCAATGGGGCTCGGGATACAACTCCCCAATCCCACATCCAATAGATCGGGGGCTGGCGACTAGTGTCGAGTAGGCATATCACACATATGGGAGGTCTTTGCCTAAGTTACCTGTATGCACACACCCATAAACACCTCAATGAAACAATGTGATATAAAAAGATAGAAAATATAATGCATGAATACATGTATCCCAAACCAGAGTATAGAAAAAGTACTGAAAGCGTAAAAAGGGGAAAAAACACCCACCAAAAGAAAATTGTAAAAGCATTCAACCTACTCAGAAGGGGGGGATTGTTATCAAATGAAACTGCCAGAAATCTCCTCACCCCATTTCCAGTAAACACCTTAGTCGGTCGAGCTCACTAAGTTCTGCCAACCTCAGGTCCTCCGAGGACTCTGTCGAAAGGTCTGTGGTCTGCACAAGAAACAACATGTGCGGGCAAAGACCATGCAGGGATGAGTATAAGAATACTCAATAGGTGCCCTAAAAACCCAAAATAAAAAAGGATCAACTAAAAGTAAATAGTCTGTTCGACCTTGCCATTGGGAACCCAATAGAGAGAGAAACTCAAACTCAAACCATCCTCGACTAAAGGAGGATCCACACCTTGCTGCTACTCGGAGACGGGAGAGTACTACTCCGTAGGCAAGGAACCACACCCTGGTATGATAGTGGAATACCGCTTTGTGTCTAGAGGACTTGCACCCTGGTATGATAGGGGAGTACCACTCTACCAGCTCGATTAATATGGGGGACCCACACCCTGACACGATAGGGGGGGTATCAACCCCAGCCTAGAGGACCCTCTCCCTAGTACGAAAAGGGAGTACCAACTCTATCGAAACACAACACGTATGGAGGACCCACACCCTGGTATGATAGGGGAGTTTTGAATCCAAGGATAGAGGACCTGCACCCTAACACGATAGGGGAGTACCCACTCTATCTATATATCACGTCTGGAGGACCCATGCCCTGACATGGAAGGGGAGTACCAACTCCACTGATAGAGGACCCATACCCTGGTCCAATAGAAGAGTAACTACTCTATCTAGCTAGCAAGTATAGAGGGCCCAAACCCTAACACGGTAGGGGAGAGCTATCTCCAAATGCACGAACAATAAAGGGAACATGTGCCCTATCCAACAGGGGAGTACCAGTCCCAAAAGAACTACCCAAAGGTATAGAACTTGCGTCCATGATGTGGGGAGTCCCGTCTCAACCAAAGAAGAGAGGTAAAATAAACCCACACCCTGATTCCACAGGTGAGTACCAGTCTCAGCGTCTCTCTTCATGAACCACACTAATCCACATCATCGATCAAGTGATACTGAAAGGAGCGTCATGCTTATCATACTTTGCATCGCAATACTACCATAGGTAGGGGACCCACACCCTGATACAATAGGGGAGCACCACTCTACCAGTCTAAAGAGTCCAAGGGACCCACATCCTAAGGTGGAAGGGAAGGGTACTGACCCCGACATCAACCCAGTAATCCTCCCTGATCACTACCCAAGGTTAAACAACGCTACACAAGCGTCGTGATCGAAACATGCCGCATCTTATCTTGTAGGCTGAAACAAAGGCCACCATCGCGTTCTATGCAAAAAACTGCTCAAGATAGGCTACTCACAAGCCTGGATATGAGTTCCAGTGAAGGAGATATGAAAGGAAAAAGATCTCAAGAAGATCCTCAAAAAGTACACGGAGTGCACTAGAGCCCACGCGGTGTGTGGACTCACCCGTGCACCTAGTCGCATCTCCCGTTCACACGGCCTAGCTTGGCCATGTAGGGGTACATGGCGTGTACAGCCCGTATACGGCATGTTCTGCCATGCCCGACCCCCGACCATATTTTTCCTCCACACGGCCTAGCCATCTATGTCTCTCACATGTCGTGCATCCCATACTACACAACGCGTTTAGGCTAAACAACCACCTAGTTGTGTGTTTTTCTCGTTCTCGTGTCCGGCATCCCATGTTTGTGTACTTTGGTTGTGTGGTTCTACATGACCATGTCACATGGCTTACCAAGTCACGTCCTTTGGCCACACAACATGGGGCCACTACAAGACATGTAGTCCCCAAAAGACATCTTCCAAAAATAGGAAGAGCTACACGACATTCTCACTAGACTACACGTCGTGTAGACGGTAATTCCATAGGGGAATTACCTTGAGATTCTCCCGATTCACCCCGATTTACCTCGAAACATGCAGATCGACCTAGGAGGGATCTCTAGCATTCGTAATAGGACTCTACAACCTTAAAAAATGAAAAAAAAAAGAAGGGGATTGAGACCAAAACTCAAAACTGCCTACCTCGAGCGTGAATCACCGAAGCTTCGGGGGTAGAACAACACCCAGATCATGCTTCTCCTCAATCTGATGGCAATCGGCGCCAAGAACAGATATCGGAAGCGCTTCATTGCATTGATTCGACATTGGTTCATCTGTCATCAAAGGGGGGAGGAGAGGAGGCTCTCCTCTTGTGTACTGTGTGCCCAACGTGTGGGGGGGAGGCAATTAGGTTAGATTTTATTAATTAAATTTTCATTTAATTAATAATTTCACCACATAATGCCCCGCCAACTCGCCTCCGACTAAAACTCTCGGTGCAGACAACTTTATGTCACGCTTCGGGTAAACATGATGTTCTGAACTCAACCACAATCTCAAAATTATGATCTGAGACTCCACTTGGGAGTTATTCACATTTCAAGAGAAATTGCATGTGCATGATAAAATATATTTAATATTTTTTTAAAAATCACTGCGTTGAGTCTCTCCAGACCCTGGAATCCCGCGTCGACTTAGTGCCTGGCTTCAGAAATATTCTTAGGAATATTCCAAAGTCTTACAGGCCCAAACCCAAGTCACTACATGAACATTCATCATGGTATGGAAACCTTCTTCTATAATCCCCTACAAATCTGCATGAATCACAACTTAATCACCAAAGAATTGTGATATTTAAACATTAAAGAACAACACAACATCATCATATTTTAATCTAGGATTGAATCACGATTATAACTATAATCATGATATTTAAAACACTAAAGAATAAATCAAGCAACATATGAATTGAATTATTCATCAGAATCCTCCTTATGGATGTTTATCTTTTGATGCTCCTAGTTTATGTTTTGAAAATTCACACATTTGGAAAAGGAAAGACCTTTACATATCACATAGGGATTTTGTTCTATCATAATTTTCTTATTTGAGGTGGACATATTCTTACCTTTCTTCTCTAAACTTAGAATCAACTAAACCTTTCCCCCTCTTGATATAGGATTCATTTGATTTCAAGAGGTTGACATATTTCATGGCCTTATACCCAAATCTTTCACAACACTAGCAGTTGCTAACAAACCTTGCTCTCTTCCTTTGAATAATATTTTGGTCATTTTTAGTTCCTTGATTTTTTTTGATTCATTTCAACTTCTAGTTGGGCTTTTCATAGGGAAAAACATCTCTTATACAAGCTTATATCCACCATAGAAGTTGTGGTAGATTCCTCATCAATTTTCATCATCCATTTTTTTATAGAATTTGATTTGAAACCTGCATTATATATGAATTGGAATTAGAAAAATCATAACTTTCTAAGATGGATGGTATCTTTTGCATTGAGCATGCTAGATATTGATCATTAGATGATCTCAAACTCTTTTTTCATAGAATATGGGTCTTCTATCATAAAGATCCTCCTTAGAAGTATGTATGGATGCAGATCTTCTCTCGGGTTGTTGTGGTGACTCGGTTTGTGCCGCTTCCAGACTCGCAAGTCTAATTTCCAATTCAAGACACTTCATATTGAGGATATTTTTTTCATCCTATGATGACTTTAATCTATCTTCACAATCCTTTCTAATCTTCTCAAATTGATCTTCATGCATTTAGCTCTTTTCTTACAAAGAAATATCAAGCTCTTTAATCCAATTACCTTTGATTCTCAGTTGAATATCCTTGAAAAAAATAATTTATTATAATGCATGGATCTTTTCTTCAAGAATTTTCTTGGCTTCTTCTCTCTCGTGAATTGTATTGATCCACTCATTCTCAAATTTGGATCACCCTTCACTGAGTTCATCATTCATGGAACTTACAACTCCTACTTTTTTAGAGTGCTCTACACATATCCACACTCTTTGCTCCAAAGACTTCTCCATCCCTTCACATTCATCTTCGAGCTGGGCGAACACCTCCTGTATATTTCTAAAAGAGCCAAACAAAAAAGTGAAAATTTCTTTGGGATAATTAGTTAAGATGTCTTTTATAACAGCAATTGATTCATCTTATGAATCATTAGATATATAATCTTTCCCACTTTTGTTTGGTTATTCTATAGGATAATTTTGGTAGGGAATATCAGTCACATATTCGTCAAGCAAAGATTGTGAGCTACCTAAGGTAGAAATATTATCCATCATCTCAATGGTGACTTTTTCCACTAGATCTTCCTATTTATGCTAGATATATCTTCATCAGAAATATTGCATGGACAAACTATTTTTTCTTCCTCTTTCTAAAAGAGGGATGCCTTCTCGTCACAAATTTCATGAAAAGAAAAATTAGAAACAGATACAATGAAATGAACTTTACTCTGATCAACCTAATTAATAGAGAGTTGTTGTTCTCTTCTTTCTTTGATGAGGTCTTTCACAATTTCTTGGCATCTCACTTCTTTTTCTTTAATGTCTTGGAAGATATCTCCCCCTATCTTACCTTTGCACCTATTCGGTCAATGGATCTCACTCTTCTTTCCTCTAGTCGCCTTCAGTTTGCATGAATGCAAACTCAACAAGATATCAACACAACAAGACACCCAATATTTATTAATTTGGTTTGCCTTCAAGATGAATTACTTTATCCTCAGTGTATATGGTGCTTGTTATCCCACACACACACAACTCCCCATTTTATTATCAAGAGAAAGCTTGGGCATGGGTATATCCTTGGACCCATGCTCTTGGAACTAACCAGGTATAATGCACGCGCCAACTCACCGTTTTCAGGCTTTGGCGGCAACTAGTCCCTTATAGATTATACAAGATATGATCTTCTTCCTTAATGTGCAATAATCTCAAAAGTTACCTCGCATAACAATCACATAGCTCTCTCCAAACTTATGATATAGAGACACCATAGGGCCCAGTCTTCCATCTCTCTTATTCTTCTTCTTCAATACACAAGAATAATTTTATCACATGGCTTTGGTACACTCTTGCTTCGACGGAAAAGGTTTCTTCAAGTGATAATTGTATCTGGACTCTCTCTCTCACACACTTCTCAGGATATGCAAGTTAATAAAAGCATTGAAACACGCACACTTTTCTTTCTTCCTTTCATAGAACCATGTGAATATTTTTTTTTTTTTGACAAAAGAAGATGATATATTAATCATGAAGATCAGCAGTTACAATGTCATGCAACCATGACGGAAAATGATCAAGTCAGAGGTGATTCATGCTAGAAAGGCCACAAGAAGCCAGATGATGGGCTGCTACATTTTCGTCCCTTTTGATGAAAGAGAAGGAGCTGGTTGTGAAGCTTTGGCTGAGAGACTGGATTTTCTTGATGGGGAAGCCAAAAAATTGGAGGTCGTCATCATGAAGCCTGCTAGAGTTGGTGATGGTGAGACAATCTGATTCATTGTGGATAGTTTCTCATCCAATTTTTTTTGCAAAAGAAAGTTTGACAAGGACAGCGTAGGCTTCAGCAAAACAATGGGCTCCCAGAGGGCGTGTTTTGATTCATATTTGGCAGCAATGGTTTGGCCATGATGGTCCTAAGCCAAAAGTCCAATTCCAATAACTCCATCCGTGGAGAGAGACGCATTGACATTAATCTTCAAGATCCCTTCCGGGAGAGGGCACCATCGTGAAACAGTTGTATGAGTACCAAAGAGCCCATGCCGATCTAAGTCCCTAGTCCACCCCTCAATCCAGGAAGAACCTCATTCAATCCAGAACCCAGAAGGCTTTGTTATGTGATTAAAGATGAAGTCATTTCGTCGAACCCAAATGGTCCAAGCCAAAATGCACAATGATGGAACTTTATCAGCAGAAAATGAAGAAGACCACAACATTAGTAGTGCTGGAAGGTCCGTCGTCGTGTCCAACTTAAACTCCCTAACAAAGCCCCAAGGAATCCAGATCTCCTCCACCCCCGGACACTGGATGATCGCATGCAAGGGAGATTCCAGTACACTCGAACAAAGGGGACATTGTCTGTCGTTCGTAACATGGCGGAAAGAGAGGAAGTTCATGGCGGGAAGAATACTAGTACAAACCTGTTACCAGAAATAACAGATTTTCGGGGGACATTAAGATGCCAAAGGGTTTTCCAAAGCTCCCCTTTCTTCGAATTGAGCATCAAAAAGCAAGCCTATATCCTGACTTCATCGTATAGGATCCAGAAATGTCGTTGCTCCAAAAGAAACAGTCTTGCCCCGCATCCATCACACAGGGGATGCTAAGAATAATCCTTTTATCCCTTTCGTTAAATCACAAATTGATTTTTTCCATACACCACTCAGTCCCATGATTGTCAAACAAGCAACGAACAGTGGCGTTCTCATAGCCAGAAAGGACCGAGGAAGTAGCCCGTATACCATTTTTATCAATCAACTAGAGATCAGTCCAAATGTTAACTTTCGTACCGTCTCCAATCCTCCAACCCAACCCTTTATTAAGTAAATTTCGTGATCCCCAAAGGCTTTTTCATAGAAAGCTGGGGCGATGGCCAAGAGAGGAGTTCTGGAACTCCGAGTGGGGGAAATATTTTGTGATCCCCAATTCAATTCTCCTACTTTATCGATTTTCAAAACACATTAAAAATTGATCACAGATAATAACATGTAAACTACCGAGACTCGCTCATTTATCTCCTTGCAATACCACCATTATCATGACTCTCCCTCTCCATGATAACCAAACTATTTTTTCCATGTTTTCTTGAGAACAAGCACTAATAATGTCTAGTGTGGAGTTCTTCCTCACGATGTGTCTTCTATTAACATTTTCAAGGTTGTGTCATGGAATCTCCCATGGAGACATGAATCTCTCTGAGTAATATTCTCTTTAACACAAGCTTAGTTCCATCACAACGTAACTCTCTTCTTCACGACACAAGATACACTCACCTCCACTAGCAGTTCTTTGATAATGCATGCTTGGTCCTCTCCTCATGGTGTGACAATATCTCAAATAACAAAACCAGTTCGGTTAGTTTTCCATCCCCATACTGCTTCACAGTGTGGAAACATTCATCATGGCGTGGAAAGCTTCTTTTTTAATTCTATACAAATCTGCTTGAATCATGGATTAATCATCAAAGAATTGTGATATTTAAACTTTAAAGAACGTCACAACATTGTCATATTTTTATCTAGGCCCGAATCATGATTATAACCATAATCATGATATTTAAAACACTAACGAATAGATCAAGAATAATCTGAATTGAATCCTTCTTCAGAATCCTTCTTCTGGATGTTTACCTTCCGAATCTTCCAATTTAACTTCCCAAAAACTCACAGATTTGGGAAAGGAAAACCTTTACACATCACAAAGGGATTTTGTACTTTACCAAATTTCATGTCTGTTTTACCATGTATTGATCAAAATGGCCTTTGCATGTTACAATGTGTATCAGGACTTAGCCGATTTATCGGCTATATGAACCCTTCCGTAAGAGTAAATGAATCTTACATACCTCAAAGAGGATTTCCCTTTGCTGCATTTTCAGAATGAACAGCGGAAAGACTCTTATGCTCCCTTTTAACCCTTACGAACGTTTTGTGCCTTTTACAAATCTTATGCTACTGCTCGGTGATACTTTTACATATCTCAGTGTGGTTCTAGACTTTTTAAGATTTTCAATCGAATGAGTCCACTGAGTACCTTTATGCATCTGATAACTTACTCTTATTAGGGTAAACTTCCTGGGAATTTGCTATTTTTTTTTTTAATACTATGCTTTGGGTGACCATTATGTATTTAGAAGTTACTCTTACCCATCATGTCCTTTATCAAATCTCCAACAAACTACAGCCTAGAATCTACTGAATCATCTTCATATTCCTCAACTCAAATCAAACACTTCAATTTGCTTTGGAATATCTTAAAATCATCTTCAATCATCAACAAAATGAATTCCAAAGCTTTATGCAACATATAAATACTCCCTAGAGTATCTCAATGGTATTCCCCAATCTCAAAAAAAAATTCTGTAACCACATCCAAGTGTATTTTCATACAAACAGTAGTCTTCATTCATATTAATCAAAAGAATGGATTATTATCAAAAAAAAAAAAAAAAAAAAACCAGCCAACTTTTATTCTCAGCTTCCTCATGAAGATATAATATCAGCAGTCACTATACTCCATGAAACTTAACTCAGATTTTAATCTTCCCTCAAACTCAGTGAATTTAACAATCCACCACATTAATTTTAAACTAGAAGTATGCCGAATATCCTCATGCTCTAACCAGCAGCATCCACATCATCTCAACCAGCTTTTCAAACCTTTAACAACAATAGAATCTTCATGCAGTGGTGGCAGCAACTCAAAAACTTTTCCATTTGAGAATGGATCTCCAAGGATATCCAATGACAGCATCTCATTCACGTCTTTTCCATTATAAATAGTGGCAGCCAATTACTTCCAAGATGCAAGGTGGTGTTTGTTTTATCATGCATTGTTCACAACTTAACATTCCAGCTTCTTCATAGAGATTAAGCATCCTTCTCACTCCATGAGACAACTCACAACACCTTCAAATTCATCAAATATGAACATATTTCTCCGCATAAAATATCAAGCACCAGACCTTCCAAACAACTTCTTTTTCATGCGAATGAATCTCTAATAATATCTAAATGGAAAATCTTGCTTTTTCATATGAATAATGATAGTATCTCTCTTACAAGATTCAAGATGTTTCTTCAATCCATATTCATTGTTTATAGTAGAACGTATAATGACACCTTGCTTGGGAACTTCCACCTTCTTCTGATCAGCATGCATAGGAACTTCAAACTCCTTCCAAGCTATTCTCCGCAACACATATTGACATCATGCTAACTGCCTTCATTCTCAAATCAATTGTTTTTTAATTTTCAAGAAAACAACACTTATGGGGTACAGTGAGAACCCTGGAAAAGCATGAGATCCAAAAAGCAACAAGGAAAGCAAACCCCCACCAAGGATCTCACCCGTCACAAGCAGCACTAAATGGACGGCCCAGTGGAGTCGACCAATACTTACAAGCTAAATCCCTGATGTCGTACTCAACATTAGACTGAATGTATTCCTCAACCTTAGTGGCTATAAAATTCACCAACTCTGGATAGTTGTCCATGTTGTATGGTGGGGGTCCAAACTCCATGAAAATGACATCAAGTTGTGCATTGTGCCATCACAGTTGCTCTTCGTTGAGATCCGCTGGACATCTCTCCTGCCCAATTCTAACCCACTCCTCATAAATATTGAAATTGAGATTCTTTGTGCTTTTGATTTCCTCCTCTGTAGCCTTTCTGAATTTTCTATAAGCTGCAATCAAGTTACCATTGAGGATTGGGGGGGTAGGACCTCCTTTGTCCACTCTTCCAGAGATTCCCTCACATTTCTAGGACTGCAAGATTCCGAGCATCCCTCTGATATTTGATCTGCAGCTGGTTTGAGAGTGCAAATCTTCCTGTGGATCTCGTAATCATGGGCTTGGGTAGATTGGAGTAATCTTTCCGGCTTCCTCTAATCCGAGACCAAGTATTCCCTGAATTTTCTGGCTTCAATTTTCCCTCCATTCCTACCAAACCGGTAAAATTATTCAACCTGCACATCCACTTCAAATTCTAAACATGTCAGGGGGTCTTTAACTTCTCCTCTGTCATCCACTGGTGCAGCTTCAATTAACAAACTCCCATTATGATTTCCCATCTCCAGACCTGCCTCATCCGTCCGGACCTATATATATTTCTTCCTTGAGCCCGTTGAGTGGAAACCGTCCTTTTCGTCAGTGTTCAACGTGATCTCTCCCAGGACCCCAAAAGCATTCTGAGTCTAAACCCCAGCTGATTCAGACTGGGCATTCGGACAAATGTTTTCTAAACCCGTAACAGGATTGTTAGGAGGACTCAGAAATTCTCTTTTAATACCCCCTGACCTCCAGCTCTTTCATGATATCTCTCAACACCCTGTTTGGGGTTGCAGATTTCCCATGACAGATCACTTTACTATGCTGGATCGGGTGCCCCTCCAAATCGGAAAGCAGACAAGCAAGGATGTCAGCAACTCTAAGATCTAGTTCCTACAGACCTGCCACTTTCCTCACCGCAACGAGAGGACCACCCAGGATGTCATCACCAGCAGGATTGACCCCTATCCCCGTATCCCTCGCCCCAAGAGTCTGGACCCCAGGCTCCATACGCTTCTAGGCATCTCCACAAGTAGGATCAGAGTCCCAAGGAGTGCTGCAGTCCTGCATCTGACCTGCCCAGGAACCAAACTGAATGCTCTCCAAACCAGTTGAAGAAGTCCACACCTCCTTGGCTTCACCCAAAGCTACATTAGTTTCAACCAGAAGAAACTATCCGTTTGGAAGTGAACCATCAGGCTGCTCTATCCTTCGGTGGACATCATCCCTAGTTGTATTGAAAAGCTTCTGGCCTGTTTGGGTATCATCCTTCCTAGTGACCCTGCGACAATTGGCTGTCTCCTGGCCTTGTCTATAGCAGTTGAGACAGAAGGGGGAACACGATTCATAGATAACCTGCTGCTTGAATCAGTATTCACCCAAGATGCAGATTCAAATAAACTCAGGAAAAGGTTTGAGTAAATCTATTTGTACAGAAAGATGATCGTAAGACAGATGGAGCAACGAAGTCGAACGCATATCCGAACGCAGGATTCTACCACAGGCTTTACCCAAAAGCTTCATAATCGATGGATTGAAGAACGATAATAGAAAACCTAGAACGTGCACCCAAACCGTAGTCATTGAAGGCTCTATCCCAATGTGTCATTCAAATGACCATCTTTATAACAAAAACCTAAACTATCTGAAAAACGAGATGGTCTCGACCAATCCCTCGTAAAATCATCCTCTTCAAAAATCAGAAGAAAGCTATATGAGTCTAAACGACAAAACAAAATCTGAGCCTTCAAACCCCAACTGATTTTATGTGATGACAAATATGGCAAAATTTGGTGCAAGGGGCGTTTGATTTTTTTTTTTTTTTATGTGTCTGTTTTTTAAATTTGGAAAATAGGGCTGAGGAGCGGCACTTGAAGTGACGCTGTTCATTTTTTTGATAGAAAGTAGATGTAACGCCATTTGAAGTGGCCCTGCACTGTATACCCTTAGTCTATCCGCGCCACTTCAAGTGGCGTTGATAGTATCTCCCTATAGCGATCAGCGCCACTTGAGTAATTAATTATAAGTAGGTGAGTAATAAATTATAATTAGGTGATTAGTTATTTGTAATTAGATGATAAATTAATTATAATTAGGTGATTAGTTAATTATAATTAGGTGATTACTTAATTATAATTATGTGATTAATTAAGTATAAGTAGGTGATTAATTGATTGTAATTAGGTGATTAATTAATTATAAGTAAGTGATTAATTAATTGTATTTAGGTTATTAATTAATTATAATTAGATGATTAATTGATGATAATTAGGTGATTAATTAATTATAATTAGGTGATTAATAAATTCTAATTAGGTGATTAAGTAATGGCAATTAGGTGATTAATTAATTCTAATTATGTGATTAATTAATTCTAATTAGGCAATTAATTAATTCTAATTTGGTCATTAATTAAAGATAATTAGGTTATTTATTTATTCTAATTAGGTGATTAATTAATTCTAATTAGGTGATTAATTAATTACAAATAGGTGATTAATTAATTGTATTTAGGTGATTAATTAATGGCAATTAGGTGATTAATTAATGGTAATTAGGCGATTAATTAATGGTAATTAGGTGAGTAATTAATTATAAGAATGTGAGTAATAAATTATAATTAGGTGATTAATTAATTATAATTAGGTGATTAACTAATTGTATTTAGGTGATTAGTTAATTATAATTAGGTGATTAATTAATGGTAATTAGGTGATTAATTAATTCTAATTAGGTGATTAATTAATTCTAATTAGGTGATTAATTAATTCTAATTAGGTGATTAAGTAATGGTAATTAAGTAATTAATTAATTCTAATTTGGTAATTAATTAAAGGTAATTAGGTGATTTATTAATTCTAATTAGGTGATTAAATAAATCTAATTAGGTGATTAATTAATTATAATTAGGTGATTAATTAATTATAATTAGGTAATTAATTAATGGTAATTATGTGATTAATTAATTCTAATTAGGTGATTAATTAATTCTAATTAGGTGATTAAGTAATGGTAATTAGGTGATTAATTAATTCTAATTAGGTAATTAATTAATTCTAATTTGGTAATTAATTAAAGGTAATTAAGTGATTTATTAATTCTAATTAGGTGATTAACTAATTCTAATTAGGTGATTAAATAATTCTAATTAGGTGATTAAATAATTCTAACTAGGTAGATAGTTAATTAGCGAAGCAGTTGTATAAATTAGCAAAGCGGTTATATAAATTAGCGAAGTAATTATATTAATTAGCGAAGTAATTATATTAATTAGCGAAGCAATTATATTAATTAGCGAAACAATTATATAAATTAGCAAAGTTGTTATATTAATTAGGGAAGCAGTTATATTAATTAGCGAATCAGTTATATTAATTAGTGAAGCAGTTATATTAATTAGCGAAGCAATTATATTAATTAGCGAAACATTTATATTAATTAGCAAAGTAATGATTAACTAATGGTTAAGTAGTGAGTAACTAATGGTTAGCACATGAGCCTCAGCCCAGTTGTTGAGGTATCTTTAAGTGCATCCACGAGACCCAGGTTCAAAACTAGGTAGAGACATATTTCCGGTACTGTAGCAGGTACTGTAGCAGCTGTACACTGTTCGGTACTGTAGTTGATTGTACACTCTGCAGGTACTATGTAGACTGTACGTTGTGCGGGTACTGTAGTAGGCACTGTGCAGTTACTGTAGCAGGTACTGTTCAGTACTGTAGCAGCTGGAACTATTCACCTTGGGTCACCGATTTTGGCTTGGAGTCCTTAAGGCTTTCGGGCCACCCGGGTCTTCGGGTCAGTAGGGCTTTTGGGCCACCTTTAAGGCCTTCAAGACACCTCAAGGCCTTCAGGCCACATGCAGTTGCCCCAGACAGACTCTATAAAAAAGGAGCAGCCCCAAAAGAGGATTCAAAGCAGGTGCACTCACCAGAGTAGAGCCAAATGAATTTGTCAGAATGAGAGGGTATGGCTATGCCATCGGGACCAGCCTGTGCTTGCATAGGAAACCTAGCTAGATAGCCATGCGAAGGTGGAGACCTACTAACACGATGCAGATGCTGAGGAGGAGCAGTTCCTTGTAGATAGTCTGGTTGAATTCCCTAAGACCTTCGGGTTATGTTATCTCCTAAGCCTACGGGCCATGTAATCTCTGAGCCTATTAGCCTTGTAAGGGTCCCCCCTCATCCCTTGAAAGGGGGGTTATCAGAAATCAATAAAAATGAAGGCCTTCAGACCATTCAGGTGAGTAACTAATGGTTATGTAGTGAGTAACTAATGGTTAAGTACTGAGTAACTAATTGTTATGTAATGATTAACTAATGGTTAAGTAATAATTAACTAATGGTTAAGTAATAATTAACTAATGGTTAAGTAATGATTAATTAATGGTTAAGTAATGATTAACTAATGGTTAAGTAATGATTAATTAATGGTTAAGTAATGATTAGTGTCATCTTTTAGGATATAAGAAAACGCTCTAAAATTTTGGTTGCATAAAGAATATGTGGTTATCTAAGAAATAAAATCTCTATCTGGATACAAACAAGTGGATGTGGCTCTGACACATATGTGCCTAGGAGTAACAACTCCAACAAGGTGTTCCGGACTTGACTCGGGGTAACCTGGTATACGACAACAGGCCTTGTCGCATCCTAGTTTGACACTCCTGGGAGATATGCTTTAGATGATTCATATTTTTTTTATAAACTACTAAAATACATTTAGGTACTGATTAACTAATGGTTAAGTAATGATTTGTGTAATCTTTTAGAAACTAAGAAACGTTCTAAAATTATGGTAGCATAAAGATTATGTGGTTATCTAAGTAATCAAATCTCTGTCTAGAAACAAACAAGTAGATATGGCTCAGACACAGAGGTACCTAGGAGTAACAACTCTGACAAAGTGTTCTGGGCTTGACTTGGGGTAACTTGGTACACGACAACATGCCTTGTTGCATCCTGGTTTGACACTCCTGGGGGATATGCTTTAGATGATTCATATTTTCTTTATAAACTACTAAAATACATTTAGGAGGTTAAAAATTGTACTAAAAACATTTGTATCTTAGTTTAGGGTATAAGAAGATGTTGTAAAATTTTAAAATCATAAAGATTAATAACATCTTCAAAAGGTATGCACTTAACTTTGGAATTTTTAAAATCTTTCAACATTCTAATAATAACGATGGTTTATTTTAGATAGAAAAAGATGGCTACCTATATTTATTACAACGGTCAAATAATTGAGACAGAACAAGGATGTAGTTATAGTATATGGTCATAAGGTGTTGTGATGCTTGGAGGATGTACAACTTTGGAATCTCTTTAAAGAAAAATTCATCGAAAGTTAAAGTTGCAGATAAATCAAGTGATAGAATCAATCACATACAGAAATATGCAATATGTAGATAGGTTTTGGCATGTTGCCTATCTAGTAACTGACGATGAAGAATGAGAATATGCACTTTCATTGGTTAAGTATCAACCTAAGAATCAATTGATGGAGTTGTCTGTTACTATAACTACAATGGATGTTCCATCGACATTGGAATCTGGGCCATCACAACTTATTATGAAAATGTCATATGGCCCTTCTATAACACATCAAGAAGTTCCATCAGCAATGGAAGTTGTCCCATCATTGCCTTTGGCCATAGTTTCAATGGATATTCCTCCACGTACTTTAGAGGCATTGGTCTATGAATTTGAGGATGATGACATTTTAGAACAAGAAGATGAAGAGGAAGTTCAAGAATAAGAAGAGCATGTGGAAGAACAGTCTGTTCCCACTCATGTGAGGTTCAACCGACTGTTGAACCATCCTCCACCATTGGCTTCATGGTTAACTGAAGGCATGAATCACTCGCCAGAATTTGATTGGTCAGTTATTACTCCTAGTACAAAATTTCTAGGAATCATTGGTGGCACAAATCGAGTGTCGGATAAAGGTGTTCTGTATATTAAAAGAGAGTTTGAGAGAAAAGATTCAATGAAAAATGTGATAAAATAGTATCACATTGAAAGAAATTACTCTTATGTTGTAGAAGAGTAAAAGAGGTCTTATTATTTGATCCGTTGTGAAAAATATGATTCGAATTGTCAAATGCGTCTGTGAGCTATAATTGATAACACTTTTCGCAGTTGGCGCATCACTAGATTTACTCCACACACATGTGTGAACCCAAGCTTGTCACAAGAACACTCTTCATTATATGTTGAGTTTGTTTCAACTATCGTTGTTTAAATGATTATAGCATGTCAAGACATTCCTGTCGTTTTGGTTGTGGAGCGAATCAAACAACTTTTTGGGTATCAAATCTCTTACTAGAAGGCATGGGTGACACGACAAAAGGATATTGTCAAAGTGTATGGTTATTGGGACAACTCTTATAGAGTTTTTCCATAACTTATGGAGCTTTTACGCCACAATAATCAAGTGATCTATCAGTTACATACTACTGAATATGTTAACCAACACAACCAAGTTGATCAGTCGATGGTTGTGTTTGATAGATTGTTTTGGACATTTTTACCATGTGTGGCAGCTTTTAGAGATTTCAAGTAGTTTATATAGATTGATAGCACATTTCTATATGGAAATTATACAAGAAATTTATTGATTTCTGCCACACAAGATGGAAATCGATCCCCTCTGCCTTTGGCATTTGCAATTGTGGAGAAGGATAACTTCTCATCATGGAGCTATTTTCTGGCATGTCTTCAAGAGTTTTTTATGGACGTAGAAGGTATTTGTCTTATTTTAGATCATCATCATGCAATCAAGGAGGCAATACAGTCTGAGGGTCTTTCCTGGAGACCACCCTATGCCCATCATCGATACTGTATTCGACACTTTGTCAGTAGTTTGCGAAATAATTTCAAGAACGAGTCGATGAAGAAAGCGATCTTAAAACACTACTGGAAACAGAGGATATACCAACAGATTTTTTCCAACGGTTTATGAAAACCATTGGAATAGGGATGTTGATAGGTATTTACCCAAAGGTTTCAATAAACCGTTGGAATAGAGTAGTTTAGATGAATTTTACCCAATGGTTATACAGAACCGTTGGGATATGTGAAGTTTTAGGAAGCCTTTGCCAACGGTTTTTTAAAACCGTTGGGAAAGTTTTCCCCTAAAATTGTTGCCAGCCCCAATCCCCCATCCATCGGATTGCAGACCTAAATCGCAATACAGATATCTCTCTCGCTTGGAAAATTCTTCCACCCTTCAACCAGATAGTTGTTTTGTTCTGCACTTCAAATCTGTAAGTGGTACCTTTGGTTCAATGCTTTCCATCTATTTTTTTTGTTTTATGTTTTGATTTGGCCTAAACCAGAGGTCTGTGCGCTATGGTATACCCAAGAATTGTAATTTTATTTGTTTTTTTATTTTGTTCTACACTTCAACTATTTCATCATGTTGAAGATCTTTTAATTTTCCAACTATAATATAGTTATATATTCTTTAGTAGATATTATCTTAAAATCCTCGGGGAGTATATAACCAATGGAATTGTTGAGATTCTTTCCTTTTATGATGATATGATGAGTGTATGATAATGGGATTTTTGGTGTAGACCCTTATGACTGGAACTTCTATCGATACATGGTGCTTGATCTATCAACATTTTACTATGATATTTCAATAGGATTTATAACAACTTATTTAGTGTCATGTTTAATATAACTATGTTCTTATTCACCAATACTGGGAGTATAGAATTAGACCACCTGTTAATATTTAAAGGTCAAAAAATGTGTTTCATCATCTATATCAAGAGTGCAGTCATTAGAACCTGGTCAAAATTCATTAGACATGGATGAAATCATATTGATTATGATGGAGGAAAACTAATGCTCCTCCTTGGTACGTGATATCTTTTGATAAGATGGTTAACATCACAATGTTTTTTGGTTAGTGACTATTGCACCACTTAATGGGATGGTTCCCATTGTATAGTTTTGTGAATCATTTCCCAATATATCATTTTGTGGGTTAGTTCTTGTTTGATCAATTAATTGGTTTTCACCCATCAAACCATTTTATGGGATGGTTACCATTCATTATCATTTTAGATAATGGTTGAGAGATATGTTGTTTATTCCATGGGATTTTGAAATAGAGTTTTCCAATCATTAGTAGTCCATTCTAGATAATATTTGATGGTAAAAAATTCCTAGATTGTATGACCTTGTATATCATGGTAAGGGAAATATGATAGGTGATTGTTTACCCATGTTTTTATGGATTATTATTTTTGATAAATGTTATCAGGTTGTTTCATAAGGTAGGGATTAAGTATATAGGAAACTGACCATCATTTAAGGAATAAATTTTATTCACTATGCTTCCACTTCCAGGGGGCTGTGAAGGTGGGGGTGGGCTGTGCAGGGTGGGGGTGTTTGGGGGGGGGGGAGGGGGGCTATGCAGGGAAAGTCTGCTGGGGTGAGGTGGGTGTGGGGGGGGTGGGCTGTCCAGGTGGGGGGTGGGCTGTGCTGATGGGGGTGGGGGGAGGGGGCTGTGCAAGTGGGTGTGTGTGTTGGGCTTTGATGTTCTACCTCTAATCTATAAGTGATACGTTCATTTTAATGTTCTGTATCTACTATTTTGGTTTTCTGTTTTGATTTAGGTGTGTATGACTTTTTTTTTCTGGTTGATTTGGGTGTGTGTGTTGGGATTTGACAGTGGCACACATATAGTGATTATAGTATGGGTTTGGTCTATAGGGATAAGTAGTAAAGTGAATCAAATTTGATTCAAAATGAATTATGTGTTAATATCATCCATAAATTTTCAGTTCTTAGAAGGCTTGGTACTGTTGGGAATTTTGTGTTAATATTATCCATATTCCACATGATTCACATCATGGTAAGAATGTGTGATGATGTTGTTGAGATCATAGATAAAACTCATACACTCCAGATTGTTTATAGTGGCATGGTTAGTCATGAGTGATAATTGGATTCCTAAGATGACTGTACTAATATAACTTTAGGTTCAATTAAATATGGTTCTCACTGTACATTGTATATTATCTCTCTTTATTATCCAATACTCACTTTTATGATAGTGGGGTTCTTTTCACTAGCCATGCTGGCATGTGTAGACATCCATAACAATGTTAGATAAGTCACAAGTTTAATTCAGTAATCTTGTTATCATTTAAATACATTATTATTAATCTCAAATTTAAAAATAAATGTTTTTTTCTATAATTTATGAAATTAAACCTTTTTACAAGCCATGAACAACCTATTAGTGTAGAATCCTAAACTTTATCCACCCATGGGGTGAACTTGACTTGGGGAACTAATTGGGTAATGAAAGGTGTGACCATAGAGGTGCCAAGAATGAGTTATTGAACATGAGTGAATGATTTGGGATGCCTATAACACATAATGGGACCTGAGGCATGTGCCTCTTATATGAGACCTAATTAAAATGAATAGAAATAAATTTTAATTTAATTTTTGAGTACTTGTTCTTTGATTAATGATTTGGAATTCCTTGAAGAAACCAACCAAGGATTCATGTTAAAAATATAGCTTTTAATTCCATTTGGAAATCCCCTTGGATTCATGATGATTTGGTTTAGAATAGCTTGAGGAAATCTACCTTGGATTCATAGTGATTATGATTTAGGAAGCCTTGGGGATGTCCCCCTTGGATTCTAAACTATAGGCCTCTCTTTTAACATAGGGTGGGAACTCCTTTCTCCCTATAAATCCATCTGAAGTCAATCAATTAGTATATCATTACATTGTTTTAATGGTTCACTACATCAACTAGAAACTCCTTCCTTTATCGTTTACTTAATTATATTTTCTATTAAACTTCAATCTTATTGAATTTTTTATGATGAAATAACTTATAACAATTCTTTTTATAGAATGGATAGAATTTGGATGTATGAAACTGATCAGATCTCAAGCGATTTTCAAAACAATTTGGAGAGATTTTTAGATTTTTCATTTCACAATGCTTCAGATAGTGGTCGCATACACTGCCTATGTTCCAATTATGTTGTCAGACCTTGGTTGAGCCGTGAAGAAGTCATCTACCACATAACCAAATATGGGCTTCAAGCAAACTACTTTGTGTGGTATCACAATGGGGAGAAAATGAAATCTCAAATTGCTAATGATTGAAATGAAAGGACTAGAATGGAGAATTTGTTAGATGATCGGTTTCTATTTATTCGTCATCTTGAAAAAGAAAGGATTCTGATCCAAGAAGACTTCGATATGAGCACAAATGATGCATCTAATGAAAATTATGTTGTTGTAAGGGTGAAAAAATTTAATGATGCTTCCACGACTCTAGTATATAAATAGTGCAATAAAATGAAAAAGTTGGAATTTTTAATCTGATTATTTCATGGGAAAACTATGTATGAGATTTCTAATATAGAAATCGATTACATTTTTACCTTCTTGAAGGATTTACTTCCAGATGATGTAGATATTCCCTCAAACCACTATATGGAATGAAAGTTAGTTGAGGAACTTGGATTTTCAAGAAACAAAATTCATGCTTGCCCGAAAGATTGCAGTTTATTTTGGGAGGAAATCGTTGAACAAAATGATTATATAAAATGTGGCACATCCCACTAGAAGTCAAAATATGATGTAACACCATCCCACGTGCCGCAGAAAGTAATGTGGCACTTTTCATTGATCCCCATACTCCAGAATATTTTTATGTCTGATGACATATCAATAAAAATGAGATGTCATGATACCAAGAGAAAGAAGACTAATGATGAGTTGGTTCACCCTGTAGATGGATTTGCATGGAAGAGATTTGATGCTCGATATCCTGATTTTTCAGCCGACGTGCGTAATGTGAGGTTGGGTCTTTCATGCGACAGTTTTAATTTTTTTGGGCAGATGCTTACTTCGCACAACACATGGCCAGTTTTTATACACATTTATAATCTTACCCCATGGTTGTGTATGAAAAAACCTTTCAATTTCATGAGTATACTCATATCTGGCCCTTTTGATCCCGACATTGATATTGACGTATACATGCAACCTTTAATAAAATATTTGAAACTTATTTGGGATGTGGGTGTGCGCACATAAGATGCATGTTCAAAAGACATATTTCAGATGCGTGATGCACTTATGTGGATGATAAATGATTTTCCGGATTATGCAATGATGTCTGGATGGAGCACGAAGGGAAAAATGTCATGTTCTGTTTGTATGAAGAATACACGATCCAGAAGACTGAAACATCACTATAGTTTTAATTTTATGGGACATCGATGATTCTTGCCAATGGACCATCCATATAGAAATAATCGTCGACGATTTGATAATACCACAAAGACCGATGATACACCTCAACGTATGTCTGGAATTGATGTGCTTAATGAAATGAAAGATTTCGATTTTTCATTCGGGAAGGTTCAAATGAAATCTGGAAAGAGAAAGAATGTTTCCACTGAAACCTATTACAATTGGAGGAAGAGGATCATCTTTTTTGATTTTCCTTATTGGTCAACCAATTTGTTACATCATTGTTTAGACGTAATGCACATTGAAAAGAATATATGTGAAATGTTGATTTCGATACTTCTAAATGTTAAGGGAAAGAAAAAAGATGATTTATGGTCTCGGTGTGACTTGGTGGATTGGGGCATCAGACCAGAATTGCATCCTATGCGTATCGGTGAAAATAAATGGAAAGTTTCATGTGCTTCTTATGTGATGACACCTACGAAAAAAACAATTTCTGGAAGTATTAGAGACTATTAGAGTTCCTGATGGCTATTGAAGCAACATATCTAAACGGGTCAACAAAATAGAGTTGAAGCTAAAATCTTTGAAGTCTCATGATTATCACATTCTTCTGCATGAGTTGATTCCAATAGAAATCCGTCATCTTTTGTATAATAATGTAAGGGTGACTATTATTAGGTTGTGCCATTTGTTTAAAGAACTTTGTGCTAAGAATTTGTCCAAGTCGTTCTTGCAAAAAATGTTGATAGATGCCCCATTAATTTTGTGTGAGTTGGAGAAAATATTTCCTCCATTATTTTTCACATGCATGCTGCATCTGACTGTCCATATTACCAGTGAAATACTTCTCAAAGGACCTGTTTCTTTTTGTTGGATTTATCCAACTGAAAGAAATATGTACACATTAAATTCTTATGTCTGAAATAGGAATCATCCCGAAGGATCTATCGTGAATGGTTACTTGGATCAAGAATGTATGGATTTCTGCTCAATGTATTTGTCTAATCTTACTACAAGAATAAACAGACCAATAATAAATGAAGAAGAATAGTATGAGAAAATTGAACCCAGTTTTCCATCACTTCCTCAAACAGGAGGAATTCCTGGATCATATACATTGAAGACATTAAGCCCTGAAGAGCAGGAGATGACACATCGCACAGTTTTGTTCAACTGTGATTTGTTCGATGACTACATCAGGTAACTAAATTGAATATGTATGTATTAAATATATATCTTCTAAACTATTCATATTTTTTATCTATAGGAAACATAACACAATGATAAATATAAAGCATCATTATTTATCTTTCAGAAGGAGGGAGACTTTGCATAGAAAAGAGTTTTTTGCTTGGTTAAAATTGAAGGTAAAAATATTACTATTTAAAATAATTAAATCAATATTTAATTAAGTTTAATATTCATTTATATTGCAGGTATTGAGTTTTCCTACTGACTTTGTCTCTGAGGAAATAAGAGATTTGGCTTTTGGTCCAAATACCGTGGTTCGTGATTGTAAATCAATTGTTATCAATGGGTACAAATTTATTGTCACTGAATGAGAAAAGAACATGAGAACACAACATGATGGTGTTATGGTTACTTCCACAATAGATTGTTATTCCAGTGCATCAGATAATAGACCATGATTTGAAAATGTGGGTTATTATGAAGTCTTTGAAAAAATAATAATGTTGGATTATTACTCTCATGGACGAGCCATGATGATGAAATTCCATTGGTTTGATTCGATGACGAGACATGACACATTTATTGATGATTGTGGATTTCGAGTAATTAATATGACTCGCACTCTTGCTACCGAAGAATCATATGTATTGGCATCAATGGATGAAAAAGGTTTTTATGTCAAAGACCAACTTCGACCAAAATTTGGTGTCATAGTTGAACTAATTCCAAGACATATTTTTGATGATGGTGATGATGGAATTGACACCATCCCTACTGCCATTGGAACCAATCCATTTATTTCTTCTGATGATTCCAATAGCTCAATTGTCAGAGTTGATAGTGAACCTAAAGTTGTGGTGGGAAATATATAAAATCATCCTTTCATGTTCTTAATTCTTTTGGTTTACCTCGAGTTGGGCTGTTAAAGTTGGTTCTATTCAAATTTATTTAATATTGAAACCTGCATCATCTACTTGAGCTAAAGAAATTAAATTTTTCCTTAATTTTGACAACTGCATTTCCACTTATGAATCTGGTAGAATCAATGTTCCATGATTTTAATAGACTGATGAAACTTAGTAAATAATCATCCTACTAAAAATTAAATTTCTTTATTATATCTTGTACACTTTATTGACTTCATTATATATTTGTTCAAGCTCACCTAAAACAATGGTTAGTTAAATTATCCATGAATCCCCCTATTCCCTCTCATTTATTTTGTTTTTTTGGTTACACATTAGTTATCATTTTCTATTTACATCCATATTTGTTTTCAAATGCAGGAAATGAAACCAATTGAAGATAGGTGACGAAACTAGATTATGGAAAACAATCGTCGCATGACCGAGATGGGCATTCCATCACTAGTGTCTATAGTGAGTATTTTATTTCAAATATATTTATTTAAATTATATATAATTTAATGCGATTATTTTTTTTAAAACATTTTTTCAGGATCCATCTATTAGGCGGAAGTTATTTGAGGAGCAGCTGAGTAGTGGTCCTAGTATTGGGGGTGTTCGTATGAGGGGGTGGTACGGGAGCTAGACGATCTGTTCGGCGTACATGATTAGACCCTGCCCCTCCCACTGACATACCATCCATCCCACATTCTGATCCTGGTGTTCCATTAGGGACACACAGGATATTTAAGCCTCCCATGTTTTCACCACCATTTACATCTGACCCTACTCACCCGTCTGTATCATATCCGATGATGATTCTCACTCCCCATTCAGCATTTGGCTAGCTATCCTTGTCATCTTCTTTTACTACTACTTCGATCTCTCTGGGCTTTTATATTTCATCTTCTTCGACTACTGCTCTGCCAGAGTCTGTCCCATGTGGAGCATACATTGGGACCCACTCCATCTGTACAGGGTGTTCCTTTAGTTTTTGCGGATCCAGTGGAGCCCATTGATCAGACTACCGCATGTATACTTATACAACCCTAACAAATTGTTACACCATTATTTATTTTCATTATAAAATGTATTGATAAAATATTTTTTTTCTTTCATAACAGATACATCTACTGATAGGAGGCAGGGGCGGGGGTGTACACGCATGCGTTCGGTGTGGAACTGCCACATGCAGTTGATGGTGGAATATAATGAAGATAGTTAGATGATTGAAATATCAGGGCAACAATGTGAGAGTTTTTTGGCGACACTTTCCAAATACCCCTACATCATTCCTGTCAGCCCGCTCTCATGGAGACAACTACCAAATGAAGTCAAGGATAAATATTGGGAAGAGATATGGGTAAAAAAATCAGTTGTATTTAATGCAATATATTAATTTTTGTATTTATATGAATTAATATTTTGGTTTCAGTTGCGGTTTAATTTCCCCGATGGTGAGGGTGCACAGCCAGCACGCCTAAAGGATTTAGGAAAACTTTGGAGAGTTTATAAACATGAGATGTACATTGGCTGGCGTGATAGAGTGGGAACATAGTTAGAGGTGGTCCTTGGTGTGGATGATTTTCCATTAGAATAGTACTGATAGATGATTACTCATTGGTCGACTAGCCAATTTACATTATTAATCAAATTAGAAGTATTTAAATGAAAATTTTCATGTTTTTCGTTAATACTAATTATTGAATTTTATTAAGGATGCATCTGGAAGAAATAAAAAAAAATATTGATGCTAAGAAATACATCCACACATTGGGACGTACTACGATTCCAGATCATGAGAGACAGGTGGTATGACAGTTTATAATCTTTCTTTACGACTTTCACTTTCTATTACTTCCTCCGTACAAATCAAGTGTTGAAAGTAAACTGAAATGAAAAGGGGATAAACACGCGCCCAAACAGAAAAGTTCCACAACCTGGCAATAGGTAAACCAAGTAAACAGCTGGGAGAGTCCCACACTTGGAACCCGACTACGACCACCACACGCGGTCCAAGCTCCCGAACTCCTAAGATCCTCTAACATCACGACCAACCCGTCCGTCGTCTGCAAGGGCACACCAAGTGCTGGAAAATCCCAAGCAGGGGTGAGTATAAAAATACTCAGTAGGATACCCCGAAGGCTCGAGGGAGAAACAAAGGAGGTACCAAAGGGTGAGCAGTAGATCGAATAGGGGAAAAGTAAAGGAGTACAACCGAAAGTGCAGTAAAGAGTTCAGTAAAGAGTCCAGCTCAACCCAATAAGAGAAAGGAATAAGACTCGTCCAGACACAAGGAGCTAGAAACGGTGAGAAGATGAACTTCTCATCGAGTCTTCGCTACCTATAGCAGGAGAGTAGACTCATCCAACCACGAGAATCTAGACACGGAAAGCACGTGGCATACCCCATGCGTCTTCATCTCCCCTGGAAGGAGAGCATCCAAAACCCAAGGAGTGGGTACTGGAACAAGGTATACATATACATATGCTCAATAAAGAAGTCTGAACAAGATCGTAAGGGGATCTCCATCCCGTATCTCAGCCCAAAAAAGTGAGTAGCCAACAGTCCCCGAAGTAAACACCATTGATGTCCAGCATCCCGCACGTCTGACCCAAACTGCAAGTCAAGGGGCTCAAATCACCGCACCTTGATACTATTCGATTTGGGTAGCACTGACTCGCCCGCACGGTTTTAGGTCGCGTTGCACGGATGCATCTTGGTGGGGAAAATACCCCTCATACTTGAGAGTTCTAGGAGAACGTCAAACCACACCTCGTCACTGCCCCCGAAGTCGAGAGGTCTCCTCAAAGTCGACAGGAGACCCCCTGCCCAGCCCCGCTGGAGGGTACTCCCTGGAAGTCGACGGGTTCCCACTGGAGGGAGACCCGACAAGAGTCGATAGGTGCCACACTGCCCAGTCCCGTAAAAGGGTAATCCACTGGAGGGCGACCCGGCTAAAGTCATCGACGAGTCCCAATGCCTAGTCCCGTAAAAGGGTACTACATTGGAGGGAGGCTTGGAATCGTCATTGAGGACCACTTCCCAGCCCAGCTGGAAGTAAAACCGACATCGAGGACCACTTACCATCCTCGCTAGAGGTAAACCTAGAACCACTCTGGCCATCCCTGCTGGATGGTACTGCTCGGTGAACACCACTGTACTAGCCTTCCCTGCTGGATGGTAACCTACTGGGCATCCCTTCTGGATGGTAGCTCACTAGCCATCCCTGTTGGATGGTACAACTAGCCAGCCCTGCTGGAAACAACCTCCTGGCCAACCCTGCTGGAAACAACCTCCTGGCCAGCCCTGCTGGAAACAACCTCCTGGCCGGCCCTGCTGGAAACAACCTCCTAGGTAGAGGATCAGTTCCCACGTAATGTGTTGGTCACACCGAATCCACAAGAACTCTACCAGGGAACACGAAGGGTCGGGGGAAACTCCCCGGGCCTCTCAGGGCGATCACGCTGCAATCTGCGGAGTCACTGTCGAAGCGGACCGAGACAACTCATCCCAGAAAGTGAGAAAAACACCCACGCTGTACGAGCACACGTAGTTGTAAATGGTGCCACATTCTGGTGAAAGGGGCACAGTACTGAAACCCCTCATAGCTGAAGAAACATTGGAACCAAACCATCTCTGCCGGCCAAACGAGAACAGGACCAGGGGAAAACTCAACCCAGCTGGTGAACAAACAAGAATAGAACCAGGGGAAAACTCAACCCTACTGGTCAACAAACGAGAACAGAGCCAGGGGAAAACTCAACCCTACTGGCACTACGGGAAAAATAGGCATTTGCGACGGGTTATTTGCGACGGGGTTATTTGCCCGTCGCAAATAAGTAGCCTTTTGCGACGGGATAGCTTTCCCCGTCGCAAAAGGACTGGCGCGGTTTCCGCGCCAAATCGCGGGAAACTTATTTGCGACGGGGGAATATTCCCGTCGCAAATAACCGGCGGCGGTAAAAGGTATTTGCGACGGGAATATTCCCCCGTCGCAAATACTATGTCGGCAGGGGTTATTTGCGACGGGACCCGTCGCAAATAACTATTTACCCGTTGACCGTAATAAATGTTGGCTAAGGTATTTGCGACGGGTACCGTCGCAAATAATCTAACCTATAAATACCCCCATCCGTTTTTTTCATTTCATTCTCATTCTCTATCTTCTCCTTCTCTCAAAATTATATTTCTAGAGTTTAATTTTTCTCCAGTTTAATTTTTTTCTCCGGAGCTGATATTAAAGTTTTGAAGAACGATCAGAGCAGATCAATTTTCAAGGTATTTATGTTCATTTTAATTTAATATTTATTTTTAATTTTTTATTAGTTTCAATTATTCTTAATTAGTTGTAATTTAATTATGTTTATATTGTTTTATTACTTAATAAATTTAAATTATTAGTATTGTTCATAGTTAATGATAATTAGGAATAATTAGTAATAATTTTTAATAATTAGTAATAATTTTTAATAATTAAGAATAAATATTAATAATTAGTAATAAATACCAATAATTAGGAATAATAACATTATTACATTATTAGTCTATTTTATTATTAATATTAAAATAATATAATTTTTTATATATATACAATTCTCTTTTCATCTGTGTGTTTGCTGCCTTCACATGTATTATTTGTATGTGGAGATAGAAAACGCACAGATGAAAGGAGAATTGTATATAAATTAGAAAATTATATTATTTTAATATTAATAATAAAATATATTAATAATGTTATTATTTGTAATTATTGGTAATTATTCCTAATTATTCATAATTATTCATTTAATTACTAATAATTAGGAACAATTATCAATAATTATCAATAATAAAGAATAATTAGTAATAATTAGTAATAATTAACAATAATTAGTAATAATTAGTAATATTTATCAATAATTAGTAATAATTAGTAATAATTACCAATAAGTAGTAATAATTACCAATAATTAGTAATACTTACCAATAATTTGGAATAATTACCAATAATTAACAATAATTAGTAATAATTAGTAATAATTACCAATAATTACCAATAATTAGTAATAATTAGTAATAATTAACAATAATTACCAATAATTACCAATAATTACCAATAATTACCATTAATTAATAATAATTAGGAATAATTAGTAATAATTAGGAATAATTAGTAATAATTAGTAATAATTAGTAATAATTAATAATAATTAGTAATAATTAGTAATAATTAGTAATAATTAGTAATAATTAGTAATAATTAGTAATAATTAGTAATAATTAGGAATAACTAGGAATAATTAGGAATAATTAGAAATAATTACCAATAATTACCAATAATTATTAATAATTAGCAATAATTACCAATAATTAGCAATAATTAGTAATAATTAGTAATAAATACCTAAAATTAGGAAAAATTAGGAAAAATTAGGGAAAATTACCAATAATTAGGAAAAATTACCAATAATTAGGAAAAATTACAAATAATTAGTAATAATTACCAATAATTAGTATTAATTACCAATAATTAGTAATAATTACCTATAATTAGTATTAATTACCAATAATTAGTATTAATTACCAATAATTAGTAATAATTAGGAATAATTACCAATAATTAGTAATAATTACCAATGATTAGTAATAATTAGTAATAATTAGTAATAATTACTAATAATTAGTAATAATTAACAATAATTAGTAATAATTAACAATAATTACCAATAATTAGTAATAATTACCAATAATTACCAATATTTAGTAATAATTAACAATACTTACCAATAATTACCAATAATTGCCAATAATTGCCAATAATTGCCAATAATTCCCAATAATTGGCAATAATTAGCAATAATTAGAAATAATTCGTAATAATTAGCAATAATTGGCAATAATTAGCAATAATTAGCAATAATTAGCAATAATTAGCAACAATTAGCAATAATTAGCAATAATTAGCAATAATTAGCAATAATTAGCAATAATTAGCAATAATTAGCAATAATTAGCAATAATTAGGAATAATTAGTAATAATTAGTAATAATTACCAATATTTAGTAATAATTAACAATACTTGCCAATAATTGCCAATAATTGCCAATAATTGCCAATAATTCCCAATAATTGCCAATAATTGGCAATAATTAGCAATAATTAGTAATAATTCGTAATAATTAATAATAATTAGCAATAATTAGCAATAATTAGCAATAATTAGCAATAATTAGCAATAATTAGCAATAATTAGTAATAATTAGCAATAATTAGCAATAATTAGCAATAATTAGTAATAATTAGCAATAATTAGCAATAATTAGCAATAATTAGCAATAATTAGCAATAATTAGCAATAATTAGCAATAATTATCAATAATTAGCAATAATTAGCAATAATTAGCAATAATTAGCAATAATTAGCAATAATTAGTAATAATTAGGAATAATTAGTAATAATTAGGAATAATTAGTAATAATTAGGAATAATTAGTAATAATTACCAGTAATTAGTAATAATTTCCAGTAATTAGTAATAATTAGTAATAATTACCAATAATTAGTAATAATTAGGAATAATTAGTAATAATTAGGAATAATTAGGAATAATTAGTATTAATTAGCAATAATTAGTAATAATTAGCAATAATTAGTATTAATTAGCAATAATTAGTATTAATTACAGATAATTAGTAATAATTACCTATAATTAGTATTAATTACCAATAATTAGTATTAATTACCAATAATTAGTAATAATTAGGAATAATTACCAATAATTAGTAATAATTACCAATAATTACCAATAATTAGTAATAATTACCAATAATTAGTAATAATTAGTAATAATTAACAATAATTAACAATAATTAGTAATAATTACCAATAATTACCAATATTTAGTAATAATTAACAATACTTACCAATAATTACCAATAATTGCCAATAATTGGTAATAATTAGTAATAATTGGCAATAATTAGTAATAATTGGTAATAATTAGTAATAATTAGCAATAATTACTAATAATTAGTAATAATTAGTAATAATTAGTAATAATTAGTAATAATTAGTAATAATTACCAATAATTAGTAATAATTAGCAATAATTAGTAATAATTAGCAATAATTACTAATAATTAGTAATAATTAGGAATAATTACCAAAAATTATGAATAATTATCAATAATTTGGAATAATTACCAATAATTTGGAATAATTACCAATAATTTGGAATAATTACCAATAATTAATAATAATTAGCAATAATTAGTAATAATTAACAATAATTAGTAATAATTAGCAATAATTAGTAATAATTAGCAATAATTACTAATAATTAGTAATAATTAGTAATAATTAGTAATAATTAGCAATAATTAGTAATAATTAGCAATAATTAGTAATAATTAGCAATAATTAGTAATAATTAGCAATAATTAGTAATAATTAGCAATAATTACTAATAATTAGTAATAATTAGGAATAATTACCAAAAATTATGAATAATTATCAATAATTTGGAATAATTACCAATAATTTGGAATAATTACCAATAATTTGGAATAACTACCAATAATTTGGAATAAATACCAATAATTTGGAATAACTACCAATAATTTGGAATAATTACCAATAATTAGGAATAATTACCAATAATTAAGAATAATTACCTTATTACATTATTTGTATATTTTATTATTAATATTGAAATAATATAATTTTCTATATTATATACAATTCTCTTTTTTTTCTATGTGTTTTCTGTCTCCACATGTAATATTGGCATTCTTTTTCAAAATTATCAACCTACTCGCCAATGGAGAGGTGAAAGTGAATGTCAATATTACATGTGGAGACAGAATGTTAAACACACAGATGAAAGGAGAATTGTATATAATATAGAAAATTATATTATTTTAATATTAATAATAAAATATACTAATAATGTAATAATTTTATTATTATATAATTAATATTTATGAAAAAATTATATTAGTATTATTAAAAAAAATAAAAAATCAATATAATATTAAAATTATCAATATTTGTAACAGGTTTTGCTTTATTCTCAATATATTCAATCCTTGATTGAGTGTTTTTTCTAACAAAATTTTCAAAATCAGTAATGCTTTTATATTTTATAGAAAAATATGGAACAACGAGGTCGTCGATAGTCATTATTAGATGACCGCATATGGATAAATCAACGTAGAAATCCAAATGGTTCTGGTTTAAATCCAGTATATATAGAGGGTGTGGAGATTTTTTTATCATTTGCGGCATCAAATCCAGAATTTGTTTCAGAAGGAAAAATAAAATGCCCTTGTAGAAAATGTGCATTGAGAACGTTTGACACGTTTGACAAAGTGGGGGAACATCTCTTGCATTTTGGTTTTCAAGCAGATTATGTTTTTTGGTATCAACACGGTGAACGCAGTTCCATAGTAGGTGATACCAACTTGATTCCGGATCCATTATATACAATTCTCTTTTTTTTCTGTGTGTTTTCTGTCTCCACATGTAATATTGGCATTTTTTTTCAAAATTATCAACCTACTCGCCAATGGAGAGGTGAAAGTGAATGTCAATATTACATGTGGAGACAGAATGTTAAACACACAGATGAAAGGAGAATTGTATATAATATAGAAAATTATATTATTTTAATATTAATAATAAATTATACTAATAATGTAATAATGTTATTATTATATAATTAATATTTATGAAAAAATTATATTAGTATTATTAAAAAAAATAAAAAATCAATATAATATTAAAATTATCAATATTTGTAATAGGTTTTGCTTTATTCTCAATATATTCAATCCTTGCTTGAGTGTTTTTTCTAACAAATTATTCAAAATCAGTAATGCTTTTATATTTTATAGAAAAATATGGAACAACGAGGTCGTCGACAGTCATTATTAGATGACTGCATATGGATAAATCAACGTAGAAATCCAAATGGTTCTGGTTTAAATCCAGTATATATAGAGGGTGTGGAGATTTTTTTATCATTTGCGGCATCAAATCCAGAATTTGTTTCAGAAGGAAAAATAAAATGCCCTTGTAGAAAATGTGCATTGAGAACGTTTGACACGTTTGACAAAGTGGGGGAACATCTCTTGCGTTTTGGTTTTCAAGCAGATTATGTTTTTTGGTATCAACACGGTGAACGCAGTTCCAGAGCAGGTGATACCAACTTGATTCCAGATCCATCCCAGTTTCAAGATTTAGTACATGATGTTGCAGGTTCATCTGTTCAACATACAGAAACTCCGGCTGATATAGCTTCAAATCCTGAGTTGGTACCGTCTGAATTTTATGAGTTGTTGAATTCTGCTGAGGATGCATTATATCCTGGCTGCAAGATGAGCAAATTAGAAGCAGTTGCAAAATTTATGGCTATCAAATCAGATAACGGAATGTCAAACACCTGTTTTGACCAGATATTTTCTTTGCTGAAAACACTGTTACCCGAAGGAAATGTTTTACCTGCAAATTACTATGAAAATAAGAGGCTGTTTCGAAATTTGGGACTTACTTGTCAGAAGATTCATGCATGTTCAAATGACTGAATTTTATATTCTGGGGAAAATGAGTCGTTGGATAGTTGTCCCACATGTGGGAAACTGAGATATAAAGAAGGACAACACGGGAAGTCTGGTTTGATTCCTGTAAAACAGTTGAGATATTTTCCGCTTACATCCAGACTTCAGCGTTTATTCATGTCTAAGAATACAGCGACAATGATGTCATGGCATAAAGAGAATATTTCAACCGATAAAAGCTTGAATCATCCAGCCGATGGTGATTCATGGAAACATTTTGATAGAGTGCATCCATCCTTTTCTTTAGAAGCTAGAAATGTTTGACTGGGCCTTTCCACTGATGGTTTCTGTCCGTTTGGATCTTATGGTAGTCAATATTCATGTTGGCCTGTTTTTTTAACTCCGTACAATTTACCTCCATGGATGTTGATGAAGGAGCCATATATCTTTTTGACTTTACTAAATCCAGGACATCCGAAGAAAAATATTGATGTTTATTTGAAGCCATTGATTGATGAATTAAATTTATTGTGGAGTACTGGTGTAAGTACATATGATGTTGCAATGAAACAGAATTTCATACTGAGAGCAGCATTGATGTGGACAATAAGTGACTTCCCGGCTTATGGGATGTTATCTGGCTGGAGTACACATGGTCAGAAATCATGTCCTTACTGTATGGGAGAGAACAAAGCATTTATTCTCATTCATGGAAAGAAACCTTGTTATTTTGACTGTCATCGCAGATTTCTTCCAGCTGATCATCCTTTTCGCAGAAACAGATCTCATTTCAGAAAAGGAAAAGTTGAAATGGATGGACCTCCAAAAATGCTATCAGGTTCGGAGTTAAAATCAGTTGTATTTTCATTACCTCCCATCACTTTTGGTCCCACAATAAACCAACAGAAAATTTCTGGATTTGGGAAAGAACACAATTGGATTAAACGTAGCATATTTTGGGATTTTCCATATTGGTCTGATTTGTTGGTCCGCCACATGTTGGATGTCATGCATATTGAGAAGAACTGTTTTGATAATTTGTTTCATACAGTTTTGGATACGCCAGGAAAGAGAAAAGACAATGTAAATGCACGTTTAGATCTTGCCCAAATTTGCAGGCGTCCAGAATTGGAACTCTTTGAGAATGTCAGAACAGAAAGGTTACTGAAACCAAAAGCAGCTTATACATTGTCTAAAGAAAACCGTTTATTATTTTGTCAGTGGATTGCAGATTTGAGACTTTCAGATGGCTGTGCTTCCAATTTGGGTAGATGTGTAAAGAATGGTCATATTACTGGATTAAAAAGTCATGATTGTCATGTTATAATGGAGAGACTTCTACCCATTTGATTAAGAGGTTTGTTGAATTCTGTGATTTGGGATTCTATAACTGACATGTCTCTTTTTTTTCGGGAAATTTGTGCGGCTACGGCAGATTATGATGCTCTAGGCAAACTTGAAAAAGATGTTGTTGTAATTATATGTAAACTGGAAAAAATATTTCCGCCGTCTTTCTTCGACTCAATGGAACATTTGATGTTACATTTGCCATATGAAGCCAAATGTAGAGGTCCGGTACAGTTTCGATGGATGTACCCATTTGAAATATGCATGCAAAAATTGAAAAGAAAAGTACGTAACAAAGCATCTATTGAAGGATCTATTGCAGAAGCTTATTTTCAAGAGGAAATATCTTTTTTCTGCTCCCATTATTTTGAATCTGAGTATCCTTCAAAACACAACCGAATGGGACGGAACGAGAGGAATACTGATGAAATCGACAATCAATTATCTGTTTTCAACCAGTCAGAGCTTGGTTTTGGTGGAGTTTATGAACGCTGGCTTTCAGATGATGAACATCAGAGTGCTCATACGTATGTTCTGCTCAACTGTGAAGAGATGACATCAGTTGTATTGTAAGTGTTTATATCACTTATTCTATCATTTATGTTACAGTAAATAACTTTGGTTTTTATAGGTTGTATGATAATCATATCAAGAAACAAATTCCACAAATTACAGCAGCTGCTCTCGAAGAACGTCGACTGAAAAATTTCTCTCAGTGGTTTCAAAAACTGGTAACATAAATTCTTTTTCTTTTAGAAACTCATTAAATGTATAGTTTACTATATTGATAATTATTTCACAAATTTTCAGGTGTCTCGACATGCTGATAAAATTGACAAACGACTGTGTGTATTGAGTAACCCACCTTCCAAACTTGTTAAAACTTATAATGCATATGTGGTGAATGGATTTCGATTCCACACCTGGGGCCCACATGACGTGTGGCCCCAACTTAACCCCAACCAAGTGCACAAATGTTCTCAGGTAAAAACCACAATGTCTACCTCCACGAAAACCCATATAATCTCAGATTATACCATAATCCTAGCCCAAAGGCTATCATGCACATGACACCCAACATCAACGCGAAGGTGTAAACGTAAAAACTCCAACTTGCCACCTCATCGGCCTAGGAACGACCGACCACATCTCTTCAAACATTTACTTCACTCTCACAGGAGTGAACTCGATCACACGCCAAGGGTTCTCTGCAATCACGACAAGAAGAACTGCCACCAGAGCACCTTTCATGCTTTCACTTTTAAAAAGATCTCGAATGAGGCTCCACACCTCTAAACTGATCACACTGTTGTAATCCTCCCATAAAAACATGCGAGATAGTCTATTCACTCACCTCCAATAGATATCTGACGGAAAAGTCTTCAACATTGCTTTACGCCCGAACGGCGTCCCGTGGACCCGAGCCTCGGTCCCGAAAACAGTCGGGCGCATCGCACCATTGCGATCTCCTCGGAAAAGAACGTCAAAAGGACTACTCACTTGAGTGGAACGGATATCTGGAGAAAAATATGCATTTTTTCAAACCGCACACAAGCGGTTCTATATGGGACCCGCACCCTGGTCCCGAAGCACAACGAATGGATTGCACCGTTGTGATCCTCTAGAAAAAGTACACAATATGGACTATTCATTTTACCAAAACGGACACCCGGCGATAAAGCTGGAAATCACTGCCAACTCCAAAGACAACACTCGTGGGGCCCGCACCAACGTGCTGAATTAAAGCCTGCGGATTGCACCGTTGCAATGCCCTCGGAAAAAACCCAGGATCGACTACTCACACGCCCTGAACGGACGTCTGATGGAAAAGTTACAAAAAGTTGTGTGCAGCTCGAAAGACGGCCCATGGGCCCCCCGCCTCAACTCTAGTTTCGACGCCCAAAACCACACTGGAAAACCACACCTCGACGCCAGGGTCACAACACCACTGACGACGCTCAAATCGGACGTCGGATGCGTCCGCGCCGCTCAAAACAAAACCCCCCGAAAAAACGCCAAACTACTTAAAGGCGTGTCGCGTCTCCGAGGCCCCTCATCTCGGGAATTAAACCCCCCGGAACCATCTTAAAAATTCATCCCAAATTAAGGGACGCGTCTCCGCTGACAGGACGCGGAACCGACCCCCGGTTTATGATTTATTAAATATAAACCATTTTCATAATAATAATAATAATAATAATAATAATAATAATATTATTATTATTATAAACTTAATTTAAAATTCTATTTTAATTTTAATTTATTTTTTTCCTATGGTCCTGGTCGTCTCCTTCGACCAGACCCGCAGATCGCGGGACTTCCTCTCGCGCGACCGCCTTGCCCTGGCCACTCGCCTGCAGCCCTAGTGGACCGCCGCCGCAGCCCTGCTCCCCGTGTCTCCTCCCTGCCGCTCGCCTCCGCTCACCTCCAACCGGCCGGAGCTGCCGGCTCCGCTGAAGACCGCCGCTCGGACCGAGATGCCGAGCCGCCACCTCCGCCAGGACCGCCTGCTGCACCGCCGCGCTGGCTCGCCGGACCGCTGCCCTGTTCTCGCCGGAACGCCCCAAAAACCGCTGGAAACACTCAAAAACCCGCAATCTTTGGCAGGCGATTACAGAGGTCTCGAGACTCCAAATTCGAAACCGAAATGTGCGTTGGAAAGTCCAGAATATGTGATACACAATTATGGGCTTTGATCTAAGTTTTGACAGAGAATCGACAATGAAAATTGAGCTCAAAGTAGGATATATGAAATTAAAAACAAAGCGACGATCTCCTACCTCGTGGGCCTTGCCCAATGCTTCGCAAAGGATCCACCGACCGGATCCACAACCGCCAAAGCTTGAAAGAGGGAGGAGGAGATTGAGGGGGATGCCTTGAGGGTTATTATACCAGAGTATCAACCAAGGAAGGGAGAGACAGTGAAGTGTTTAAATAGAGAGTTAAATAATAAAAAAAATTAATTAACTTAAACACCCCCCGAAAAGACCTGCACCCGAAACTCTCAACGGGGTTGAGGTTAAGCCTCCCCTAAGGTAAAAACCACCTCCCGATAACAACAGAGGTCTCAAAATTTTAATCTGAGGCCCCGTTCAAAAGTTATAAAACTGAACGCCCAAAGTCGCCAAATTACGAAAACGCCCCCGGTGGCATTTTTCATAGAAGGCCCGCGCCCACGAAAGTTACACCCCTCCTAGGGTAAACGGAATGCTCCGGACTCAATGGTGCCCTCAGTTTTCCAATCTGAGCATCCCTTTAAGAGATACTTTAGTTTAACCATTAAATGAATAAATTAATTATTTTATTTATCCATTTAACATTCCGAAAGCTAGCGAGGGGTCCAAACGCCCAACGCCGACATGTTTTATGCCGTTCCTAGGGTAAACACCCCATTACGGACCCATAAGTACACTCATATTTAGGATCTGAAGCACTGTTTAGGAGTTATCCTATTTATTTGGCGTGCCCAGTGTGAACGCACTGAAAATTTAATTTCGGCCACATCGGGGCTCGGAATCACACGCCGTCTGAAGGAACTTACCTAGAATAACATAAAGAATATTCCAAAGTCTTTTATAGAAAAAACTAGGTTCTTATAGCATGCCTATGATTCCTCTTCCTTATATAGGTGGAATCAACGAAATTGTAGCTGTGAAGACCGAATTGTGCATCCGTTACGGTGGTAGGGTCCACACTGTCCGCCCAAACAAATTTTCAAATTCAATATAATTTTAGGCACTTTAGATGGCCAAATCGGCTCTTGGTCTAGAAAACAAAATTGAAGGAAATAAAATCAGGATTCTAAAAGAAATTTTATCACAAAGTTTGGACATATATTTTATGAGAAATGAAAAAAATACCCTTGTGGTCAAAATCTGTCCAAAATCCAGAATTATGCACTTTTCTCAGTTTTTCTCATTTTAATTATAAAATTAAAATTACCCATTATTTTAATAAAACAATGAAATACATGGGTTTTATAATTGAAAAACATTAAAAAATACTCATTATTTGATAAAAAATATGCACATTAATTTTCTCTGTCAATTAGACTCACCCAGATCTTCAATCCACACTTGACAGCACTCAAAACATCCAAGTGACGTGTATGAGTCCACCCCGCCTCAAACCGTGGCATGGTGTGGCTGGTACCACTCAAAGTGTCTCACTTTTATTTGAAATGGATACCATTTTAAATGAAAACAACAACTAACATACGGAAAACCGACCAAACAGATTCGTATTGTGTTTATACTTTAGAAAAACGATACATGAGTCATTTGTGATGTGTACGAGTCAACCCCACCTCAATCTGAGGTGCAGTGTGGCCGACACCACTCAAAGTGTCTCTCTTTTGTTTCAAAAGGACATCATTTTAAGTGAATACAACAACTGACATACGGGAAACCAACCAAATGCATTCGGATTCTATTGAAAATTTAGGACAATGATCCATGGGTCATATGTAACGTTTACGAGTCAACCTCGCCTCAATATGAGGGCCGGTATGGCCGGAACCACTCAAATCGTCTCACTTTTATTTGAAATGGACATGATTTTAAGTAAAAACAACAACTGGCATATGGAAAACCGACTAAACACATTAATATTATGTTGATACTTTAGAAAAAAGATCCATGGGTCATTTGTGATGTGTACGAGTCAACCCCACCTTAATATGAGGCGTGGTGTGGCCGACACCACTCAAAGTGTCTCTCTGTTTTTTAAAATGGACATCATTTTAAGTGAAAACAACAATTGAAATATGGAAAACCGACCAAACACATTCAGATTCTGTTGAAACTTTAGGAAAACGATCCATGGGTCATATGTGATGTGTACAAGTCAACCCCACCTCAATCCTAATCACGGTGTGCCTGACACCACTCAAAGTGTCTCTCTTTTGTTTAAAATGAACATCATTTTAAGTGAAAACAACAATTGACATACCGAAAATCGACCAAATGCATTCTCATTCTATTTAAAATATATGAAAACGATCCATGGGTCATACGTGATGTGTAAGAGTCAACCCTGCCTCAATATGAGGCGCGGTGTGGCCGACACCACTCAAAGTGTCTCTCTTTTGTTTAAAATTGACATCATTTTAAGTGAAAACAACAACTGACATACGGAAAACAGACCAAACACATTAAGATTCTATTTAAACTTTAGAAAAACGTTCCATGGGTCATATGTGATGTGTAAGAGTCAACCTCGCCTCAATCCGAGGAGTGGTGTGGCCGGTATCACTCTAACTGTCTCTCTTTTGTTTAAAATGGACATCATTTTAAGTAAAAACAACTGGTATACAGAAAACCAACCAAACACATTAAGATTATTTTGATACTTTAGTAAAATTATACATGGTTCATATGTGATGTGTATAAGTCAACCCTGCCTCAATCCGAGGTGCAGTGTGGCCAGAACCACTCAAAGTGTCTCACCTTTATTTGAAATGGAAAACATTTTAAGTGAAAACAACAACTGGCATATGGAAAACTGACCAAAAACATTCAGATTGTGTTGATACTTCAACAAAACAATCCATGGGTAATTTTTGACATGTATGAGTCAACCCCACCTCAATCCGAGGTGCGGTGTGGCCGGTACCACTAAAAGTGTCTCACTTTTATTTGAAATGGACAACATTTTAAGTGAAAACAACAACTGACATACGGAAAACTGACCAAACGCATTAGGATTCTGTTGATAATTTAGGAAAAGGATCCATGAGTCATTTGTGATGTGGATGAGTCAACCTCGCCTCAATCCAAGACACGGTGTGGCCGATACCACTCAAAGTGTCTTTCTTTTGTTTAAAATGGATACTCTTTTAAGTAAAAACAACTGGCATACATAAAAATGACCAAACGCATTAATATTGTGTTGATACTTTAAGAAAATTATCCATGGGTCATTTTTGATGTGTAAGAGTCAACCTCGCCTCAATATGAGGCGTGGTGTGGCTGGCACCACTCAAAGTGTCTCTCTTTTGTTTCAAAAGGACATCATTTTAAGTGAATACAAAAACTGACATATGGAAAACTGACCAAAGGCATTCAGATTATATTTAAACTTTAGGAAAACGATCCATGGGTCATATTTGACGTGTATGAGTCAACCCCGCCTCAATCAGAGGGCCGGTGTGGCCGGTACTACTCAAACTGTCTCACTTTTATTTGAAATGGACAGGATTTTAAGTGAAAACAAAAACTGGCATACAAAAAAACTGACCAAACGCATTCATATTGTGTTGAAACTTTAAGAAAAAGATACATGAGTCATTTGTGACATGTACGAGTAAACCCTGCCTCAATCCGAGGCACAGTGTGGCCGAAACCACTCAAAGTGTCTCTCTTTTGTTTAAAATGGACATCATTTTAAGTGAAAACAACCACTAACATACGGAAAACCGACCAAACACATTCGGATTTTGTTGAAACTTTAGGAAAACAATCCATGGGTCATATGTGACGTTTATGAGTCAAAATTCTCTCAATATGAAGTTCAGTGTGTCTGGAACCACTCAAAGTGTCTCTTTTTTGTTTAAAATGAACATCATTTTAAGTGAAAACAACAATTGACCTACGGAAAACTGACCAAATGCATTCAGATTCTGTTGAAAATTTAGGAAAACAATACATGGGTCATATGTGACGTGTAAGAGTCAACAACACCTCATTCTGAGGCACGGTGTGGCTATAACCACTCAAAGTGTCTCTCTTTTGTTTAAAATGGACATCATTTTAAGTGAAAACAACAATTGACATACAGAAAACTGACCAAATGCATTAGGATTCTATTGAAACTTTAAGAAAATGATCAATGAGTCATATTTGATTTTTAAGAGTCAACCACGCATTAATAAAAGGTGCGGTGTGTCCGGTATCACTCTAACGGTCTCTTTTTTTTTTTAAAATGGACATCATTTTAACTAAAAAAACCGGCATACGGAAAACTGACCAAACGCATTCGGATTGTGTTGATACTTTAGCACAACGATCCATGGGTCGTATGTGGAATTTAAGATTCAACCTCGCCTCAATTAGAGTCTCTATGTGTCCGACACCACTCAAAGTGTCTCACCTTTATTTGAAATGGAAAACATTTTAAGCGAAAACAACAATTGACATACAGAAAACCGATCAAACACATTCATATTGTGTTGATAATTCAAAAAAACAATCCATGGGTAATTTTTGACGTGTATGAGTCAACCTAACCTCAATCTGAGGAGTGGTGTGGCTGATACCACTCAATGTGTCTCACTTTTATTTGAAATGGACAACATTTTAAGTGAAAACAACAACTGGAAAATGGAAAAACGACCAAACACATTCTGATTCTATTGATACGTTAGGAAAAGTATCCATGGGTCATTTTTGATGTGTAAGAGTCAAACCTGCCTCAATATGAGACACGGTGTGGCCGCTACCACTCAAAGTGTCTTTCTTTTGTTTAAAATGGATACTCTTTTAAGTAAAAACAAATGGCATATGAAAAACTGACCAAACACATTTATATTGTGTTTATAATTTATGGAAATTATCCATGGGTCATTTGTGACGTGTACGAGTCAACCCTGACTCAATCCGAGGTGCGGTGTGGCCAACACCACTCAAAGTGTCTCTCTTTTGTTTCAAAAGGACATCATTTTAAGTGAATACCACAACTGTCATACGGAAAACCAACCAAAGGAATTTTGATTCTTTTAAAACTTTAGGAAAACGATCCATGGGTCATATGTGATGTGTATGAGTCAACTCCGCCTCAATATGAGGTCTGGTGTGGCCGAAAACACTCAAACTATCTCACTTTTATTTGAAATAGACACGATTTTAAGTGAAAACAACAACTGGCATACGGAAAACAGACCAAAAACATTCATATTGTGTTGATACTTTAGAAAAACAATCCATGGGTCATTTTTGAAGTTTAAGAGTCAACCCTGTCTCAATCTGAGGTGCAGTGTGGCCGACACCACTAAAAGTGTCTCTCTTTTGTTTAGAATGAACATCATTTCAAGTCAAAACAACAACTGACATACAGAAAACTGACCAAATGCATTCTGATTCTGTTGAAACTTTTGGAAAATGATCCATGGGTCATATGTTACGTGTATGAGTCAACACTACCTCAATCTAAAGTGAGGTGTGGCCGAAACCACTCAAAGTGTCTCTCTTTTATTTAAAATGAACATCATTTTAAGTGAAAACAACAATTGACATATGGAAAACCGACCAAATGCATTCGGATTCTGTTGAAAATTTAGGACAATGATCAATGGGTCATATGTGACATGTATGAGTCAACATCGCCTTAATATGAGGCGTGGTGTGGCCGAAACCACTCAAAGTGTCTCTCTTTTTTTTAAAATGGACATCATTTTAAGTGAAAACAACAACTGACATACGAAAAACCGACCAAACACATTCAAATTCTATTGAAACTTTAGGAAAACGATACATGGGTCATATGTGATGAGTACGAGTTAACCCTGCCTCAATAAAAGGCGCGGTGTGGCTGGTATCACTATAACTATCTATCTTTTGTTTAAAATGTACATCATTTTAAGTAAAAACAACTGACATACATAAAAACTGACCAAACATATTCAGATTGTGTTGATACTTTAGAACAACAATCCATGAGTTGTATGTGACGTTTACGAGTCAACCCTACCTCAATAATAGGTGTGGTGTGGCTGAAACTACTCAAAGTGTCTCACCTTTATTTAAAATGGAAAACATTTTAAGTGAAAACAATAACTGACATACGGAAAACTGACCAAATGCATTCATATTCTATTGATACTTTATGAAAACGATCCATGAGTCATCTGTGATGTGTAAGAGTCAACCCTGCCTTAATCCGAGGCACCGTGTGACCGGTATCACTCCAAGTGTAAGTATTTTGTTTAAAATAAACATCATTTTACGTAAAAACAACTGGTATTTACGAAAACCGACCAAACGTATTCGGATTCTATTGATAATTTATTTTGGGGTTATTAGATTCTAATTTATGAATTCAATCGTGTATGTGTTATAGAAAATGAAATTTTGTATGTATTCTTAATTTTGTATAACCCACCCCCTAGACACCCCCACCCCCATGGACAACCCCCCACCCCTGGACACCCCCACCCCTGGACACCCCCACCCCCGGGATAACCCCAACCCCTTGTATGTCATATTATATATGTGTTATGTATAATTCAGAATTTTTTATGCAACATAAATCATTTTTTATGTTTTATTGATTCATAATTCAGAATTCATTACATAATTCATTCCACGTATTCAATTGAGAATTCAATTATGAATTCTGTATTGCATATGGTAATTGGGTTCATATACATGATTATAATTGTGGTACATTCCATGGTTATAAGAGTATCCTATTTTTATGTGCTTTTGTGTGCTATAGAAGGTGTTTTTGTTGCTGTTAAGAGTGTATGTAGGTGTATGCAGTTGAGTGTGTAGTGGAGTAGATTTTAGGTGGCTGGTCTGCCAAATTCTGGAAATACACTATACGAACGGTTTACTAAAACCGTTGGTATAGTTCTATACATATTTTTACCACCGGTTTTAGTATACTGTTGGTAAAACATGAAAATGATAGTATTGCCAATGGTTTTACAAACTATTGGGAATACTCAGATTACACTGCCTTTCCCAATAGTTTTACAAACCGTTGGGAATACTTGGATTACACTGCCTTTCCCAACAATTTTACAAACCGTTGGGAATACTCAGATTACACTGCCTTTCCCAACAGTTATACTAAAACCATTGGTAATAGGCTATCCCAATGCCTTACTTACCAACAGTTTGCAAAAACATTGGTATATAGTATAACAATGGTTTGGAAGCCTTTACCAATGGTTTGAAACCATTGGTAAAGCCTTAGTTTCCAGTAGTGAAAATTGGTATGAATATCCTTTCTTATTTTAAAAATCACCATCATAGTTACTGTCATATGTATTCATAGTAGTTATTGTTTATAGAATATGAGCCTCAACAACAAAAGATGGAGGATCGTCTTGAAGATATTCACCGAGAAAATCTGGAAGTGTATGATTACATGATGCAAATACCAAAGCATAAATATTCATTGGAATATGATGATGAGAGGTGATATGGACATATGACGACCAACATTGTAGAATGTATACATGGAGTTTTTAAGGGAGTTTGGAAATTACCTATCACAGGTAAATAAGAATATTTGAAAATATGTTATTCAAAATAGCTATATTTATAATATAATATTAGTATAATGTTTTAAATATAAATTACAGGTTTGGTACAAGAGAACTTCTATCGTAGTGTAAATTATTTTTTGGAATGAGGAAATCAGGTTGAAGAGGGACTGAACAGAGGGATGCCCTATGGACACCATTTTCAGCGCGAGCTAGACATAGTTCTTTAGAAGGCTTCAACTTATCATGTAACTGCATTTAATCATCCAGAGCAACAATTTGAGGTTTTTGAGCCTGGTGATACTATTTCTTGTAGCAATGGTCATGTATGAGTTGTTTTATTGGATAAGTGTTACTATGAATGTGGTAACTTTCAAGCATTGATATATCCTTGCGGCCATGTGATTACATCATGTGCTTACATACATGTATCTTGGGAGCAGTTCTTTGATCTAGTTTATCAACTAGAGAGTATCAATGACTGCTACAATACTCTTTGAATTCCAATTGGAGAATATCAGAACTTTTGGCTATTTGATGGCACACCCACGCTTCTACCGAACAAGACTAGGCTTTGATCTAATGGGAGGCCAAAGTCGACTCGTATTCAGAATGAGATGAATTGGTCCAGTGAACGGGCACCTGGACGAAGGTACAACATATGCCGCTAGGAAGGTCATATGAAGTCATGTTTCCCTAAACACATAGGGTAATCATATAATGCTTAAAATGAATCATGTACTCTATCTGTTACTGTAAAAGTTTATACATGTAATCATTTTTATCATTATCATAATTTTAATCATATTTGTATTATTTGTATATAGTGTAAGTTTTAGAAAATGTAAAAATTGATTTATATTTGTATATAGTGTAACTTTTAGAAGATGTACCTATATATTTTAAACATTTCAAACATTGGTTTATATGATTACATAAATACAAATTATTATAGACATTAAAAAACAATCCTAACTGTCACTATTACCATTATTTCCATTGAATTTATTTACTATGAAAAATGATTTTACTATGAAAATATCAGGATTACCTTTACATCTTTCCAAAGAGTTTCTTTGGTCCAAATATAAGCTAATAAGAAAACTAAGGGTTATCTGTGCACTTCACTACTGTTGGTTAACTACCTCTTAGCATAACATGTGATCTGAACTTCCTGCCCGACATCCCGTGATGCTCTCATCACACACACACTTTCCACCATCTATATCATATCACCATTTTGATGGCGGTGAGTGTGTGTGCGATGAGTGCATCATGGGGACACTGAGTATGAAGTTCAGATCACATGTTATGTTAAGCAGTAGTTAACCAACAGTAGTGAAGTGCGCAATAAATCCTTAGTTTTTTATTAAATTTGTGAGTAATGCACAACCATTCAATGTTTTGGATTTAATGATTAATGGAACCAAATAGAAATCAATATTATTCCAACACACTACATCAGTAGAAACAAAATTAGAAATGACGAAAATACATAATATAAATGAACCCACACACAAGGCACAAAAATAGATTTCCATAAAAATAGACATATCCAAACAAGCACGATAGAAAGAGGGAAACCAATTGTTTAAAGGATAACCATTTAAAGGTTTACATTAAAAAAACCATTTTAACTACCATAGGATAATTTCATCATACTTTTTATAATGAAATATGAACTTGCAATGACCACAAAACAAAAACAGGGAAACTTCGAATGTCTTCACCACAACACAGGAGAAAAAAACTAATCCAATGTGTTTATGCTTCTTTTATACATTGCACGATAAATTTCATAACTTACATGATAAATGCCATATATTACATGAAATTAATGTTTTACTATTCATACATTCAGATGGAGCAGCCACTGTTATCTACCCAGGAGACGCACGTGTCGCGCGATGTGTTGGCGCGACGACCTGTTAGACTTCTTTCTATTCGGAGAGCACACCATTTTCATCACGATGCACCCTTAATAGATATTTGTCCATACCTCAGATGTGATGGATTTTATGGAGTCGCTATGTGTGACTTCACAATAATTGATCACCATTTTATTGTTTCATTGGTTGAGAGATGGTAGCCAGTGACACACACATTTCACCTCCCAGAGGGGGAGATGACCATTACTTAAGAGGATGTCGCATACATTCTTGTTTTACCCATACACAGACAGGAAGTTATGGGTGACACTAGTGGAAACTGGTATGTATTCATACAACATCTATTAGGCATTGACATCATTGACATACCAGGTGTCCTCCAGGGTTCACGCTTGCGCATGAGGTGGATTCATGAGAATTTATTCATCATTCCTGATGATACAGATGTGGATACGCTTATTTAGTACACACGTGCATATATTTTGCGACTGATCGAAGGCATGTCGTGCATCAACTACTCCACCACTTTGGTACACATGATGTACCTCCCGTTACTTGATGATCTTGATTAGAAATCTACATACAGTTGAGGGTCCTCTATATTGTCATATATGTATAGATGTCTCTATAATAATTGTCATACTAATGCACGACAGATTGAGGGTTGTATGGTTTTGGTACAGATGTGGTCCTGGGAGCATTTTCCATGCATCGCTCCTCAAGTTATCGCACCACTTGCACTAGAGCTATTTCAGGACTATCCTCGGGGACACTGGTATGTTTACATTATTACTTTTAGTTATTTAGTACCAATTTTATTGTTTTTTATAAACTTACCGTATATTACTCTTTTTTAACTAGGTGAAGTCAGTCTCAAAAGTATGCTCATATTTTGAGACATAATGTGCACAGTTTTCAACAAATATTTGATTCCATAGTACCAGCTGATGTAAGTTAAAAATTATTTTTTTGTAGAAAAATTTGTTTTATTATTACCTTTTTAAGTTATTTAATATAATATTAGTAGCATTATCATGCTAATATATAAATTATTTTTTGAGTTTACATTTTAGGTTTCATGGACTCCATATATCGGTTTTGTCTATGCATCACTTCCTCCATATTGCACAACTATGATTGGAGATCGCGATGCAGTGGTGCCACTCATCCACTTCCACATCATTCAGTGGCACCAACCAGACCAGGTCATGTGCTAGTTTGGTTATATATAGAATATCCCCATGGAACCATGACAGGATGATGCGTTACATTCCATTATACTTATAGGTAGACAAACAACGGATTGGTGGTGGTATCATGTAGCTTATATCGAGATTTGGGACACACGTTCTCAATATGGTATCTTTCCGTATGGATATCCCACAACACACTATCAGTTATCTAATCGGGGGGATTATGTAGAATGGTACCAACGACACACCATCATGCACCTTACACATTAGGGGATTGGAATTCAGCAGTTGGTATGTTTAATAAGATTTATTATATTTGTTTAACTCACTTTTGGTATTAATTTGAATCTTATGTAATTTGAAGTCAGAAAGTATTTCTCATTTTGCACATATAACATATCCTCATGAGGAGGCATATATTAGGTAGGTTGTAGTTCACCGAGATGTGTTGGCTCTCAATGATCATATCCTGTTCATACGTGACAGTTTCTATGATGAGGTTCCATAGGTATATCTGGATACATATCCTCCAGGTGAAGATCCTGTAGATGATGATGTCCCTTCTATGTCTACTGAGGACGATGCACTGCCACCTCCAGTTGGAAGATAGAGATGAGTACATTAGGAGGGGCAGAGGAAACGATATAGACGTCCGAGAGCAGCTCCTGCAGATGCTGCCGCACCGCAGAGAGATGATCCTACCCAGCCGACTAATGATCTTGCACATCAGGAAGATGCTTATATGCCACATATATTGTCTATGATGACTGATTTGGAGTACGATATGGGTGTAGTAATATAGCTTGTCGTGGCCCCCTCTCCTCCTGACGAGGACTTCTTCAATGTCCCATTTCTGACATTTTTAGGAGCTTCAGGGCCATATGGCTCAACATATGATTTTGGGCAGTCCTCTACATGTGATGTTGGATAGTTCTCTATAAAACACCATGAGGAGGCACCAAAAGCACCATAAGATGAGGAAACCCCAGCTAGGACACCAGATCGACATAGATGTCGGACACGGAGTGGGCGTGAGGTTTAGATGCCACATTGTGGTACCAGGGGCATCGACGTTGATTTATTCATATGCCATGTAGTATATATTAAAAAACATATTTACTATGATAAGTAATTGTAGTTTTAGACAACTAAAAAGAAATTCAAAGTATGTTCCATGTATGTGACTTTATAAGCGTATAAATTATAAAGTACAAATACAATCTAAATGAAATTTGTGACACTAACTAATAAATGTAGATTTAAAATTATATATTTAATGAATATAGTTGTTATTATATAATTATACATGTTTCTATATAAATAAATATTTATAATTAGATAAATATAAATATATTTAAAATCATATAATTGTTAATAAATATTCATAATTATATAAATATAAATATGTTTATAAATATATAACTATAAATCGATATTTATAAATATTTATTTATTTATAAATAAATTTTAAATATTTATAAACATATAATGATTTTTAATTATATATTTATCAATATAATTATATTTATATTAAATATATTAAACGATAAATATTTATTTATTTATAAATAAATTTAAAATATTTATAAACATATATTAATTTTTAAATATATCGTAAATAATTAAATATAATAAATGTATTTATTAAATGTTTAAAACTATTTCAACTTTATTTATAAATAAAAACTTATAACTATATAAATACAGATTAATAATTGAGTAGATGAACTATCTATTGAGTCTTTTCCACCTATAGCAGGAGAGTAGACTCATCCAACCATGAGAAACTAAACATGGAAAACACATGGCACACCCCACGTGTCTTCTCCTCTCCTGAAAGGAGAGTAACAAAATCCAAAGTGTGGATATAGAATAATAATATATATATAATCAATCAAAGAATGTAAAATGAGAGAGAAAAAAGATCTCCATCTCACAGCTCAACCCAGGAAGAATAGTAGCAAAAAATTTCAAAAGTCCATCAACGATGCCCAACATCTCACGCATTTGCCCAGAAGTAACCGTCCAAATCAAATCATGGCCCATCACTGTGCCATACAGTCGAGGGGTACAAACTCGAAGTAGAGTATTCACACCCTAATGCGTTAGAGGGGTTCCACTCTGTAAGTATCTGTAGAGGACCTGCGCCCATGTCGATGGGGGGGGGGGTTCCACTATAGTATCATGAGGACCCGTGTCCTATGATGTTAGTGGGGGTTCAATTGGTAGGTAGAGGACCCACCACTAATACATATATGACCTTTAAAACCGCTAGAAAATGTAATTTACAATGCTGTTAATTGAGGCACTGATAAAAGGGGGTCCCTTTTAGCAGTGTTAAAAAAAGTGCTAATAAAGACCCCTTTTATCAGCGCTAAAAAAAGAGATTATAAAAGAGTCCTTTATCAGCGCTGATAAAAGTTTAAATTATTAAAAAAAATAATTTTTTTTAGAAATCAGAGGGGTGTTTTAACAGCACTTGACCCCCTTTAACAACACTATAAAGCACTCCACCCTGCCCGCATGCCCGTACCACCCCTGTACACCCCAACCCCAGCCCCCAACCCTTTAATAGAACTAGCACAACCCTTCACCACCGTGCGTGCCCCTGCCTACCTCAGGATTCGAACTTGAGACCTCTCACTGTGCGCTTGGACCCTTTACCACTCCTCTATATTGCTTTGATGGCCATTTAATGATATATCTATATATATATATATATAGTTATATATATATATTCGTATATTAATATATATTTATATTAACATATATATATTTATATTAAAATACATATTTAGTTATATTAATATATATATATATATATATATATATTCGTATATTAATATATATATACATGTATTGTTATATTTATATATTTATATATCTATATGTTTATTTGTATATTAATATATATCAGTTTGTTAATATATACACACACAAATACACACACACACACACACACTATATAGGTATATAAATATTCATATATTTGTATTTTAAATAAAATGGATATTAGTTTTTTATTCAGATAAGGCTTATATATTGAGAAATATATTTTATATATAAATAAGTTTAATTATTTATTTAGAAAATTAAAATTTTTATGGGTGAATATATAAAAAATATGTATATATTGTTATGTATTTGATTATAAATAATAGTATATTGTGAAAAATGATAAAATTTCAAATACATAATATCAATATGAATGTAATCCCTTGGAATAAATTCATTCCCCACTAAAAAAGGGCAAAAAGACCCCTTCAAATGAGGTTGATGTTCCATCAAATGTTAAAACATTTGGGTATCCCGATTAAAAACTCGGTTTTGGAGGCCTTTTGGGCCTTTTTTGGCCTCAAAAAATGCAACAAAAGGTTACTTTGTGTTGCTAGTGTGTAGAGCTCATCATAGGATTCAATTTGATATGTTGTAGAGCTCAAACAGACACCCAGATCAAAAGTTATGGCCGTTTGAAGTTTGAGTTATGTTTTTAACTTATTTTAGATCTTTTCTTAATTTTTTTGATTTTTCGTGTCTTCAATTTGTTATTAAAAGACTATTACTCAATGATAATTAGAAAATTATTAATTAATAATATTTTTTAAAATATTTTATAATTGATTTTCACAACATATCTTATATATATTAAGTGTAAATGTCTATTTATACTTATATAAAACATATTTAAAAAATATATATTATATTTATATCAATATAAATAAATAAATAAATATATATTTTATTTTTAATGAAATATTTTTTTTAAATATACCATTTATCAATGCTTGTAAAAAAAACACTGATAAAGACCACCCTTTATTAGCGCTACTAAAAAAAAGCACTGATAAAGGGATACTTTTAACATCACTTTTTTAGCACTATTAAAAGTACCCCTTTATCAGTGCTTTTTTTAGCACTGATAAAGGTACCCCCTTTATCAGCACTTTTTTAGCGCTATTAAAAGGTAGCATTGCGAAAACCCGTTTTTGTGGTAGTGCGCACCCAAGCTGATGGGGGGTTCCACTATAAATCGAAGACCTGCGCCCTCGTATGACAGGAGATTCCAATCTGGTCATCGAGGAATCACACCCTATCTGTGAGGGGGGTTCCACTCATAAGTTGGTCACCCATTCCTTGGTACGATAGGGGGTTCCACTCGGAAGGTAACTGTAGAGGACCTGCACCCATGCTGATGGGGGGTTCCACTCTAGTGGTCGAGGACCCACGCCCTATCTGATGGAGAGGTTCCACTTGGAAGAAGCCTCTGGTGATCCTACCCGATCACTGCAGTCGTCGAGAGTCACATCAATAAGCATCATGCATGAAACATTCCACATCGTATCTCAAAAGCCACAAATGAGGGCATCATCGCATTCTACACGGAAAAAACACTCAATATAGGCTACTCACAGGCCAAAATATGAGTTCAAACAAAGGAGATACGAAACTTTGAAATTTCTTGAAAAGGAATCAAGGGATTCATGGCATGTGAGGGGTCCCACACAATGTGTGGTCCCACTCCACAGCCTGGTCATGTCCTTGGCTAGTACATGGATCCTTGTCTGTGTAGTAGTACATGCTGTGTCTAGGCTAACTGAGACCGAGTGGTGTCTGTGAACCTAACCGTGTAATTCCACACGGCTTCTCGCCCGTGCGATACTCTACATAAGTTTTCCAACCACATAAGGGGTACATGGCGTGTAGGAGGGCTACAGGACATGTCATCCTAAACTTTTCTGAAACTCTAGTTGTTGCTATTGAGTGGACTACATGCCGTGTGGTTGGGTTTTCGCCAGATCCTTAGATCCAATCTTTGCACCTTGAATCAGGTTATGCCATCATAGATCTTGACTCAAATCTATTTGGGATGAGAAGATCTGGCCATGAATCATACTTTTAATTTGTCACTCATCGGAAATCAGCTTCATTGGTCCATGGGAGTTCCTTCGTTCATTCAGCATGGCACCAATGCTTTTACGCTTGATTTCTTGATCTTAAACTATTGAAATAATCATCCATGCCTCGAAAAAGACCCAAATCCATTCTTGTTTCATGTATTTACTCCCAGTTCGTGAAATCACTACAAATCTTGGTGTCCGATCGGGCTTGGTACAACCCGACAATTATCAAACCGAGACCTTGGGGTCCAACTGGTGACAAACATGAAGAAACAAGAGAGAAAAACACAAGAAAAATGGTTTAAACATAATTTGACAAAAGTTATTAACCAACGATCAATAATAGGCAACCAGGGTTACAAAAAATTAGATAATCAAATTAATTGGTACTTGGGTGCATGCAGAGGCTGCAATTTGGTGCAGATTGTTAGAAGGGATCGATCTTCTCAAACCATTTAATCAAAAGGGAGTAAATCAACAAATTTATGAGTCCTACCTCGATGATGGATTGATCATCATCGAAGAACACACCCTCCAATGATTGAGAGGATTCATTTCATTCATTTCATCCTGATCTACTCTGATCTGGCATTTCGTCATCGTCTGATGAGATCCGCCAATGGAATGAGGAAGGAGAGCATCGCTGGAGATTCCTGGATTATGAGGCTAACCCTGACAACTTCTACATGATGAAATATTTAAAAAATATTTTTGAGGTCAAAAAAATTAATGAATGAATGAATTGATTAATTAATTAACTCAATTAATGTACCACTAATGAGCTAGGAGTCTGAACGCTCACACTGACCCATTTTAAGTCATTCTTAGGGTAAACGCCACGTTCCATAATCAATCGTGGTCACTGATTTCGGATCTAAGCTCCCATTTAAGAGTTATTCCATTTTATTTAAGAATCTGAGCAACCAATATAAAATAAATTTAATATTTTTATAAAATTAATTCCAGGAACCCTGTGCCTCAGAATCGCATTCCATCTCAGTGACTAGCTATGAAAATATATATAGAAATATTTCAAAGTCTTTCAAGGAAAAAACTGGGTCTCTACATGATTCCCTCCTTCAAGATTTTTATCCCCTAAAAGAAAAAATAGACAAATAACTTGTGATAATGATCCCTAACTCGACTCTCCTACTCTTAAGAACTCCCCTGTACCTTTATGTGCTGCCACTGCATGCGAACCAAAGGTATGGTTCATCCACATAGATTTCTCTCCTACCAATCCTCAATCTCCACTGGGTGTTTCGCAAAGGTGGTTCCATCCTTGATGTCCAAATCACCCCAGTTTATGACATGCATGGGGTCATGAACATATCACCTCAGCTGCAACATGTGGAAAACATCATGCACTCGCTCCAGCTATGGGGGTAGGGCAAGGTGATAAGCAACCTCACAAACCCTTTGCACGATGTCAAATGACCCGATAAACCTTAAGTATAACTTGCCTCCCTGGTCGAATCTCCATAATCCTCATTGTGTGGAGACTCTCAGGAAAACATGGCCTCCCTACTCAAACTCCAAGAGCCTATGACAATGATTTTCATCAGATTTATATCTTCTCTGGTTCATCCTCATCTACTCACAGATGACCTGGACATTCTCCATCATCACCCGCACCAACTCTGGGCCCATAAGATATGTCTTACTGATCTCTGTCCAAAACAAGGGTGACATGAAGGTTTTATTGTATATGGCCTCAAAAGGTGTCATGCCAATGATAAAGTGGTAGATATTGTTGTGCGCAAACTCTACCAAAGGCAAGTGATCCTCCCAGATTTGGCCAATGTCTAACATGCAAGCCCTCAATATATCCTCCAACACCTAGATAGTGTGCTCGGTCTGACCGTCAGTCTGGGGGTGAAATGTTGTACTCATCCTCATTTGGTTCCTAAATTCCTCCTGCAAGGATCTCTACATTCATGATGTAAACTATGTGTCACGATCAGATAAAATCATTGAGGAAATTCCATTAAGGCAAGAAATATCCCATATGTACAAATTTTCTAAACTCTTCACCAAACTTTGCTCCCTTATAGCAAGGAAGTGCACTGAATTCGTGAGTTGATCAACTATCACCCAAATAGCATCATGGAACTTCACTGTGCGCATAATCCCTAACACAAAGTATATGGATATGTCATACCATTTCCACTTCGTGATCTCAAGGGGATGCAACAAACCTGTCATAACTTGGTGCTTATCCTTCAACTGCTGATAGGTGAGGCACCAAGAGATGAAATCAGCTAAGTTTAATCTCATTCCATACCACCAAAACTATCATTGAAGGTATCTTTACATATTCCCCATTCTGGGATGTAAAAATAGGGTAGAAGTGTGGAACTCTCACATCACCTCCTCCTATAATGTGACTGGAACCACTATCCTCCCCTGGAACAAGATGACGTGATTCTCATCCATATGGTGAATTTCCTATAGATATCTAATCATGTAATACCTCACAGTCAATGTCTCCAACCTGGGACTCTCTCACATTCTCTAAAAGTGGATGGGTCAACACCATCAACTGTAGAAAAGTTGTACCATCCTGCTCCACCAGGGTCAGCTGTAGGGAGGCCAACTGCTTAGAAGCCTCCTGTACTAGGAGATCCTGAGACTTCCTGCTAAGAGAATATACTATAATTTTTACCTTACTTAGATTATAGAATATCTCAAAGTCATAGTATTGTAGGAATTCCAACCAGTGCCACTATCTCTGGTTCAAGTATTTCTGTATGATGATGAACCTGAGACTCTGGAGGTTTGAGTAAACCAAAAAGTGCTACCCAGAAGACAGTGCCCCCACATCCTTAGGGAAAAGACCACAATTTCCTACTCTAGGTCGTGAGTCATGTAGTTCCGCTCTTGGGGTCTCAACTACCTCGATCCATATGCGATAGCTGCCTGCCGCTACATCAAAACACAGCTGAGTCGAGCCCAACTCCCAAGGCATCACAATACACTATAAACTCCACACCTTTTTCTGGTAGTATCAATACTGGAGCACTCGTCAGCCTCAACCTCAACTCCTCAAAGGTTCTCTAACATTGATCATACCAAGTAAACGCCTTCCCTTTGTGCATCAGGGTGGTCAAAAGGGATGTAATTATAGAGAAGTCTTCCAAAAATCTCCTATAGTACCCCGCCAAACCAAGGAATCTCATCAACTCTGATATGCTCTTGGGTGGCTCCCAAGAAAGCACCATGTTGATCTTCACTGGGTCCATGGCTAAACCATGCTCAGAAATGACATGACTCATAAAGTGAACCTCATGAATCCATAATTGGAAATTTGATATATTTCCATAGAGTTTGTGATCTCAAAGAAAATCTTGGACCATCCTCAAGTGCTCTGCATGTTCCTCTTCTAATGCAGAGTAGATGAGTATGTCATCGATGAAGAAAATAAAAAACTGGTCCAAGTACAAATGGAAGATCCATTTCATTAAATCCATAAACATGACGAGGACATTGATCACACCAAAGGACATCACTAGAAACTCATAGTGTCTATAGTGACATTGTAATTCCAACTTTGGAATATCAGGCTCATAAACCCTCAACTGGTGGTAGCCAGACCTGAGATCGATATTCCAAAACCATCTCATAGCTCGTAACTGGTCAAATAGGTCTTTAATACTTGGAAAGGGACTTGTTATTTATTGTGGCTAGGTTTAGGTGGTGATAATCCACGAAAATCCTCAAGATCCCATGCGTCTTTTTTACAAACAACACCAGAGATGCCTAGAGGGACACACTGGGTCTTATGAAACCTTTCTCTATAAGGTCCTCCAACTGCAACCACAACTCTCGAATCTCAGTAGAGGCAATAAGATATGAAAAAAAGATATCAGAGTGGTTTCATGATGCAATTCAATGAAAAACTACATCTACCACCTCATAGGTATTCCCAAAACATCCTTAGGGGAAGACATCCATGTAATCCTCCAAAAATAAAGGAACCTAGATGCCTGAAGAATCTGTTGAACTAAGGGATATACTCACCAATTGATGGGTGATGGGCTTCATCCTTCTACCCACAGACCCCATTAATCCCACCATGAGACATATCTCTCCAGAAAAGGTGAATCTTGTCCCATTAGTGCATAGGCATCTGACTAGTTTGTGGTGATAGTCGATCTAGGCTTGGACCATAGACAACTAATCCATACCCAAGATGACATAATAGGGTTCCATCATGATGACCAAAAGGTACCACATGAACCTCTATCCATTAAGAAATAGTTCACATCTACGGTAGATAAAAGATATAGAAGAAGCGTTCCTTGTAGGAACCTCAAGATGAAGCTACTATGCTAGAACCTCAACCGAGAGCTCCAGATCTCACACTAGAAGTATAGATATAAAGGAATGACTAGAACCTATATATATTAGTACTGAAGCAAGAGTAAAAAACACATATATTGTACCTCTAATCATCTCTTGCACTGTGAGGTCATAAACCTCCAAATCCTATAGCTATCCACAACCCCATCCACCAGCTTCCTAAGCCTGAAGTGGGCCAACTGATGGTGGTGGTGGAAGGATCTCATAGAATCTTACACAACCTATAGCTCCTTCTACTCCTCTTCCAACTCCGTCTCCCTAGGGAGCACTCTATCCTCACCTCAGAGATCCCTGATTATGGTGCTACCTCTAACATGGTGGTTTATTAGCTATCTGCCTGTGCTACTCAACATGTTTGGTCAGGAAGTCTCATGCTCTGTGACCTCACCCATAATAAGTGAATCACTACCCCTATTTGTTATTCCATGATCTTCTATGTTTACTCTGACCACATGCATGATCCTGCTCATGGGGAGGTCTCCTGCATCAAGATCCCGACACCTAACATCTACTAGCAACTGCAGACGACTCAGATCTGTGGCACCCACTGCCAGCTCCAACTGTTTGGAATCCCTCTGAAAGAAATCTCTCAATTACTAGTGCCCACTCTAGCACCCTGACATAGGTGGGGATGAAAAAGGGAACAAAAATGACTCAGATCTCTCTATAGAGTCCCTACTAAAACTTCCATTCTTAGAAGTAGTTATCTCAGATCATGTCAAGAGAGTACTATGTAAGGTCTATGAATATCGATGCATACTTAGCCACCGTCACCCCTCCTTGATGTAGCTCTATAAGCTCCTTAATCCAGATTTAGTGTAAGGAGGGGTATTACTCCTCATAGAACAACTACTGGAATCCAGGTCATGAGAGCGTCGACTCATCATGCATCTATGTAACAAGGCTCCACTAGTGCCCAACTACTCAGTGGAAAAGGCTAGTTTCTAGTGAAACCACGTGATCTGTTAGGGTCCAAACAAGACTAAATATATGGGTCACTGACTCTAGAAAATCCTATACTACTTGAGGATATGGATCATCGTATAACCTCAATGACCTCTGGTGTTGGAACTTGTAGAGCATGCTAAGCCTGTGCACATCCTTAGCCTGGTATGTTGGAATGATCTGCTTCTTGACAGGTGGAGGAGCTACTACCTGCCCACCTAGAGGAAGGGGGTCGTGGGATGGACCCTGAACTGAGGCCTCATCACTCATTAGATCATTCTCATGATCTGGAACTGATATCCTAGTTGGATGTCATTGTGGAGGAATCCTGATATTTATCAAGACATACCATAGTCAGATGAGTATATATATATGTATATATATCAATAATAATGGGGGGATGACTAAAGAATTAAAATCAAAGAATCAATCCTATATACATGTACCATTGATCCCTGTAACAAATTTCTCGGCATTCTGAGTCGATAAGCAGGTAGTCAGGGTCCCAGTGAATAGATACATCGACCACTGCACCATCATTGTATTCCCTGGCCTGAAAGCCTCACTCGAGATGCTTCAAAACTATTACCCTAAACCAACCATATACTATTAAGGGGAGTAGTCCGAAAAACATCCCAAGGATAAAACCACATATAATACCAATTTGTCACAACTCGACCCATACCAGGTCTCAAGTTGCAACTACCCCAAGCCTGCCTCCATAGGCTAGGGGTTGGAGACTAGAACTGAAGGCATAAATAACTTGGGCATGCCTTTTCTTAAGTACCTGTTTGGCCACATGCAACCACCTAGATGTAAAAGTGCAGAGGGAAATAGTAAAAGATGCAACACTGATACAAAGTAAACCAAGCATGCATAGATCTCTAGACAATACAAAATTACTGTCGTGTAACTGAAATTTAAAGGAAAAAATAAAAAACCAACCATAAATATGTCCCAACCTGAAATAAATTGGAAAAGTAAATAGCTGAGAGAGCCCTACTCCTGAATCCCAAGATACGCCCATCATATACTGTCCAAGCACCCAATATCCATAAGTTCTTCTATAGTCATAGTCAACCTATCCATCGTCTACATAAGACACAATATGTGTGGGAAAATCCCATATAGAGGTGATTAAATACACAATTAGAAAGACACCCCAAATTCTGAAGGGGGCATTAATAGATAAAAAAGGATTATAAATATAGTAGATGCAAGATATAGTCAAGGAGAACAACTCAACCCAAAAATAAGAGTGAAATTATGCTCATCCAAACACAAGGGTCTCAACATAATGAGTAGATAAACTATTCATTGAGTCTTCACTACCTATAATAGGAGAGTATAATCTTCCAACCATGAGAATCTAAACACAAAAATCACATGGCATACCCCGCATGTCTTCGCCTATTTTAGAAGGAGAGTAACCAAATCCATGGTGTGGATACAGGCGAAGAATATATATTCTCAGTCAAAGAAGCCCAAATGAGAGAGAAAGGTGATCTCTATCTCACATCTTAGCTCAGGAATAAGGGTAGATAATAATTGAAAAATTCCATTAATGATGACCAATATCTCACAAGCCTTCCTAGAAGTAACCCTCCAAGTCAAACCATGCCTCATCATTGTGCCACATAGTCAAGGGGGAACAAAATCAAAGTATAGGACCCACAAACTAGTGCTTTAAGGGGTTACACTCTATAAGTATCTATAGAGGACCCACACCCATGCTGATGGGGGGTTCTACTCTAGTATCATGAGGATCCATACCCTATCTGATATGGGGCTCCACTTAGAAGTTGTGGACCCGTGCCTTGGTACGATGGGGGGTGGGAGGGGGTCTAATCGGAAGGTAATTGTAGAGGACCCACACTAATGATGATGGGGTGTTCCACTCTAGTGGTTGAGTACCCATGCCCTGGTATGATAGGGGGTTCCACTTTGATCATTGCGGACCTGTGCCATATCCAATAAGGGGTTCCACTCGAAAGAAACCTCTGGTGATCCTGCCCAATAATTACCGCCATCAGGCACCATATCAATAAGTGTCATGCCCAGAAAATTTCACATCATATCTTGAAAGCCACAACCAATGGTATCATCACATTATATATGAAAATAAACTTAGGATTGGCTACTCATGGGCCAAAATCCATGTTCAAACAAAGGAGATACAAAACTTTGAAGTTTCCTGAAAAGAAACCAAGGGATACATGATGTGTGAGGGGACCCATGTGACTTGTGGTACTTCTCCACAACCTAGTTGTGTCCATGTTCAGTACATGTCTCCCTATCCATGTAGTAGTACACACCATGTAGGTGGACTACACGGCGTGTCCATGCTAACCAGGATTGAGTTGTTTCCTACTGTCCATGTCTGTGTACTGGCCCCCCGTGTACTTGAGTACACGACCAAGTACCTGGCCATGTACTTCCACACAACTTCCCACCCATGTGATCCTCCATATGGGTTGTCCAACTAGGGAATGGGTACACAACATGTAAGAGGGATACAAGCTGTGTCATCCTTAACTTTTCTGAAACCCTAGCCACCATTGCTGAGGGGGCTACACGCCATGTGTTTATCCCAATACATGGCATGTAGTCGGTTGGGTTTTCTCCAGATCCTCATATCTGGTATTTTTTCCTTGAATCAGCTCATGTAATCATAGATCTCTCCTCTAATTCATCCGAGATGAGTGGATCTAGCCATGAATCATGCTTTCCGACCACCGCTCGCTTTAAATCGGCTCTGTTGGTGCATGGGAGTTTCATCATTCATTCTGCATGCCTCTAACACATTTACGCTTGATTTATTGATCTTAAAACATAAAAATTCCCATACATTCCTCACAAAAAATCCAGATCTATTATCATTTCATTGATCCACTCCTTGTTCATGAAATTGCTATGAATCTGGGGGTCCGATCTGGCTCAGTACCACCCAACAATTGTCGAACCAGGACCTCGGGGTCAAACTAGTGATGAATGAAAAGAAATAAGGGGGAAAATCACAAGAAAAAAGGTTTAAACATTATTGGACAAATTTTATTATCCAAAGATCAAGAACGAGCAACCATGGTTAGAAAATAATTTAGATATCAAATTAATTGGTACCCAGGTGCATGAAAAGTCTGTAATTTGGCACAGATTGATAGAAGGGATCGATATGCTAAAACCAGTTAATAAAAAGGTAATAAATCACCAAATTTAATCCTTGATTATGGATTGATCTTCATCAAAGAACTCATCTACTAATGATTGAGAGGAGTCATTGTGTTCACAATTTCTTAATCTACTCTAATCTGGCGTTTCATCATCATCTGATGAGATCTGCCAACAGAAGGAGGAATAAGAGAATTGTTGGTGATTCCAAGATTATGAGGCTAACCTTGAAAATTTTTACATGGAGATATATTTATAACATTTAATCTAGGTCAAAAAATGAATGAATGAATGAATGAATGAATTAACTCACTGAACATATCACCAATGAGTGAGGAATCTGAACGCCCCGCGACAACCCATTTTAGGTCATGACTAGGGTAAAAACCACATTTCAGACTTGACCATGGTCTCATATTTATGATCCGAGCTCCCATTTAAGATTTATCCTATTTTCTTTAAGAAGATACACGTGTGAAATATAAAATATATTTAATATTTTTATAAAATTAATTATGGGCACCTTGGGCCATAGAATCGCACACCATCTCAGCTTCTAGATTTTGAAATATATATAGAAATATTTCAAAGCTTTTCAAGGAAAAACCAAGTCTCTACACACTTAATGTTTAAAAATTCATTTTTCTATAAAAAATTGTTTTTTGTATATATTTTATGTTATCATTTAAAAGTAAAATTTCTTATATTTAGAAATTAAATTAGATTTAATGGATTCAATATTGTTGAATTAGGGAACTGGAATTATGTAATAAGGAGAATTTCATTTTTTTGAAAAAAATAACTTACCAAGGTAAAAGTGAATTACCATGGTAAATGATAAAATTTGATAAAAGTGTTAGAACAAGGGATAAAGTAATAAAATATCACAAAAAATTATCTATAATTGTGTGGATGAGGGGATTTGGGATCCACATATATATTTTTTCACTTTGGATCTTCTTTCCATGTAAAATGAAATCCATTACACATTAGTGAATGATTATTTTCAGAAATGTCTCTCAAACTCACTTATAAAATGAACCCTCCTCTACTCATTTCAAAAGATATTTTGCCTCTATTTTCTAGTTTAATACCTACCCAAATTCTCTCTCTGACAATACTCTCCCATATTTGGGAACTTATGGTTATAAGGAGTCCCAAATCCCTCAATTCCAAGAGTATCTCTAAGAGAAGATTAAAGTATTCAATGTTAGTGTTATCCCATCCTTAATCATTATTATTTATATTATTCATAAAAACCTTATTAAATATAACTTATCACTTTAATAAAATGTTTTTAAATAATTACACTTCTTTAAAAGTGATATTATTACTATAGAATATTATCTTTTTACTCAATCATTCGTTATAATGTGTTCTTGTTTGAGTCTGTTTTACCACCTATAAGAATGATTTTATAATGTTTACACCATGAATGATTAAGAAAAATTAAATAATAGAAACATGTTGTAATAATTTTTACTCTAAGGTGTTTTTATAATTTTTTAATGATAATATTATAAAGTATATTCAATGATAAATTCCTTTCTTTTTTAATTCAATATTTACTGAAAATGATATTTTTAAACATTCCTTTTAAACGGTCACTATAACATCAATGAAATGAGCATGGTAATATGTAAATATATTAAAAAAATCTTTTAAATATTTATAAATTATGGAGGTGATGAACATATGATTAAATATCAAGGATTAGAGCTTCCAAAATGAATCATGCTAGTAAAAATTGAACAATTAACACCCAGATATTAATTTTGACAATAAAAAATTAATTTATGGGTAATAAGAAATTAAAAATGAATTTTAATAAGTAAAATAAATATTAACAAGGTTATTAAATACATTAATAATCATCATAAATTTATTATACAGGTATCTATAGTGTGTCTGCCCAAGTAGAAAACTGAGTTAAGGATTCTTTTTTAATCACATTTTGATATCGATATTGTTTATGACTAAATTTACATTAGGGGAAATGGTATGTTATTTATCACTAAAACCCCACATATTTTCTTCTAAAATAGTCATTTTTGGGTTTTAAATGTTTTATTATCACTTCCCATCCCATTGGTTTATAATTCACCCTAAAAGATACTTATAAGTGGAACCGACCTTATCACTTATTTTCAGTTAGGAATATTTTTCTTATATGTCCATGTTATTTCATATTTTTTATGGATGTTCTTATCTATAATTCTATAGTTGATTAAGTTCATTTTTTGAATTTTTATTTCTTTTAAAAAAGCATTAAAAGAATATTTTAAATCTCTTATTTAACATTTTTTTCATAACTATTTTCTCCCACTATTTTCATTATTTTTTAATAAAAATATTACTTTATAATTTTTCATGGTTAGTTTGACATGAAACGACCCATTAGGACCCCTCTTGGGTAAAAAAAGTTGAGCATGTCACCCCAATCCTACCACCAATAGGCCATGGGCTAGTGACTAACACCGAGTAGGCATAACACTCAAATGGAAGGCCTTAGCCTATAAAACCTACACAAAACCTACACTTCCATGCATGAAATAAAAATGAAAGGTAAAAACTAAAACAACCATTAAATGAGACAAATTCATGAAATGACCTCAAGGATCCTCAAGTGAATAGTAATACAAAAATTATAAAGGGGAAAGATACATGCCTAATATAAATAAAAATTCAACCAAAAAACTCATTAGAGGAAGGTCCCAGCTCACACTCCCATGCTTCCAACATCATTATCTAACACCAAAACCAAGTATTGCTAAGATTCACCAACACCTAGTATACTAAGATCCCCACCGAACTATCAGTCATCTACATAAGACACAGCATGTTCATGCAAGATTCCCAAGCAAGGGAGAGTACATACATACCCAATAGGATGCCACAAAAACCAAAATAAATATCAAAATGGGAAGGAAAGACATAATATTAAATCATGAGGTAAAGATAATATATAAACCTAATATGCCGAGAAGAAAACCCAAGACAACACATTAGGTTTCTTTCTTCACAACTAGCCTTAGGTGAAATTTTTCACACAACTCCATAAATTTGAATCATCCAAAAATATTAACCCAACGAAACCTATCTAGATTATAAGTGGGGGACCGCACCTCACTAATGGGTATATAACTGGTTAAGGGAGTATTGACCCAAGGTAGAGGACCACACCCCACCTGAGCTTCAAGATGGGGGATTAAAGACTCTACATATAGAGGACTATGCCCTAGGTGTATCTAGAAGTGTAGTGACCCTATATATATATAATAAATGGTGGAATGTTACCTCACATAAATACACCTATCTAGGGTATATCGACCCCACAGATAGAGGAAAATGCCCCAAGTTTTTATTGGGGGGGTAATAAACCTATTTTTGTATAAGAAATGGACGACTTACCCCAAAAATAAATTTACTTTTCAATGGAGTAATGACCCCAAAAACACTTTAAAAACCATGTAATAATCTCATATTAATCTAAATCATTCTAGAGAGAATAACCCATTCACACCACCTCGATCTGTATCTCATATATCAAAGATAATCTCACCATCATGTTCTATGTGAAAAAACACTCAGTATGAAGTACTTACATGTACAAATCTAAGTCTAAACAAGAAGATATGGATAAAAAGTGGGTATGAAATAAGTATATGGTGTGTCCCATGGGATACATGATGTGTAACCACTAAGCAGTGTCTTGTTCATGTACATGCACCTCACACAATGTGAAAGGATCCAAATACACTATGTGTTGGTTATGATACATGGTGTGTAGGGCCAATCAGCCACCTGGGTGTGTAACCCCCCTATACACTCTATACAGATAGTTATGGGTACATGAAATGTGAGTTAATCACACAATGTGTGATATTTAAATCTGACCAAAACCCTAGATTTTGCATCACCAGAAGTACAAGATGTATATTCTTCCAAACTAAATGTCATGTAGTTTATATTTTCAAACCATATTTAATATATAACTTGAAAATTTCATATTTTATTCCAAATATACCTATGATATCACTTGAGGTCACCATTGGGTATATCTTTAATTGAAACTTTACCTTATGAGATTGATTTATGTCAACTAGTCATCCAAATAGAATCCCACATCGAAGCCTCACCGCCTCAGTATTCCTCTTCTTGATAATCCAAACCGCGTTGTCACCCATCCTTGATCCACCTCTATATAATGATAGTACTACCCACCAAAGTCTCTATTATTGATCAAAACTATGAAATCAAGGATTTAGGTTAGATCTTGATTCAAACTAGATTGATTATTTTTCAAATTTTCATCCAAATCATGTCCAATGATGAATATGTGAGGAAGGAAGGGAGAGATCTATAAAATCAAAAAAGTGAATAATAAAAAATACTACTCTACATGCATCCATAGATTATGGGTGTAGAAACCAAAAAATGGAATGATTAGAACACACATGTTCATTATTAAATAACCCCATATCTAATATGAAAAAATCAATAATTTGACAGGTCCATGACCAGATTGATGAATCGTAGAGATAACATCAATCATTCTAGAGAAATCATGAAGAATGAAATGAATCCAAAATAACAATGTCCTAACTTTAAAATAGTTTGATCATTTGTGAATAATTCACTAATTAAGACATCATTGGTGATTCCATTGCATTTATCATCAATTCCATGAATACTCCATGACATATCATCAGGGATTCTTCTATGAAAGCTCCCACAAAATCTCTGGGTTATGTGATAACCTAAGTGATATGTGTGAGAGATTCTTAAATAGATGATTACTAGGTTAAAATATTTAATCAAATAATTCAATTAATTATCTTAATTAATATTTACAACATATTATTGTGACTACAAACCATCATGGGACCTGATGAGAATGAACATAAAATCATTCCTAGGTTAAAACCTACTTTCTAAACTTAACTATGATCTTTGATTTCCCATATGAGACTCCATTCAGATAATATAACATCATTCCTAAAAATGTGGTTGTGAAGAATAAAATATATTATATTATTTTATATATCCAATTATCAGGGTCCACCAACACCTGAAATGTTATTCCATCAGTACAATGAGTCTTAGGAATATATTCAATAATATTCAAAGGGTTTAAATAAAAAAACTAGAATTGTCACGCCCTCCCAAAATTCATGTATTTTCACCCTAAAAAGTATAATATAATCAAATAGGTGAGATTACTAAGCCTATATCTAGCTCTCATTCCCCCTTGAGATCTCCTGGAGGTTCCCATTCCGTGAAAGGATGCACACTAGTGGAATAGATCATCAATGAATGGTTATCTCATATATATCCTTGATCGTTATTAGGTACTCCAAAAATTTGGATCCACCCTCAATGTATTTATTTCTATATTTAATGGTGTATGATGAATTGTTCACATATATATTTAGTTGTGAAACATGGAAGAGCACTTGGTCAAACTGCGGGGACAATTCCATGTGGTATGAAACCTCACCCCTATGTAAAATATAGAATGGAATAATGAATCTATGAGAAATCTTAACATAATGGACAAATATTCACAATTCATACTAATGTGAAACCTTCATTAACACATATTCTACTACCATAAACATTAAAGGCCATCAACGATAGTCCATGTAGGAATTCTAATAGCTATGAGTAGTCCTCATCCATTCTTGGATCACCTGGAACTTTTCCATCATCACCCATATTAGCTCTGGACTCATGGTTTACTTCTCTACCAACTCCATCTAGTATTGGGGTGACCTACAAGGTCACCCATATAAGGCTGTGAATGGTGAAATTTCAATATAGGAGTGATAAATATTTTTATAAGCTAACTCTACTAAGGAAAAATAGTCTTCCTAGCTTCGGTTGAAGACTAACATGAAAGCTCTCAATATTTCCTCAAGAACCTGAATGATTCACTGGGTTTGGGCATACATCTCAGGATGTAATGTTGTACTTATCTGCAGTTGGGTCTAAAATACTTCCTTCAATCCTCTTTATAACTATGATGTAAATCAAGAATCTTGATTGGAGATTATTATCATGGGTACCCCATGAAGCCAAATGATCTCCTCCATGTATAGGTTACCCAATATTTCTACTGAACTCTTCTTCTTGATAAAAAGGTACTGGGTTGACTTAGTCATTCTGTTGATAATCACCGAGATAGTGCGATGAACACTCACTGATTGTGGAAGCCCCAACACAAAATACATCAATATATCACCCACTTCCACTATAGAACCTCATGGGGTTGGTTCAAATCCCATGGGACATGGTTTTATCCCTTCACCTGATGAAACATTAGGCATTGAGATACATATTCAACAACACTCTACTTTATTCATACCCACCAAAATTAGTATAAAAGGTCCTATTATCTCTTTACCACTCTAGGATTCACTACTAAATAGGAATTATGGAACCCCCTCATCACCTCCTCACACAGTGTGATCAGTACTACAATTCATCCTTGGAAGAGGTTGAAATGCTCCCCACCTTTAGATAATCCATATGGTGCATCACATGAGAAAATCTAGTTATAAAATACCTCAAAATAAATGACTTAAAAATAATCCATCCACATGCACTGAAGAAGTGGATGGTTCACCACAATCAATCTGAGATAATTTTTTCCTCTCTCTTATACTAGGGACAACAATAATGAGGCCATCTGATTCAATTCCTCTCCCAAAATCTATAACGGACTTCCTGGTAAGGTTATCTTCTACCTCATTTCACGTTCTTGGAGGATAGACTATCTCAATGTCATATTCATGTAAAAAATACAGTCAATGCCTCTATCTAAGGTTAAAATCCCTCTAAGTGAATATATATCTAAGACTTTAGTGATCCAAGTAGACTATAAACCACTCATTAAGAAAGTAGTGCCTCCAAGTTTTTTGGGAAAACACTATTACTGCCAACTACATGTTGTGTTTCATGTAATTTTTCTTATGGGGTATCAACTGCATAGAACAGTAAAAAATCATCGCCTACCTCTGTACCAACACATATATGATCCTAGTTCTAAAAGCATCATAGAACACCACATAATCAACTCCCTTTTCCAACAGTCTCAAGATAGATTAACTAGTTAATCTATACCTCAACACCTCAAAGGTCCTATGATATCATTCAAAACAATAAAATGGTTATAAATTTTGGGTCTGGGAAGTCAAAAGGACACAATCTTGGAAAGTATTCTATGAACCTCTGGCAATACTCAACTAACCTAAGGAAGCTCCAAACTCCAAAAATGATTTTTTTTGGCTCACGATCTATCACAACCTCAATATTCATTAGGCCCAAATATACTAAAACATATGAGATAAAATTCCCCAAAATGAGAACCTCTATAATCCATAAATAACACTTAGAGATCTTGTTGTAATGATTATGACCACAAAGTAAGTCCATGACCATCCTCAGATGCTTTTCATGATCAACCTATAATATTGAATAAATGAGGATTTCATTAATGAAGAATGCCAAAAACCGATATTGGAAGGGATGAAACATTGGGATCACGAGTCCCATGAAAAAATTTGGGGTGTTCGTTATGAAAAAGGGAATTCCCAAGAAATCATAATGTTTATAGCAACAATGAAATTCCTAATTTGAGATATCCTCCTCCTGAGACCACAAATAATGATATTTATACATCAGTCCAACCATCAAGAACCACTTCAATCCATTAAACTAATAATATAGATCATTGATCCTTAGAAAATGGTAGTTGTTCTTAACTATCATATAGTTTATACAATTATAGTCAACACAAATCCTCAAGCTCCCATCCACCTTCTTAGAGAATAATACAATTTCTTCCTTTAGGGATATATTGGGTCTGATAAAACCTTTCTATTGATAGTCCTATAATGGACTACTCATCTTTATAATCATAGTAGAGTCCATCAAATAATCCATATAAGATATAAATGTGGCCCTAGGGTGTAGGTTGATAAAAATGATGAATTTAGATGAGGGTGTAATCGCAATACATCCTCAGGGAAGACGTATAGGTATTCCTCCACCACTATTAGAAGCTAAGTATTTGAAGCATTTACTACAATAGGGGTCAATATCCCTAACCGGTGAGTGCTCATATGGATATTACCACACATAATACTTTATCTTCTCAACTAAAAATCCCTTTAACCCAAAAAGGAAAACCTAGAACCACATTCTTGAAGGCACATCAACCTCAGATAAAAATAGTCTATTTGGGAATGAAGTTTAGAAAACCAGTCTATACCAGGGATGAAATCATATGGATTCATATAATCCATAAAGAGATCCCATGTAAACCTCTTTCTACTGAGCGTGAGTTTTCATTGTTATGTGTGTGATCATGGGATCACTCCCAATAGGTGCCTCTAGATTCATGGGTCAATCTATAGTATTTATTGAAACCTAAAGCACTCAAATAAGAGATTAAGTAATGGAAGAATAGATAATTCCTTCATCTAAGAGTACTAATTACAAGGTGGAAAATATATATACCATACCTCAAATCATGTCATACACTACTTGATCATACCTCTCTATCACCAACAGATGACTGCAAACATGAACACTAGCCCTCTAAGTCAATATTAGTCCTCATGGGGGTCATAGTGGTGTAAGTGGGTCATAATTCTATACTCCTACAGATCATCCTTCTATATAAATCCTAACTCCCTTCTAAAAAACTTCTCCTTGAGGGCCACCCAGACCACCTCTGGGTAGCCCTGGTTGCACCACTGCCTCTTAAACGGGGGGAATTTGACAACCCAACCACCGTCTATTGTACGGTTGGGTATTAACATGATATATTACCCCAAACTTCATAATAAAGTCAACACCTATCTCCTAGTTGACTAGATCCCATCCATTATACTTTATTTATGGATCCTATGGGTTGGTTCTATGAGTGTGAATACTTTTTCTTCTAAGAATACGATGCTTGTCACCTATCGGGGGTGGCTGATTAATCTACCCCATGATTTATACAACCATAAAAAGATATATGGATATATTTTTCTCTTTATATAGAAATATATCTCTCACCAAGGCCTTCTCTAACACCCCAACATAAGGGGGAATGGATAAAGGGACTATACCTATACATATCGCCCTTCGATATCCCCTCTGCAACTTCTATTCTTCGAAGAATCTGTTATAGATCATACTAAGGGAGTATTAAGTGATATTAGTGAATCTCAATGTTCACTCTATAATTCTCATAACACCCTATTGAAGTTCTAGAAACTACTTAATATTCATATATCACAAAGTTTTTGGATAATAATCTTCATGAAAAAGGTATTCGAAATATGTATAGGGGAGAATCACTTCCTTATGAGTCTTGGTGACCAAGTACAATGAACTATACCTTTCTAACCTATTAATTTGATAGTTTTGGTGGTTAGAGGTTGTTTGGAGTCTTTTCCCCTTGCATTTATAAGGTTTCTCCTCATGGATAGTCGAATCGCTATACAGAGACATCAACTACGTAAAATTGGCTACATGGCTAGATTGGTTATGTATATAAGCTATGTAGATGGATCAACTGCATGAGTAATAAGATACATGGAGTCATCAACTATGTAAAATTAGCTACATGGCTATATTGACTGTATGAATCAGCTATATAGATGGATAATCTATATGAGAAATCAGCTAAGTGAGAAATCAGCTACGTTAAAGATCAGCTATGTAGAGCCATCGACTATGTAAAATCGACTATGTGGCTGGATCGACTACATGGATCATCGATGTGGATGGATCAACTATGCGAGATAACAACTACATGAGTGATCGACTACACGAGTGATCAACTATGTGAATCATCCATATGAAAATAGCTACATGGGGATTTTGGATAATTAAAATCAACTACATAGAGTTTTCTACCAATTACATAAAAATAGCCATGCATGACTTTTATAGATATGAATCTTGGTACTTAAAAGGTTTATTTTTCAAGGATAATTATATCATTGATTTTATGAGATGTATGAGGCTCTTAATTAATCATTTTTCATGGATTTTAATGATATTCACAATAGTTGTAATAAAATCTTTTGCAATTTGAAATTCCGACCAGCTCATATCTGTTGACTCAAAAACAAAGATATTTTCCTTGATTATTTCCTTCTTGCCTTTTCTTGAGATCATATATTCTAGAACCCTTCACTTGGATCCATGGAACCCTTCCACTGGTGGATTTATTTCTCCATTAGTGATTCCATCTTGCATGCACCCCTATTTTTGGTGCAACGAATCATGTGAATCTTCTTTCTTTTAGGTAGGGGATTCATCACTTATCCTATTTATTAGCATTCAATTGTAGAGTTATTATGGTTTATCCATTTAGATGGAAATTTAATTAACCTAATAATTATTGAACCAGAGGAATAAATAATTGGTGGTAGCAATCACATGTTGTTTCTTTCTATTGTGATAACGGTTTGCCTCTTGATTTTCTAGATAGTGTGCTATCTGTGTTATACTTGTTATAATATCTTGCGATGTTATGGATTAGCATGTATATATTGATGGAAAATGGAAAATAACATAAAGATGATAATTTTTAACTAATTTTCTTAATAATTAAAGAAGATACATGTTGTAATGAATATGATATTTCTTATAATTTGATGATAATCCAATTAACATAATGCACATGATTAATTAAATGTGTTCTTCTATTTTAATGGAATTGGTAAAGAATTTGAATCATGATAATTCTTGTGTAGAATGTTGAAATGAAAATTCATTTTAAATGAGAACATTACTTCTCTATATTTTTTGAAATCATAATTGATGCTAAGAGCACGTTTAACCTTATATAGCTCGATGCCTTAGGTTGCACAGAGTTAGAACTTTTGAATAATTAATCAGTTAATTCAAGATTTAATAAGAAACATTTATGTGATAAATATAATTTATAGGTTCAGAGTTTCCTATTTTGTTGATAAGGCCAAGTGCCATGTGATTGGAGCCGTGAGAGCTCATTTTTATGTGAAGGCCAGATGCCTTGTTTTAGAACCAAGATTTACTTGTTAACTATGCTTGTTTCTTGATTCCTTGTAATGTGCTATGGATGTGAGCTTAATTGTGTGTTGTGATATGATCCTATTATGGATGATTATGATATGGATGATATGATATGGGTCGGGGAGGCTCAGATGATGTGGCAGCAGTTGATGCCTATGATAGTGAGATGCACCGGGATATGCATGTGGGTGTCAGGGATGGCATTGAAGATGATAAAATAGGTTGAAGATTGTGTTACTCATTGATTTTATAAATCTATATTCCTTCTTGAAATTAATATTTTTAATGGTCTATGGCTGGTTTTCTTGTTTTATTTGTATTCCTTTCCCCACTACTTGAGGTAGCTGGGTGTGCTTGGTTGCATGTTTCCTCTTGGTGGTAGTTTATGATGGTTTTCATAGAGTAAATAGATTATTGAATGATACTAATAATGAATTAATAATTCTTAACCCATGGGGTTAGTGTTTTTGGAATGAAAATTCTAAAAAGATGTTAATCTTGATAAACCATGTAATTAGTTTGGATTATGCTTGGAGGGCACAAAATTCTTGCTAGTGGTTAATGAATGTATCTTGAAATAATTTTAATGGTTAATTCAATTAATAATTAATTAATTAAAAAAATTAAATGATAAAAATAAAATAAGTAATTAATGTGTATCTTTAAATTCTCATGTTCTTATAGGATATCTAGTACCTAGTTGTGGTAGCTAGGTGTCTAAGAGATGATACATGTAGTTGAGTTTAGGACTAGGTTATGCCCATGGTTTGGTTATGAGCAATATTATATCTTGTATATTCTATGATTTAATATGCTTCCCTACACATGTCAGTTAGGGTGACTGACACCATATGGACTCTAGGAGGGTGTTTTCCCAAACATCCCAGTGGGAGGATGGATGGTCGACTACCCCCTCTAGCCCCACTCTCTTCTCTTAAAGTTACTAATTCTAGTATGCACAAAGGTTAGTTTCCCCATGTATGTTTCTAGAGGGATATAATGTATTGGAGTTATTTCAAACACATGTATCTACAAATATTATTATCCAAAGGATTATTATAGGTATGATGTATATAGTTTTTGATAGATTAAGGTACTTACTCAGTGTATGGGTTGTGATGTCTTGAGATATAATACCTAATGTATGATACATGTCATATGAGCTGTGGTGGCTCCTAAAAACTACTTAGTTACTATATACATATATGTGGATGGGATGGTGTGATGATGTGATACATGAGGTGCATGTTGTGATTCCTTGCCTATGTGTCTTTGGGCTGACTTATTTTAGAGAGATATGTCTCTAGATGTGTAATGTTGGGGTAGAGGCAAACCAGTGGGGAGTGAGACCCTCAGATGGTTTATAGGCATGTTCCTTCATTGATTTCCTTGATGGCTGAACTAATAATGAGTTCTTCAGAAGTTTAGTAGTCATTGTTTCTTAGGTTTTTAGAGGAGTACCTTAATGTATTCCCATAGGAGGTTGTATCATTACCCCATTAATGTTAGATCAAGTTTGGGACCAATCTGTTGCTAGGAATATCTATTATCTCAATGTATCCATATAGGATAACTCCTTCCGAGTTGTGAGATCTATGAGTACAACTCAATGATCTGTTGTAGTGATTCTTTGTTTGGTTGAGTGTGTCACCTTGGGGTGAACCATTTTTGTTCATGAAGAAGGCCGATAGTGGTTTGCAGGTTTGTATCGATTATCATTGGTTGAACTAGGTGATGGTGAATAATTGTTATCCTCTTCCACAGATTGATGATTTATTTGATCATATGAAGGAAAAAAGTTGGTTCTCAAAGATCGATGTGTGGTTAAGAAATCATCATATGTGGGTGAAGGATGAGGATATTTAGAAGACTCCATTATATTGTCATCATGGGCATTATGAGTTCATTGTGATGTTGTTTGGTGTGATGAATTCTATATCCATGTTCATGGGGTTGATAACCATAGTGTTCAGAGATTTTATAGACAAGTTCATAATAGTTTTCATTAATTTCATCCTTGTGTACTCCACGTATAAGTAGAATCATGCATAACATTTGTATTCCATTTGGGAGTTCATCATCATGAGCATCTATTCATGAAGTTTTCAAAGTGTGAGTTCTGGGATCATGAAGTCTGTTTCTTGGGGAATTATGTGTCCCATTAGGGATTAGTTATGGATCATTAAAAGATTGAGGTGATTTATTCTTGGGAAACCACCAATATAGTGACAGTGGTGTGGATTTTCCCTGGTCTTGTAGGCTATTATAGGTGGTTCTTAGCTGATTTATATCAGGTTACAACTCCTATGAAATCCTTATTGAGGCAGTATCTAGAGGTGGTGGTGTGACTCCACAGAGTCCTAAGGAAAATCATCTCTGATCAGGATCCTCATTTTAACTCCAAGGTATGGAGAGGTCTCTAGCAAGCTTTTGGCTCTCAATTATTCCTTATAACTACTTTCCATCCATAGACAGATAACAAGATAGAGCAGACCATCTAGACTCTTGAAGACATGTTTCACTCTTGTGTCCTAGATTTTGGAGGTTCATGGATGAGGCACCTACCCTTGGTTGAGTTTTATTACAATAATAGTTTCCACTAAACTATTGGTATAGATTTATTTAAAGCTTTGTATAGACGACCATGATATTCTCTATTGCACTAGACTAGGGTCATAAAGATAATAATTATTGGGATTATACTAGTATATATTACAATAGAGATGGTTCAAGTAATTGGAAAGAGGATGAAACTAGTACATGATCATCATAAATCCTATTCCAATCATAGGAGGATACCTCTGGAGTTTTAAATTATAGATCATGTTCTCCTAAAGGTGACTCATCATCATGGGAAACAAAGTTTTGGTCATGGGAGTAAGCTTTCGTCCTAGTTTTTTGGGCCTTTAGAGGTGTTCTCTCATGTTGGAGTCATGGAGTATCAGATAACACTTCCCCCATATATGATAATAATAGACAATGTTTTTTATGTGTCATAACTCCTTCATTATCTTTATGATGGCTCTCATGTCATCGATTGGGGTGATATTGATGTTATTGATGATGTGACCTTCACAAAGAATCTTCCGGAGATTCAAGACCACCAGGAGAAGGTGTCACATGGAAATTCTATTATCTTGGTTCACGTATTGTGGAATCATGGTTACATGGAGGAGAGTACCTGGGAATGTGAGTCACAGATGCACACTCAGTATCCCAAGGTGTTTTATGTTTATCTATTCCCTTATAATAATGTTATCTTGTGGATATTGACCTTTCTGGTTTATGGGATGGTTCCCTCTTGTTTCTTATGGGTAACATTGTTCTCATTTGAGAGGAATCTCCCCTAAGAGAGTGTTTAGGAGTTGGTTGTTTCTATTGTGTGGTTTTTCACTTGTTTCCTATGATGAGGTGGTTGATCTCATGTGATGGATATATCCTTGAGAGTTATCTCATAGAGTGGATGTTCAGATGAACCCTTTTTGTTTCCTCTCTTGATTTGGTTTGATTCTCGAGGATGAGAATCATTTGATAGGTATATATGTAACGTTATGTACCTTCCCAACCCATTAGTTTTCTATTTTTGGTGGTTAGAGATAATTTGGAGTCTTTTCCCCTTATTTTTTATAAGGTTTCTCTTCATGGATAGTTGAATTGTCTATGTGGATCCATCAGCTATGTGAAATCGACTATGTGGATGGATACATGAGTGATTGACTAAATGACTGATCAACTACATGGATCAATCAACTATGTAAAATTAGATATGTGGATTAGATACATCGATGGATTAGCTATGTGAGAGATCATTTATGTGAGTGATTTTCTATGTGAGTGATCAACTACATGGAGCTATCAACTACATGAAATCTACTACGTGGCTGGTTCAACTACACAGATAGATAAACTATGTGAGTGATTAACTATGTGAGTGATAAATTACATGAATCAGAAAAGTGAAAATGGATATGTGGGGATTTTGGTTACACGGGGATTCCAGTTACATGAAATTGCCTACATGGATTTTTCTTCCAGTTACGTAAAAATGGACATGCGGGTCTTTCAGCGGTGCAAATCAAGGGCCTTCAGAGGCCGATTCATAAAGGATAATTATATCCTTGATCTTATAAGATGTAATATTATATAAAATCATCATTTCACATGGTGTTTAGTGAGATCCAAAATAATTGGAATTAAATATTTTGTGATATGAAATTCCAATCATCCCATATCTGTTGACTCAGAAACAAAGATATTTTCCTTCATTCTTTCCTGCTTTCCTTTTCTCAAGGATGAATGTTCTAGAACCCCTCCCTTGGAGTTGTGTAACCCTTATAATGGTGGATCAAGTTCACCAATCATGATTTCATCTTACACGCCCCCTGTTTATAGTGTAGTGAATCCCGTGGAGCTTCTTTCTTTCAGACAAGGGATTAATTTATTTTATAATTTTATTTATGTGAAATTGTAAAGTTATCATGGTTTATCCCTTTGGATGGAAATATAATTTAACTAATAATTATTTAACCATATCAATAAATAATTGGTTGCAGCGATCAAATGCTATTAATTTATACTGTGATAATAGTTTTCCTCTTTAGTTTCTAGATAGTGTGCTATCTATTTTATGCTTGTTAGCATGTCTTGTGATGCTATGAATTAACATGCTGATATTGATGGAGAATGTTAAAGAACGTAAATCCTGTAATTTTTAATTAATTGTATTAATAATTAAGGAAAATGAATGTTGTAATGAATCCAATTTTTCTTATAATTTGATGATACTAAAATTGATGAAATGTGAATGCTTAATTAAATGTGTTATTTCATGTTAATGGAATTGATAAGGAATGAAAATCATGATAATGGTTTTATAGAATATTTAAATGAAAATTCATGTTAAATAATAACATTACTTCTCTAGGTTTATTGAAACCAAAATTAATACTAAGAGCATGTTTAACTTTCTATAGCTCGATGCCTTAGGTTTCCTATAGTTTGACCTATGAATAGAGAATTGGTTTATTCAAGATAGAATAATAATTTTATGTGTGATAAAGATAATTTCTAGGGTATGAGTTTCTCATTTTCTTGAGAAGGTTGAGTGCCTTGTGTTTGGAGTTGCGAGAGATCATTTTTGTGTGAAGGATGAATACCTTATTTTGGGGCCTAGATTTCCCTGTTGAAAATGTTTTTTTCTTGCTACCTTATGATGTACTCTGGGTGTGAGATTTTCTATGTGATGTGTCATGATCTTGGGATGGATGAACCTATGATGGATAATGTGACATGGTATGAAGAGGCCTGGATGATGTGGTAACAGTTGATGCCTGTTATTGTGAGATGCATATAGATATGCATGTGGGTATTGGGGAGAGAACCAAAGATGATGGAATGGGTTGAAGTTAGGATTACCCATTGATGTGATAAAGTTGGATGCCTACTTGTAATGAATCTATTTAATGACCAATATTCGAGTTTCTTATTTTATCTACATTACTTTCTCCACTACTTGAGGTAGTTGGGTGTGCTTGGTTGTATGTTTCTTCTTGGTGGTAGCTTAGGATGGTTTTCCTAGAGTACCTAGATCATAGAACAATGATAATAATGAATAAATAATTTTTAACCCCTGGAGTTGGTGTTGTTGGAATTAAAATGATGAAAATATGTAAATCTTGATTAACCATGTAAATAATTTAGATTACACATGGAGGGCATGGACTTCACACTGGTGGTTAATGATTTTATCTTGAAATAAAATTAATGGTTAATTTAATGTCAAATTAATTAATTAATAGAAGTAAATGATAAAAATAAAATAATTAATTAACATAGCTCTTTAAATTATTGTGTTCTTATAGGACATCTATTCCATAAAAGTGGTGACTGGGTGTCTGAGAGATGATATCTTTTGTTGATATTAGAGATATGTTATGCCTATAGTGTGGTTGTGAGCTATATTATATCTATTATATTATGTGATTTTATATGATACCACTCCCATTCTAGTTAGGGTGACTAACACCCAATGGTCTCTGTTAGGATGTTTTTCCCAACATTCGGTGGGAGGATGGATGACTGACTATCCCCTCTGGACCCACTCTCTTCTCTTGATAGTTACTTGTACTGGTATTCATAGTGATTAGTTTCCCAAATATGCATGTAGAGGGATGTAATGGTTTGTAGTTATTTCACACACATATATCTCTAGATATAGTATCTAAAGGATTATTATAGGTATGATGTGTATGAGCTGTGACAGCTTGAGTTACTTACTCGGTGTATGGACAATGATGGCTTGAGGTATAATAATAAATATATGATACACATCATATGAGATGTGGTGGCTCCCAAAAACTACTCAGTTACTCTATATGGTTATGTGGATGGGATAATGTGATGCATGATGTACATGTTATGATTCCTTGACCAGGTGCCTTCAGGTTTTATTATTTTGGAGAGAGATGGCTCAGAACGTGCAACATTGGGGTAGAAGGAAAAACCAGTGGGGAAGCGGAAGTGGGGAAACTTTGATGTTTTATTATTATATTATATTCTATCTTGCATGTAATAATTGGTGAGAGGTATCCATGGTGAGTATGGGAACTTAGTATACCTATATAGGTGATGGGTTAGTTTTACTCTTTTTTCATGGTGATTTATCATGATTTCTTTATCTTTTTCATGAGAGGATATAGGGAGGAACCTATTGAGTATATTTTTATACTAACCTTATATATATAAACTATTTTTTATGTCATTTGGATTAGGTTGGATACCAGGATAGATATTACTAGATTGTGGTTTTCTAGGAGCTGTTTGGGCTTTATAGTCACTGTCGTCTCTACCTTTTTAGTTCTTTTAGTTTTCCTTTCAGTTGTTATAGTACTGTATGATATTTCATGTTTTCACTTGGAATATATATATATATATATGATCAGGTTTTTATTGTTTTATCCTTATTATTTTTCTCTTACTCATGTTCTCTTAGAGGGTAATTCCACCCATATGTGTGATTATTATACCCTCAATGCAAGTCTCTAACCCAGGGCTACTATAGATGGGACTTAGGATGTCACCATATCTATTCTATAATTTCCAGCCTATGAGGGGTACACTTTGGGGTGAGTGGGTCATGAAACCATGACCCAGAAATATCCCACAAAATTATGAAGAATGTTGGATTCCAGTACCACCATCTTGTTAGGTGAAGTTTGAATAAGATGTAACACTTGGAACACTAACTCAAGATAGTCCTAATATGCCTATAGGTTAGGCTCACCTTGAATATTACTTAAACTCTTCCTGAAACACATGAAAAATTCTCAACCTATACTCATCCTCAACCTAAGTAGAAATAATAACAAATTTATTGATATGGAGAGAAACATTTTCCTACACCATGAGTGGTGGGTATGCTCATCACTCAACAATCATGGGAATCACACTTTGCCTACTCGGAGGAAACACTTCATGAACCAAACCCTAAATAGAATCCTCCTTTCTTAATTGGTTATTGTCCCAACCCTTCCAAAACATCATGGATGGTTGTTTATTCAGTGGTATCCCACTATTGAAAAAGATGAACCATGGTCAAAAAGTATAGCATGAGATTTGACTCAAGAGGGAAATGGAAAACCAACAACCCATTCTTATATGATGCATGTACCATTGTTTCCCCACAACTAATGTCTCAGTACACAAAGTTGAATAAAGGTTATCAAAGTCTTGATGATTGGATACATCATCTGCCACATCATCACTGATTTTCTTAGCCTAAATACTGTACTTGAAACACCTTCATACTAGTGTATTAAATTCCTAAACCAATCCTCACAAGACTACTAACTCTAAATTTTGTCCCTAGAAAAACCTACTTTGATACCACTCTAACATGACCCGACCCACTGGAACCCTTCTTGGATGACCGTAAGCTGGGCGTTCCACCCCAATCCCACTTCTAATAGACCATGTGCTAGTAACTAACACCAACTAGGCATAACACTCAAATTGGGAGACTTAGCCTATAGTACCTGTACAAAGTTCACACCTCCATACAAGCCACACAAATTTAAGGTAATAATAGAATCAAATAATAGATGAGATAAATGAATGAAAAAACCTCTAGGATCCATAGGTGAATAATAAATAAATAAATCATAAATTAAAGGGAAAATACATGCCCAATAGAAAGTGAAACCCTACATAATGAATAATAGGAGGAAGGTCCCTATTCAATCTCTAATGCTACTAACACCACTGGATATCACCACCACTAAGTACTGTTAAGAAACATAGACACCTAGTTCACCATAGTATTTACTGAACAACCTATCATCTATTTAATAAATGACACATGTAGTAAAGATTACCATGAATGGGTGAGTATATTCATACCAAGTTGGATTCCCTAACAAACTAAATGAAATATCAAATGATGTTAACTCATAAACTTAAATTAAGGGGGAAATATAATTTAGAAACCATATATGCTCAAAAAATAACTCGAGACAATGAAAGTAGTCTCATTTCTCATAGACATATGTAAAAATCCACACACATCTCTATAAATATATATCTTTCAAAACTAGTCCCATAGTGTAACTTCTCTAGATCATAAGTGGGGGACCATGCCCCACTAATGGATGTATAATTGGTTGAAGGAGAACTGACCCTAGGTGAAGGATTTTTCTTCACCTGAGCTCTAGGATGGGGGAGTACCGACTTTTTAGATATAGTACAACACCCTGGGTGTGTGTGCATGAATACCAACACTATATGTACATAGGAAAATAAGAGATTACACCATGACATAAATACACCTGTCAGGGGAGTACCGACTCTGTAGATAGGTGAATTCACTCTAGGTGTGTGTGGGGGAGTACCAACCCTATATGTACATAGAAAATATGGGACCCCACCTTGAAATAAATTCATCTATTAGGAGAATAATGACCCCATAAACACTCTAAACATCATACCTAAATCCCATCATCAACTAACCAATGTTTAAGAGAATAACTTGCTTGCACCACCTCGTGTTGCATCTCAGATATCAATGATAAGGTCATCATCATGTTTTATATGAAAAAACCCAGGATTTACTAATCACATGTCTAAATCTAATTCCAAAAAAGAATTCATTTCTAGTGGGTGGGTTTGGAAGAAGTACATGATGTGTCCCATAGAGTATACAACATGTCCTATAGGGTACATAATGTGTCCCATAGGGTTGATGACATGTGGAATTTAAGCAGTATCCTGGTCATGTATTGGAACACAACATGGAATTAAAGGATACAAATACAAAGTGTGTTGGTTATGATACACAATGTGTAGGGCCAATCATACACCTAGAATTATACCTCCCATACATGCCATATAGACAACTAGAGATACACTATATATGATATTTAACTCGTACCAAAAACCTATCCACTACAAAACCCAAAATACATGATGTTTGTTCTTACAAACTGCATATATTATAGTTGATATTTTGGAATCAGATTTAATGTGTAGCTAAAAAACTTCTCTATTACCACTGAATCTACCTTTGATCTTTCTTGAGGTCTCTATTGGATGCATCGTTCATGTAATAACTACCATTAAAAATTTATTTAGAACCACAAATTACCAAAAACAATTCCATATCCAAGCCTCATTTCCATCAAATGCCTCCTCTTAGGAATCCAACTCGCATCATCATACATCTGTGATCTACCACCATCCGGTGATGCTTCTATATACCAAGGTATCTATTATTGATCATAACCATGTAATCATGGATCTAGGTTTTATAATGATTCAAACTAGATATACTATTTTACAAATCATTGGCTAAATCACGACTATCGATGAACAAGAGAAGAATAAGGAGAGAAATCCATAAAAACACAAAAGTGAATAGTCAAAAAAGGTTGTTATGCACTCAACCATCAATTATGAGTGAAGATAATAAAAGTTTAATGAGTAGAGCATGAAAGTTCTTGATTAAATAACCTCACATCATAATATGAAAAATAAATAATTTGATAGGTCCATGCATAGATTAAATAATCGAAGAACTAACATCAATAATTGTCAAGAAATCACGAAGAACTAAGAAAATCTAAAATAAAATTCCCTAAATTGATAGTCATTCAATTGTTGGGGAAGAGCGTTCTCATGATGTTGTTGTTGGAAAATTTTCTATATTCTTCATCAATTCCATGAATCCTCCAGGATCGATGAACCATGATTCTCCCTCGATAGTTCCTCCCAAATCCCTAGTTTGTGCTACCAACCATATGGATTTGTATAAGAGACTCTTAAATAGAGGATTACTGGGTTAAAAAAATTAGTTAGCTAATTCAATTAATTATTTTACTTAACATCCACCATATCCACCCATGACTATGAACCATCATGGGACATGATGTGAAGAAAAATTATATCACGCTTAGGGTAAAACCTGCATTCCAAACTCTACCGTGGTCTTTTATTCCCAATTCGGGACTCTATTAAAAAGGTACTACATTATTATAAAAAATTAAGATTCAAGGAATACATTAATATATATTATTTAATATATTGAATTATTAGGGTTTTCCAACATTTGAAATACCGCATCAACACCATAATGACTCTCAAAAATATATTCAACATTATTCAAAGTGTTTTAATAAAAAAACAAAAATCATTACATATTCAAAATAATTTTTATTTACTTTATCATTAATTTTCTAAAATTATTTACATATATATTTTTTTCATTTCTAAAATAAATTCTATAAAAAATGTAAATGACATTTATTCTTATTTTCAATTTTTTTAATGTTCTATTAAAATCACTATTCATCTACGTTAATATCTTTTAATATTTATCATGATTCAATGGGGGTATGTTTTAATGAAGTTATGAACTTTATTTATTGGAATGATTAATTTATGCCATGTGTAAAATTTCATGAAACCCATTCCCTTTACTCAGTTTATTTACGCAATTAGGGTTTTTTTTCATTTTCATGTAGCACATATATGTATAATTATCATTATGTGATGGGTGGGTAAAATATGCCTCCAATGCATTGGTTAAAGATTTATATCTTATTAGATGTTATGTTATAGTACATAGATGGTTTTACCACTCCATTATGTAATGGAACATAGGTGTTTAGACTAGTCCACTATGGTATGAATGTCTTTGGGTTTAACAATGACATAAGTTATTACTTTTTATGAATATGATTGTGCCACATTCCCCTATTATATATCCATGGATCATGATTACTATCCGATGATTCTATAATCATATTTTATGATGAATATTTATGATTCATTATATTTTATTACTCTTTTAGGTATGATTTTATGATTATGTTATCATACATACATGTTCATATTATGCACACTTATGATCTTCTTTATGTGCTCCTATACTGATTTAATTTATATCTCTTACATTTACCCTTAATGAGAATCTAAGCTCACCCTTTTCATATGATTCCATTCCCAAGTTAATGAAGAGGGGTATTATGTATAATATGCACAGAATGATATCATGTGTGGAAAATTTGAGAGGTTATTTTGAATATTTATTGTAAAATAATAAGTTTATATTGTTAATCTCCCAAAACACCAAACCTATGGTTTTTAGGGTGTGATTTATTATGATATGTAATGGATATTAATATAAAATGACATGTTATGTAGATATGTTAAGGTTGGGTCATCTCAGTTGGTATTAGAGTGGGGATTATTTTTTTAAGGATTTGGTTATATAAAATAAGAGGATGAAATTTGAAGTATCATAGGTAGTATCAATAGTGTTATATGATGAACCAAGAGTGCCATAAGTTAAACCTAATATATTTAAGGTTTAAATAAAGGTGTCATAATTTAAGACATCTTAGTATTGATTTTCATTAACATGTTTTTTTATTATGGATATTACTATTTACATATAACATTCTCGTTTTATTCATTTTTTGGAACTTTGAGTAATTGAGTTAAAAAAGAGTGCAATGGACAATGAAATGATTTTCCTAATTAGAAAAAAATGGGAAGATATATAGAGTAAAAAATAAAATGTTTATGCTCACCCAAATATTTCATGTTATGAACAATAAAATAAAACATGTTAAATTCCCAAACATACCTAGTATGAAACAACTTTCCATTGAGTAATTCATGCAATAACGTCAACCATCCTTTAGTGGGTCTTTGGATCCACTAATTACTGAGAAATGTATCCACAAAACCAAAAATATATTTTCTTTTATTTATTTCTTATAGTATAAAAATTTTGTTTTATCTATTTATCATTTGGATGGTGAGGAAGATTAATTGTGGACTCTCATCAAGAAAATAAGGAAAAATGAAGAAATTGACTCTATGGAATATAAGGAGTTTAATAAGTTACGTTTCAATAAACATTTTATTTTAGATATTCATATTAAAATGAAAATATAATTCCTTGTTTTTAAATAAATGGGGGATTAAATCATTGGTCCCTATTAATAAAACTTCACAAAACTCACAAGGTATGCCTTAGGTTTTATCATTGACCCCTAAAGAATAATTAATCACATCTTTAGTGACTTAAAACCAAGTTTCCAAAAACCATCGGTTCTAAGGGACCTTGGTAGATAAAAAGAAATTATTTAATGTTCACTTATGGTGTAAATGGAAATTAGAGAATCTAATTATTCTCATGGTTTTGGGGATAAGAAAGGGAAAATGAATTTTCATGGAAACACAAATTATATAAAGAAGATTCAACTTCATACATGCCAAAAATGTTGGAAAAATAATAGAGGATTTTTGTAAAAGGAATGAGGAAATGATTCAAGTTTGTTAAATAAATCCATAATGTATATTAATTCTAAATAGATATAAAGAGATATACCAAAATAATGTAATAGATGAATGTCCCTCCTAATGAATCTCTAACTGTTAAATGTTTCAAATGAAAATAATTTGGGCACTATGTAGACAAATGTACCAAAATAAGGGTAAATGAGGACAATTGATGTTAGTAACCTTCGAGTCCTAGGGATAAAGATATATCTTATGTGATTACTACCACCGAGGTAGATCATAAAAATGAAGTGGTGAAAGGTACACTCATCATCTACTCAAAAATTTAATATGTATTATTTAACTTTGGATATGAAAACTCCATCACATTGGATTTTTTTTAAAACATTTCTTCACCACCTAAATTATTAGTTATTGAATTATTTTTAAAAACACTTGGGTGCGTGATGATTATATCCTAAGTCTACAACTCTTATTCAATTGAGATTTGTGGGAATGCTCTTCTTGTAAATCTTTTTATTCTCCCTTCAATTAAATTTCATGTGATTTTGATCATGGATTGGATATCTCTATATAGAGCCCATATTAGTTGTTAGAATGGGTAAATCACATATCATATACCAAATCAACCCATAATCATCTATCAATTCAATATATACTATGAACCCACTCTATAAAGTAATTCCCATATATGGGTCTTAATACCCAATCATGAGTGATATTTAGCTCAAATGGTTATCAAGAAAATCAATATTAAAGATATTTCACTTGTATAAAAATATGTAGATGTATTTTTAGAGGATTTTCCCAATTTTATTTAAGATCATGAGGCTGAGTTTTCAATAAAAATCATACCTAGTACTATGCCTATATCAAAGAGTTTGAAAAGAATGGCCCCTATTGAATTGTAATAATTGAAGAATAAAATACAAGAGAATTTAGAAGAAAGGTTTTATACACACAATTGATTCACCAGGGGTGTTATGGTACTATTTATTAAGAATAAGAATAGATCAATGTGTATTTTCAAATATTATAGTGAATATAAAAATATTACGATCAAGAACAAGTATCTTTTACCCCATATTGATGACTTATTCAATCAACTATGAGGGGATAAATACCACTAAAATACTAACCTTTGATTTGTATATAAAAAATTAAGGGTGAAATTGGAGGATACACTAAATAAAACCTTTCATACAAGATATATAAACTATGAATTCATAGTGATGCCTTTCAGACATATAAACACCCATGTTATCTTTATAAATTTTATGAATAGAATATTTATTGATTACATCGATCAATTTTAGGTAGTATTTATAGAATATATTATAATATATTTCAAGGGAAAGGAAGAGCGTGAAGGTAATTTTAGGATTATTCTTAAGACCTTAATAAAGGATAAACTATGTGACAAATTTAGTAAGTAAGAATTATGGATACAAAAATTACTATTATTTGGTCATATAATCACAAGAGAGGGTTTTTCTATCAATCCTTTAATGATAAATGTGATTAAAGAATGGACTAGACCAACCACTATTATAATGATTCTAGTTTTATTGGATTTTTTGGATACTGTAAATTCTTTTTGATAAAATTTTCATCATTGTAAAATCCACTAATAAAGTCAACTTGTAAAGGAGTAAAGTTACTCTAGATAGAAGAATGTGTGGATAATTTCAAGGATATTAAGATAAGGATGATCACTACACTTGTACCCACACTAATATGTAGTGAAGAAGGGTTTTTATATACAATTATGGCTCAATGAAGGATTTAGGGCATGTACTTATGAAAAATGACATGGTGGTAAATTATTCCAAACATCAATTAAGGGTTTCTAATAAAAATCATACATTTCATTATTTAGATATATAAACAGAAATATTTTTATAAAATATATGGAGGAATTATCTCTATGGTGAAAAGTGTGATATATATACTGATTGTAAGATCATAAAATATATATTCATACAAAAGGAGATAAACATACACTAAAGGCAATGTTTGGAGTTAATAAAGGACTACGATTGCTTAATACATTACCACCCTAGGAAGGCGAATAAAGTGGATAATTATATAAGAAGGAAGGATCATGCTACCCTATCCATGATAAGGATTTAAAGATACCCAATACTCATGAATTTATAAAGTATTTACTTGGAAATCATAAGTTAAGGGGAAAAATCCTATCATTACCATGTGAATTCTCAACCATCCATCCATGTGAAGATCAAAGAGGCATATAATATGGTTATAGAGATAATGATGAAGCTATGGAATATTCCAAAGTTCAACCTTGACAATGATGGAATGATAAGAATCAGGAAATGAATATGTTTCCCTTCAATACAAGAATTTTAGATAGAGCATTCAGATGATTGACATAGGTCATCATTCTCTATCCATCCTGGAAGCATAAAGATATATATATATATATATCTACACACACCAAGGAATAATTTTGGTGTGAAAATATGAAGAGGGATATTGAAAAGTATATATATCATTACTTGGTTTTCTTATAGGTCAAGTATAAACATTATAATCCTAAGGGGATGATGTAACCATTACCCATAATAATATGGAAATGGGAGAACATCACAATAGATTTCATCATAGAAATTATCAAGACTTATAATGGTTATAATTCTATTTGGGTTATGGTTTATCAACTTATGAAGTCATATCACTTAATTTCTATTTGATAGGATTTTTCACTCGATCAACTTAACATGATATAAATAATATAATTTTTAAGTTAATATAGAGTACAAATTTTAATTGTATCTAATCATGATATGAGGTTTAACTTGAAATTATGAAGAATTATTTAGAAAGAATTGGATACAGAGCTTTTCTTAAACACAAATCATCATCCTTAAACTTAAGTTCAATATAAATGGAACCTTAAAACTCTAGAATATATATTGAGGCCCTACTCAATGGAATTAAAAGGAAGCTCAGATCAACATCTTCCTCTGGCCGAGTTATTATAAAACAAAAATTTATATTCTAGCATTAAAAGGTCACCATATGAGGCTCTTAATAGAAATAGGTGCAAGAAAAACTTGTTGGGATAAATTTGAAGAGTGGAATCTATTGTAACCAAATCATTCTCAAGAATAATCAACTAATATTCAAACTCTTCAAAGATATATCAAATAAACACATAGTTGAAAAAAGAGCTATTTTGATAATCATTGGTGAGATTTGGAGATCAAATTTATAAAAAAGGTATTCCATTGAATATCACCACCGAAAGGGGTTATTAAATTTTAGAATAAGGTACAATTATTCCATATATATATATTAACTACTTAAACACCCTTGATTCTATGGGGATGATAGATTATTATCTTAAACTTGCATTGAACCTCTCACAAGTGTATGATGTGTTTCATATATCACTTTTGAGGAAGTACATACTTGATCTATTACATGTATTGACCTTAGAGGTTGTAAAACCATATCACGATATCTCTTATGAGGAACAACCATTAGAGATCTTAGATCATAAAGATAAAGTAATATGAAACATGACTACTGACCCAGTCAAAGTTCTATAGAGGAATTATAAGTTTGAGGAAGCGACATGGGAACCTAAAGAGGTAATGAGAAATTTTTTTACTCTTTTATTTTCATATGAGTAATGAAATATCAGGGGAGAATTTTTTTCAGGGGGTTAGAATATTAAACACTGTATTTTAATTCATTTAACATGTGAAATTTATTTTTTTACACATAAGACTAAACTTAAACAAACCATGATATATTTTATTAAGATAAATATTAAAAAATAAGATATACATTAATATATAATGAGAAATCAATGTAATGAACCAAAATTTTATATATGGAATTTTCTTTATCAATAAATGGTGTGTCACATTTAAAAATATTGTATAATATTAAACACATGCACCATGTAATTAAAAACTAAAATTAAACTATTTCATTAATTTACAACTTTAAATTTATAGAATAAATATACCAAATAAAACTAAAATTAGTAAAATGGGATAATAAAAATAGATAAAATAAAATAAATAAAATAGGAAAATTTGGATCATTTTAATCTCTAAGAAATATCACACTCCTAAACAATACTATAAAAATAAAACAAAATATTAGTAATACAATAAAGATTTTTAAAATTATGAACATATGAACTTGAGAGGAATTTAAGTGACTGATTAATGAAATAAATATGAGGGATTTATAGGAAATATAAAACCAATATTATCATTGTAATAGTAACCTAACCATTAGGAAAAGTAACATGATTGTTAGAATAATAATATGATAATTAACATAGTAACTTAACCAAATAAATAGTAAAATGAAACATCAATAATATTTAACATGAATAAATTAAGTAAATATAAATATTATAATTCCAAAAAATATATATTTAAATTATAAACTAAAAGAAATTATAAGTTCATTTTTTTTTGATAAAGTTCATTTCAACACATTTTGTAAGAAACCATAATTTTTATGTTAAAAATTAAAATTGACCTAAGTTAGAAAATTATTTTGATGAAATAAAAGTTATTTTTGGAATCAAAATGTCTAAATTATCTAAGGGTATTTTTTTTATAAATTTTCTAAAAAACATTAATTTTTTATGGGAATAGTAAAAAATACAGTTTTTATGTAAACAACATGTTTTAATTACATATTTCATGGTTTAATAATGACATATTAAATATAGTAATTGTGGATTGAAAAAAAATTAAATAATATAAATACTAATTTTAAAAATAATAAATTCAAATTCCACACCTTACTAGTAATTTCCAAAGTCTAAAAATGCAAAGTAATCCATTTTAAAAACAATTTTTCAATTAATTTCTAACTTATAAATTCAGTTTTTAAATGGTTTTAATGTATGTATAAAATAGTTTTTAATAATATATATTTTATAATTACAAGGAAACCACTATTTATAGCTTTACTTTACAAAAAATAATTTATTCAATATTTTATCCAAAAGTACCCCACCCCTTAAGCATAAATACTCCCTCTCTATTCACCCAAGAATCACTTTCCATCCACTTCTCAAAGCACAATATCTACCAATTCCCTCATTCTAAATAAACTTAAATAATTAAGTAAATTCTTGTTTCAACTAACCCCAAGCCTTCAAGTCATTAAGGTCCATAGAAATGAAACAATATCAAGGAGGTACGGTTCCTTCATTTTCTTCTTCTTTAATTTTCCCATTCTGTTCATTTATCCTTTTATTTTTTTCTAATTCAAACCTTCTAAAAACAATTAAATATATTTTTAAAATTATACTAATAATATTAGCATCTTGTAAAACTTTTATTTTCAATATATGTACATATTATATCTCTCTCTCATTCTCTTTTAACAATGTATCATCAATTGTCGGTTAACCACCTACAAGGACATTGACAACTTTGTATTTATCACCATCTCCATGTATGGTTAAAATAATTTATATATAATATATAAATATAAAATTCTATATATTTCTAATATTTTGGAATTAATTTGACTAATTTATAAATAAAATTGAATCAAAATCATGAAATCATAATAAAATGAGATAATTTAAAATAAAATATGACCTCAAACCATTTCAACTTTAACCAAGAAGATTAATAAAATAACATCATATGATTCTAATTAATTAATAGTAAAACAAATGAATTTAATTCATTTTTGAATTTTTTTTAATAAAAATAAGTTTATTATATAGGAGGTGTAAATTAGGATGATAGATTCTAGTCTAATGTGATGTTATAATAATTACCCATTACCAAATAGAAATGGGAAAATATTACTATGGATTTCATTATTAGAATCCCCAAAACATTTAAAGTCCATAATGCTATTTGAGTTGTATTATATTACTTTACCTTCCTGAATGGCCCGAAGGCATTCTTTTTTTATTTTATTATGGATAATCCCCCTTTTAAGGGTTGAAGGAGAACCTGTATAAGACCCGTAGGCCCAAGGAACAAGGCCCGACAAACCCTCAATACATGACCCAAATGCTCGGAGGCATACCATGCCTAATACATGACCCGTAGGCCCAACCCACTTGAAATGCCCCTCCTCAGATTTCCGCGTCATTGATCTCTTAGAACCCCACCTTGAATTGCTGATCGTCTAGCATTGCCCTGTACTGTTGGAACCACTTTGTGTATAAGTTTGTATTTGTTGTCAATAGTTGTCAATGAAGATCAAAATGAAGGAAATCAAGAAGTACTCCAATGAAATGGAGGAATGGAAGATCAAAATGAAGGAGATCATAAAGCACTCCGATGAAGTAGAGGAATGGTAATTCAGACGATTGTTGTACTGATCATCAGTTCAAAGAACATGTGTCAAAGGTGATACATTGTTTACAATAATGAATAATGTGAGGTGTAATCCATCTGAGGATGATTAAAGAAGAATGTGATTTTTGGATGAGGTCCATGCAATTCCTCCTTATTGCATGAGAACCATGGGTTTTGATGATGACCATGCAATTCCTCATTATTTCATGAGAACCATGGGATTTGATGAAGACCATGAAATTAATCATGATTGAATGAGAACCATGAAAGAGACTTCTTGACGAATTGAATCATATGGTTTGCATGAAGTAGATCATGAAGGTTGATGAAGAAGACAATGTGCAAATGATTGTAATTCTAAGATGGCCATGTGGGGATTGGGATTCTGAGATAGCCATGCACATCACATTGTCATAGAAGATGATGATTCTAAAGTTATTCCTTCAAAGAATACATATCACAATAGTGGAGTTTGTGATAAAAGCAGAAGAGTTGCTGAAGGATTCAAATCACTGAGAAGAAGTGTTTTAGAGGTGATTGTTCTTGTTGATAAAGCAAACAAACGACATATAAATTTGTTGACAAAAGGCATTTCATGATGGAATGTCGAGTTCAAGAGTTGTGGTCAACGATCTATGTTTGTTTCAAGAACGTCGACAGAGGAATGGATGATCTGGAGGTGGTACAAAAAGATCAGATACAAGGTAGCGCCGTTTTCCAGTGTTTTCCAAATTTCAGGGCCTCAAAATCAACAAATTAAGAAAAGAGATTTTGGCAAAGGGACTTGCGTGCCGTACACTTGAAGGAGAGGAAACTTGCATGCCACATGTTTTTGAGGATCATAACATCAAAATATGACAAAGGGATAAGGGTCGCGTAAGTGTTGGTTAGGTCGCGCAAGTGGACTTGCGCGCCGGTACCTAGGAGGATTGGAACATGCATGCCTATTGTTTTCCAAGTATATAAATTCAAAATATGGATAAGGAAAGAAGTTCGCGCAAGTATTAGTTGGTTCACAAAAGTGAGTTGTGCGACAGAGGCTAGGGGAGATGAGCTGCGCGCCGAGACTTGCGCGCCAAGGAGAGGCCTGCGCGCCATCGCTTAGGGGGTCCAGTTTGCCTATAAATAGAGGACCACCCTCCACATTTATTATGGTTTTCAACACTTAGAAAAATAAGAGCTCCCGTCGCGCAGGTGTGGAAGTCGCACAAGTATTATGTGTGGTTGCGCAGGTGGTCTTGCGCGCCAATATTTGAAGTTGCGCGCCGGTTGTTGGTTGCGCGCCCAAGGCGGTTTGGGTGAGAAAGAAAGTGAGTCGCGCAGGTTAAGAGTTGAGGAAGGTAGTGCCGCGAAGGTGGTTTGGTGAGACTTACGCCCCAGTTTGGACCTGCGTGCCGAAGAATTGCACGTCGTATTGAGACTTGCGTGCCGGGCTTGGCAGAGCACGCCGGGTACTGCTGAAGCCCGCCGACTCTTTTTTTTGAGCTGCACGAAAGCCGTAAGATTGCCCGATTCATTCGGTGAAAAGTGAGATTGAAGAAGAAATCTAAATGATACATGCATGATCTCATGCATACATGATGAACTGATTTTTTCAATGCCAAGTAAGCTGAGCATCATTTATTGAGCAATCACATAAGTGATTGTGATCCAGGAAAACAAACACAAGGGGATCTAGTGCATTCATTCATTGCACTAAAGAATAAGGATTGAACTGAAAAGAGCATCAAATCTAAACCCTGATACAAGAAAATTCTCATGCTGAACAGGATACAAAGAACTTCATGTCAATCTATTGAAGAGACCTTCACGTCTATAAACTAAGCGGGACTTCACCAACGGCAGTGAGCCAGGGGGAGTCAACGGGAGTGACCTGAGGGACGCAGTGAGATATCCCTGAACCTTTTGTAAAGGCAGTGAGCCTGGGACAGAGTGACTGTTCCCGAACCATTGTAATCCACAACTAGTGAAGATTAGTGGAATTTGGTACGACCAGAAACTTGTCGGCGTATGCTCCTTGGACGTAGCCCTTAGTGGTGAACCAAGTAAAATTGATGTGTTATCTATTTGCATGTGAATGTTTCATTGCTAATCATATCCATCATATAGGTTTAAGTAGTTCCTACCAACGTGGGAACAAGATCCACAACTTTAAGAAGAAAAATTTGACACCCTGATTCACCCCTCCCCTCTCAGGGTGTCCTGGGGTCCTACAAGTGGTATCAGAGGGAAAGGTTAATGTATGTTGGATACTATACAGTAATCCTAGTTAGAAGAGGATTTGAGTTTCTTTCCTAAAGTCAACAATGAAGAGCAGTCTTGATAATGACACAGTCATTTCTGATCAGAAGTCTACATCTAGCAAGACCATGACAAACAGGAAAAAGAAAGAGAAGAAGCAGCTGAAGAAGTCCCTCATATCCAAAGAAGATGCTGTGTCTTGTTCTCCATGCCAGTCATATAATGAAGAAACATCAGGCTTGGAAAGCATCGAGAAGGTGGCTCATAATTCTTCAAGAGGAAAGTATGACACTCCTAATTCATTCTTTCAAGAAAAACTCAAAACATATCTGCATAATATTCCTGAAGAAAGGGTTGCTATTATTTGTATCCTATTCCAATCTATGCAGGTTGAGATCACTCGATTAGAAAGGGAAGCTGACAATATGGAAAAGGGATTGGAAATAAAATTTCTGGAAAGTATGAAGCTCACCAAAAAGGTTAAAGTCTTTGAAGAAAAATAGGTAGTCACTAAGACTCTAAAAGAAAAGATCCATGCACTTGAAGCTGAGCTTAAGAAGAGAACTGATGTCAAGAGTCTTTGTTTGGAAGAAAATTCCAAGAGATTCAGAGAACTTGACTCTTTGTTACAAAACAAAGTTAAGATGCATGAAGATGAGGTTGAAAGATTGAAGAGGAATTGTGAAGAGAAGATGATCATGATTGAAGATCAGAAGATCATCCTCAATATTGAAAGTCAAAAATTGGAATCCCAATTGACAAATCTTGAGAAGACACATATTGAGACTCCACAAAAGAATGAAATAGGAGATGCTGGTACTCAATGTTCATTGGAGGATACTAAAGTTGAAGTACCTCCAACATGTGACAAGAAGATTATAAAAACTCTTGAGTGTCTATCTCAAGAATCAGTTGCTGCTGGTACTCAATGCTCACTGAAGGATTATATTGTCAAAAGACCTCCAACATGTGATAAGAAGATCATGAATTCACTCATTGATCTATCACAAGCAGCTATGAAAGTGAAGGTACCGTCCATAAAAACCTGTACTATCATTTCTAAATATGTTCCTTCATCAAGTGCAGGTTGGAAGAAAAATTCTAAAAAAGTATGGATGAGGAAAGGCGAGGAGAAGAAACCTACCACCATGTCTAGGGTGGATATGAAGAAAAAATTGGAAGTTGGTTCCTCAAACAGAGCACAAAATATTAAGAAGATGGCCCTACAACCTCATATAGAAGAAACAAGGAAGAAAAGATTTGTGGGCCAATGTTGGTGCTGCAACAGATTTGGGAACTGTGCACTGGATTGTTTTTATAATCCCTTACATGGAAAAGCACAGAGAGAGCCTATATCAAAGGGAAGGACGCCAGAGAAGAAGAAGAAACATTTGCAGGTCCAGAAGCATCTGTTCACCACAAACATATTTGGAATTATTGATAACATCTGTGATGTATGCAATGGCAGAGGTCACGCGGCAAGTACATTACCACATCAATATGCTTTCACTGTTGATAGGAAAAGAATACCTCTGATTCCGGCAAAGAATGAAGCAACTACCTTGGGAAGAAATCAGAAGAATGTTGTGAACACACGTTTCCCCAAGAAGATCTCAAGTAGGGAAGCTGAGGAGACCCATGATTTTAGATTCATGAAATTGAGGGGCCATTCATCCAAAAGAATAACTATGTGGGATAAAACACAGATGAACCCATGTGGAAGATTCACACCAGCTGCAATAGTTCCAAATGACATATTGGTCATCTGGCTAGAAGATTTGAAAAGAATGAGGAATCTTGAAGATGAAAATGCCAAGGCTGGTGATAAAGGCAAAGAAAAACTTTCACGTAATGAAGACATAGTGCAGGAGAGATTGCAAACCAAGAAAAACACACGTGTAAAAGATGTTCTGTGTGAGAGATTCAAGAAATATGGTCACATTGCAAAAGGTTGTCTAACCTTAATACCAGAAAAAGAATCCGTCCTTAATAGGAGTAATAATGTATCATTCATAATGGCTATTAAGCAGAACAATTCTCCACACAAAGCATAAGAGAATGTGAAAAGAGCCATGACACATCAACACATATCATAACATATGTTGAAATGTTCAGGCATGAAGACTAGAGTGAACAGAGGAACTTGGTTGAGAAAAACACATCAACCATGCAGCTTATATTGATGAATCAAGTAGGAACCACCTTATTCCCATAATCATTTGTGTATTGTATTTGTGCTATTAATGCAGGGAATTGAAGGTGAAACATGCTCTCAGGGGGAGAACCTGAGAAGTAGTGAATGCTGTCAACTCTTGATAGCCAAGATGAAGAAGTTTCCATCCAGAGTAGATTATTCAAGTGATATTCAAAGATTAATATAATGAAGGATCACTCTTGATGAATATTATAAGGAGTGTTTCCCTTGAGGGGGAGAAAAATGAAGAAAATTCCAAAATCACTGTTTCAATCAATATCAACTCCAACTAGACTCAAATGCAGTTACTCTGTGAATTTCTTGATGAACATGTCAATGGAGAAGGTATGCCATTTCTAAATCTCTATCCCTTTGTTACTCATATCAAAGATCATTATACAAAGGGGGAGTAACTAAATTGATCAGTGACATAAGAAGAATGGATGTGTCCCAAGGTCACTTATCCTGCCGATAGCACTTGAATGTTTTTAATCTGTTTACTGATGTGAGTGAAAAAGTTTCAGGTTGATTATTCCCTATCACATTTGATTTTCTTCTACCTGAAATAAAAGCGGTAAACCCTTGAAGACAAAATACATGAGTTTCTCATCTCATGTTGGTATCATGATCTGTGAATAATGGTCAGCCTTGTTGACTTAATCAAATCCTCTTGTTTTTAACATCGAGCATTGCTCAAGTAGACTTAGAGTGAAATGATTAATGAAACATTGCTTAAGTATGGATTGATACCCTCCCTACCATGAACTTTGTATTTATTTTCAATAAGGGGGAGAGAAAGTGAAATGAAAGTTTGAAAAGAAAAGTTGATTGAAGAGAAGATTCTCATTTTGACATTGACGAATTCATTTCAGAAGATGTATAAGGTATTGACAAAAAAATACAAAGGGGGAGATTGTTGGAACCACTTTGTGTATAAGTCTGTATTTGTTGTCAATAGTTGTCAATGAAGATCAAAATGAAGGAAATCAAGAAGTACTCCAATGAAATGGAGGAATGGAAGATCAAAATGAAGGAGATCATGAAGTACTCCGATGAAGTAGAGGAATGGTAATTCAGAAAATTGTTGTAATGATCATCAGTTCAAAGAACATGTGTCAAAGGTGATACATTGTTTACAACAATGAAGAATGTGAGGTGTAATCCATATGAGGATGATTAAAGAAGAATGTGATTTTTGGATGAAGTCCATGCAATTCCTCCTTATTGCATGAGAACCATGTGTTTTGATGAAGACCATGAAATTACTCATTATTGCATGAGAACCATGGGATTTTATGAAGACCATGCAATTACTCATGATTTCATGAGAACCATGAAAGATACTTCTTGATGAATTGAATCATATGGTTTGCATGAAGTAGATCATGACTGTTGATGAAGAAGACAATGTGCAAATGATTGGAATTCTAATATGGCCGTGCGGGGATTGGGATTCTGAGATAGCCATGCACATTACATTTTCATAGAATATGATGATGCTAAAGTTATTCCTTCAAAGAATACATATCACAATAGTGGAGTTTGTGATAAAAGCAGAAGAGTTGCTGAAGGATTCAAATCACCGAGAATAAGTGTTTTTGAGGTGATTATTCTTGTTGACAAAGCAAAAAAATGACATACAAATTTGTTGAAAAAAGGGATTTCATGATGGCATGTAGAGTTCAAGAGTTGTGGTCAATGATCTATGTTTGTTTCAAGAACGCCGACAGAGGAATGGATGATGTGGAGGTGGTACAAAAAGATCATATACAAGGTATCACCATTTTCCAGTGTTTGCCAAATTTCAGGGCCTCAAAATCAACAAATGAAGAAAAGTGATTTTGGCAAAGGGAATTGCGTGTCGTACACTTGAAGGAGATGAAACTTGCATGCCAAATGTTTTTGAGGATCAGAAAATCAAAATGTGACAAAGGGATAAGGGTCGTGCAAGTGTTGGTTAGGTCGTGCAAGTGGACTTGCGCTCCGGTACCTAGGAGGATTGGAACTTGCACACCTATTGTTTTCCAAGGATAGAACTTAAAAATATGGCTAAGGAAATAAGGTCGCGCAAGTATTGGTTGGGTCGCGAAAGTGAGTTGTGCGATAGAGGCTAGGGGAGATGAGCTGCGCGCTGAGACTTGCGCCCCAAGGAGAGACCTACGCGCCACCGCGCAGGAGGTCCAGTTTGCTTATAAATAGAGGACCACCCTCCTCATTTCTTATGGAGTTCAACACTTAGAAAAATCAGAGGTCCCATCACACAGGTGTGGAAGTCGCGCAAGTATTGTGTGTGGTCGCGCAGGTGGTCTTGCACGCCAATATTTGAAGTTGCGCACCGGTTGTTGGTTGCGCGCCCAAGGCGGTTTGGGTGAGAAAGTAAGTGAGTCGTGCAGGTTAAGAGTTGAGGAAGGTAGTGTCGTGCTGGTGGTTTGGTGAGACCTACATGCCAGTTTGGACCTGCGCGCCGAAGACTTGCGCTCCGTATTGAGACTTGCGCGCTGGGCTTGGAGTAGCATGCCAGGTACTGCTGAAGCCCGCCATCCCTTATTTTTTTGAGCTGCACAAAAGCCGTAAGATTTCCCGATTCATTCGGTGAAAAGTGAGATTGAAGAAGAAATCTAAATGAAACATGCATGATCTCATGCATACATGATGAACTGATTATGTCAATTCCAATTAAGCTGAGCATCATTTATTGAGAAATCACATAAGTGATTGTGATCCAGGAAAACGAACACAAGGGGATCTAGTGCATTCATTCATTGCACTAAAGAAGAAGGATTGAACTAAAAAGAGCATCAGATCTGAACCCTGATGTAAGAAAAGTCTCATGTTTAATAGGAGACAAATAACTTCATGACAATATATTGAAGAGACCTTCACGTCTATAAACTGAGCGGGACTTCATCAATGATAGTGAGCCAGGGGGAGTCAACGGGAGTGACCCGAGGGACACAGTGAGCTATCCCTGAACCTTTTGTAAAGGCAGTGAGCCTGGGATAGAGTGACTGTTCCCAAACCATTGTAATCCACAACTAGTGAAGATTAGTGGAATTTGGTATGACTGGAAACTTGTTGGCGTATGCTCCTTGGACGTAGCCCTTAATGGTGAACCAAGAAAAATTGTTGTGTTATCTCTTTACATGTGAATGTTTCATTGCTGATCATATCCATCATACAGGTTTAAGTAGTTCCTACCAACTTGGGAACAAGATTCACAACTTTAAGAAGAAAAATTTGACACCCTGATTCACCCCTCCCCTCTCAGGGTGTCCCGGGGTCCTACATGTACAAAGCTGCACGGTGCCTGGTCCCGATGGCAGCTACCATACCCTCTAATTCTTCCAATCCGATTAGAAGATTTCTATCTCGATCATCTTTCTAGAATATAAATTAATGAAGTGGTAAGTTTTCATAGATTACCTCATTTTATTATATATGATTAAGATATTAGGATTACCTTGAAGTTCTCGATAAGTCTTCAAAAATATTTGAATAAAAATAGGAACATTATCATGACATATCATCCTTATAAAAATAGACCATTTGAGAGGATAATTGAAACCCTTGAAGATATATTGAGAGCATGTTCTATATATTTTAATGTTTTTTGGGATCAAAACCTTTCTTTGTTTGAGTTTTACTACAATAATAGATTTTACTCATGTATTCAAATGGATCCTTATAAATCCCTCTATGAAAAAAAAGTGAAGAAATACAATGTAATAGAATTAATTTGTAGAAATAAAGAGATTTTGACATGATATAGATTATAAAATGGTAGAGAAGGTTAGAAACATTCAATAGCATAACAATACATCTTGAAGTCAACATAAAAGTTATACTGACAATCATAGGAGATATATAAATTTAAAAGTTGGTGATAAGGTATTCCTATGAATATATACTTGGAATAAGGTCCTGATATTTATAAATATGGGAAAATTAATCCCTAGATATATCTCTCCCTTTGATATTCTTGATTGGATCGAGATGGTTGTTTATCTTTTAGTGATTCCACAGAATCTATCTCAAGTTCATGATGTCTTCCATGTATTGATTTTGAGGAAGTACATACCTGATCCTTCAAATGCACTAAACTCAGAGTTTTTACCTCCGGATAATGATATTTCTTATGAGGAATAAATTATGGATATTCTAGATCATAGAGAGAAAGTTCTGCAAAACAAGACCACTCATTTGGTCAATGTTTTGTGTTGAAACCATAAATTTGAGGAAGCTATGTAGGAACCCGAGGATGTAATAAAGTAGAAGTATCCTTAGTTTTATATATTATAGTGATATAGTTTCAAGGATGAAATTATTATAAGGTGGGTATAATATAATACCATGATATTTTATTATATATTTATTTTTAAATTAACTTTATTTCTTTGATAGTTTTCTTTACACACAATACCAAGTTTAAAAGAACCACAATATACAAATAAAATATTATTAATTAATGTGAAAATTATCACATAGAAATTGGAATGGAGAGAATTAATAGGAATAAATAAATTATGAAAAATTATTTTTCACACATTTGTAAAATTAATTCATTTGTTATCAATTTTTTTAGAAATGGTAATAAAATCATTTGAAGGTAAAAATATAAGTTTTTCTGAAAAACTATTTTATGCGCGCAATGGGTTTTTAACTTAATAAATTAAATTAATATCTATTTACGAATTATTTAAATGAATTTTTTATATAATATATTCAATAATATATTTTAACATTCATATAATGGTTTCTATAATCCATGGAATAAGAATAAGTCTAGTTTAGATCTTAAAAATGCATTTTTCTAAAAATGTTTTTTCATTTTTGTACACTTAATTTAAAATAAATTTCTACCAATTATAGAAATATAATATGGTAAAATGGATTCCATATTTTAAATCATAAAAATTAATATTATTTAATAAGTTCAACTTAATTTTTGGTTATTATAAATAGTTTGTGAGGTAAAAATTCACTACCAAGGTAAATGTTAAAAGGGGTTAACGAGGGGTTAAACTAAAGAGATAAGGGTTAAAATGACCTAAAAAATTATCTAAACCATATTTTATGAATGTTTTATGATCATGTATAATTATATATCTGAACTTGATCCAATTTTTTGCCACTTTCTCATTATAATTACTTTATTGTATTTTAATATTCTTAATAATTACAAGCGTGCCACTCCCATCGCTTATAAAAGGAAACCTCATCTTTAATATTCTACATGACACTTGATCTCTTTATCTCAAAAAATATATACTAAAGTAATCTCAAAAAATTCTTATCTATGACCTTAATTTTATATTCTTCCCAAAATACCCATCTAAGAATCCTTAAGGTGCTCTTCATTGGAGGAAACCTGAAGAAGTGGTATAAGTTCTTACCGATTTTTTTCATGCTTCTTTCTTATTAAAGATCATATAAATGTTATATAACCATATTAAAATTATTAAATAATTATATTTAATATAATTATATTTTTTATTTTTATGTTATCTTTATTTTATATCTCATTCCCATCCGTTGGAAAATGATAACATCACTCATGCGTACGTGTGGACTACCACCTCCACGAAGTGATGCAATTAATTTTTAATTTTATATTTACATGGAGGGTAATACAGATATATTTAATGAATATATATTATATTTAAGATATAAATATGATTCTTTAATAGTGATATTTTATTTACCTTTCTTTCATTCCATCCATTAAAAAGTGAAAACATCACTCGTGCGTATGTATGGACCACTGTCTCCCTGAAATGATGTAATCAATTTTTCATAAACACTTAATATAAATGGTTAAAAAATTATATATATTGAAAAAATATTATAATTATTTAATGATTATTTTTTTTGATCATAAAACCATTAACAAGGTTTATGTACCGAAACTATCAAACAAAAACATGCATAGAAAATAGAATAGTTTCCACCCAAATGTTCATTTAAATAAAGAACTTGTTAATAAAAGTATAATTATAAATTCTAAAGGAATTATAAATAGTAATTTATATGTGAATATGGTTCTATAATATATGTATAATAAATCTATATTTATTATATATGAGGTATGAACACGTACTAGGCAAGATGAGACTTGAGGTAAGTGTTTATGTTACGATATCATTTATTTTCAGGATTTTCTATGCTAAAATTACAATGAGGAAAATTATATGGATATTATGTTTTAAACACAAAATATTTTATTATCCTCTAGTTATTTATGGAATTTTCAAGTAATATTACTATATTCCTCTCTTTTTTACTTAAAATGACAGAGAAAATGTTTTTAATAAAAACTGATTATACTTCCTCTTTGGTAGATGAACTTTTTCTTCCATGTACATGTTCTTTAAAATGTCTTCAATAATGTTATTTTATATGATCCAATGATTGTTTAAAGTCCTATTCAACTATATTTTATTTTCATTTTATTTTTTTAAAAATGTTTTTTTAAATTTTTTCCGAACTAGTTATTTATGATTTTTTACAAAAAAGCATTAAAGGAATATTTGATTAAATATTTACCAAAAAACTTATTTTCCCACTATCATGACAGTTATTTTGTTTGAATATTACTTTATAAGTTTCTATGTTTATTTCAAAGTAATTTTTGTATCAATATTCTAGGATTTTTTATTTTTTTAATCCATCTAAAGAAAATGGTATTTTTCTTATTTTCAAAGAAATGTTAAAATTCTCCTCTAAAGGTATTTTTCATCTATGTAAATACACTTTAAGGATCATTATGATTCACTAGGGATATGATCTTATGATACCATACAATTTAATTCTTTGGATGGATTATAATGATTCTACGAAACTCATTTCTTTCCCATGAGTTAATTAAGTTATGATAAAATCTTTTTGAAACCCATTTTTTCCCCAAAATTTATACTTTTATGAAATGATGGAATTTCTATGAAACATGTTTCCTTTTTATGAGTTATGATATGATTAATTGATGATTTTTTATGATCTTGTGGCACACATATGTCTAATTTTTATTATGTAATGGATGAGACTAGAATTATATAGACTTCTAATGCATTGGGTAGAGAATGATATCTCATGAGGTAATATGAACTATAGTGGGGAGTAAAACTAGTTTAGTAAGGGAAAATATCCAATATGATAGTCTTGGGAGTGGAACTTGACTAAGGAAATGATGGAATTAGGAGAGAACCCAATCCACTATTATAATCTTGGCAGTGAGCCTTGACCAAGGAAATGATTTTCCTTTCTTATGTGTATTCCACAAACCTATTCTTCATGATTATGATATATTATCATGGATAATGATTGATTATTTATTATTAAACACTTTTATGACTTATGTATTTTTATATGACAAAACCGTGTGCCTTGATTCATGATTAAAGATCTTTTACCAATTAGGTATGACTTTTTTAAGTTATGATCATGTTCTCATATACTTTTTCTTATGATCACTTATGATAATCGAGTGATATATTCTACGTTTACCCTTACTGAGAATCTAAGATCACCCTTTCTTATGTTTCCATTCCCTAGGTTATGAATAAATATTTTAAGTATATAATGTATAATAAGTGTACTACGTGATAACAAATTTGTGGGAGATGATGAAGATATTTCATGAAATAAGATGATTTTTATATAGTATCCAAATACACTAAAACTTTATGGTTTTGGGGAATATATTATTATGAGTTTTATTGAAACATTCATCTAAAATGATTTAATATTTATTTATGAAATGATTGGGTCAAATTAATAGGTATCATAGAAGTGTTTAGTTATTTTTAAAGATTAGGATTAGAAAACTCTTGTCAGAACCCTTAGTATAAGTTTAATTATAGGAAACATCTTAAGTTATGGTAAATAAAGGAGTGTGGTGTTCCTATAAAATTCATCCATATCTAGATATTGGAAATTAGATATAACTATGACATAGATACACATAGGGGTAACCACTCTGAAATGGGCAGATTAGGTATTAATTCAATCTTCACTAGTTCATGAAGAGTGAGTCTAAGATTACACACTTGGATAGACACTCTTAGGGGATATGATTTAGTTAATTAAAATTCTATTTATGAACCATTTTTATAAATAATAGGACAAAACTTATGAAAAAATATTATAATCGATAGTGATATAATATGAACTTAAAGTTTTATGGGTTAAAATAAGGTGTCATAATTTAGAACATCATAAGAATGATTTTCATAATCATATGATTGTTTACTATGATTATAAATGTTTTATACTAAAACTATGTTTTTTGGTTTTAGTCAATGACTGAAACCAGGAGAAATCATGTGAACAATGAATGTGAAAACCAATGAAATAACTATTCTAATGAGTAGACAAATGAAATGGGAGCTGAAATGATCAAACTTGTAGTTATTCCAAACCAGTTATCTTGATTTATGATTAAAAACCTAAACCTTGTTGAGTTTCCTAACACACCTAATATGAAAGAAATGGAGTTTGATAGGAGTTAAATTTATGAAGACCATAGAGGAAATAAAATTCTATTTCATAAATGTTATGAATGTTGCAAGAAGCACTCATAGAAATTTATAAAAATAATAAGAATATGCTTTATATATATATAAAATAAGGGCATAGAGAAACTAATTCCTAAGGAAAAATGAAGAGTTATTTAGAGGGAAATAAAGTTCATTATAAGGTCCCAATAATTGTTCAATATATACGTGGGGAACTTAGGCATTATCTGAGGCAATGCCCCAATCCAAGGGATAACTCTTAGAAAAATGAAATTCCTATGCTAAATAAATCAATAATGTGTGTCATGATGGTTAAGGTGAAGCTATCCTCCACTCTAGAGTTGGGGATGTAATAAAAATGTTTTTAATAATGTACCTTATACAAATATAATTTCTCATCCTTAGTGTAATTTGATTTGTTTTGTGCATTTATAGTCTATATATATATATATATAGATTCTAAATAAATTTCTAGAATAAGGAAATCAAATTTTATATTCTATATCAAACCTTGATTATTTATCATTATTTGGATGAATATTAACTTCAAATAGAAACTACATTCATTGAATGAGTCTTATTACCTATTCATGAAGGATATTTATCTCAAATAGTTTTGTAGAATATAAAAATAGAATATATGAATATTGTTTATGAATATGATGATGTATTTTCAGAAGACTTGCCTAGTATTCCTATAAATCTTGAATTTTAGTTCTTAGTAGAACTCATACCAGGTGCTACACATTTTTCAAAGAATCTATATAGGATATCCCTAACTGAGTTAGAGGAATTGAAGAAGAAACTCTAAGGGAATTTTGATAAGGGATTAATACACCCTAGTTCATCATCAGGGGGTTCTCTTATTCTTTTTTTAAGAATAAAGACAGGTCAATGTGTCATTGCATTGATTATAAAAAATTAACAAGATCAATATCAAGAGAAATTATCCTCTACCCCATATTGATGACCTGTGCATAGAGCTCAATAATTTTCTAAGATTGAACTTTATTTTTAATATCATCAATCGAGGGTCAAAAAGGAGGATAAACCCAAGATAACCTTTCATAAAAGGTATAATCATTATGATTTTTTGGATACCATTTGAACCTATTAGTTATCTTAACATCTTCTTAAATTTAATGAATAGAGTCTTTAGATATTACCTTGATCAGTTTGTGGTAGTCTTTATAGATTATATTCATAAATATTAAAAGAGTAAGGAAGATCCTAAAGACCATTTCAAGATTGTGTTGAATAACCTAAGGTTAGAGAAGCTACATGAAAAATTCATAAAGTGTGAATTTTGGTTATAGAAAGTTTCATTCTGGGGTCATATAATCTCAAGAGAGAGTATATCGATGGATCCATAAATGATAAAAGTTATTGAAAATTTTCCCAGAACAACCAGTATGATTGAAATCCATAGTTTTATTGGGTTATATGGATACTATTTATTCTTTGTGAGATATTTCTCATGTCCATAAAATCTAATAACCAAGTGAAATCATAAGGGATCCAAGTTACATTAAACAAATGAATGTGAGGAAAATCTTAAGGAACTTAAAGAAGTTTGGCTAATTCAACTTTGCTCATACTACCCTATAATATTGAAGGGGTTTTAATCTGTAGCGATTCATCGAAGAAGGTACTAGGATGAGTCCTCATGTAAAATGATTTGGTGATAAATTACGCCTCACACCCATTTAAAATTCACGAGAAAAATTATCCGACTCTGGATTTGGAGTTGGCAATAATAATTTTTGCATTGAAAATATGGAGGCATTATCTTTATAGTGAAATATTTGATATATATACCGACCATAAAATATTTAAGTATATATTCACACAAAAATAGTTAATTATATATTATAGGATATGGTCATAATTGATTAAATATTATTATTACTCAATACATTACCACACTGGGATAGAAAAAAATTTGGTTAATGCTCTGAGTTGGAGGGAACATGATAGTTTTTCCATGATGATGATTGAAAGAGATCTAATACTCATGTAATTTTAGAGGATAGACCTTAAAATCACAAGGGAGGGAGAAAATTTATATCTTTCTCAAATTAATGTTCAACAATCAATCAATGTAAGGATTAATGAGGCACAAAAAGAAGACGTGGAACTATAAAAGAAGGTGAAGAATGTTCCTTGTGTTAAATCATGATTGTGATGGAATGATAAGTTTTAGGAACTGAGTATGTGTCCCATAAATACCAGAAATGAAGAAGGTGTTATTAGAAGAATCTCATAATTTATCATTCTCAATTCATCTTATAAGTATGAATATTTATAGAGATCTAAATGAGTATTTATAGTGAGACATCATAAAAAAATATATTTTAGAGTATATATATATTGATGTCTATTATGTTAGTAAGTTATGGTTGAGATATAGAAGTTTAATAAGATATTATAACCATTACCCATACCAGAATGGAAATGGGAAAAATCACTATGGATTTCATCCTTAGACTCCCTGAAACATATAAAGGCCATAATTCTATGTAGGTTATAGTTGATCTCTTAAAAAAGTTAGGAAATTTTATTACAATAAGATAATATTTATATCTTGATAATATTTTAAGTATATAAATTATGTAAGTTTTAAGATTTTATTTATTACCACATTTTGTTATATCTGATAAGGATATGAGGTTTACCTTGAAGTTATAAAGAAGTATTTAGAAATATTTGAACACAAAGGTAACTTTACCATAAAATATCATCCTCAGACAGATGGAAAATCTGATAGGAATGTTAAAACACTAGAATATATGTTGATATAATGTTCTATTGATTTTAAAGGTGGTTGGGATCAACACCTTTATCTGGTTGAGTTATCTTACAACAATAGCTTTTAATCAAACATTCAAATGGATCCATATGAATCCCTCTATAAAAATGAGTGTGGAACTTAAACATGTTTAGATGAAGTTGGGGATATAAAATTATTGGGACACAAGTTAGATGAAGAAATAGTAGATAAGGTTAGATCCATTGAACATCACATTAGGGTGGCTCAGATTTGATAGAAAAGTTATACGAAAAATCATCAGTAAGATATAGAGCTTGAAGTTGGTGACAAGGTATATCGATGAATATATACTTGGAAGAAGGTTATGATATTTGGAAATAAGGGAAAGTTAAACCCTATATATACCAATACCTTTGATATTCTTTATTAGGTCATGATATTTTCTTATAACTTGGTAATTCCATATAATCTCTATCAAGTTCATGATGTGTTTCATGTATCATTTTTGAGAAAGTAAATACTTAATGATTCCCATATACCAAACATATGGAGAATGATATCTATTATGAAGAATAACTGATGGAGATTTTGGATCATATAGATAAATTTATACGGAATAATACCACTCACCTGGTCAAAGTTTTGTGGCAAAAACATAAATTTGATGAAGCAATGTGGGAACCTGAGGATGTGAGGAGGTAAAAGCATTCTTAGTAGTTTTTATCATAGTAATTGAATTTATTTAGAGAAATTATTATAAGGGGGTATAATGTAATACCCAGATATTTTATGATATATTTCTCTTGAATTTTTTTTATTTCTTTGATAGTTTTCAATACACAAAACACCATGTTTAAACAAATCATGATATACTATTAAAATATTATTATTTAATGTGATAGTTATTACCTAGCTGTTGGATTGGAGAGTATGAATAGAAATAAATAAATTATGAAAATTTATTTTTTACACATTTATAAAATTAATTCATTGGTTATTAATTGGTTAGAAATAAAAATAAAATCATTTGAAGTTAAAACGACATGTTTTTCCAAAAAACTGTTTTTATACGTGCAATGTGTTTTTATATTAATAAATTAAATTAATATCTAAAAATGATTTTTTTAATTTATATATGTATATAATATATTTAATAAAATATTTTTACATTTATCTAATGATTTTTTGACAAGGCATGGAATAAATATAAATCCAGTTTTATGCTTAAATATGTATTTATCTAAATACAATGTTTGTTGCATTTTTCACACTTATTTTAAAATTAATTTCCACTAGTTATATTAATTGAATATTGTAAAATTTATTCCATATTTTTAATCATAATAATTAATATTACTTTATAAGTCTATAATAATTTTTGGTCATTATGAAAAGTAACAAAGGTAACAATTCATTACTACGATAAAGGTTAAAAGGGGTTAAACTAAAGATATAAGAGTTAAAATGACCCAAAAACTTGTCTAAATCCTATTGTATGAATATAATTAGATCCTATATTATCCTATATCTAAACGTTATCTAATTTTGAGTCACTTTACCAAGATATTGACTTTATTATATTTTAATATTCTTAATAATTACAAGTGTGCCACTCCCCCGACATATCAAAGGGAGCCTCCTCTACACTCTTCTCCACATCACCTAATCCCTTTATTTTGACCAATATATTACCAAATACTCTAAAAAAATCATTATCCATATTATTTAGGTTATTTTATTCCTAAAATACCCATCCAAGAATCCTTAAGGTTCTCTTCAAAGGAGGATACTCGAAGAAGTATATGGTGTTACTAATGTTTTTCACGTTTCTTTATTCTTAAAAATCATTTAAATATTTTATAACCATAATAACATGATTACATAAGTATATTTATTATAATAATTTGTTTTTATGTTAATTATATATTTTTTTCTATCTCCTTCCCATCCGTTGAAAAAATATAATGTTACTCGTGCGTACATGTGGATTTCCACGTCCACAAAGCAATGCGATTCATTTTTCATTTCCTATTAAAATGGATGGTTATTAGGATATATTTAATGAATATATATTATATATATTATATAATTATAAATTTTTAATGGTGAATTATCATTTACCTTTCTTCCGTTCCACCCATCAAAATGTGAAAACATCACCCATGCGTGCGTACAGACCACCGTCTCCAAGAAGTGATGCAATTCATTTTTCATCACCACTTTATGCAAATGGTTATAAAAGTGTATATAATGAATAAATAATATACTTATTTAATTATTAATATTATTTATATTATGAAACCATGACCAATGTGAACATACCAAAACTATCAAACCAAAACATACAAAGAAAACTAACAATTTTCACACGAATGTTCATTTTAATAAAGAAATTATTAATAAAATGATAATTGGAAATTATAAATAAATTATGAATATTATGTTGTGTATGATTATGGTTATAGATTATATGTATAATAAATCTATATTTATTATATTTTATGATTGAGAATGCATTTAGTAAGATGATACTTGAGGTAGAAGTCTGTGTTACAATATCATTTCTTTTCTGGATTATTTATCCTAAATTTATGTTGAGGGAAATTTTATGGATATTATCGTTTAAAATGCATATATTTTCTTATAATATAGTTATTACTATAATTTTCCAGTAAAATTACCATTTCCACCCTTTTTTACTTAAAATGATCAATAAAATGTTCTTAAGAAAAACCGATTGTATTTCCTTTTTGGTCGATGAAATTTTTCTTATATTTCCAAGTTCTTTAAAATCTTTTTAAGAATGTTATTTTCTATTAGAAAATAATTGTCTAAATTAATCTTAAAGCATATTTAATTTCTTTTTAATGTTTTTAAAATTAATTTTCACAATGTTTTCCAAACTGGTTATTTATGACTTTTTACAGAAAGTGTGAAAAGAATATTTGTTTTAACTTCTACCACATGAATGAATTTTCCCACCATCATGAATACTCATTTATTTTAATATTAATTTAAAATTTTCCATATATATTTTCAAAGAAAATATTTTTCTTAATATTCTTGGAATTTTTAGTTTTAATGATACTGAAAGATAATGATATTTTCTTGGTTTTCAAAGAAAATTTTCAAATTCTCTTCTAGAGGTATATTTTATCTATTTCCAAATACTTTAAAGATTTTTATGTTTCACCAGGGACATGATATTATGATACTATCCACTTTTATTCTCTATATGGATTATGATTATGATGATTTAAAGATGATTCTATGAAATTTGTTTTGTTCCCATAAGTCAATTAAGTTATGATGAAATCTTTATGAAACCCATTTATTTTCAATAGGTTACGATTTGATGAAATGATATAACATTTATAAAAAATATTTCCTTTATATGTGTTATGATATTATTAATTGATGAATGTTTTATGATATTGTGGCACATATATATATATGTATTTTATTATGTGATGGGTGAGCCTAAAATTATATAGCCCTCTAATGCATTAGGTAATGAATGACATCTCATGGTATAATATAGACTAGAATAAAGAGTGAACCCAATTTATAAAGGGAATATATTCAATATGTTAATCTTGAGAGTGAACCTTTATTAAGTAAATGATGGATGAGAAGTGAAATTGATAAACTATGATAGTCCTGGAAGTGATACCAGACTAAGGAAATGATTTTCTATACATATTTGTATGCTAAAAGTCTATACCTTATTATTATGATATGTTTTCATGTATCATGATTTATAATTGATGATTATACACTTTTATGACTTATGTCTTTTGTTATGACAAAACTTTATGCCATGATTCTTGATTAAATATATTTAACTAATTGGGTATGTATTTCTTAAGTTATGATCATGTTCTTATACCCTTATGCTTATGATCACTTATGATCATCAATTGATATCTCTTATATTTACCCTTGCTGAATATCTAAGATCTCAATTTCTTATATTTACTTTCCATAGGTTATGAAGAATGTTTTTAAGTAGGGTATATCTAAGAAGTGTAATATGTGAGAATAAATTTTTGGGATATGTTAAAGATATTTCATGAAATAAGATGATTATATATCTAAAATCTATAGAAAATAAACCATTATGGTTTTGGGGTATGTATAGTTATGATATGTATCAAATAATCATCTAAAATGATGTAATATTTATATATGAAATTCTTGGGTTGCCTCAATTCCTCCCTTATCAACTCAAAAAAACTATTAACTCTTGATGTAATCGACCTTTCATTACAAGCTCTATAATTTAATGCTCTAACAAACATAAATGAAGCACCATATTTTTTCTTATCCTTATTAGAATATCTTTTGAAGAGAATATTATATTTCATTAAAGTTACAATGATACCATCTTGACTTAACTTAGTAAAATTATTTATATCATCAACTGTGGTCCTCTTAGACTCCCACTCATTCAGAAGTATGCCTTTTACTTTTTGGATAAATTGTTTGTATGATAAACATTTCTCTCTAAGCGATTATAGAATATTAATGTTTTTGATCAATATTTGATAAACTAGAGTTACATCTACAATAGGTATAAAATCAAATTATTGATAATGAACTTTTATTATAGCCTTCTTAGTATCCAACACCTTTAAAGTTATAAAGTGTATAACTTCCCATTTATTTTAAATTTCATTAGATTTTCGACAAGATAAAACCTGATTATATATGTTTCATTAAATAGAATATAACAATGTATTTCTTACTTGTAAATTCAACTAAAATCTGCATTTTTCCATAATATTAAATATTTCACTTATTTTTATGGAATATTATAACTACCTATCAACATAAGAAAATTTTCAACTCAAGTGTTAATAATAAAAGTCTCTATACAATCTCTCAAACACTCATAAATATTTAAATTTAAGAGAGGATTTTTATTAAGATTAAGATTGTTGATACTTAAAACAAGTATTATTGCAATAAAAAAACATTTCTATACCACATTGTAAGGTGTAAGGAAAAATAAAACCAAATTCTGATAAACAAATAAAAATAAAAATAATAATATAAGTCTTAGTCTCATACATAGAGACCCACTATGATACCAAATTTTGTCCAAGATTACCATGGAAGGTAAAATACTAGAAGGGCGTGAATTTTTATAGAAAACATGTCTTATAATTTTTCCCACCAAAAGTATTCAAAGTAATGGATGATATAAACTTCTATATAACCCATAGAAAATAATAGTAAAAAAAATACACAACTAAAATTATACTTGTCAGAATTTTATAAACTCTTGAAAAAATAAAATACACAATGGAGATAAAAATAAGTAACAAACCTATAAGAACAACAAAAATTAAAAAAACATGAAGTAACTATTAGAAAAACAAGTTCTATTTGAAGGATATTATAAACCATACTTTTACCCAAAGTATTTTTATAATTTGTAAACTTGATCAAGGTATCAAATTTAACATATCAAAAGTTTTATAATCTAATCCCTTGGAATCCCACAACTTTATATCCATCATAAGGTATTATTGTCGCAAAAAAATCCATATTCTAAACCTATAAACCATCAATAGATATGACTAAATAAGTTATACTTCTATAAACTAAAATATCATGATCACATAAATCAGATACAACTATATCTTTCTCCTTAAAAGACCTATATCTCAAAGGATTATAAATTCAACAATCACAAAATAAATAACAATATTTTTACAACAAAAAATTCACAAATTAACTCTTATAAGAACAGTTATAAATAAATGTTATAGTAATTATAAACTCTCACAATAATAATAATTTTCACGAATTTAAGTAATTAGAGACTTTTCAAAAGGTCAATATTCCTTCCTTCTCATTCTCAAAGCCATTGTCCAATTTATGGGAAAACTATCAGTGGTAAAAATATGTACTCCTTGGGATCAATTATAACTACTTCAAAATAATTTTCATCATCCATAAATAAACTAAGGATAACTCTAAACCTATCGATAGAGTAAGTTATGAACCTTCAGAGTGATCATACATTCAGTGAAAGAAAACTATCATGATTTTTCAGTTCTTCATAAATTTTCTCTATAAAATTCAACCTTAAAATCTTCTTAATTAAAGTGAATAGATTTTTATCCTTCACAAACATAAATAACTAAAAAAATAAGCTAAACCAGTTATAAATTAAATTATATTATGATTTTCAAAACAAGGATATGAAAGTGATCTTTGACCCAACATTATATTAATTCATGGAGTATGTACCTTCCCTATTATTCCTCTCCTTACTATGAATTTATCTAAAGCTTTAATCTATATATTTCCTTAAGTGATTATATATATTAAGTTCATTATGTAATATTTTAATAGGAATATTATTAATGATTTAAATAATGTTTAAAATTTCATATATAATCATTTTGAATAAACCCAATTTTCCCAAGACACTAAACCTTTTGATTCTATATTTTATTATCGTTATGTTATTTGTATTAAAAATGATGTAATAATCATATATAAAATATTTGGGTTTCTATAGTTGTTATTGAATAAAGTTTTATTTAATATGGGAATTAAGTTAGAAAAATATAACTTAGGATAAACTTATTGATCCCATAGGTGAAGAATTCCATATTGATTTACATATGTGAATAAATTATTTAGACATTATTTCTTGAATTATATTTTGTTATATTCTATTTTATTTTTCAAAATGGTAGTAAATGAGAGAAACCATTCCATTAACCCATGTGATGGAAAGTGAAACAATTGTCCAAATGAAATTCCTAACATAATGGGAGGTGGAGTTCAAAACCTCATGGTAGTGCTTAAACAATTTTCCCAGGCTATGAATAATAACCTAGATTATGTGGAATGTCTTGATTCACCTAATAAGTAGAAATTATCCATTTATTCCTTCATGTTCCAATGACTACCAACATTTAGTAGATCTTATGATCCACTTATTATATCATAAAGGTCCAACTCCATGAGAAATATATTTTTCATGATTTATTGTTCTGAGAAGGAGGAAGTCAACATGACCATATTCCATTTAGAAGAATAATCTTATTAGTTGTGGTAATATATAAAGATTACAATTATAATGTATAATGTATAAGAAATTGAGTGGGAATAATTTAAGAAAAAATTTCTTGACATGTATTTCCCTTGAAATATTCTCTGAAAATCTCTACCTCTTAGAGTCATTGTCAGCTATTAAGAAATAGTTTGGTGTGTTCTAAAATTAGAGATGAAGTTTTTATAATAGTCTCCTGGAAATTATGATATAAAATTAACGATGTAATTTCAATATAGAGAATCAAATTATAATAGAGACAAGAATATCCAATAATCTACATGTCAAATACATGGAAGGAAACCCCATGTAAATTTCATTAAAAGAATTCATAAATGCTTCATGTGTGGAATATAAGGGCATAAAGCTTATTAATGTTTAAGAGACATGAATAATATAACCATATGATGATGGAAAGGAAATATCTAATACTCCACCGATGGTCCAATGCTTCAAATTCAAGGAAATTTTGCACTATATAATATAGCTCACCAAACCAAGGGTATTCAAGGGTAATTAATGTCATAAAAACCTTATCCAATAGTGAAAGATAAAACAAACCCCATCACCACCACTAATACGTGGAAATATAATGAATTAGTGTAAGTTTCACTTACTATTCAATCATGAATGGTGTATTTTTTATTTGATTTTGGTTTTACGCTTACATTATATCCTACATGTTTGATAGAACTATTGAACCACCTCCCTAATACCTTAAAGTACATATATCAATGAAATTACTTAGTGGTGTAATCATTTCAACCCAAGTATTTTAATATTCCCTAGTTAGTATATGTGGGAAGATTCTTACAGTGAATCACATAATCCTTTATTTGATACAATTTGGCACTATACTTGACATTGATTAGATCTCATTATATATAGCTCACATCGACTATCAAGAATAAAAAATATCATTCTATATTCTGAATAATCTTATTATCATATATAATTTCAAGGAAGATTATGAATCCCATTTAGAAAATATCTCCATGGTGTGGGTGTTGATACCTAATGAATAAATATAACTTGACCTAATTATTGATATAAAGGAATGAATCATCCTTGAGAACATGCCTATTATAAGGGAATATTTAGATATATTCCTTGATGAATTTTTAGCCTTTACCTAGATAATGAGGTAGAGTTCTTAATAGAACTCATACCCTGATCCTCACCTATATCTAAGAGCCTCCATTGAACTGCCTTGATAAAATAGTAAGAGATAAAGAAGTAATTAAAAGAGAATTTTGAGAAAGGGTTTATACTCCCTAGTGACTCACCATAGGGTGCACTAGTGATCTTTTTCATGAAGATGGATGGGTTAATAAAACTTTTCATTTCCTACAAAGTGCTCAAAAATATCACTATATATAAAAAGTATCCACTTCTAAGGAGTGATTACTTGTTTGATCAACACCAAGGATCTCAATACATCTCAATTATAGACCTTCATTTTTTACATAATTAGCTAAAGGTAATTATAGAAATATTTAAATGATAACTTTTCATATAAAATATGGTCTCTATGAGTTTATAGTGATTATATTTGAACTTCAAAATGTCCCATAAATGTTCATAAACTTGATGAATAGGTTCTTTAGAGAATAATTTAATAAATTTTTCCTGTTAATTATTGATATTAGTCTCATATACTACAAGAGAAAAGTGGAACATAGATAGAATGCATGTATTGTGTTGACAACTTTAAGGAAGTACATGTTGTATGATAAGTTTAAAAAGTGTGAATTTTGAACGAAAAAAATAACATTATTAGGGAATTTGATCACAAGTGAAGGAATTTTTGTGGATATTTCAAAGAAAACTTCAATTGAGTAATATCCTAGATCCAAAATTTTCATAAAAATCTTTAGTTTTATTTGATTACCTAGGTAGTACTAATGGTTTGTGGAAAAATTATCATGATTTGCTTGTCCACTAACTAAGTTTACATAGAAATGGGTAAAATATGTCTAGATAGAAGAATGAAAGGAAGGATTTAATGATCTTAATAAGAGGATAATCACTACACATATACTCACACTCTCCTTAAGTGGAGAGTGGTTTGTGATATAAAATGAGGCTTCAAATAAAGTCTTGGGTTGTGCACTTATAAAAAATGATAAAGTGATAGATTATGCCTCATGATAATTAATGATTCATGAGAAAAACTTCATAACACATGATTTGGAGTTATAAATTGTGATATTTTTTCTTAAAAATTTAGAGATACCACCTCTATGGATATAAGAGTGAAATATATAGTGATCACAAGAGTTTAATGTATACATTTGTTAAGAAATAAAGCCAATTCCATTTTCCATTCAAATTACTCAAAAGGTGAGTTCACTAAAAGATAGAGTGAATTTTATGGCTTGGATAGTGGTAGTATAAACTCTATTAGAAGGAAAATATATTGGATTGGTATTATCCTATGAATATTTGTGTTGACTGTGATAGATGATTCAATTACGTAGAAGAGGAAAATATTTCTTATGTCATGGGAAATCTAAGTAAGATTTATGAAAAAAGGTGATGTGTAAGGTTATTTACTGGAAGTAATGATAAGGATAATGAAATAAATAATATATTGATCAAAACTTGTGGTCAATGGATAGATTCTTTCAAAATTCATAGGTTTGTTCTACCGATTGGACAATTAAACTCCTCTATATAGCTGGTGTTTCTCCCCTACACATGTTACTAGTATTTCACTTTTATCTTTGATCAAATTATTTCTTATATCAATATTTATTTATTATGAAATTAAAACTTTCATCTTTTGAGTAGTGAAAAGTTTAGAAGTTTTATCCCATGGATGTAGGACTTAATGTCTGAACCATGTAAAACATTTTGTGCGTTTTTTTTCCTATTGTTTTTTTTACTTTCTTGATTTTTATATGAAATGTGAGTTAATTGTATTGTGTAGTATTTTTTGACATAGTGAGGTGATTTGGGTGATAATATTTCTATATTATTTCATGCTAAGATCAATAGTGAGAAGACCATTCTAGAGGATCATCTTCCACTACATTTCTTATCTTTCGATTAAGTAACTTATGATCAAGGAAGTTAGTGTGATTTTGATCATGGGTTTGGTCTCATTCTCCCAATAATTGGGGTCAAAGATTGTGGTTGTTACTCACTCTTATCACACTCAATATTAGACTCAATATCCTCACACTATTTCATAAAATTTATTTCATTTCAAGTGGGAGCTTATAATTAGTTAAATGTATGAAATTGAATAAATAAAAGTCAAGAGTTGATAAGTTCAATGAAATAGACTATGGATTCTGGTGGATACTGATCAAAGATAATCTCATCCAAAAGCACCTATAACTTCTATTTTTTAGGTTAGACAAGAATTTATGAAAAAATATTAATGGGAAATGGTTTATAGGAAAGTTCATGGATTGGTAAAGATGTCACTTACCCAAAATATAGCCTTTAACATCTAGAGAAGGAAACTAAAATAGAGTTGATGAATTCCCTATAGGCTATGTATGATATTACTAAAATACTTAAAAAAGTGTTCTTGATGTGACCGTTGTTCATAAGGGGCTATAATAAGGTATAATAATGACATATCATGTGATCAATTTGAGAAGAATGTAGAGCTAACTTGAAACAGTGAAGGTATCTTTCATGGATGATGCTAAGGAAATCCTTCTGCTCTTTTCACTACCAAAATCATGGGATATAATGATAAAAAATATTATTAATTCTTGTGGAAATACCAACTTGATATTTTATGATATCTAAAACTTGATCCCCAATGAAGATATATAAAGGAGAGAGGTCAAAACACATTAAGTTAATGATTTTAAAGATGAAATAAGAGGACTCTTAGATCAAATGAGAGATTGGAAAAAAAGAAATCAGATGATATATCTTGATAAAAAACATTGAGAAAAGTTGAATAGACCTGGTCCTACATTTTGGCCTTAAGGGAAATGTGAGTATATCAAAAAGTACTGTATAAGTGGTGAAGAAGTCATCAGAAGGACGTCTTCTAGTTGTAAACATTTCATGAGAATATCTAAGTGATGTAGGATCTATTATTAAGTTTCAATAATCTAGTGTAATTATGGGTTGTTTATTATGGTTAATCATTACACTCAATGGTAGATAAAGGATGTATGGTCAATTATATATATATATATATATGGAATATTCGACAAGGTATAATCTTCAGATGATGATGCTTTTGAAATATTGGGAAAGGAGATGTTTATATTTGTTTGAATAACCAAATATTCTTTAGACTCAAATAATTTAGACATATATCTGAACTATGGAAGAACCTAATTTTCAATGGAGTTTGGAAAGTGAATAAAGTATCCATGGTGGTGGAACACAAAGTAAATGAATGGATTCTTTATCTAACCAATGGATTATATAGAGATTCATTTTTTGTAAGGTTAACTTATTAAGATCCATAGTTATGGAATTATAGGCTTGGAAATCTTATTAATAAAAATATTAAAGTTATAATGGTTAAATGTATGATATAGCTTGATTATACTGGCATTGAATATCATGAAAGCTTTGTGCTCTAGATGAAAAATAAGGTATCATTCAATAAAAGTGACTATAATCCTAGGAGTTGGAAGTTAGTTCTATTTCACTTCGATGTGTATCTCAATGAACCAGTTTTGTACCAAATAGCTTATATTTAATTTTTCAAAATTTTCAGTGATTCTATAAGTAATGTTTGGGTTTACTTCCTTAAGAATAAATTTGATGGGTTCTGTGATTTTTTTAGTGTAAACCCATGGTGGGGATAGAGTATGGTAAGAAGTTGAAATGATTAAGGTATGATAATAGAGGTTAGTACAATGTCAAGAAGTTATGAAGCATTATACTGAAGAAAGGAATCATGTTAGAGGGGATAGTTCCAAGAACACCATAGTGTAATAGTGCAGTATAAATAATTAAAATTACTTTATTAGAGAAATATCAAATCACATGGCTTCACTTAGGGAAACCCAAATAAATCTAGGTTTTGGTTTTGAACATAATATATAGTCTCTTAAACTAATGTCCTTCATCAAAAATTGGTCAAGAGATTCCAAAATAGCGATGTTTTAATAAGATATCAGACGTTGGACACTTTAGAGTCTTCAATAGCCTTACCTATTACTATTTTTATGCTAAGTACATAGATAAGCTGGAGGAAAAGTACAAATATTATTTTCATGTGTTCTATATAAATTAAGAATTCATATTTTTTCTATGGGAATATGATAGGATACAAGTCATCATGATCCAAGATATCCAATTCAATGATAGGGTCTTGTGAAAGGACTGAAACTTGGAAGAATAAAAAGTTGAAGTCAAGGGATCAATTACTAATGTTCAAGTTGATCTGAATAATAACACTAAAATAAAAAAAATTCTATTGATTTATGTGTTAATTGTAGTTTTTCTAGAATTTAGACCGGTATAAGACATGCTGGAATGGTATAGAATTGAAAAACTATAAGGGAAAGCTTTAGAAGTTGGGGAATAAAAAGTTGGAGCTCCAGAAGTTATAGAAGCATAAGATGCAGTATTGGAAAGATCATATTGAAATGTTTATTAGATGAGATATTATAGTGTAGGAGGTCAATCCATAGGTTTGGGGAAGCCATGAATTTATTACTTATAATGGGTGGAGGATAAATCTAACTACTATAAGAAGTTGAAACACTCAGTGACTCAAAATAGTGGGAGTGAACAATGAAGGAATAAATGGATTACTCAGAGTTTAATGGAACTTGACAGCTGACCAAAAATCCACATGGAAAAATAGTACTTATGACAAATGAGTCTTCTATTTTAATTAAGGATATTATGGATTGAAGAGGTATAAGTTAAGTCTAGTGGTGATGGTTTCCGAATAAAAATAAGGAATAAAATTCTTATAAATTTTCTCATTGGTAGTTAAACTTGATACCTTCTAGATGGTTATAATCATGGTTTCTTATGATGATCTTAATCATAAAAAGATAAAATAAAAAATGACCTTACTTTATGAGGACTTTGAGGAATATATTTATATGAAGACACCTAAATTTTTAAATGATCATTAGAATGAAAACAATTTCTATTGATTGAAGTGAATCTTTTATAGCTTGAAGTAGGCAACTTGTTACTGAACTATAAGTTTTATGGTTTCATGGATGAGGAAGGATTCACATGGAGCAATGCAGATCACCATTGCTTCTAGAAGTCATTGGATGATGTAATTCACATAATTATTATTCTTTATGTGGAAGACATATTTCTTTCTATACTATAAATTAAAAGGATTCATGAGATAAAGTGTGAATTTTAAAGAAGGTTTGAGATGAAAGATCACATATAAGACAAAAAGATTCTGGGAATGAGAATTGAGAGGGATAAAAAATCCAAATTTTTGGTTCTATCCTAGAAGGAAATTTTTTTTAAGATAATCAAAAGGATTGAGGTGACTAGATATAAACTTGTATCAACTCCTTTGACTGGTTATTTCATATTTTCAAAGGAAAAAGTACCAAGCACAAAATTAAATTTTCAATACATAAAGAATGTTCCATTTTCATCACCTATCAGATGTTTGATGTCAATGGTGATTTTCATGTGACAAAATATTTCCTTTATAGTGGGATTAGTGAGACATTTTATATCATCCTGAAAATATTACCACATAATTACATGACTTAAATAAAAAATTACATTACAATATATTCCCAAGACATTTTAGGTATATAGTTTTAGAGAACTTGGATAAAACATTAAATAAAAAAACCCATGTTTTGTTTTTCAATTAATGGAAAATTTTCCCACTATATAATAAAATTTTTAATCCATAAAAATCCTACAACATCTCCAAAAAATTCTCTACACATGATACTCTTTTAGATATATCTTGTGTATTACATTTATCTATAACCTATGGAAATGAAAACATAAGAAAGTGTTGATCTATGATGCCCATTAATGGTAAAAATAATTTATAGGCATAAAAGATCATAACTGAGCATAATATGGTAATATGGGTATAATTAATAAATTTATACCAAATAAATCACATATCATAAATCATAGAATAATTCTTGGTATAACATAATACATGAATCAAAAGAGTGTGGAAACATGATTCAATTAACACGAGCCATGAGAGCATAACATAGTTATAATAATAATCATAAAACTAAATAATATTTTAAATATGACACAAAAATAAGTATAGAAACCTTATGTCAAGGATGATCACCAAGAAATTCATCACACAATTGGATTGGTCTAACCACCCTGGTACCTTATTGGGATTTGGATAATCCTCCCATGTACCATTGATTTTGGGATAAATCATCTCATTAACCCCTTTTTATTGGGATAAATACTATAATATACCCTTTTCTTGGGATAAATACTCTTGTATACCCTTTTAGTTGAAACAAAACCCTCTAGTGTACCCTTGGGCTTGGAATTAATCATCCAGTGCACCCCTTTATCTTGGGATAAATCCTTCCATGTACCCTTTGGATTAGGATAAATCCTACATTGTACTCTTTGATCTCATGAGACATAAAATTAAACCAATGAATTGGATGTAAATATAGGATCCCACTCATCATCATCTATACATCTGTGTGCCACATAGAACAAGTCATCATATCATAAAGAACCCAAGGAAATAAAATGTGGTTCACATATTTTTCAAATTGAATCACATAATAAAATATTCATAATTAAATAAACAATAATAAAATGATAAACCCATGGATAATAAATGGGTATCCAATGACCTGTTGTAACTTTCTAGGTAAATACAATTCAATCAAGATAATAAAACATATGGTATTTACACTATACAGATAAAGGGTATATAATTAAGAAATAGGCAGTGATGGATCATTTCCATGGTAGAAAAAAATCATAATCCATTCAGAGAAAGAAGGTGAATAGTATAATTTTATGAATATCCTTGACCGGGGATAAGATATACCAAAGGAAAATGACTTAGATGAAAAACAATTTTTATAGTTTTTAGAAAAACCACTCTCAAAATAAGAATTATTCTCGATATTTTGAAGAAATTTTAAAAGAATGTTTTTAAGAACCAGGAGAAAAATAATTTCTTTTAGAAAAAAAGTGGAGAGGATGTTTTATAGAGAATCCAAAGATGGTGTAATGATGTATTCACATGTAAGTAAAATTAAAAGATATTCTAGAAAATATTTTTAAGATTGTCATAAAAGAATTGTACTAGGGGCCACTTTCAAAAGTTATTTTAAAAAATAGTGCATTGAAAATATTGAAAATATTTAATTTTAAAAAATAAAAATGAAAAATGTATCCTTAAAAACACATAAAGGTTATAAAAAAAATGTGGGGTGGAAGATAAAACATATGATTTTGAAAGTATGAAAATCCATTTTTAATATTTTGAGATACTTTTATTTGAAAATCCACATCATAAAATGAGTATTAAATTGTCCTTTAGAAAATAGGTCAAAATAATTATGAGAATCATATAAAATAATCCATATTATATTTCCCAAAAAATATAAGAGATCATTGGTGGGAAGGAAACTATAGACCTAGAAGAAAATATTCATTGGTATGAATGTGGGTTATTCTTATAAACATTATACTTTTGTTTTGGAATTTTTTTATCAAGAAAGTGGTTATTGATAATGATAAGTAATTTATACTGAGAAAAAAGGAAATAATATATAAAATAGGTGAATATCATAATAAAATAAATCTTTAAAATCATACTCAAGTAATTAATATTTTGACCCAATTTATCAGAAATCGAGTCAATGAAACCCTTACAACATTAGAAATTTTCAAATGAAAATTCCTTGAAGGAAGTGATTTCAAATGAAAAATAATATATTATGAATAAAGATAGAATCATGATACAAAATATTTAAGTGTCATTTGATATACTATTCTAAATAAAACATGGTGTATAATAAGAAGTATTTCTCGAGGAGAGATAATTTGAGACAAGAAACCCTTACCTTATTTCAGGCTTACTCAAAAAGTTATATAACCTCCAGTCTAACAAAAGTAAATATCTTAATAACCCAATTTATAAATTTTTTAACATCTATAAACATTTATAAACTTTATTTATAATTATTCTTTGTATGTATACTAGTTAGTTATTATCTATTTTTGGTGTCCCGTGTGAGTAATCCTGATCATTTTGAACTAGTTTCATAATAACATTGTTGTTATTCATTATTATCCCAAAGTTCATAATTCAAAGATAATACAAGTTACTGGAATTTCTTTTTAAAAATTATGTATAATTTTATAATTTCATTCTATGATAGTTTTTTTATGACCCATAAAGATGAAATCAATGGTGTGCATGTTTCATTGATTTTTAACAAACAGACATTGGAATATTAAATAATGAGTTTAGTATTAATATTACAATACCGTAACTAAAATAAAATCATTATTTACTTATTTATATCATATATTACCATAAATTAAACTCCCAAATTTATCCATGATATAAATTTCAAGCATTGTTCAAGTAGGTGGTTAAACTGGCCCAAAAAAGAACATACCATAATTAATGGATGATTATGAATTAATTTAGCTATAATACCACTAAAACAGAAGAATAATGACCATATTTAGTGTTTATTAGTGTGTTATATCATAATTTTAAATATTTTTAAGAATCATATAACCTATATTATGTTATTTTATAGTATGAAGAAATCCTTTTTTTCACTTAGGATTCTGTTTGGGATGGTTGGATTTACCATGGTTCTTTATTACTTATATTGTTAATAGATTATCCAATTTATCTTCCCAAAACCTTAATAATTTCATAAAAATAATAATTATCCATTAAAAATATTCTCATGACCGTACATGTAAGGCGGTGATGAAAAAAAAAATTGAAATCGATTGTTTTATAGAGGCGGTAGTCCACACATATGCATGGATGATGATTTTGTTTTCCATAGAATGGGGAAACAGATTAATATGGATTTTTATTTCAGAATATAAAATGTGTCATAAATATCATACTTATATATTTAATTCTCAATTATGATTATCCTTGTAAGGTAATGAAATAAAATGAAACACGTCGCGTCGTGGATGCGGTAGTCTGCACAATACATAAATGATGGTTTCATTTTTTATTAATAGTAAAGGGAAAGGTGGTTAATAGATATACCATAATTATAATAACATACCAGTATAATAATTAAATTTTTTTATCATTTTAATATGGTGTAGTTTAATCTAATAAATAATAAGTGCACATAAAGAAATAGAAGTGATAAAAGAGCAGTTAGAAATTTATACCTCACTTCTTGGATTATCTCCTTTGCCAAGGGATTAATCCTTTTAGGGATGGTATTTTTAGAAGAATAGAACCTCATAAAGGTGTATTGGAATATTTAAGATATTTTTTTATAGTTTTTGGCTGAACTAGGTTGGTTGTGTTGTGATGGTAAGTAATGAGAGGAGTTCTCCTTTTATAAGTGAAAATGAATGGTATTTTCATAAATACTCAAAACATTTTAATAATGGGAAGTAAATCTCAAGAAAAATAGATAAAAAATTAGTAAATAATGGATATAATAAGGTATAATATTGATAAATTCATCAAACAATCATTCTAACACATTTTTGAAACATGTTTTTGGTCTTTTCATCTTGGTTCAACCCCCTTTCTACTTTTGATTTTTACCAAGGTAATTAGTTTTTAGAAAAGTAATTTATCCATTATGATTGAAAATAAATTGAACATTATTAAATAATTTAGACCTAATGATTCCAAATTTTAATTCCATTTTATTATATTAATGATATAAAATTGATAAAAATTAATTTTAAAATACTAGATGTATAATGTATTAATATTGTTTTTTTGAAAAATATAACTTAAGTACTAAAATATGAGTTTATAAATTGAAAAAAATATTTTTAAAATTATAAATTCACTTATAAAATATTTATTTGATAGAAAAAGGTATCATTAAATTAAAATTCATACTTATATGCTCATAATGTCAAAAAAGTCATGTTATTTGTAAAAACTGTATTTTCACTATTCACCAAAAAATCAATTTTTTTTAGAAAAATCCCAAATATTTATTATAAGATAATATTGTCTTTTGAATCCAAAAATTAAGTTTATTTTTTCAATTTAACATTTGAAGATATATAAATTTAGCTTTTAAATTAAATAATAAAGCACTGTAAAAAACTATTTTTATAGGAAAATAACTTTTTAAAATACTTATTGTTCTTATTATTAATTTATATAAAATAATAATAAATCTATAATTAATATATAAAATTAATATTTTATTAACTTTATCATTTAATTATAATATATTTAGTTTTTTATAAAAGTGCAGTACATAAAAATATTGATTCTTAAACATAATAATGAATTAAGTAAATTTGTATAAAATTGGCTTTATATATAAATATATATGAATATATTTCATAATCAGGTTACTCCTATTCATACCTACTAGTTAAATTACTATATTTAGTGGCCATATTTAATATTTATATAGAAATAAATAAATAAATAAATATATATATATATATATATATATACTATGATTTCATTTTGGTTCAGTGTTTCTTGTGGAGAAATTTATCAGATATATTTGACTTAATTTGAGGAAGAAAATATTAAAATCTCTAGTTGTTACATGTTTCATGTAAAACATGGGAATGGAAGACTAGTATGGTGTGAAATGTATCATTTAGTAATTAAATGGACGAGAATATATATCATCCTGATTTGGGGAAGATGATCAAATATAAGGGTTTGTTAATGTAGATTTTACTGGTGATTCATATACCTATAAAATAATGATGATATTAGTGTTTACCTATAGAGGGATGATAGTCATTTTGATTTCTCTAAAACAATCGATGCTTACATTTACTACCATAGAATACAAATATGTGAAATAAATAAAATAAATAGAGGAATTGATTTGGTTAATGTGATTACTGAATGAACTCAAGACCATACTAGGAGAAAGAAATACTCTAATTTGGTAGTTAGAGTGAGATTCTCTAGGCACATAATCTGGTATTTCATGAAAGGTTGAGAAAAATTGACTTGGAATTCCATTTCATCTGATTTTTTGGAAGAAAATTTATTAAAGTTACAAAATATTTTAGAGAAATAAAATTTGATTGATAAGTTCTCAAAGTTTCTAGTCCAAGAAATTATAAGACAACACTGTTCCTTAGTCGGAATTTGGTGAAGGGAACATGAGGGAACAACATATTGTGGAAAAGAGAGTGCATATAATTTTAAAAAGTGATGGAGGTTTCCAATAGGTTCCCTGAAATCATCTTTATTTTTAAAATTATTAGAAAATGACTCTAGTTTATTTTTTCATTCAAATTAACTATAAAGAGAGTTCCCTAGAATATAAATCAACCATGGATTTTTAGACAGCAAAAAAAAACACCAGTTTAAGGAAGAATAATTAGAAATGATATTTTGATAGATATGTGTGTAGGTAGTGATAGGTGGTTCAGTTCACTTGAAGGTTCAAAAAGTTATTACACTAAAAGACATATGAATAGGATTTATGTCAAAGGATGGAGTATAAGGGCCTTTATTGGAAGTTATAGTTAGGACAAGGAGATACACAGTGTATTAAAATTCACTTTTGGTCAATAGAAAAAAACCCATAAAATTTAGAGGCTGGTGATACCAGTTAACCAACACAACTCTTATATATAGATAGGGTGGGACCCCCTACACATATGAATATCACTAAACTTGTGACTTGGATTTAAATCTATATAATATTGGTAATTAATGATTTTTAATATAAAACATGCATCCTCCTAGTAATGAAAATGTTTATTGTGTTCTCCCATGGATGTGGGATTTAACATCAGAAAAACATAAAACTTTGTGTTAGTTTTATTCCTATTTTTTTCTTCCATTCTTGAATGTTGTGTTAATTATGAGTTAAATGGAGTGAATTGGAGGTTTGAACATAGTAAGGTGATTTAGGTACTAATATTATAATCTTATGGTACACTACGCTCTGTAGGGAGAAGACCATTATGGAGGATCAAATTTTTATATATCTCATATCTTCTGGTGTAGTAACATATAGTCAAGGAAGTTTTCCTTGTTCTAATCATGAGATCATTCTCACTCTCCAAATAATATTTTCATGGAAGGAGCTGAACATGAATCGATGAAGATGGTTGAAGTTAGTTAAGGACTATAGTTTCTCAGTTTACCATTATCCAAGAAAGGTGAAAAAGGTAGCTAATTCTCTTAATAGAATTTAACATGTTACTCTATCTATAATTAGGATTGAGTAAGATACTATCATTATGGATATTTAAAGGATGAATTTGAAAATAATAATTGAAGGGAAGACATCCTATCTTACCCAACTGATTTCCCAACCATCTATCCAAGATAAAAGTAAGGATGCACAAAGAGATAATTTAGAGATTCAGAGGAAGGTCAGTGAAATTAAGGAATGGAATCTTCATGAATTGAACATCGATACATATGGTGTCATTATAATTGGAACTAGACTCTATATGTCACCATATCTTGAGATAAAGAAAGTTCTATTGGATAATGCACACTACTCATCTTCCTCTATCCACCCAAGAAGTACCAAGATGTATTGATCTCTTTAGGAGAACATATTGTGGATTAAAACGACTGAGAAGATTGATGAGTACACCTCATAGTTCTTGATATGTAATCAATTCACATAAGAGTTTCATAATTTTAAAGTTATAATGAAACCATTTTTCATAGGAACATGGAAATGAGGGAACATCACTATAGACTATATCACAAGTCTTTTGAATACATTTAAAAGAAATAATTCCAAATGGGTTGTGTTGTCTCGACTCACTAAGAATTCATCACTATTTAGGAAGATTTATTTCTCAAAAAAATTACTAAGATATAGGTAAAGAAAATTATTGGGCTGCATGGGACACCAATTTCAATCATATATGATTGATATCACTGGTTCACCTTTTTTGTTCTAGAGTTGTCTTCAACATGACCTAAATAATGAGTTGAACTTCAATATGTCCTATAACCCCATACTGATGACCAATCTAAAAGTACCATTCAAACAATAGAAGAAATGTTGAAAGTTTACTTTATATACTTAAAAGGATGTGGGGATCAATATCTTTCACTGGTGTAGTTCTCATACAACATCAGTTTCCACTTAAGTATTCATATGTCCTAGTATTAATCTCTATATAGGAAGAGATGTATATCTATTATATGTTGGTATGAATCTAGAAAATTTAAGCTAATTATATGTAAATATATATAAGATACTATAAATAATCTCTAATCCATTAAAAAATATAGTAAATCAATTCAGAGTTGACAAAAATAGTTCACCAACAATTATTGAAGGGATTTAGATTTGGGATTTTGAGACAAAGTATTCCTTTGAATATTACCATGTAAGAGATTCATGTGTTTTGGAAATAATATAATTCTTATCCATAGGTACAATGGCCCCTTTAAGATCCTTGATCACATAGGATCTATGGAATATCGACTAAAACTTCCACCAAACCTATCATAAGTTCCTGATGTGTTTCATATATCTCTACCGAGGGATTACATACTAGATCTATCACATGTACTAAATCTAGAAGTGATAAAACTGGAAAATGAACTCTCTTATAAAGATCCACTAATGAAGATCTTGGACCATAATACATGGTTCTAGGTAATAAGACAACTCATATTATCAAAGTATATTGGTTAAACTATAAGTTTAAAGAGGTAAAATGAGAACTTGAGGATGTAATGAAACATAAGTACCCTCATCTATTCATAACCAATGATATGAGTAGAAATTTCTAGGATGAAATTTCTAAATCTTGGTATAATTTAATGAACCACACTTATATGTATAGAATTTTCCTTCTGAATAAACATCACATCACAATTAGAAATATAGTATAGTATAAAACACATTAATTACATAATAGAAAACAAAAAATAATTTATTTTATTAATTTTAAACATTAAATTTTAAGAATAAATATACCCCATAAAATTAAAATTATTATAATGAGATAATAAACATAAAAAAATAGAATATGAAAATTTTTACCATTTTGATCTCCTAGAAATATAACACTCACGAATAGTACTATAAAAAAGAAACTAAACATTAATAATGCAATTGAAATTTTAAAAATTAATAATATATAACCTTGAGAGGAATTTAAGCAAATGATGAATAAAGGAAATAAAAGGTATTTATAACAAGTATAAAATGAATGTGACTATTGGAATAGTAACCTGACTTTTAGAAGAGTTATCTAGCCATTAGAATAGTTACTTAAAAAAAGAAAAAAGAAAAATGAAATTTAATTAATATTTATCATGAACAAATCAAGTAAATATAAATATTATAATTCAACAAAATAAATATTCAAATTATAAACTCAAAGAAAGTATAAGAGCATTTTTTTATAAATTTTATTTTAACATATTCCTTAAAAACCCATTATTTTTATGTTGATAATAAAAATTACCTAAGTTAAACAATTATTTGGATATAATGAATTTCATTTTTGGAATAAGAATGTTGAAATTTTCTATCAGTGATTTTTTTAATCTTCTAAAAAACTTCATTTTTTAGGTCAATGAAAAAAATAAAATTTTTACGTAAACAATATCAAGGATATGACTATTTCACATTTTACTTTAGAAATAAAAATTATTGAATATTTTAACCTAAAAATACCCATCACTTATTTATAAATACCCCTCCATCTTCCTTGGAAAGTCACTTCATATCCACTTATACAATTTCAATATAAACCCAATTCACTCCTTAAAAGTCTCCTTAAAATCTTAAGGATGTTTTGGCATCATCCAAATCCAAGACTTCAAGGCATTAAGTGTTGTAGAAAAGAAACAATATCATGGAGGCGGTAAAATTTCTTTATTTTATTTTCATTTTCCTATTATATTCTTATATATTTATATTAATTTATATTATAAACCTTATAAAATTAATTAAATAGTATTTAGAATTATATTAATGATATTAATATTTAATATAAATTTTATTTACAATATATCTACATATTATATATCTATATCATTCTCTTTTGAAAACATCCCATTAATGATTAGTTAACCGCCAATGAGGTCATTTTCAACTCTTTAATTATCACCTCCTTCATAATTGGTTCATATAAATTATATATATATTAATATGTAATTATATTTATTTGAAATATTTTTTAATTAATTTTAATAATTTATAAATGGAATTGAATTATATTTATGAAATAATTATAGAACATGATAATTTTAAATAAAATATTACATCAAACCATTTAACCTTTTACAAAAAATATTAAAAAAAAATCAATGATTATAATTAATAAATATTGAAACAAATGAATTTAATTAAATTCTAGATTCACATTTTAATAAAAATTAGTTCATTATATAGAAGGTATAAATGATGAAATAAAACGGGACCTCAGGTAATGTGTACTCTAGAACCAAACTATTTTTTTGAGTTATCCTCTTTCCCTCTATATTTTACAATTATTATTCTCAAATACCTAAATTTCCCTTCACTCTCCTTTCACTTTTATTTTCCCAGGGATATGTATTCTTCTACATCATTGAGATGATATCTAATCCACCTATAATGATTTTTCAAAAATTCTTTATTCTCCAAAACATCTCATTGATTCTTCTTGAGTTGTTTTTTCTTCTCTCTATGGCCTATGATATTTTTATGATAATATTTCTTTTCTAAAAATATATATTCCCTTTTTTATTTTTGGAATTTAAAAGGTTATTAATTTATTTATACATTATAACATGTTTATGAAACCTATTCATTTTTCATGGGTTTATTTCTTTTTTAAGGTCATTATATGTCTCCTTTCTATGTGGAATGCAAGATTATGAGTATTTTATGATGCTATAGGTGTGATAAGAATTATATATACTTTTAATTTATTATTTAATGTGACATATTTAATGAGATTATGTATATTATTCCTGAACATGATGCAATATTTATTGACATTTTATGAAGTGATGATTTATACACATATATCATGTAAGAAAATGATGCTCTATTTTTTCACAATTTATTTGTGGGATCTAACAAAAATGTTAGGATGCTTCATTGTTATAAACAATACACATTCCATGTCTCATTAAAATTACTCCCTCACAATTATAACGATTAACCTTTTCTAATGATATGATGATGATGATGATTAATCTCACCCATGTACTATATTGATTCATAACTCATGCACCTTCCCTATTATTCCTCCCATTACTGGGTTTTTTCTCACCTTTATTTGATGTATTTCCTTATGTGATTATGTGTATTAATAGGATTATGAAATATTTTAGGGGACCATGTCAAATGATTTAAATAATGTTTAAAATTTCACTATAATGATGTTGTATGAACTTAATTTTCCCCAAACACTAAACCTTTTGATTTTGAATTATATTATCATTATGTTATTTATCTAAAAAATTGTGTAATTATAATTTATGGAAGATGTGGGTTTCATAAAAAATATGAAATATAATTATAAAAATAAGAAGAGGAATAAAACTACATGAAAATAAAAATACCAGAAACATGAAATATTTATCCTCATGATTTTCCTTGAAGATCATACCATCAATTATGTTGTGAATCAAATTTTCTCCAGACTAATACTTAGCTCATTTTTATTTTTTAGAGTATAGGGTCCTTAAATAAATGGTAAAATGGTGGTTTCACCTTATTAAATAAACTTTTAATGATTTTATAGTGGTTTCATTGGTCTCCATAACACCATGTTTAAACTTGGGTTAAATTTTTGTAGCATTCCAAGCTACCTATAATGTTATTAAATAATAAATTTTAGTTAATAAAAAAAATTTATCTAGAAAGTGTGAATATTAATATATCCTACATGGGAGATCAGATGGAAATTTTGACACTGTGGTAGAGTTTGGAATAATGGTATTTTCTTAGGAGATATAAATTTTTTCAGTAAGTCTCCAAACCCCTAGGGCTGATTATTTGCATCTTTAAAAAATTAAAACTAAATTATTACCTTATTTTTTTATGTAAAACATCATTATAGTGATATATCCTATTGAAAATGAAAATGGTGTTCCACATGGTGTTTACATGACATATAATATATTTTTTGATAGAATATCTATTTTTAAAGAATTTATTTTCCATGATGAAATATTTAAATTATTTTTTATGTGGGGAAATTAATCAATATGTTATGATGGGAATTAAAGAGAGTAATAATTATTTCCCCTTACTATTAATTTTTTTCAATCATAAGATAATTAGATATGAAATCTAACAACCTATCCTCACTATTTTCAAGATACTCCATTGAGGTAAAACTATTCTCATTTCAGACAATATTGTATGTAGTTTATCACACTCCTCATGTTGTTCATGGAGGATTTATAATGACAACTAATGTTTATAGTGAAAACATTTAGAATAGGAAAAAGACAATTAGGTGGGACCCTATTTTTTAAAATCCTCACACCTCCCTCACTTTGTGTAATTTTATCCTCTCCATATAATGGTTGAATTATGTAAGTTTATTTAGTGGTGGAATAATTTATATCTTTATGTATTTACAACATGAATATTTTAGAAAATATTTTCAAGGAAAATTATAAAGGTGTTTTCACAAAAAAAACATGTGAGAGTTTCTTACTTGAATTAATTTGGATGTGAATAAAAATAAAAATAATATTATAATAATTATTTTTGGTTAAAGTATTTTACATGGAATCTATCTAATTTTTATTAAAAATAAAAGAATACTTAGGAAATATTAAAATAGTTATTTTTAATATGTATTTCAAATAATTTTAATATGATATATTTTTTTCTAGGATAATAATTCCAATATCATAATTCAATTAATATCATTGAATATTTTGAGTTCTTTGAGGAATTTTCATTGTAATAAAATTTCAACTGAGGTTAGCATGAAATATTTAATGATACAATTTACATCATGGTATATCATTGGAAATGAAACTTTTAAATTTTATTTTGGATTATTCTAAAAACCAATGCAATGAATATCTTTTTCTTTTCTTGAGATTATCCTTAGCAAGCAATTACTATAGGGATGAAGCCTCTTTGGAAAACTAGGCTCGAGGAATTAGGAATTTTTATAGGGCTAATTATACAATGATTTTTTTCATATTCAATTTTTTTTGTTATTATATATCATTGATAAATAATTCTTTTATAAATCAAAAAAGTTTTTATTTTCATCATCCCATTGAAGAAAAATACACTGATATGGGTAATAAATTTTCATTTTGTACATGTGCACTTTTATGAACTGAATACACAGCTATTTTTCTTAGGTGTTTAGTTGTTCCTCCAACCACCACGATCTCCAATATTGGGCACCTTTAGTCTAACTTAAGTTCAATGGTTCTTTTGTGATACTGTAATAGAGGAAAACTAAAAAATCATTTGTTTAGGTGTGCAGTAGTGACTATGTGATGGTTTGATAAATGGAAAAATGGAAATAGATAAATAATAAAGGTTTCCATATAAATAACCTAGTGAGGTACAATGATGATTTTTAAGGTGACGAGTTTGGTTGGAAATATATGTGTAGCTGGTGGCAAAGTAAACAACAATAATCATGGTATAAAAATTGAGTTTCTGGAAAATTCCCAAATACACAGTGTATAGTCCCTACCAACATGATGAGTAAGTCCCCAACCATAGTTTATATTTTAAATAAATGTCACATGGCATCTAACACCTGTAAATATTTCTATGTGATTCACAATTTGACTTAGATTAGTATGACGTGGATTTATGAAAATAACACATTTTGTGGCTTTGGGTCACACTTTGTGTATCTCTAAACTAAGTGTTATGGTGTGTACTGACATACATTCCTAGTCTATATGGTAGTACCCATATGCCGTGTACACCACCTATACATGTCATGTATCCCAATCTATATAAGAATTATTTGAAGTTCCTTACGCATATGTAAGATTTAATCATACACAAGAATAGTCTTCTGAACGACATGATGTGTTAACCATCATACACATAACATATTCTAGAAAGGAAATATCGGTGTGGACTTCCTGTACCCTCCCAGTGCCGTGTAAGTCCTATACACTGTGTATTCCCACATGGACATTGGGTACTATAGAACATGTTGTGTACTTGATATCTGGAATGTTCTATACCAAAGTAGCACAACCTAGATTCTATGAATACTTATACACAATATACCCCCTGTATATTTCATATAATACGTGTCCAAATGGGTTGGGTGAGGGAAGTACATGAGAAACCTACCTGTGTGGTTATACACACTATGTACCTTACCTGGATGCACTGTGTACTTGGAAGGATTTATTATTCTTTATAACATTACACCCAGATTATAGTTTTGGACATATGAGTAGTATATTATAAGTATTTCTCCACATAGAACATGATAATGAATATATTCTCATCACCCAGGGTTTATATTTGTGGAATTTGGAGTTTCATAGCTTTATAGAGACAACAAAGTTTTTAGGTGGCTGGATAGAGAAACCAAAGTTTCGATAACTATCTTGGAGTATATCTATATTTAGGGTATGATTCCTCCATGAATATAGTGGATTAGGTAACACTCTCATAGGTAAGGGGTAGGGGTTTGCACTTAAGGAATTGGTAATCCTCTTAGATGATGCATACTACACACACTGAGGAACCGGTCCACTATAGGGTCTAGTTACCCTCTAAAATGAGGATCCTTCCATAGGGGAATAGGTCCCCTTTACATTCACCACTAAGGGATGTTATAGATAAGTGATAGTGGTCTTGGTAATTTAAATTCCTTTCCAGTTTTTGGCTTTTGTAGAGAAGATCTATAGTGATCGATGTATATAACTCTAACAAGGAGAAATTTCACACCTTAGTTATAGAGTGGTGATGCAAGGATTTTGTGTCTTTATATGGGTTGGTTTATATTTATTCTACCATGTTCCTAGTTTTATTTATCCCATGATATTTAAAGATAAGGACTAACTGTGGTTTTGGATTATCCCTATTACTTTATGAAAACCATTGAAGTTTGAATTGTAGCTAGGATACAAACATTAATAAATCCAATCATTTTATGACCTGTGTGACCCAATATACTCATATGATGTATTTATTTAATGATTTTAGCTAATCTATGTTAAATGGATAGTTTAACTAAGTTCCTGGGTTTCTTTCATATTAATCATATTCATGTTGTTTTGTCATCTTCCTTCTCAGTCACCTCCATGTATTGGGTTATTGATCTGAATTGTTTCTTTACTCTTTTAGTTGTTGTTTTGAGGTGTCCTACTATGTATATTTATACTCACTCATGCATATAACTTATTCCTACACATGTTATGTCTATGTAATTGATGCATAATTTGGATATGGGCTTAGTGATCATGGAGTATGAGTTATTTATTGAGGAGTAGATACTTAGTGACATATGGTGGCACTCGATGATGGTGGATACTATTTGAGGATTTTTCTTAGGAGTCCTTAGAACTTGGTAGTAATTTTTGACTATTATAAGTTTTCCTTACTAAAATGAGATGGTGTTCTGTTTTTACATATATATTTCATAGTATAATGTTATTTTTTGTTTAGTTGTATATTGTTTTTTCCCATGAAGTGCGTTGTTGTATAGATATTATCCCTACATCACTATTATTTAGTATAATTATTTATTTATGTTGATTTCAATATATTTTTATATTCTACATATTGTTTTATATATTTTTTGTAGGTTAATGAAGGCCAAGGCCTCTAATGTATGATTATTCCTTCTTGGTGCTAGTTTCTACCCCCTATCCTATTAGAGGTGAGATTGGGGTGGAACACTCGCCTTGTTGCTACCTCAATAGGGGTATTAGTGGGTCAGGTCACATAAAAATGGTATCGGAGTAATTATAGTCCTTTTTGAAAATGTTTAGATGTAGTATCCTTGTAAGGTTCGGTTTTAAAAATTAAGAAATTGCGTTAAGGAGTTTTTATCTTGATTAACATACTAGACAACCTTGTATGGATGAAGTGGTTGGAATATCCATTCACTAGGACTTTGATAATCTATTTATTATCTAAGGACCCTAAGTTACTGATTAAGGAATATTGTAATCATGGTTTATGAACCATATAGTGTATATTTATGTTTTTTATATCCTTTTTATATCAGCTCACCAAGATATGCTTTAAAAATTATGGATTCATCTTATTGATGAAAAGATCTATCCCACACATATCCAAATCTTTATATAGGTAGGGTTATAAGAGTATCAATCATCTTAGTGAGAAGGCATTGATTCCGATTTATGGTTGAGAAATATTATTTCACAGGTGAAATGGAAAATTCTTATCTCTTTTGTTTGGTGCAGACCCATTTGTAGAGTGGATAGAAGTTCTAGATAATTTAGATGATATCACCCACATATAGTTTATATTATAGGAGTTCTATTATCTAAGGTTTCCTAGATACTGAGTATAAATAAATACACCTCTAGAAAAGGGTAAGTTGGAGTATATTACACACACATACCAACTAGTTTAGGCACTCATTGACCAAATAATGGTACTTTCCATGAGTCGATAGTGGATAATTCTTTTCTAAAACCCATGATGGTACTAACCAAACCTTTTTGGAGTTCAAGAACATGTCATTTTATAGTTTCATATAGTTATTTTGATGTTTATTTGAGAATAAAAGATGATAGAACCTCTAAAAAGTAACACAACCACGTTTGAGTACTCATTTAAAACATCAGACTTGATAAGGCACTCCCTAGACATGGTTAGTATAATATTTTTATAAAAATGATAATATGAGTGGATATTTTTAATAGAGTACATTATATGGTCCTATGATTTTATACATCCCCACCTATAGTGGAGACCTCGAGTGAGTGTTGGTAATTGGATGTTGGTTGGAAAAGATGCACCCAGGTTTTAGAGTGGGATAGAGTTCTCCCTAAATATATCTAGATTGATTCAATGGGAATACCTCCATGTTGAATATACCAATGAGAATATAGACCCTCCTGTTATAGGAATAATGTCCTACCAAAGAGAAGAAATTTTGGTTGAGGGGATAATGGTGATAGAGAAATTACCATTGGATTTTTTTTCGATACGATCTACCTAATATCTCCCTTAGATAATTCAAATCGAACATGGAGTTCTAATAGATATGATTAAAAGATAACACATATGATGGATGATTATGACTATATGACATCTAATATAGTATTTATTACAATTGATTCCCTATATCTATATATCCTTGGTATTATTGATTCATGTGTTATCTATTCATCCAATGCCAATTGTTTTGGAGTGAGAGGTTCCAATGGAGCTCCTAGATAAAACTGTAAAATATAGAAAATCTCTATAGATTGTTCTCATATAGCACTCACACCTTTTGTTGGAGTGAGTTTGACCTTGATAGAGTAAGATATCTTTTATTTCATTCCATCATGGAGATGATGATACTTGGTGGTATCATCTTTGGTAAGGATTTAATACCCATTATTTTCATTGAAATATGTTATATAATTGAATATATGAGGATGTTTCCACCCTAGTGATGGTATCGATTGAGTGGTCCTACATGACTAAATTTTCTAAGGAATTGGAATGAACAATTTATTTTTGAATTTGGGGAGGTAATCAACCACATTTCGTAATGGATGGTGGGTTTTACCATGTTGGACAATATTGATGTATTTATGGATGTATTGAGTGAATATTTACTTAGTAAAACATGGTCCTTGTAGTAGTACATATTGAAAATTTTATATTCATTCCTAATATGTAGAGATTTAGATATTCAATGGAGGAAGTTTTCCATGGGTTTTGGATTTAGTCACTTGAGTTTGACATGAATTATCCTTGGGTCTAGAGCTGATAAAGCAGGGTTATCTGTATGTATATTATTATTTAATTTTGATTTTAGTGGAATGGTTCACCAATGATAAGGGGTATGTGGCTGGGTAACATGAAGAGTTTGGTGTCATTTTATAAAGTTCACTATTATAGAATTCATAGAAGAACAAAAAAACAAAAAAAAAGTTGTTTTGGTGGATAATATGATCATGTTTATGTTAGTATTGATTGGTGAATTATATCTTCATGTTCAAATTTAAACAACTAGAAGTAGGAGATCTAAAATTTATTTACAGCCTAGTAGAAATATAAAAAATAAGATAATTCCAATGGAGGTGTGTGTTTGAGATTTATAATTTCAGATAGTATAGTGGTTAGGTATCGACCAGGTTCAGTGAATGGATTTTATGGTTAATTATATTAAATTATTCTGATGATGGATCATAAGGTTAATTATGAGAATGGTTTTATGGTAATGGATGAAATATGTAAAAGTCATCCAATGTAACATATGTGTAACATTCACTATTCATTGGATTTCGGAGGGTTATCGATGGAATTAGTAAAGGAAATAAATAATAACCATGATCTATGGAGTGAATTCCAGGAACATAAGATATTGGTTCTAGATGATGATTAGGTGGGACCTAGTATAAGTGGGTGGGACCACTGGTACACATGCGACGATGCGATTGATATATTAATTGAAATTCACGATCTACTTGAATGATTAGTGTTGGTGCTAAAATTAGGGAAGAACCAGAACAAACGGAAAGCATTTGGAGCGGCCTCGCGAAGCCCGTTTGCGGAGCCCCCATAGCCATGCGACCAGTGCCCAGCTCCCCCTTCATGAGGATGCCATAGAGAAAGGAGGTGGGATGCTCTGCGAACTGATTTGACATTCGTGAACCCACCGTGGAGAAAGGAGGCAGGATGCCCCACGAATTGATTTAACATTCCTGAACCCGCCATAGAGCAAGGAGGTGGGATGCTCCATGAACCAATTTTATGTTCGTGAAACAACCACAGAGTAAGAAGGTGGGATGCTCCATGAACCAGTTTGACATCCGCGAACCTACTCTGGAGAAAGATCAGTTTTCACACCGAGTGGGCTCTGCTTCGCGATGCCTCTTGCCTATAAATACCGGGCTCCCCTCGATCCCAAATGACAGATCCTCTGACCTTTCACCTTCTTAGATCCCACATCGTGAATCAATTTTTACTCTAAAAACCATGAGATTTTTAAGGTACTTTTGCATCATTAAGTGCCACCCCTTTGCATGTATTCATACCCTCTTCAAGGAGGTATTCCCTTCGTAGAGCCCAGGGGCCTCCGTGAAAGAAGGAGATCCCCAAAGGGACCCGTGTCTTCACAGAGCACTTATGATTCACAAAGTACCCTCCATGAACATGTGACCCACATTCTAAGGAAGGGTCACTGTGATTCATGATGCACATTGCTTCACACTACTACACTTCACAAGTCACCTTTTCTTCGTGAAGCACTGATCCTCAAATGCCTTTACACTTCATGAAACACCTTCCACATACACCTATTCCCTATGCCTAGGCTAGGACACTACACTTCGGGAAGCAAACCTCTTCGTGAAGATCCTCCACAACATGGAACACCAAAGCTTCATGAGGCTTCTACATATGACCCCCATTGCTCTGCAACTCTTTTTCCCATGCGACCCTCCAGGTTTGCCGAAGTGATTTCAAAGCCACTTGGGTGGTGCTTCCCATTGCATTGCTTCACCTCATGCTTCTTCACATAGGCACACTAATGGATATTGCTTCTTCGCATAGCCACGATAATATGGACCCCTAAATGGATCACTCCATAACACCCCTTCACCATGACATTGATGATGCCTTCCCTTCCCCAAGGGGTGGGAGGTAGCAGTTATGTAAGTCCTAAGGGGTGCAGAGTGAACCCACCTTGTCTAAGCCGCATGACGTTAAACTGCCAAGAACCATTGTCCTCGGCACATGACGTTAAACTGTGACCTATCCCTATGTGCTGTATGTGAGGTTACCCACCCTAGACATTCTTCATGCCCACTGGTCTCCATGTGAGTGAAATCATTCCACATAGGGAATGTGATCCTCTTTATTGGAGCGGTGTTTGTCCGCGGGGATAGGGCAACCACTTTGGTATAAGCCCCTAGCTTTTCTTGCAGGAGGTAGCATCCCTTCTCCTCCCCTCTTCCTCGGTGCCTAGGGATAGAGAGGTGGGATGGTCACTGGATCCCTCCTTTCTTTGGTTCCGAATCCCTCTCCCTTTGGGCTTTGTCACCACCGGGCCTCTACCCTGGAGTAAGTCCCAATCTCCATCTCCCTAGACTGCGAACCACGCGTAAGCCCCTCTTTCCTCTTTGGGATTCTAACCATGTATAAGAACTGCTCCAATTCCCACAAACACACCTTTTGTGACATGATTGTTAGGTCTCTACTGCCTCTTTTTTCTCACATCGATCATGATTCACATGGGCTTAGAGTAAGCATCGACCATCAAATCCTCCCTAGGAAGCCTAGAGTGTAAGACCCACACTCCATCTTGAACTACGTGGTCTTTGATCTTTACCAAGGAAAGGTACGTAGGAATCCTACCTGAGGTTCAAGCCCACCACCTATTGGTTTTGACCCTCTTCACGTCAGTTCCCACCATACCGAACTATGTGGACTTTGATCCTTTCCAATACAAGGTACGTAGGAATCCTCCTTGAGGTTAAATCCCACCATCCATTGGTTCCGAACCCCTTCATGTTGGTTCCAAATCATCCTAAACTACGTGGTCTTTGATCCTTTCCAAGGTAAGGTATGTAGGAAGCCTCCCCGAGGTTCAATCACACCACCTATTGGTTCCAAACCCCTTCATGTCGGTTCCCACCATCCCAAACTACATGGACTTTGATCTTTTCCAATGTAAGGTACGTAGGAATCCTCCCTGAGGTTCAAGCCCAACAAACATTGGTTCTAACCCCATTCACGTATGTTCCCACTCCTCCCGAACTACATGGGATTTGATCCTTGTCTCATGGACATGGTACGTAGGAAGCCTCTATGAGGTTCAACCCCATCCAGCGGTAAGCTGGTGTGCCCCCATCCAGTAGTAATTCATTGTGCCCCCATCCAGAGGTAAGCCATTGTGCCCTCATCCAACAGTAAGCCATTGTGCCCCCATCCAGTGGTAAGACGTTGTGCTTCTATCCAATGGTAATCCGTTTTACCCTCATCCAACAGTAATCCATTGTGCCATCATCCAACGATAAGTCATTGTGAACCCCATTCAGCGGTAAGCTATTGTCAACCCAAACCCAGCGGTAAGCCTCTGTCATCCCTTCTGTTGGGACTAATATCACTGGTCCATCCCAGTGGCGTAAGACCAACCTCGGGCTACTAACCATGTGTAAGCCCCAATATATCATCGGGTCGCTGTCCTCTGCACACACCCCAATTCTATACCCCCATCATGAACTATGTGGACTTTGATTCCATGCCATGAGGATATGGAGGAGGTCTCTTCAAGGCTCAAGACCAACATCACCGTTGCCCACAAGTTGATTCCATCTCATTCTCGATCCACTTCACTTGACCATCCATTATCCATCTTGATTCTTACCGAGGCCACCACATCCTGGTGAGATCATAAAAATTCACCTCTTCACCACCCCTAGCGATAACCGGGTAACTAACCACACGTTAGTCCCAACATCAGTGTTCCCTCCAGGGGTTTCACCCATATGATCCACTCTAGTTAGTGTTCCGATCAGTCTGATCTGTCTCTTCTAGATGTTAAACTCATGACATACCCTATGTTAAACATGGGAAGTTGAGGAAAACCTCAGATACATGCCATTGTCATATAATTCCCCACATTCTACATGGATTCCTCGAGCTTCCACCCCCTTGAGAAGCACTATAATAAGGGGGAGAAAACCTTAACGTGCTAGTGTTCAAGCATCCAGACATGCCAGTGATGTCCAATGTGACTACTCCCCCAAATGATGGTTGTTTCCCTAATCGGACCCCTTAGAATTTATCGACAAAAGCAGTTTAATTAACCGGCATCCATGAAGAGAAGGAATTGGGAAGAGTTTCAAGAACAACGTTTTAGTCGATAAGGGAGACTCGGATGAGGTACCGAGTTCCAAGGAGGAATCCACGGAAGGGAGAACCAACATCCCATCATCCCATTTTGATCAAGGAGAAAACGTCCCTGAATAAGTGATGGATGCCGCCCACCTTTGGAAAGCGGGAATGTAGGGCAACAGCTGCGCATCCTCTACAGACGGATGCGTGTGTCCCAGTGAAAGAATCAGAAACAGAAATGGTGAATCCAACATGAAGTTATTCTCCTCAACATGGATATTAGTAGTGTTCAAGACATCAGTGGATTATCATGTCACCGAATCCAATTATCCGATGCCGGGTCCCGCAAAGAAAAAAGAGGGCTTGGCATGAAATTCACCAGAAGTTGGGACTGTCAAAATGTTGGACACCTCGGTCTGTGACGTTTTTAGTGTGGATCCTTCTTACCAGCCATGGGAGACGGAATGGCGCTGGGGCACTAGACACCGGTTTCTTTGTCTCTGCACTAATGGTTTAATCTCCCTGCTTTCAAGAACCAAGCTGCTTCACAAGGAATCTGATCGCCACCCACCCACCGATATAGGGGTAGGGTCAACGCCAATGTGTCAATCCCATGTGGCTCAACCACTTCTACGAAAAATTACACACCCACATCTTCTTGGCACCCATGCCCCATCTCCCCTTTTTAATTCATACAACAAAGGGTGATAAGCGAGCTCATATGCCGATACGAGGAGGAGGGGGTTATCCTAACTCGGGATATGGCCCACCAGGATTTAGAGGCGTCCGTGCCTCGTCACCACCACCACCCGAGGTCCGTATAGGGATCCAATATTACCCACCCCAACGTACAATCATTTCAGGAGCCTCTCCCCAGAACATCTTGATGACTCCCTCCCCTACGCCAACGAGGTAGGAGATGTCTGGGCTAACTCGAATGGGATCCCGTTCCAGGGCCCCCCAAGGAGGGTCTCCACTAGGTTGCGCCAAAACCACCACCCAATCTCACAGGATAAAGAGAATGTAAGCTATTCACCTGCACCACTAGCCCTGGTCTGGATGACCCGATTATAGTGTTGAGTGTAGGCCGAGGAGGACGCCCGCCAAGGGGCATCGATGTCAGCAAATACTATGGACTGGGCCACCACCGACATGTATCATCAACCTTCTATGCACACTGAGCAGGGAAGCTTATATACCCGAGTACCCAGCACGGAGGTCCTACCCGTGTTCGGCATGACCAGTATGAGGACCCTCCTCACACTGACACTGCAAGGGGAAGCAAGCATGGAGGTCCTCCCCATGTTCCCTTTGATATCTGTCCAGGTGCTCCTCGCACCCCATCTCACTCAGGTGGAATTACACCCCGCCCCAACACCTGTATGGATGAAAGACCCCCTCATTCCATAAATATACCCTATCCCAAAGAACCAACCTGGGGCAGGAGGGTGAGTTGTCTCCGCCATAAAAAGAATGCCGAGAAGATTCAGACTGAGATCAAACCAATTTGCTTCTTAGATTCAAAGGAGGAATACAATTCAGCAATGGAACCCTTGCCTAGATCCTCTATGTCAAGAACCGGGGTATGAACAAGGCGCATTAGCCTCATACTTCCAGAATGTGAGGTCCATTGGATTCCCACCTCCCTCCACAGGTATATCCAAGAGGATGAAGTTTTGACAACTCCACAGGTTACAATCATGCAATCATCACCATCATCGCTAGAAGCATTCTCTACCTTGACTTGAGATCACAAAGAGATATTTTGGGGATCAATGGTGGACGAGTAGCAGCGTAAACCATCACCATCATCCTTAGTACCTATGCTGGAAACTGCGATCATCATCCCATCTTACTGCGATATTGTGGCCAAGTCACTACACTCTTCAGAGGATATCCCAAGATGCGGAGGCTTGTTGGCTCGCTCGCCGTATTCTCCACTGGATGGCCTGCCATCTCAGCGGTCTGCATTAGTACCACTACTGGTTCCCCAGAAACCTCTAGTAGATGAGTGGGGCAATGAAGGGCTATACCTTGAATCTGGACCAAGGAGATTGTGGGATATCCTCGCAGCAGACCATTTCCCCGAGATGTTCTGGCCAGTTGCAGTGAAAAATTTTAGTTCACCAGAAGTGCTCACCCAGGTGGAGGTTGGATGCTTTCACTAGACCCTATGAGAGAATCATTTCCACCTTTGGCATTAATGAGTGACCTAACACAAGAGTCAAGTACACTTCAAAGATATCGTCCAACAATGCCATTTGGTCGATTTGGTTGTAGTCCCTGTGGACCAGCACCCTGAGTCACCAGGACGCCATAAGACCCTCTAACAACGATGAATCCATAGATTTGAAGTGCTCTGCAGAGTAATCAAGGAGGATTCTCCCCATGTTCAAATTCGTGGCTGGGGTCAGTACGTGTCCCTCCATTTTAGTTCCATCCAACGCCAACCTGATTTTCCTGGCGACATAGAGGATATGCCTCCGGGAAGGGTCGCAATTAACATGGATAACCTATTAGAGGGAGAGAATGAGTTGGAGCTCCTTGATGGAGACTTACCTCCCTGAGGGAGTGCCGCAGCTACTAGATCCATTGGGAAGGGTCACTCGCCAGTAGAGAAATCTACTGGGTCTTCCCGTGCCCACCGAAGAACTAGTCCTCAACTGGAATCCCAAAAAGGGAAAGGAACTCCTTGAAGACATAAAAACCTCCGACCCATCTAGCTCAGTGAATAAGGAAAATAATGAACCTAAAAAAGCTGCGTTGCATCAAAAACTCGCCGAACACAAGAAGGTGGTCGATGAACTCCTTGCTGAACGCACTGCGGAGCGATGACCAGACTACGGTGATCCTTGTCCAGGGCAGTAGGGGCATGCACAACATCCCCTTATAGAACTACCCCAAGGTGACCCTGACCATCCTGCCCATGAAGACAGGGTTGAGGTTGGAACTTATGGAAATAGGTCGTGGTATGTGTCGCCAAATCCTTCTAAACGGTGTGACAATCCTCAGGACCCAGCTCAAATTTCCCTAGCTGCTTCGTAGGTCATTCCACTAGCCACTCCACAAGCCTCTGAGCCTGCTTATCATGTTGAATAACCCTCCAATGCACTGGTGGTTAGGGATCCCCATCAAGAAAAGAATCCCCACCCAGATGATCCAATAGCGGCACTCATCACCCAACTCGAAGCTTTAGAGACTCGACAGGTGGCAATCCCACCTAATGGAAATCCATACCCAGCATGGGTGGATGATATGCCAGCACCCATGGGTTTTGGGAATCCCACCTTTTCTCCCTTTAATGGGACAGGGGAGCCCTCACAACACCTGGACCACTTTATCTCAAGGTGTGTCCCCATGTTGGGAACTCCAGCGCAGCAGGAAGCCGCCAAACTCCAATGTTTCGTACAGACATTGGAAGGGATAGTGTTCATCTGGTACAACCAGCCCCCCATTGGGTCATTGGCCGGCAAGGAGGACCCCACAGGCAATTCCTCTACCAGTTTAGTTCCACCACTCAGAAGATGAGTATCGAAGACCTCTTAAAGTGCAAGTAGAGGTCTGATGAGCGTGTTGCTGACTTTGTCACCCGGTGGAAAGGACTTACATACTCTCTTTACATGCCCCTAACTCAGGAGAAATTATTGAAAATGTGAGTAGGAAATATCAAGATAGAACTAGTCCCTTCTATGATCACATAGAACTACCTTAGGAGATTCCAATATGTCTCTGATAAGGCCCAGTGCCTAGAAGAAACCTTATAGTAGGCTAAACAGGCACGTCCGTTGCCTCCTTCAATCCCCATGAGAAGGGCCTCCAGGGCCGAGCTCACCTTATTGGATCAAATAGAGGCCCCCAGGAAACTAGAGTTGTTACTATCAAAGCCACCTACACATCCTCACAAAGTCCCTCTACCTCAGGCGTAGCCTCCGGCCCAGCAGTTCCCACCTCAAAATTGGCAGGTGCCCCCGCGCAATGCGTCACCACCGCCTAGGCGAGATAACCAAGATCCACCTCCTCGACAGGCTCATTTAACCCCTCATTAGATTCAGGCTCCAAGGCCCCCCTTCTCGTATAGGAGAAAATAGACCTACTCATTCAGCGAGGCACAAGTCCCTAGTTATTTCTGAAGTTCCCTAGAGTAGGGGATTGTACTTTTTCCTGAGTGTAGGAGTCCAGAAGAGGCGAACCTCACTGGACACCCTAATTACTACCCCTACCACCAGATCCCGGGGCACACCCTCATACAGTTCTATGTGTTTAAATACTAGATTCAAGACCAGGTGGATAACAACATAGTCTGGTTGGGCCCAGCTCCGGCACACGTGGCATGGGTCTTTGTGAGGCCAGAAAGTAGCAGCGACAGTGAAGGCAAGTGCCATCAGGTTTATAACTATGGTTCCTAGAAGTATGATGACTGGATGGATCATAAAATAGTCACCCATTCCCATGGAATTATCCGTGCATGCCTGAATCAGCCAGAGCCTGCAGAAACTGCATAAACGAATTCTGCATCATCGTATCAGCCGTCCTCTTCCTAGAAGAGAAAACACCAATGGCGTAAGGGAAAGCAAAGTACCCCACCATTTCTATTGTCATACCATACTCTCGGTGACTTCATGACCCTGGATATGGTGATCCCTCCCAAAATCTATCCAGTAGTGGAAGAATCTTCGAGTGATGGTCAATGGTACTCCTTGATTAATACCATAGATTTGGGAAATCCCTACATGATTCCTGATGATGAGGAGCACCAGGCGGATCTTCCCAATGTCTCCAGCCGTTGTCAGTGTCGATGGAGCTATGAAAATATGGGCCATCGAAGTTCCTAAGTCTTTACTTCCAGATAGGCTGTGCACGTGACCGAAACTAGGCAGTAGGCCCATCGCAGAGCTCAGTATACGCAACCTTCTTATCTAGTGACATCAGGCCCTCCTTTGCTGCCGTTCGTGTTCTTGGATTAGGCAGATCCACCTCGACTGCACCGTGACCAACCACTCTTTTCCAAAAACCAGTCTCAGTCATCTATCCCTCATCCAGTAGTCACTCCATAGGCTTTGACTAGTGAGCAGCAGGATATTCCTAGCACCAGTCAGCCGTCAGCCCAATCGGTAGGGCCCACCATACCTCCTGTCATAGAGAGACCTCCTGTAAGCAGAAGTTCATGCCTGACATGGAAGTATGATGTTCTCAAACATATTTCCAGCATTCTAGCAAAGATCTCCATCCTGGAGGCTCTTCTCCTATCACCATATATGCATGAGGCCCTCGCCGAGGCTTTAAGAAGCCCCTCCAGTTTGAGATGGAGGTAGCAGCTGCAAAATAATTTCATGTTGAGGTGGTAGAGAATGCTAAATTCCAGGCCATCATATCATTATCTGGAGAGTATGAAGGCTCTCTTATACAGGGGAACATCCACCCACTTTACATCACCTTCTAGTTCAATGGTTTGGAGGTTCATTGCTGTCTTGTCGACACGGGCTTTGGAATCAACCTAATCCCGACTCGGACACTGTGAAAACTGGGATTATCTAAGGATGATCTGAGTCCCTATGACCTAAGAATCCAAAGTTATGATAGGAAATAGTAGACAAAAGTTGGAAATATCCATTTGGAGACCCATTTTGGTGGCCTAATTGCGAGCATCGAGTTTATGGTTGTCTCCCAGGACACCACCTACAATGCTTTGATGGGTAGGTCGTGGCTCCACCTGCATGTGGCAATTACTTCATCATATCACCAGTGCCTTAAGTACTCCCTTGATGGTCGAGTGGGTGTGATTCAAGGTGACACATCCCCCTTTTCCTCTTATGAAGCCCTATATCTAGATTCTGACTACTACAAGAGAAAGTACAACTAGATTCAGACTAACGAGGTCGAGCATGCTACAGCTGCGACTGACCCGTGGGCAGATCAGGATAATGCATACATCTTTCTAGTCCATTGATTGGAGGCTACAACTCTATACATGGGGAAATGATTCATTTTTTATGGAATGAGGGGGGAATTCATTCCAAAGTATTAGTGACGCTGGAAGATCACCTCATACTCCTACAAAAACCAGGCTCAGGTGATCCCAGAGCCTCCTACTCCCATAAGGTTTTGGGATGTCTGCCCCATGGCAATGACAATATGTCATAGTTTCTTATTTCACCAGGCTAGAATTAACCATATCAATTCGACACACCAATATTTCTTCGATATCATCAAGCATGTCCCCTTGGGCCGTAGACCAGATGGGATTGGATCAACATCCTTCATCACTATGGTTGTAGAAACACAGGAGTTCCCCGATGCAGTGTCCACTACTCCTCAGGCTGGTAACAACATCCAATCGGGAGCTACCAACTCAGAGGAAACTCCTCCCACTGAGGATACCCCCTTCATAAGTGAAGAAGAGGATTTAGAGGATGCTCCCCCCCCCCCCCCGAATTTGAAGAGGGTGTGTCCATCACAATTGATGAGTTGGTACAGGTGAACCTCGGTAGTGAGACAGACCCGAAACCCACATTGATCAGTGCCGATATGCCTCTCGAGGAGAAACATAAGTACATAGAATTACTTAAAAAACATCGTGATGTATTATCCTGGAGTTATGATGAGATTCCAGGACCAGATCCTCAGGTATCCATCCACCGTCTCGGTCTCCTGGAAAATCATCACGGGTTCAAGCAACCTCCCTGAAAGATGCACCCTTCTCACGGTGCCATTGTTGAGGCAGAAGTTGATAAGCTCATCAGATCCAATTTTGTTAAGGAGTTCCATACACCAAGTGGATGTCCAACATTGTGCTAGTGAGAAAGAAGAACAGATAGATCAAAGTTTGCATTGACTTCTGGGATCTCAACTGTTACTGTCCGAAGGATGATTTTCCCCTTCCTGTGACGAAATTTTTGATCAATGCTACAGCTGGGTTCCAAGACCTCTTTTTCATGGATGGGTACTATGGGTATAAATAGATCCGAATGTCCCCTAAGGATGAGGAGTATAAAGCCTTCAGGGCACCACAAGGTACTTTCTGTTACCAAGTCACACTCTTCGGTTTAAAGAATGCGGGTGCCATGTATCAGCGGGCTATGCATCTCATATTTAAGCCGATCCTCAAAATGTTTGTGGAATGTTACATAGATGAACTAGTGGTAAAATATATATAGCATTAGGACCATCTCAAAGACCTTGAGAAAGTGTTCATATTTCTCCATTCCCATCACCTGAAGATGAACCCATTGAAGTGTGCCTTCAGGGTTACCTCTGGAAAGTTTCTCAACTTCGTTGTCAGATACAGGGGCATTGAGATCAACCCAGATAAGATCAAGGAAATTATCCAAATGTATCCTTCAATCAAAATTCGGGAGCTTCGATGCTTCTAAGGCCACTTAGCCTACATACGCCGATTCATCATGAATTTGGCCAGCAAGTGTATCCCTTTTATTGGCTCATAAAAAAAGGCACTGTCTATGAGTGGGACGAAGAGTGTCAGACTACTTTCGAATAAATCAAGCAGTATCCACTCTAGCCTCTAGTCTTAATTCCACCCATCTCCGGAAAGCCATTGGTCCTTTATGTGACCACCCTGGAGCGATCTCTCAACGCCCTTCTCACCTAGAAGAACAATGAGGGAACATAGAATAGACTCTACTACCTCAACCACATGTTCCTCGATACGGAGACCAGATACTACCCTATCAAGAAGAGATGAATTTCACTCGTATTCATAGTATAGAAGTTGCAACATTACTTGCAACACCACGAGGTATAGTTGGTGTCCCGTATAGATCCACTGAAGTACATCCTGAACCGCACCATGTTGACAGGCCGTCTAGCTCGGTGGGTAGAGATTCTCCAACAGTTCAACATTAGGTTTGTACCTCAGAAGGCTATTAAGGGGAAAGAATTGGAAGACTTCATTTCTACCCATCTAGATCCCGCGGACCAGTCCGTGGACCTTGATTTTTCTGATGAGGAAATCCTCTCGGTAGACCAAGCTATCCCATGTTGGAAAATTCACTTCAATGGTGCTTCCCGAAGCCCCACCAACAGAAGGCTCAATGACCCCAGGCTCAACAGAGTAGGCCTGGGTATCATCTTCAGTACCCCAACACAAGCTGTTCTACTGTACTCATTCCTATTGTTAGAAGGCTACACCAACAATGAGGCAGAGTGTCAGGATCTCATTACTGGCCTCGAGATGACCCTCGAGATAGACGTTCCCCATTTTCATGTGAAAGGGGACTTCGAAATAGTCATCAAGTAGATCAACGGTGACTATGTCATCAGAAATCCAGAGCTCGTTCCATTATTGGAATTCACTCTCCAGCTAATGGCCCAATTCCTATCTCGTCCAGAAGTTACTCATATCCCTCGATCTTAGAACGGTCAAGCTGATGCCCTGGCTGGCCTAGCTGCATCACTTTCAGAGCCCGAGTAGGATGATCTGATTATCCACATGGCACATCGAAGAGTCATTGCTCCTACCACTCCAAGTGATGATGGTAGCCTGCAGGTAATCCACCTTACCACTGATGCCTCCACTTCAGGACCCCAAGGTAGCCTGGATGTAGTGATTGAAGTGACTCCGAACTGGAGAACCTACTTTGTTGAGTACCTCTAAAATAGTAATCTCCTAGAAGATCAGTCTGATCACGAGAAAATCTGACACCGCGCTTTACAGTTCACCCTCCAAGATGGCCCTGGTAATGAGAATATCCTCTACAGGTGAAGGTTTGATGAGGTCCTCCTCCGTTGCATTCAAGGAGCTAAGATTTCCCAGGTCATGCAAGAGGTTCATGCTGGTTCCTATGGGGCTCATCAGACTGGGCCAAATCTACCTCACCAGATCTAGAGACTGGGGTATTTTTGGCCCTCTATGATCCGTGACTGCATCGAGTTCACCAAAAGGTGACATGCATGCCAAATTCATGCTAACTTTATGCATCGACCACCAGAGCCTCTCCACTCCACCAAGTAATCCTGACCATTTGAGGTATAGGGACTCGATGTCGTGGGACCATATCCATCGACGACAGCTCGCCAGTGCAGATTCATCATGACTGCTACAGATTTATTCTCCAAGTGGGAAGAGGCAGTTCCACTCAAAGAGGTCAAGGGTCGTTCCATCGTTTACTTTGTGAGCTCCAACATTATCTACCAATTTGGATTCCCTTACGCCGTCCTCACCGATAACGATACAAACTTATGAGCAGCTAAGATGAAGAAATTGTACGCTAAGTACAACATCTGTTCTTACCATACCTCCCACTATCATGTGCAAGCAAATGGACAGATCGAGGCGTTCAACAAAACTCTCTCTAACATTCTGCAGAAAATGGTTGGTCAGAATAAGGAGAGTTGGCCATAGAAGCTCCCCAATTCCCTCTGGACTTATCGGACGATGAATTGTAATTCCACCCAGGTGACCCCATATTTCCTAGTGTACAGAACGGAAGTCTTCCTTCCTATCAATATTCAATTTCCCTCACTGCGCACAACTGTCTATGATCAACAAGCGCCAGATAAAGTAGCTGAAATCCGTCTGGATAAGTTGGAAGCACTTGATGAGAACATGCTTCATGCCCTGTATAATCTGGAAAGGAATCAGAACAATATAGATAGAGCTTTCAACAAGAAATTTCACCTCCACTCCTTCTTGCAAGGTGACTTGGTATTGTCCCTGATGGAACCAATGATACCTGGAAGGAAACCAAACAAGATGGACCCCAAATGGGAAGGAACTTACATCATTCACAAGGTTTACTCCAATAATGCATACTCACTGGTCACCATGGATGGTGAACATATAAATCCTACCACCAATTCCAAGTTCCTCAAGTAATACTTTGATTGAGTCCCCACGGTCCTACATGACCTTAAACTGTACAGTCCTACACGACCCCAAACTGTGTAATCGTCTTGCAAGATGTTAAACTGCATCTTAATAACTATGTATGGATTGATTTCCATCCTCATGGGATACGTAGTAATGATCGAACACCTCGTCCTAAGTCCATACCCATGTTCTTTTCATTTGGGTACCTCTCCTAGGTGTAGATCCCTTAGGGGATCTCATGTGATGTGGCCCAATATTCTTTGGCCCCACTTGTGGCAAGATTACGAAGTTCGCGCCATGTGCCCCTCCTCATTATTCTAATCCTCCTACATCCTTACCACATGATATTAAACTGCACGACCCTTTAAAAACTACGTATTTCCTGATTCCCATCCTCCCGTGATATGTAGGACCGCCTAGAAATTTTGTTTGTAGGCCCAGTCCCAAACTTTGGGACCTCCCATTAGGATGAAACACATGGTGTGGTGCGGGATTTTTCCCTCATTCACATGAGTTCATCATGACCATACCATGTTACACGATGTGGATTCTGTGTTTTGAACCCGGTTAACAGCTATCCTTTGTTGTTTTCACCACCCCTATATGTCCCAAACATGAAGTGTAGTGGTTCATTCTGCCCCTTCGTCTCTACAAATCTCAGCCTTCCTCTATCAGGAGTGTAATTCCAGCTGCCAGACCCTTATGTGATATGGAGAGCCTAGTCCTGCTCCTTGTTTCCCACACCAAGCATTGCTAATGTGGGATTAAGAGCTATGATGAGGCAATTCCCACATGAGTGGTCATATGTCTACAGTTGGCTGGGGCACCCAACCTCAGGTCCTTTGACCCCTTCGGCCCCCTAGCCCAAGTTCTCATTTAGAATTATGTGGTGTGGTATGTACTCACGTCCTTATTCACGTTGGGCTATTTTTTCATGCCACAAATATTCCCTTGAGACATCCCTCCCTTCATTTATCATCTGTCCCATGAGCACCGTCCCTACCATGCTTCACAAGCCCCATCATTTGGTCTTCCATCACCTTATTTATCCAAAAGGACCCCTGAATGCCATAGATTCTCGGCCCAAGGGATCTCCTACCATTACAAGATAACGTCCTCGAGGATTGCGAGTGAAAAATTGATACAAGTCCCATGTTGCGAATATGGTCAATGGTTGACGCTTAATTGTTTTCCCCGAACTCTGGTCACACAAGGGTGGATACTATGTTGCGAACCTGGTCAACAGTTTTCCTTTGTCATCGTTTCCACTTTGTAGTCTTCCATAGGCATGGTGATTCGCCCTCTCTGTCCCATGCATATGACATTAAACTAGGCATCTACAGTCCGAGCTCTATGACCTTAAACTAAGATCACAATCATCCTCACTATAAAATGTTAAACTGCAAGCTGGTCATGACATTCTGTCTGTGGCCCAGCCTCAGGTCCCTTGTCCTTTTCGGGCCCCTGGTCCAAGTTCACACTTAGGGTTGTATGGTGTGGTATGGGGTTACATCAGATTACTCGTCGTGCTGTACATGTCCCTCATTGGGGTATCTTGCCCTTATTTTCATCCTTGCTGCATGAAGATAAACTGCACGTCATCCTTCTCTAGAAATATGTGTGGATTGATTCCTATTCTTATGGGATATGGAGGACCGCCTGAATGTATAGTATTCAGGTCTAGCCCCATCTCTTAGAAAACTCCCTATCATCTTGGCCTCTCGGCCTGCATTCATCTAGGAGAGGGGTATACGGTGTGGTATGGACTCACGCCCATTTCACGTCGGGTTTATAACAACCACGCCACATACCTCTCTCTTCTGAGTGGTCTTTACTCCCTTTCCCTACACTCATCTCTTTGAGTCAACTTCCCTTAAGTTGGGTCCCTCGACCCTCTTCGGTGATTTTCCAATGTGCCCAAGAGTACTCTAGTTTAGAGCCTGGAGTGTCGGATTCTACATGGACATGCTTTCACCCATTTTCCAGGCTTCGTGTTCCCATTCATTTGGGCTTCCATTATCTTTCACATCTGATGGGACCCTCGAATGGAATGGATGCTCTAACTAAGGGATCTCCTACCATCACAGGTCAACATCCTCAAGGGTTTCAGTCAACAAATCGATACAAGTCTCACGTTGCGAATATGGTTAGCAGTCAACACTCATTTTTTGTTCCCATTTCAGGTCACATGATATGGATACTATGTTTCAAACAAGGTCAATAGTTATCCTCCATCGTCACGCCAACTCCTTCAAGCCTTAAATGTCGGTCACATGATTCACATCATTTTCCACCCCATTGTGTCCAAGTGGAATTTCAACAATCCTGGTACTATCCCTCAGTGCACATTTGCACGTTAGGAGGATAAATCCACGATAAGGCGTCATTCGGGGTTCTACACCGACTTCCCTTTGGCATGTATTATAGGTATTTAAAAAACCTCTTCCGCCCTTGTTTCCCACACCGAGTTTGACTCACATGGGCTTAGGAATTGGATTGAGGTCTGCTCCTACATGGAGGAGTTCTACTTCTCCATGGTCGAGCTCTAAGACCCTAAACTAAGATATCTTTATACATCACCCTCTTGAGAACTACGTATGGCTTGATTCCCATCCTCATGGGATACTTAGGAATGCTCAGACATCTCATCTTTGGGTCCATCTTGAGTTCCACTAATTTATCCCTTCTGTTATTCCTTTTAGGCCCCAACTCTTATAGGAATGCATGATGTGGCATGTGTGGGATTATGCCTTTGTTCATGTCAGGTTTACAATTTCCGCCTCACATACTCCCCTTCAAGGAGATAGTCCCTCCTACCTCCTGTCCCATATGACATTACACTATATGTTGTCTTTCATGACGTTAAACTGCACTTTCTAGAACTATGTATAGCTTGATTCCCATCTTCATGGGATACATAGGAACACCCGGACATCTTGTCTTTGGGTCCAGCTCAACTGAGAGCTAGTCTCTCCTACCCCATATTCTCTAACCTTTTTCGGCCCCCTCTTTCTGAGGTTTCTTTCTTGGAATAATGTGTAGTTTGATATGGGATTATGTCTTCATTCATGTCAGGTATGATTTATCACATCATGCACATTACCTTTTGAAACTCATCTTTCATGTATATGTCTAAGCCATATGACTTTAAACTATGCTGCCTAGTCCTACATGACTTTAAACAATTACGTCCATACTGAACGATTTTAAAGTGCATGTTTGGTCCCATAACATGACCCTAAACTATGACATTATTATCTTGGCTGCACAATGAAAAAAAACACTACACCGTGATATCCTCACTCAAGGGGACATCATGCTTGGTATCATTCACCCACTATACCATTTGTCAATGCCTACATATGGGTTGATTCTTCTGGCGATGTCTGGACTTTCTATCCTAGGTCCATCGCTTAAAAAAACACATTCACTCATCCTAAAGGACAAACAATATCTATCAAACGCCGTTTATTTGGATGCAAGGGCTAGACCCGCACAACCTTATTATCTATGGAACTAGTACCTTACCATGACACCTTCATAACTATGTATGACTTGATTACCATTCTCATGGTGTATGTAGAAAAACCTGTTCACTTTGCCTTGGGCCCAACGTAACTTTTGTTTTCGGTCGCTCGACCTAACCCCCCCCCCAAGGAACACATGGTGATCTGGACTTCAGGTCCTCATTCACATTGGGTTTTATAATTACCTCACCATGTGTCTCCCATGGTCCCTACCATCTATGGTCTGAGCTCTATGACTATAAACTAAGATCACTCTGCATCCTTGCTGCAAGACGTTAAACTGCATCACATCTTCCATAAATACGTATGGATTGATTCCCATCCTCATGGGATACGTAGGAATTCCTAGACATCCTATCTCTGGGTCCAGCCCTAGGAATCTAAAATCTTATCCCCTCTCTTTCGGCCCCCAGGCCCGAAACCTTTTGGGAACATGTGGTGTGGTGAGTACCTCATGGGTCCTCATTCACGTCAGGTTTTTCAACAGCCATGCCATGTGCCTTCCTTGTCGTTTCCCGATCTAGTCCAAGTTATATGACCCTAAACTAAGATCTTCCTATGGGAACTGCACGTCACGTTTGGCCACTTCTCCACCCTACACATAGTCCATTAAATCATTCCCCCTTAATGGACCATCCTACAACCATTAAGTTGGAAGCATGCAACCTCAGGACCCTTGTCTTTGGAGGGGGAATCGACTCCCTCTATCAGATAAGTCTTGTTGTCGTACTCAGATACATTGCGGCAGTGCCCGAAGTGTGGAATTTTTATAGGGAAATTCCCTCGTTCCATGTCCAAGATTCATGAGCCCATAATTTGGATCCTCATCCTCTTCCATGTCTGAAGGGACCCCATTTATGGCCTGGTCTCATGCCACACTAGCTTACCCACCGTCTTGGGCCAACATCCCTGAGGACCTCAGACAACATTTGCGATAGGTCTCATGTTTTGAACATGGTCAACGGTCGACACTCATTTGTCTGTCCCCATTCCAGGATAATGAAAAATAGATATTGTGTTTCGAACATGGTCAATAGTTATCCCCTATCGTCATGCCACCATAATTTTGGTCCAGATCTCAAGCATCATGATTGACATATTTCCACTTCCTTGTATTCACGTGGAATTCCAACATACTCAGCTTTACTTCTTTGTGAATCTAGGCGCGTTATATAGGTGGGTAAGAATCATTGGGGCGTCATTCACATAACATCACATCTCCCCTAACATGTGTCTTCCTGTGCTAGGAAAGTCCCATCACTAATCCTTATTTCCCACATCAAGCACGACTCACGTGGGATTAGTAGTTCTGGTAGGATGTGTACTGGAACAACCATGCCACACACACCTTTCATCGTCCTTCATGACGTTAAAATACGTTATCAAAACTATGTACGTCTTGATTCCCATCCTCATGGGATACGTAGGAACGCTTGACCGCTTTGCTTCGAGTCCATCCTAACTTTCACTTTTGGTCCCTTGACCTAAAGAACTTCCTCTGGGAATATGTGGTGTGGTGAGGACTCCTTATGTCCTAATTCATGTCGGGTTTATAGCTACAAAACCACATACTCCCTTCATTGGATATTCCTTTTCACCCTTCGTCCTATCGTATGACGTTAAACTGCAATATCCCACATGTCCTTGATGCATGACACTAAACTGCGGTTCTACCCTGAACAAGTTCAGGATGCCCCATGTTAGTCATGGGATGCACTAGATCCCTTTACATAGAGGATCTCCCCTATCAGTGTTGGCCTCCGGCCACACCATGCTTAAGAACTATGTTTGGATTGATTCTCATCCTTATGGGATATGTAGCGACGCCCAGACATTTTTCCTCAGGCCCAGCCCTAGGGTCATTAACCTTCCTGGCCCCTCGGCCCTGATCGCGGTCCAGTCTCTATGACCTTAAACTAGGATCCTACAGTCCATGTACCATGAATTTAAACTGTTAAACTTGGTCCATATGGTATGACCTTAAATATATGTGCACTGTTCTCACCATACGACGTTAAACTACGTGTCTATCATCCTCATTAGTATGACTTAAAACTACGTTTCATTCCAGGTCTTCACTGGATAAGTTTTATTTGGAAGTAGGTATGATCCCCAATCATATCGATGCGCCCACCTAATGTGTCTTCACCACGATGGAGTAATTTCAAGAGTGTTGGAATCCATTTGAACAACCCATCACTCCACACTCAACACTTTGGGTGCCCTTTATTCAGACCCTCATCCTCTTTCACATCTAAAAGAACCCCCTAATAATATGGATGATCGGTCTATGGCTCACCTATTATCCTGAGCCAACATTCTGGAAGACTAATGGATGACATTTTGAGTCAGGCCCCATGTTTCAAATATGGTCAGCAGTCAGACTTCATTTGTTATCCCCATTTTAGGCTAATGTAATAAGGATACTATGTTTCGAACATGGTCAATAGTTATTATTCATTGTCACACCTTCCCTATAGTGTTCTGAATTTTGGGTATCATGATTCACACCTTACACTCCCTTATGTTTGGATTAATTCCAACACCCTTGGCATTACTCCACTCATGCACTAGAGCACACTAGGAAAGTGATGATCAGACTATTCTGAGAGCTTCATCCTCTAGTCAGGCCTCTCCCTTTCTTCTCAAAAATTCAGATTGGTTTTTCAAACCCCGAATTCCTGGAAGTTGGTTTGCACTCTTATATTTGGGAGGAATGATAAAGTGGTCATCCCTTGCTTCTCGCATCGGGTCCGACCCACATGATGTAAGGGACTGATCTCCAGATGTTCCATGAATATAACAAAAATGAAATAAACCAAAAATGAATAATAGAACTCATGCATGAATCTAGCATAAATAGTCAAAGACTTAAAGTGTGTTCAAAAGTTACATGCATCAAAGTACACGAGGATCGACCCCTCCCATGGACGGTTTGACCCCGTCAAATGAGCGTTGTAGCTCTACCACCCTCTTGCGTTTGGCATCCAGGACTCGCTGTTTCCTATTCAGTTCTCGCTCCTCTTTGGAAGCAAGGGGGTGAAGCTTGTCAGCTACGATCTGGGCCCACTTATCATTGGTCCGGATAATGGTCATATCCTCGGAGGATTCCCTCATGCTCTCTTCGTCCTCCTCTAGCTGGGACCTCAGCTGTGATATAATCTCCGACTGCACGTTGAGGGAAGCAGAATGTTCATCTGCCCGGATGTGTAGCCACTGAATCTCATTTTCAGCCTCCTGGAGCCTCTTAATGTTTACCGCTTTTCTCCGCTGCCAAACCATGCCAAGGACATAGTCATACTCTCGAATCTTCTCCGCTATGAGATCTTGGATGAGCATGTGGGGATGTTGGGCATTCACTCCCCCAACACACAGTTAACGCAGTCATGAATGAAGTCTCTCTATCTGGTCTATCCATTGTGCTTAAGGGGTGTCATCGATGAAGCACTTGATCAGATTCCATGAATGGTGATGGAATATATTACTAACCTATTCATCTGAGGCTATTTCTTCCCAGTACATGGGGTTGATAGGCTCATAAACAGGGAACTCCCCTAAGAACTTGTCAGTAGGGTCTGCATTTGGTGTCTGATCAGGTATGGAAGGACCTGTGCTGTCCGATCAATATTTATCATCAGATCCCACTTCAATAATTTTAGTCCTAGCCTTTCTAACGGTCCTACTAGTGATCGGGAGTGCCTCCACTTGGTCAGTCTGGATATCCACATCCACGACCACCAACATCCCCCTAGGAAAAGCACCGCCAGAATTACCAACCAGCCTCACCAAGGCAGCCCATGCCATTTGAAGAAATATGCATACCAAGAAGTGCATGGATGCCAGTTAAACTGATCGATGGGCGGTAGTCATAAATTTTGTAGAGGATACTTATAGAGATCAAATGCTTGGTCTCATTACTGGGTTGTTGCCATCGGGACCCCAAGGAGTGTCCATCCGTATATCGTCAGAAGGTTTGAAAACTCCGGGAGAGCCACCTCGGGTGTCCTGGCCCCGCTGGACGCAGTAATCACCATAGCAGCGAGCACAGATCCCAAAGGCCCTTCATCAACGTCTGCTATAGGGTGGGAATGGGATCTATGTATGAGGTCCTCCTGCACAGTTTTAATATTTTTAAGTAATTTAAAATGACTTGGAAGCAGACCCTGAGGAAGGGGCTTGGGATGTTACCTCATGGACCACTACAAATTCTTCAATATCTGAGCCTTGGTCACTGACTTTTCCCTCCTCCAGAGGGCTCCCTCTACCGGCCTCTCCCCCCTAGGAGGAGTCATCCGATTCTTTCGGAAAAGGGAAGTGATCCCTCAATTCTGTATCCGAAAACTATGGAGGGGTCGTTCAATCCAACAAAACCTTCAACTGGTCTATCATTAGAAGCGGGGCACCCTAGGAGTGCATGAAGTCCTCCAAATCAGCCAGGTATTGCTCCACCTTTTCCTGGGATACTGAAAAGCTATCCCTGATGGGGCCAATTCATGGAAAATCCATCCAAGGCAGTTCTTGTGTTACCACATCTCGGACAGGCTGAGGAGTTTCCTGCTGACATCCCAGATGTCCCACTCCTCCGAGAAGGCCGCATTATCCGGCATGTCTATATGGTGCATTCGCTTCCCCGGATCCTGAGTGGATATCCTACGGAATCCTCTTGGTGGCCTTCCCTCTGGATAACTCTACTCTTCTGGGACCACCGGGTCCACTGCCACTGCTGAATCTGCTACCACTGCCTCCCCCTCAATTGGTATGGGCCTCGCTGCCATGACAGCCCCACCATCGCGGGATGTCCTTGCCACCTTTTGACCCCAACCTCGAGGTTGGGGAGGCACACCATCACCAGCCCGAATTGTTGGTTTCTTCAACATCTCCCTCGGGTAGGCCGCCTCCCAACTTTTGGCGTACTCCTTCACGAACCCGAAGATGATTATGGGAAGATGCAACTCGTTCCACATCTTCCCATCTTCCTGGGTGAACATGAGCCAAATTTTTCTCATCATGCATGGGTGATCCTCATGGCGCACCCCAAAATAGACCTATGGGGTCAGTCATTGCATTCACCAAATTTTCCTTTCAAATTGGTGCGGGGTGTACCGCTCACAGAGGGGCTCATGGTCCACCTGTGCCACCAGGACTCTGCCTCGAAAGGACAGAAGGTAGGACTGATGGTCTTCCATTCCCTGGACATCATCAGTGAATACACCCATTAGAAATGGGAATGGGTGAAAGTTGAAGGTATTGGTCCTCGACAACCATCTTCTCAGCAACTCTAGCATCAGTTACTTTAGCTGATAAATATGGAATTGGGAGGGCCAAAATGCCTAATATAGGCCCACTCTCCTCAACTCTGCCCCAAATTCTTCACAAGAAGCAGCTACCCAGTAGGCCCAGGCCCAGTCATCCGTGAAGCTGCCTCCTTGGCACAAATCCCATTCATCGGACCACTCCTTCCCCAGGTTCCTCAGGGCTGCCTTCAAGATAGTCTGGTACATCGGGAGAGATGTCTCTGGATGCAGTTCCTTCCCATCAACATTGTTCAAATGGTTGTAAAAAAAATCAGTATTGACGGGTGTGAAGTCCTCCCAGGCATGGATGTCATCTGCCCTGAACCACTGGTGCTGACACAACGTGATTCTGAACTAGTAAGATGGTTAGTCCCTGCTCACTTTAGGGATGAAGACGTCACCCCTTAGTCCAAATCTGTATAGAGGTAGCCTCCTGCACAATGGATATTTCTTTTGGATTTCCGATAGCAGCACCACCAGTGAATTGTGGTCGGAATGGATTCAAACAGACTCCCCTAGACCCAAGCTATTCTCCATATTCTCCCTCCAGGAGGCATCTGCAAGGACCCCCTAGCAGCCTCTTAGTGAGACATTTAGTTTTCATGATTTGTATGTTTTTTTGGATTGTGAAGCTCCTTCATAGAGCTCATTCACGGAGCTCGGTCACAAAGGTAGTTTGAAGAGTCCTTCCGCGACCTCTAGATCAAGACGCGGAGTGCACCAATGCAAAGTCAAAGAATCACTGTCTGCCGTGAAGTAGAAGGCCAAATTTGTGGAGAGCAATCACGAATTACATAGAGCTTCGCGAATTGAGAGTGATAAATTCCAAAAACATATACAGAAGAAAAGAAAAAAGAGGGGTTGACTCCCCTATTTATAGGAAAGGAAACCTGGAGCCTCACGATGCATCCAACCATATTGAGGTTTGTGGTGCGCTCAGCCCCCATGTCGCCGCTTCATTTCACGAACCTCCTTAGCGAGTCATCTTCATGATTGATCGTGGAATTTTGGTGATTGGACCTCAGAATTTGACCCTCACTTTCTCCTAGGCTCCCAGTTTGAGGGGGGTCATTTGTTGGCACCAAAATTAGGGAAGAACAAGAAAAAACAGAAAGCATTTGGAATGGCCTTTTGAAGCCCATTCGCGGATCCCCCGTAGCCACGCGGCCGGCACCCAGCTCCCCCTTTGTGAAGCCGCCACAAAGAAATGATATGGGATGCTCTGCAAACCGATTTTACGTTCATGAACCCACCACGGAGCAAGGAGGCGAGATGCTCCACAAACCAATTTGACGTTTGTGAACCCACCATAGATCAAGGGGGCGAGATGCTCCGTGAACAGATTAGAAGTTCACGAACCCACCGCGGAGCAAGGAGGTGGGATGCTCCGTGAACCGATTTAACGTTCACGAACCTGCAGGGGAGAAAGATCTATCTTCATGCTGAGTGGGATCTGCTTTGCAGTGTATCTTACCTATAAATACTGGGATCCCCTTGAGCCCAAAGGATAGATCCTCCGACCTTTCACCTTCTTAGCTACCACATCACGAATTAATTTATGCTCTGCAAAACATGAGCTTTTCAAGGTACTTTTTGTATCGCGATGTGCCACCCCCTTTGCATGGATTCATCCCCTCTTCAAGGACGGATTCCCTTCACGGAGCCCATGGGCCTCCGCGAAGGAAGGAGATCCCCTAAGGGACTCGGGTCTTAGCGGAGCACTTATGCTTCGCGAAGTACCCTCCATTCACATGTGACCCACATGCTAATGCAGGGTCACTGTGCTTCGTGAAGCACATTGCTTCACAATGCTACGCTTTTCACGTCACCCTTGCTTCGTGAATCACTTATCCGTGAATTCATTTCCACTTTATGAAGCACCTTCCATATACACCTATGCCCTATTCCTAGGCTAGGCCACTCCACTTCGCGAATCATACCTCTTTGTGAAGCACCTCCACTACATGGAGCACCAGAGCTTCATGAGGCTTCTACCTATGACCCCCTTTGCTCTGCAAATCTTTTTCCCATGCGACTCACTAGGTTTGCATGAAGTGATTTCAAAGTCCCTTGGGCGGTGCTTCCCATTGAGTTGCTTCGTCTCATGCTTCTTCACATAGGCACGCTAACGACTATAGCTTCTTCGCATAGCCACGCTAAAGTGGACCCCTCAATGGATCACTCCATAACACCCCTTCACCATGAATTTGTTGATTCCTTACCTTCCCCAAGGGGTGGGAGGTATCAGTTATGTAAGTCCTAAGGGGTGCAGAGTGAACCCACCTCATCCGAGCTGCAGGACGTTAAACTGCCAAGCGCCGTCGTCCTCGGTACATAACGTTAAACTGTGACCTCACCCCGTATGTCGTATGTAGGGTTCCCCACTTTGGACATTCTGCATTCCCACTGGTCTCTATGGGAGTGAAATCATTCCTAATAGGTAATGAGATCCTCTTTATTAGAGCGGAGTTTGTCCGCGGGGATAGGAAAAAAACTTTGGTGTAAGCCTCTAGCTCTTCTTGTAGGACGTAACATCCCTGCTACCACTCTCTTCCTCAGTTCCAAGTGCTAGAGAGGGGGGGGATGGGCACCGGAGCCCTACTTTCTTCAGTGCCAAATCCCTCTCCCTTTGGGCTTTGTCACCATCAGGCCTCCACCCTAGAGTAAGTCCCAATCTCCATCTCCCTGGGCTGCGAACCACACATAATCCCCTGTTTCCTATTTGGGCCACTAACCATGTGTAAGCACCGCTCCACTTCCCACAGACGCACCTTTCATGATGTGATCGTCGGGTCTCCGCTGCCTCTTGTTTCTCACATTGAGCATGAATCACGTGGGCTTAGAGTAAGCCTTGACCATGACATCCTCCTTGGGCAGCCTAGAGTGTAAGCCCCACACTCCATCATGAACTACATGGTCTTCAATCCTTGCCAAGGAAAGGTACATAGGAAGCCTTCCTGAGGTTCAAGCCCACCACTTATTGGTTTCGAACCCCTTCACATTGGTTCCCACCATCCCCAACTACATGGACATTGATCCTTGCCAAGGAAAGGTACGTAGAAAGCCTCCCTAAGGTTCAATCCCACCATACATTGGTTCCGCCCCCTTCACGTCGGTTTCCACTCATCCTGAACTACGTAGTCTTTGATCCTTACCAAGGAAAGGTACATAGGAAGCCTCCCTGAGGTTCAATCCCACCACCTATTGGTTCTGACCCCCTTCACGTTGGTTCCCACCATCCTGAACTACGGGGACTTTGATCTTTGCCAAGGCAAGGTACGTAGGAAGCCTCCCTGAGGTTCAAGCCCAACAACCATTGGTTCCAACACCCTTCACGTCGGTACCCACTCCTCCCGAACTACATGGACTTTGATCCTTGTCTCCTAGATAGGGTACGTAGGAAGCCTCTATGAGGTTCAACTGTAGCACCCCAAAAACTTCATGGTATTTTTCTCTTAAATAAATTCTAGTTATAGCATATATTTCATGAATCACTAAGCCTATATGGAACAAAACATGGTTACTTATAGGAGATATCCATAACCTAGACATTAAACTTAAATTTTCCAACTCTGTGATTTGAATTTTAAAAATATTACATACACGGTTGTGTTCAAGATAATATTTAGAGTCTAATAGAATTAAATTAATTTTCGGTGAATAGTAACCTACCCTTATGAATAGTAACCCACCCTTATGAATAGTAACTTACCCTTATGAATAGTAATATGAGTCTTATGAATAGTATCCATGCCCTTGAATGTATAAATGAATTTAGGCACCTTAAAAATGAAGATGAATATTTTAAGTGTTTATATTTTTCGATTAAATAATTATTTTAATTAAATATTTAATTAATCGTATTCAGTTTTTTTTTGAAAAATGGACTTCCTTTTTGGATTCTACACATCTAAAAATGGTTAGGGTGGTTTTTTGGGATTTTTCTGAAATACTTAAATTTTTGATGAATAGTAAAATGCGATAATTTACGATAAATGCTAAATAAGGAATTTATTGAGTCATTGATTATGATCTACTGATGTAAGTCCAATTGGTTCGAAGTCACATGAATATATTACTATTCTTGGTCATGGAATAGTCACTATTGGTTGTCTTGAGAGGAAATAATAAATTAATGATTATAATATTAAGAAAACTCCTCTCCCCTCTACTATATAAACCACCCCTCACCACCTCTTCCTCCCACACCACTCAAGCTTCAATCCTTGCCTAAATACTACAAAATACTCTCCCCAAGCCCTCTCCCCATGTCCAAGACCTTCTGGTCTCACCAGAAGGACAAAAAAAGGCCTTAAAGAGATTCTTAAGGAGGAGTACTCAAGAGGTGAACCTTCCTTCTCTTTTCTTTCAATTTATTTTACAAAGTTCTATTCTTTTGATATCCCTTCTCAACTCCCCTAATAAAAATTCCATGATAATTCTAGTACCTTAAATGTACTGGATTTTGATTTTTATAATGGAATATTTCATCATAATCTCTCTTTTTTCCCTCCTTTTATACAATAAATGCAAACACCGTCCGAGATGTGTAAATTTATCACATTCAAGGAAGACGGGTTTTCAATTTGCATTACTATCTTCAATACTAGTCATGAAAATTTTTCAATGGTTGAAAAAGGTCATAATATAGGTATATTATCTTGATTAATGTCCTAGAATCTTTACTCATTCATAAAATGAAATAATAATACAAAACAAGTTTATTGTGCACAAAACCACCAAGCCAAATCCAAGCGTTTATCTTTAACTCATCGAATGAGTCATCCTCATGGTATATAACCAGAATCATTATAAGATCATTTATATCTATTTAATGTCACTAATAATGTATATTAACAATTCTAGATGTTTAACAACATTTCAAATGAACTTCCATTCATGAATCCAAGTAAACAAATCATGAAACCAAGTAAGAAAATGCTTCCAAAACAATAAAATTGAATCTCTTAAACCCATAAAAAAGTCCATTAATGAACTTAATAAGGTTATAATATATCAATTAAATGTTTATGAGGTTATGGAATTATTAATTAATGAAGCTAAATTTGATTATTCAGGTCATTAAGAACAAACAAGAACACCTTCAAGCGTAAGGTAAGGGATCCTATCTCTCACTTTTGTTCAAGAATCTCCCCTATGTTGTGCTCTTTTATTTTTAATTCCTAATGATGGGGTTTTTTTCGAACCTCCCCTATACTGACCTTGTAACATATAAATAATGTAATACCCCTTTAACTCTCATTAATCCCTCTCAATAACACTCGTTACCATGCCGAAATGTTTGTAAGGGGTTTCTTATCTCACTTTCATTTCTGTGATATTTTCATTGTTCGCCACTTATTTCTTGTATGTAGTATATGTGTACTTACATTTGATATATAATAACATTATTCTATTTATATTCATGTTATTAAATGATTAATTTGAGTCTTATTAAGTTCTGGTAATATGATTCGACCGATTACATTGTGGTAAGAGACTTTGTCTCAACTACTATTTTGTTGTGGCTAACTTTATATTATGTACCTAATAATACTTTTGTGGTGTACCTACTAACCATTTGAGATCACTTTACATTTTAAATTATATTTATATTAAATATCCATAATCTCATATCATGGATATTTTTTTCTAAACCGTGTACCATTTTACATACAATGTTTATTTGGAAAGTTATTTTAATTATGGAAATATTCATGAATCCGTATACTCTACTCTATACGGATATTGAAAAGGAATATTTATATTGTATTGAATCAATTTATAAAGAATTATTTGGACGTGATGTGGTAGGTGGGGCCCACTATAGCCCCTCGATGCACCGGTAGGTCTCATGAGAAAAATCAGTTGGCGACAAACCCTTTGAGTTTGTTTCCAAAAATCAGATGGGTTTCTACCCATAGAACTAAACCATTTTACGGTATTATGGTGTCATGTGCCAGATACATGACATCCAATTAATAATCATTCTCTTTATTCATTATCAGTTATTACTATCCATGTGGTTTTCACTATGACAAAATCTATGGATGCAGTTTCATTCTCGGTTGATTAATGGTGTGGGTTTTTCATTTATTCACCATGCCATGTTGATTATGTCAAATTGTTTAAAATTCAGTTATTATTGATTCTTGATTCTACTATTTTTAACCCTTACTAAGAATTTGAGCCCACCCCTTTCATTATTTTCCATCAACAGGTGATGTAGAGGTGATCGTTTATTGAGTTCCTGTGGTTGTAGTTTTTAGTTTTTGTTATGTATTGTATTTTGTAACCTTTTCCAATGTAATTTGAGTTACATATATGTATATAGTTTCTTCAAGACTACTAAACTGACCATTCCGTTGGGATTTTCATTCCTTCTAACCATGTTAATATCACAAGTAATGCACCAGATCCATCCTAGAGGGGTTGGGGTGTTGCAGTTGGTATCAGAGGAAGTTTAGTAGGAAACTTGGAAACTAGAGTAGGAAATATATAGTAGGGAAAAAAAACCTAATGTAGTATTTGAGGATAAATGTACAAGAATGTTCTGGTATTTTGGTAAGGAATAGATTATGTGAATCTTTCTATCAAATACATCCCTGTCTGGATATGAGCAGATAGAGGTGGCTCTGGCAAAAATGTACCTAGGAGTGAAAAATCCGACAATGATTTTCAGACTTGACCCGCGGTATCTTGGTACACAAAAATAGGCCTTGCTGCACTCTTGGTTATGAAACTCCTGAGGGATATGCTTAGTATAATTCACATTTTCTTTACAATCCATTATGAAGGATTGAAATGTAAATTTTTCCTATGAGAAACCATGTTTATGAGATTAGCTACGCATAGAATTTAAATCTATATTAAGTTATTTCTATTTTAGATTCATAAACTGATATAGTGAATTCCATTATTTAGAAATGGCACCTAATGGAATAAGGGGAATCAATACTCTTGGACAATGTAGGGATTTCCCCACTGAGAAAGTCAACACGGTCAATGTCAGAGCAGATCAGATTATGTCCATATTGGGGAAACTTACCCAGGTTGTGATGAATAACTAGGATACACCTATGTTGGATCGTTTCATGTGGTATAAGCCCCCATCTTTAGTGGGACTACTAATACGATAGTAGATGAGTAGTGGATCAAGTCACTTGAAAAGATATTCATGAGATTAAGATGTGATGAAAATGAGAAGGTAGTGCTGGCAGTATATTGTCTCAAGGGTGACACAGATCAATGGTGGTCTTTGATGCAGAATACCATGGAGGAAGAGGAAATAAAAAATATGGAATGGAGGAATTTTAAGGAAATATTCTTTGAAAAATATTTCCCTCATGAGAAACGAATTGAAATGAATAGGAAATTCCTTAGCTTAAAACAAAGGGAAGAAGACAGTGTTGGAGAGTATGAGACTACATTCACAAGGCTGGCCAGGTACACTATAGATTACTTATGTGACTCGGTAGACAAGATTGATCATTTCTTTGAAGGTCTTAATCCATGTCTTTTAAGGGAACTACATTCTCAATCATTTTCATCATACGATGAAATTGTATCAAGTGCCATAATAATAGAGAATGAATTTTCTAGATCAAATCTTTTCAAAGGAAACCAAAATAAGAAGCGGTACTTTGATAACAAAGGAAAACGACAAGCACCAACGAAGATCAAGGGAAAAAATCTCTTCCCACTATGTGAGAACTATGGAAAGAATCATTTCGAGAAATACTTGAAAGGCATGCGAGTTTGCTATAACTGTAGAGAAAAGGTTCATCGATCTGATGAATGAAAGGGGAAGAAAAAATTCAATGATATTCAATGATACAATTGTAGAGATATGGGATACTATAAAAATGACTGTCCTAAGTGCCAAGGAAACTTGACACAGAAAAGGAAAAGAGAGAAAGAGATAGCTTATGCGATTACAATAACGGAGGTTAAAGTTCCTAATGATGTGGTGGCAGGTACTTTAATTGTTTTCTCAAACTTAGACAACACTTTATTTGATTCTAGATCATCACATTCATTTATATCTTCTCAATTTTCCAAGAAAATTAGATATGTCCAATTTGATTTAATAAAGGATTTTTCAGTCAAAACTCTCAGGGGTTGTATCATTGCACAAAGGCATGTCGACTAGTCACCCTCCAGACACCAAAATGTGCTTTAGTTTCTAACCTTATTATCATACCAATGACTGACTTTGATTTAATTCATAGTATGAATTGGTTGTCAAATTATGATGCAAAGATTTATTGTAAGAATAAGGAAGTTACAATTTTTGAAAATGGTGTAGAATCCCCTATCTTTAGGGAAGAAAATTTGCCACCTGATTCTTTTCTAAAACCACCCCCAATATCTCTACTGAATGCAATACTTGGAGAGGAAGATAAAAAAATATCTCTGGGCAAGGAAAGAAATCTTCAAATTAAAGATGTTCACATAGTGAAAGAGTATATTGATGTATTTCCATAGGATTTACCTAAAAATACTCCAGAGAAGGATGTTGAGTTGTCTATTGATTTAATTCATGGTGAAAGACCTATATCAAAGACTACCTATAGAATGGAAACTATGGAATTAGTAGAGATAAAGAAACAACTAAATGATTTGAATGAAAAATTATTTATTCGACCTAGTGTTTCTCCATGGGGAGCCCCTGTCCTCTTTGTCAAGAAGAAGGATGGATCCATGAGGCTTTGCATTGATTACAGGGAAATCAATGCTATTACAATAAATAATAAGTATCCTCTACCCAAAATTGATGATTTATTTGATCAAATTCATGGAGATCAATACTTTTCCAAGATTTAACTTCGATCCAGATATCATCTGTTGCGTGTAAGGATGGAAGATATTCTTAAGATAGCATTTCAGACCAAGTATGGGCATTACGAGTTTACAGTGATGCCTTTTGGACTGAAAAATTCACCCTTTATTTTCATGGATTTAATGAATAGAGTTTTAAAATAATATCTTGATAACTTTGTTGTGGTATTCATCGATGATATCCTCGTATACTCAAAAATCTATGAAGAACATGTGAATCACTTGCGGGTTATTCTGAGAACTCTTAGATGAAATAAATTATATGGGAATTTTAGCAAGTGTGAATTCTGGCTTCAATCAGTTTCTTTTCTAGGACATATTTTCTCTAAGGATGTAATACTAGTTTATCCAACAAAGAAAAAGGAAATCTAAGAATGGCCCATGCCAACAAACATAACTAAGGTACGCATTTTTATTGGCTTAGCAGGTTACTATTGGAGTTTTGTTTAGAATTTTGCCTGACTGGCTAACCCGCAAACCAAGCTCACACGTGAAGGAGTTAAGTTTTTGTGGAAAAAATAATGTACATAATGTTTCAAAGAATTGAAAATAATATTGGTCAATGCTCCAATTTTGACTCTTCCATCTGGAAGTGGTAGATTTGTAATATACAACGATGCATCAAAGAATGGACTGAGTTGATTCCTTATGAAAAATGATAAAGTTATTGCTTATGCATGAAGATAGTTGAAGACTCATGAGAAAAATTATCCAACTCATGATCTTGAGTTAGCAGCCATAATCTTTGCTCTAAAAATATGGATACATTATCTCTACGGAGAGAGATGTGAAATTTATACAGACCACAATTTCACACAAAAAGAACTCAACATGAGGCCAAAAAGATGGCTTGAGTTACTCAAAGATTATGATTGTTCAATACACTACCACCCAGGAAAGGAAAATAAGGTGGAATATGCCTTAAGTAGGAAGGATCATGGACTTCTGACTCAAATGTGGATTGAGATAGATCCTATATTTTTGGATCTACTAAAGATGGATACAAGAATTTTTAAGGAAGGGGAAACATCTTTTCTCTTTCAAATGATTGCAAAACCATATTTATTATAGAAGATAAAAAGCTCTAAATATGATGATGAAAACCTATACAAAAAAATTATTTCTGTAAACTTCATGTATAAGGAAGGAGTTCTGAAGTTTGGGAAGAGGTTATGCATCCCATCCGGACTTGAGATAAAAAGGGAACTATTAGATGATGCTCATAGATCAAATTTCTATATACACCCGAGTAACACCAAGATGTATATAGATCTGAAGGAATATTTTTGGTGGGATAATATAAAGCTGGAAATTGCTTACTACGTGTCAAGGTGTCTAGTTTGTCAACAAGTGAAGGCAGAGAGACAAAATCCCAAAGGAGTTATGCAACCTCTACCTATTCCTACGTGGAAGTGGGATAACATTACGATGAATTTTGTCACCAGACTACTGAGGACACCTCAAAGGAATAATGAAATATGCGTAATTGTTGATCGACTCACAAAATCAGCACATTTCCTTCCAATAAGAGAGGATTTACCACTTGAGCTCTTGAAAACACTTTATATTAATGAAGTTGTAAGACTTCATGGTGTACCTATATCGATTGTGTCTGATCGAGATCCCCAATTTACATCAAAATTATGGAAAAGTCTACAGAAGGCTTTGAATACAGAGCTTCATATGAGTACTGCTTATCACCCCCAAACCAATGGATAGTCTGAAAGGACTATTAAAACTTTAGAAGACATGCTGAGGTCATTCTCTCTTGACTCCCAAGGTATGTGGGATCAATACTTACCTTTGGTAGAATTTTACTACAATAATAGTTTCCATTATAGTATTCAAATGACTCCATATGCAACATTATATGGAAATAGATGTCAAACTCCAACTTGTTGGGATGAAGTTGGTGAGAGGAAACTTATAGGCCCAGAACTAATTGAAGAGACCACAACAAAGGTGAAGAAAATACAAGCCCATATTAAAGCAACCTAAATTAGGTAGAAGAGTTATGATAACAAATGGAGAAAGGACTTGGAATTCCAAGTGAGAGATCATGTATTTCTGAATGTATCTCCATGGAAGGGCGTCTTAAGGTTCGGTAAGAAAGGGAAACTGAGCCCCAGGTACATCAGACCATTTGAAATTCTGGAAATAATCGGAGCTATAACTTACCATTTAGCGATGTCTCCAAATCTCTCCAGAGTTCATGATGTGTTCCACGTGTCATTGTTAAAGAAATACATGCCAAACCCAACGCATGTACTCACATATGAAGAAATTGAACAGGAACCTGATTTTTCATACTGTGAAAAGCCTATCGGGATTCTTGACACAAGGTAGCATGTATTTAGAAATTAGACAACTCTTCTAGTAAAGGTTCTTTGGAGAAACTAGAATATGGAGGAAGCAACATGGGAATCTGAGGATGTTATGAAAAATAATCACCCATATCTTTTTGGTGAGTTTCATACATAAAATTTTAAGGACGAAATTTTAGAATGAGGGAATAATGTAGCACCCCAAACACTTCATGGTATGTTTCTCTTAAATACATTCTAGTTATAGCCTATATTTTATGAATCATTGAGCCTATATGGAACAAAACATGGTTACTTATAGAAGATATCCATAAACTAGCCATTAAACTTAAATTTTCCAACTCTGCAATTTGAATTTTAAAAATCTGACATACACGGTTGCGTTCAAGATGATATTTAGAGTCTGATAGAATTAACTTAAATTTTGGTGATTAGTAACCTACCCTTATGAATAGTAACTTACCCTTAAAAATAGTAACTTACCCTTATGAATAGTAATATGACTCTTATGAATGGTATCCATTCCCTTGAATGTATAAATGAATTTAGGCACCTTAAAAATGAAGATGAATATTTTAAGTGTTTATATTTTTCAATTAAATAATTATTTTAATTAAATATTTAATTAATCATATTTAAAAAATTATTTTTTAAAAATGGACTTCGTTTTTGAATTCTATACGTCAAAAAATGCTTAGGTTGAATTTTTGGGATTTTTCTGAAATACTTAAATTTTTGATGAATAGTAAAATGCGAAAATTTACGATAAATGCTAAATAAAGAATTTATTGAGTCATTGATGATGATATGCTGATGTAATCCCAATTGGTTAGAAGTCACATGCATATATTACTGTTCTTTGTCATGGAATACTCACTACGGGTTGTCTTGAGAGGAAATAATAAATTAATGATTATAATATTAAGAAAACTCCTCTCCCCTCCACTATATAAACCACCCCTCACCCCATCTTCCTCCCACACCACTCAAGCTTCAATCCTTGCCTATATTCTAAAAAATACTCTCCCCAAGACCTCTCCCCACGTTCAAGACATTTTGGTCTCACCAAAAGTCCAAAAACAAAGGCTTTAAAGAGATTCTCAAGGAGAAGTACACAAGTAGTGAACCTTCTCTTTTCTTTCAATTTCTTTTACAAAGTTCCATTCTTTTGTTCTCCCTTATCACATCCCCTAATACAAATTCCATGATAATTATAGTATCTTAAATGTACTGGATTTTCATTGTGCTAATGTAATATTTCATCATAATCTATCTTTTTCCCCTCCTTTTATACAATAAATGCAAACATCGTCTGAGATGTGTAAATTTATCACACTCAAGGAAGACAGGTTTTCAATTTGTATTACTATCTTCAATACTTTTCATGAAACTTTTTCAATGGTTGAAATAGGTTATAATATATGTATCTTATCTTGATTAATGTTCTGTAATCTTTACACATTCATAATATGGAAAAATAATAAAAAACAAGTTTATTGTGCACAAAACCGCCAAGCCAAATCCAAGCGTTTATTTTTAACTCATCGAATGAGTCATCCTCATGGTATATAACCAGAATCATTATAAGATAATTTATATCTATTTAATGTCACTAATAATTTATATTAACAATTCTGGATGTTTAACCACATTTCAAATGAACTTCCATTCATGAATATAAGTAAACAAATCATGAAACCAAGTAAGAAAATGCTTACAAAACAATAAAATTGAATATCTTAAACACCTCAAAAAGGCCATTAATGAACTTAATAAGGTTATAACATATAAATTAAATGTTTATTATGTTCTGTAATTATTAATTAATGAAGATAAATTTTATTATTCAGGTCGTTAAGAACAAACAAGAACACCTTCGAGCGTAAGGTAACAGATCCTCTCTCTCACTTTTGTTCAAGAATCTCCCCTATGTTGTGCTATTTTATTTTTAATTAATAATGATGGGGTATGTTTTCAAACCTTCCCAATACTTACCTTGTAACATATAAATAATTTAATACCCCTGTACCTCTCATTAAGCCCTCGCAATAACACTTGTTACCATGCCGAAATGTTTGTAAGGGGTTTCTTATCTCACGTTCATTTCTGTGAGATTTTCATTGTTCGCCACTTATTTCTTGTATGTGGTATATGTGTACTTCCATTTGATATATAATAAAACGATTCTATTTATATTAATGTTATTAAATGATTCATTTTAGGGTTATTAAGTTCTGGTAATATGATTCGACCGATTACATTATGGTAAGAGACTTTGTCTCAACTACTATTTTGTTGTGAGTAACTTTTTATTGTGCACCTAATAATCCTTTTGTGGTGTACCTACTACCCATTTGAGATCAATAATTATTTGAAATTATATTTATATTAAATATTAATAATCTCATATCATGGACATGTTTGTTTTCTAAACCGTATACCATTTTACATATGGTGTTTATTTGGAAAGTTATTTTAATTATGGAAATATTGATGAATCAGTATACTCTACTCTATACGGATATTGAAAATGAATATTGTGGGTGGGGATCTATATATCCCCTCGATGCATCGGTAGGTATCATGAGACAAATCAGTTGGCGACAAACCCTTCGAGTTTTTTTTCGAAAATCAGACGGGTTTCTACCCACAGAACTAAACTGTTATTACGATATTATGGTATCATGTGCCAGATACATGACATCCAATTAATAATAATTATCTTTATTAATTATCAGTTATTACTATCCATGTGGTTTTCACTATGAAAAAAATCTATGGATGTAATTTCATTCTCAGTTTATTAATGGCGTGAGTTTTTCATTTATTCACCATACCATGTTGATTATGTCAAATTGTTTTCAATTAAGTTATTATTGATTCATGATTACACTATTTTTAACCCTTAATAAGAATTTGAGCTCACCCCTTTCATTGTTTTCCATCAACATGTGATAAAGAGGTGATCGTTTATTGAGTTCCTGTGGTTGTAGTTTTTAGTTTTTGTTATGTATTGTATTTTGTAACCTTTTCCAATGTAATTTGAGTTATATCTATGTATCTATTTGTTTCAAGACTACTAAACTGATCGTTCATTATATATTTTCATTCATTCAAACTATGCCAATATCACAAGTAATGCTCCGGCTCCAACCTAGAGGAGTCGGGGTGTTACATCAACCCCATCCAGCGGTAAACCGTTGTGCCCCCATCCAGCGACAAGCCGTTGTGCCCCCATCTAGTGGTAAGACATTGTGCCCCCATCAAGATATAATCCATTGTTCCCCCCATCCTGCGGTAAGCTATTATACCCCCATCCAGCGGTAATCCGTTGTGCCTCCATCCCGCAGTAAGCCATTGAACCCTCATCCAGCGGTAAGCTGTGGAAACCTTATCCAACAGTAAGCCGTTGTGGACCCCATTCAGTGGTTAGACATTGTTAACCCAAACCCAGTGGTAAGCCGCTGTCGTCCATTCGGTTGGGACCCATATCGCTGGTCCGTCCTAGTGGCGTAAGACCAACCTCAGGCTGCTAACCACGTGTAAGCCCCAGTATATCATCGAGTCACTGTCCTCTGTGCATGCCCTGATTCTATACCCCTATACTGAACTACATGGACTTTGATTCCATTCCATGAGGATACATAGGAGGTCTCTTTGAGGCTCAAGCCCAACATCACCATCACCCATGAGTTGCTTCCATCTCATTCTCAATCGACTTCACTTGACCATCCATTATCCATCTCAATTCTTACCTGGGCCGCCACATCCTAGTGAGATCATGAAAATTCACCTCTTCACTGCCCCTAGCGGTAACCGGGTAACTAACCACACGTTATCCTTGACATCAGTGTTCCCTCTAGGGGTTTCGTCCATCTGATCCACTCTAGTCAATGTTATGATCAGTCCGATCCATCTCTTCTAGACGTTAAACTTGCGGCATACCCTGTGTTAAACATGGGAAGCTGAGGAAAACGTCAGATACATGTCTATGGCATATAATTTTCCGCATTCGACGTGGGATGCCTCGGGCTTCTATGCCCTCTAGAAACCCTATAATAAGGGGGAATAAACCCAGACATGCTAGTGTCCCAGCATCTAGACACACCGGTGATGTCCAACATGACTACTCCCTCGACTGAAGGTTGTTGCCCAAACCAGACCCCTTGGAATGTCCCGACAGAAGCAGTGTAATTAACCGAAATCCATAAAGAAATGGCACTGTGAAGAGTTTCACAAACAACATATTAGTCTATATGGGAGAACCGGATGAGGTAATGAGTTCTGAGGAGGAATCCACAAAATGAATAACCGACATCCCATCATTCTGTTTTGATCAAGGAGAAAATGTCCCTGAATAAGAGACAGATGCCGTTCACCTTTGGAAAGTGGGAATTTAGGGAAATATCTGTGCGTCCTCTACATATGGATGTGTATGCCCCGATGAAAGAATCGGAAAAAATTAGTCTATGTGATTATAATTATTTTAACTTCTGATAAAATGAACATGTATTATTTTTCTCCCATGGATGTTGGATTTAATGTATGAACCATGTAAATAAAAAGTGTTCTTTACTTTTCTGTTTTTATCTTTATTTATTTCTTGTGTGTATCTATTAATTCCAATAGACTTAGTGTATGGATTTATGGTTCTTTCAAGATTCTTAACTTCTGATACATCAATATATGGGGTATCTTATGGTTAAATAAGATCCAAAGTGGGTTTACAGCTTTTAAGATCATAAAAAATGTATATTCTATAGATTGATTGTGTTCCCCCCATAAAGTGGTATCAAATATTGGTTTAGGGATCGACTATAAACTTTTAGTAGCAGACTTAGGTATCTTCTCTTAACTTGATACTATTTTTTGATTTAGTGGGATATTAGTACTATAAAAAGGTATGGAATGAAATAAAGGTAAGTGTTAGATAGATAAATTCTATGGGATGAACATTAGCTTTTAGAGATTTCATAAAGAGGATTATCTCTTTATAAAGGATCTAAAAGTTTCATTAAATAGAACCAAACTAGATATTATTGAGAAATTATAATGAGAATGGTTATATAGAAAGACACTTGGTTTAATTTTGATGTTATTGTGCCATAATATATCCTTTAACATTATGGTGGAGAAGACCATAGTTGAGATGATTAAATCTCTAGAAACCATGTATGAGAATATGATGGCATTGAATTTTTTTTCATGATGTAGAGGTTTTTCGACATGAGATTATCAAAGGAAGACCTAAAATCAATCATGTGAATAAATTTAACATGATTTTAGGGAATAATTAATTAGTTAATGTAAAGTTCATTGAAGATATGTTGGCACTATTATCATTATCATTGCATCCAGAATCATAGGATGGAATGGTAACAACCATAAGAAACTCTTGTGTGAAAAATTAATTTTTGTTTATAGATGTTATAAATTTGATTTTAAATGAAGAAATTATACATAAAGAAATCCAAGTACCCATCAAAATAATAGTAAATGTAGAAGGTAGAGAATAATAATATCATTGTATGTTAATTAAAAATAAATTAGAATACATGTTTAGAGATAGGAGTCAATGTAAATTGACATAACCTATTCCTATATATTTTCAATATAGAAAGGGAGGGAATCTAAATAAGGACTATATGAATCATAGAGAAAAATTTAGAACATATTATTTTAGAATTTCAAGTTTCATTAATCCAGATAAATCTAGCATCTTCTTTATATTGAGTGTTAGCATTCTAGTGGAATTATGAGTAATTTATTTAAAATAATCATTCCATTATATAACATAAAAATTACACAAGGTTAATTATTTATCCATAAGGTTTGGTAATGTTTAATTAACCGCTGATGAGGATATTAAAGTTCTAGAAAATTTAGATATCAACTCCCATATGTAGAATGTGAGATTCATGAATTTTATTATGTTTGTTCCATACCTATTATATGATATAAACCAATATTTGTTGGCCATATGGATAAAGTAGTATTTAGAATGAGCTTCATGAATGGATTATAAAAATTTATGCAGGGATCCATGGTTGTGGAAATATGAGTAAATGATGGAATACTTTATATGATCATAAGATCAGATAGAGAGAAAATTTCTGGAGTAACAACTTCTTAATGTCTGGAGTTATAACATTATCATCCTGGTCACCTCAGTGATTAGAATATGAAAGATATAGAAGTAAAGGGTTTAATGAAGCTTCATCAATATAAAATCGATAGTTATGAGAGTTTTTTCACATGAAAATTAGATAAAGTAATCTTTCAATTTGAAGGGAAGGAATATATGATATTTTAAGTTAGAACTTACCAACAAAGATGCTTGGAGACTTACTCTAGCTCATTCTGATGGAGGATGCTTGTGATTTTTTACACTCACTAATAATGAAATAAGTAATTTATGGGTTTAATTTCTAAAAAACATGTCTCAGGTGTTTAGAGAATTTGTTAAATTTAAGGCTATGGTAGAAAGGGAAACTGGATGAAAGTTAAAATGGTTATGTTTTATAATAGAGGTGAGGACAAAAGAAGGGATTTCTGGAACCATTGTGTCAATAAAGGAATTAGGATGGAAAATTACATATATAGGACACCAAAGAAGAATGATATAGTTTAGATAATGAATCAAAAATTAATTTATAAGGCATATATAATAAGGTTTCATTCTAAAATTTCCATGGCCATTTGGGTGGAAGCCATCAACTGTGAACCGTACTTAGTTAATAGAAGTCCTTAAACACCAATGGTGTAGGAAATTACGTAGTATATATGGTCTAAAAAACTAGTGTATATTAACCACTTGAAGGTTTATGGATGTTTATACTATGACTATATGGATTAAAAAGAAATAAAAAAACTCCAAGTTAAATATTTTACAAGTTTCATCGAGGGATATGGAGATGAAAACATGAATTTCTGGATTTGGGATGATGATAATTAAAAGATAGAAAGAATCTAGAATATTCTCTTCAATGATAATTTCTTATAAAAATATTGAAACTTAGTGTAAAAGGTTGTTGAGAATAAAGAATCAATAGACTATTTTCATGTTTATCTGAATGATATTTTCATAAGGATGTATATTATAGAGAGTTTAGGGGAATTTAAAGATCATATGATAAGCCAATAGAAGATATACCAGAGATCTATAGGACAATTGAGGCTTATTTCAGAGTACTAGATGTTGAATCTCTAGAAGTAGTAGTACTAGAAATAATAAAATTTCAAGTTGATTTATGAAGATATACTAGAGTTTGGAGGTTAGTTCATAGGTTAAAACATGGATTTCTCAACTTACTTTTAATGTATGGAGGGATTCCAAATATCCTGAAAAAATTATAAAGTCATAGTAATTATAGAATATGGGAGTTTTCTATGGAAGAATATTTGGATTAATTTCATGCAAATAAAACCTCAGATCTAACATAACTACAATAAGGGAAGAAATAAATTTAGAACAAATGGGTTTTCTATTTGAATTAATAGGTTAATGATCAAAGATTATAAAATTCTCGATTGGTAGTAAAAAGGTTTCAGTAAAAGTAAGGTATTAAATTCTCAAAAATATTTTCATTGGTATTTAAACACACTATCATTAGTATAATGTTGATTTTGGTTACTACCCATAGTTTTCACTTAGAATATATGGATGTAAATATGATATTTATTCTTACTGATTTGGAAGATGAAATTTAAATAAATAAACCAATTATTTTTAAAGACAATTTGTACAATTACTTGGTGTGTAAAATGAAGAGTAATATCTATAGATTAAAACAATCACTAAGACAATAAAAACATAAGTTCAATGTATTAATGGAAGAGAAAGGTTTTATGTAGAGAAATGTAAATAATTTTTTCTAGTGGAAAAAATTTAAGGAAGCGAGATTCATCCTTTTACTCTTATAAGTATATGATTTTCTTTGGTAGGTTATAAAATTAATAGGACTTAGGAGTTAAAAATTGATTAGTTTGGAGAATTTGTGAAGAAATATCCCAAGGAGGATAGTAAAATCTTTGGGATGAGGATTGAGTGAGATAGGAAATATGATAGTTTGGTGTTGTCTATGATGGAGTACACCCAAAAAAGAAATTGAAATGTTTTCAAATCTTGGATGTAATCTAGTCTCAACTCCATTATCCAAACACATCAAACATTATAAGGATCAAGTGCTAAAAATGGATGATGATTTGAATCATATGGTTAAAGTTTCATTTACATCATCAGTAGGTTTCCAGATGTATTTTTTGGTGTGAAATATTTTTGAAATTACATTTTTAGTGGGTTTCATTTGTTAGTTTAGGGAAAATCCAGGGAAAGAAAATTGATAAAATATTAAATAGATCATTTGGTATCTTAATGGATTGTAAGTTAAAAACTTTTATTTAAGGAAATATAATAAATTATAGGGTTTTCAAGAATTATAATTTTGGGGAGATTTAGATAAACAAAAGTTTATAATAGGCTATGTGTTCACATTTAGAGGAATGATATTTAGTTATATGTCAACTTTATAGGTGGTAGTAGAGTTTTCTACAATAAAAGAAAAATAAGTGGCAATAATGGAAGTAGGGAAAGAATGAATATGGTTAAGGTAGCTATTAAAGGATCTAATAAGAATTAAGGAGAGTTATTTGGTATACCTTGATAGACAGAACATAATATACTTCTGAAATAATCAAATGCATCACTCTTAGATGAAGCACATCAACCAGAAATATCACTTTATCTGAAGTTTCTGAAGGATATAGAGCTATAACTACAAAAGATAGTCTAAATACAAAACTTGGATAATAAGTTCATTAAGATTATAGGATAGTAAATTCTAAGTAAATATTATACCTCAATGGGACTATGGTATTGAAAGGTGGGGTTGAAACTATTTTCTAGGTATGTGAAAGGATTTTTTGCCTAATTTTTGGAGGTTTCCATCATTTCCTTAGAAATAGTCTTTAAGTGGGTGATTTTTAAGATTGGTGAAGTATATTTTTTTTCTTAATTCAAATGACTAGAAGGGGGACCTTCTAATGTTAGTTTCAACCAAGTGTAGACAACAAAAATGGGAAAAATCTAGTGGAGGTGTGTGCCTGGATGTTGTAATTTCAGATTATTCTATAGTTAGGTGTTTTAAAGGTTTAGTTGATAGAATTTTTGATTTATTACATTGAAGGATTTAGATGATGAAATGTTAGTTATTAGGACCAAGATGATGATCAAGGTGATGAAGGTTTCAAGTGTTTTCTTTTGTTGTCAAGGTATGTTTTAAATAGAAGAATTCACTTAACTTTGTTTTGTGGAAACAATTGTTTTGGGTTTGTTTTGAAAAGAATCCGACCCATGTTAATTTTGACGATGCTTTTCTGGTTTTTATTTCATATAAATCATGATATGTATTGAGAACTTGTGATGCAAGATTAATAGAAGAAAGGGAGAGTGAAAGAGTTACTGCCAATTGAAAAATAATTGTATTCAGATTTTTTTTCAAAACAATCAGAAAAGAAAGTGGTGGAAGTAAAAGAAGTGGTGTTGTTTTCACTGTAGCTAGTTACAATTTCTAAGTAAAATCTGGTTATGATTACTGTGTAAAAGCTGGTTATGTTTTCTATGTAAAAGCTGGTCATGATTTCAGAGTAAAATCTGGTTACGATTTTAGTATAAATTCTGGTTACAATTTTAGAGTAAAATATGGTTATGATTTCAAAGTAAAATCTAGTCATGATTTCAGAGTAAAATCTGGTTAAGATTTCTGTGTAAAATCTTGTTACAATTTCTGAGTAAAATATGGTTAGGAATTAAAATTAAAATTTGGTTACGATTTCAGAGTAAAATCTGGTTACAATTTATGTGTAAAATCTAGTTACAATTTCAGAGTAAAATCTGGTTATGATTTCAGAGTAAAATCTGGTTACGATTTCTATGTAAAATCCGGTTAAGATTTCAAGGTAAAAGATGGTTACAATTTCAGGGTAAAAGCTGGTTATGATTTCAGGGTAAAATATGGTTATGATTTCAGGGTAAAAGTTGGTTAGGATTTTAGGGAAAATGCTGGTTATGATTTTAGGGTAAAAGCTGGTTACAATTTCAGTGTAAAAGCTGGTTAAGATTTCAGGGTAAAAGCTGGTTACAATTTCAGTGTAAAAGTTGGATATGATTTCACTGTAGTAGTTTGGTTATGATTTCACTGCATCAGGGGGTGAAAATTGAAAAAATGATGTAGAATGAAGATTAAGATATCCTTATGATTGGAATAGGAACATATTAAGATGTATCGTAACTAGGTAGTAGAAAGAAAGAAGTGGTTCCAATAAAAGAGGTGGCACTGATTGAGAATGAATCAAATTTAGATTGTTTTGTATTATCCCTAGAATAATTGTAACCAAATATGATTGGATTCAAGATAATAGTATCCAGACCATTTGTATTTAGAAAATATCATGCTTGGGATGAGATGAAAAGAAAGAAGCATGAATGGATGGAAAGTCACAATGCTTTTCAAGTCAATTCAAACGATGCTAAATCTAATCCTCAATGATTTCAAAGTCATGAAGTTAGTCATGATATAAGCACATGTTGGTGAATTAAGTGTGTTTTCTCATGTTGGTAAAAAGAAAAGAAAAGAGAAGGAGACTGATGAATGAATTTTGAAAGGGGGAGTCTTTATTTTAAAAGAGTGATTGTATCTCAAGTGGAGAAGTGCATTTATTCAAACACATTCAATTGGATTTGTATCAAGCATTGTTTTGAAGAAACCAGTATAAGAGAATCACATTCAAACTCATGTATGTCTCATCAATTGTAATTGTATTAACAATTGAAATGGGAGTCTGGAAAAGAAGTGATGAATATTGTAGAAGATTCGAGAAGAATCGAGAAGCATTGAAAAAGTCATAATTACTCTGAGATTTCTGGAGAAATTAATATTTGGGTGAATTTAAGTTAGTGGGAAAGTGTTTTGGGATTCCTGCCTAAACATGTTTTGGGTCACTTATAAAAGGCATAAAGTACATTGTACTTTTCGTACTTTCATAAGAGAGAGAATCTCTGGGTTCTTAGAGATAAGAAGAGATCAATTCTATTCGAATTGACAATTGTTTTGGGTGGGGCCGATTCATTCATATTCTATTCGTCTCAACAATTTTATTCGGTAATTGAATTGGTACTGATTCATTTTTATTCTATTAGGCTCAAAAATTATATTTAGGAATTGAAGTGGTTCCGATTAATTCATATTCTATTTGGATCAACAATTGTATTTAGGAATTGAAGTAGTGCCGATTATACTCTATTGCTTTCTATTGAAATAATAAAAATGGAATATTTGAATTTAAAGAATCATAATGTAAGCTTTGTATTGAAAGAATCAGAATAGAATCTTTGTTTTAGAAGAATCGTATTCAGAGAAGATCAGACTTAGTGCTTCATAAAAAAGTCCAAGTGGTTCTTACCTTTATTCTGGTTAAGGAAAAAAATAATTGTTTTACAATTTGAATACATTTGTTGAATAGAAAAGAAGCACATGTAACATGAGTTGTTACAAAACAATTGTATTACCCTATTTTTCTAGGAAGGTGCACACGCACTAGTGGGATTTTTTCATAGTGCTACACGAGTGAAAGGGTACATCCTACTCGTTATAATCCAAGGATTGTTTTCTTAGTGGATTTTATGGTATTGGATCATTTCCATACCATACCAAGGACGTAACTATTCTTATTGAATAGTGAACCTTGTAAATATTTGAGTTCTTATGGATGTGTGTTGTTTTATTTCTAAGTAGGGAATTAAAATCCTTAACAGGAGGTGAAGGATGTTTCAATTGAAAAGAAACATAAAAGAAAAAGAGTATCACTAATTCACCCCCTCCCCATCTCAGTAATACAATACTCCGACTGGGAACTTTCAATTGGTATCAGAGCCTGGTTTCCTTCATTATTCTTTACTGATGGAGAACGTGAAATTTGTGAACAGAAAATGAATTCTAATCTTTGATGGAAAAAACTACCATATCTGGAAAAATAGAATGATTCCATATTTTATGTCTATCATTTATGATGTTCTTGAAGCTACAACATTTGGGTTTCCTCCCATTAATGATAGTTCTCCACTTACACCCATTTACAAGAAGTTTCTTGAGAATGATGGAAGGGCCAATAATTATATATTATCATCCATTTCTAAAAGTGAATTATTGAGAGTGAAATGTGTTTCCATAGATAAAGGTATATGGGGTAAGTTGAAAAACATATACGAAGGAAATAGAAAAGTGAATAAGGAAAAGTTACAAATACATAGATTAAAGTATGAAGATTTGAATATGGGTGAGCATGAATCTGTTGGAGAATTCTTTACCAGGGTGAATGACATTGCGAGTACTATCATATGTCTTGGTGAAAAGCTGAAAGACTCTATATTTGTTAAAAATATTTTGATAAACCTACCTAAAAAATTTGATGGAAAAGTTTTTTCATTGGAAGATAGAGATCCAGAAATATTGTCTCTTGATGATTTACATTACACTCTTATCACTTATGAAATGAGAAGACATAATGCTATGAATAACAAAACAAAGGTTGATAGAGAAATTTATTTCAAGTCTATGAATAAAGAAAAGTCAAAGAATATTGTTATTGAAGTTGAAGCTGGTGATTCTGATTCTGAAAAATAGGTATGTTAAAATCTCAATGAAATCCTATCCTTGTTTTTTAACAATGTGAAAAGAGGTATAGGGAAATAAAAAGTGAAAATTCCCTTGAAATTTTTTGAATGTGGAGGTTTTGGTCACTTTGCAACTAATTTTACTCGAATAAAGAAAGAATATGATAGTGAAATTGAATAAAGAAAGATGTGGATATCGTGGAAGAAAAATGGAGATAAAGGAAAAGAAAAGAAATTCTTCAAATAAAAAACAAGAAGTTTCTTTTCCAAAGATGAAGAAAAATAAGAGAGTGATGATGAATCCAAAAAATCCATTGAGTATGGTAATGAAAATACTTTTATTGCAATAGTGAATGTTGAAGAATTCGGAAGTAGTAGTTCTGAAGAAGAAGAAACTCATCTTGAAATGCATCTAAAAGAAGAGTTGAAAGAATGTCTGAGAAAGATTAGAAGACTTGAAAAGGAAAATGAAAATATGGAAGATGAATGGTCTAGTAACTAAGAATTTTTTTTTGTGAGAAAGAAAATCTAATTAAAGATATTGATGATTTGAAGAAATATCTTGAAGAAGAAAATAATCATAATGAGCATTTAGAGGTGAAATTGAAAGTAAAAGAAGAAGAGTTGGAACTTATCCAACAAAAACTATCTAAAGCTGAAAAGAAAAGTCTATGTTTCCAAAACTCTATCAATAAAGTTGGTTAATGTTCTAGTAATGAGAAACTTAAGAAAGATCAACGAAATATACCTTCAAAGGGTGAGAATAATAATGGAATTATTTTTGAAATGAATAAAGTTGGGAAAGTTATGTATGTGGCCAAGACCAATAAGGTTGAGAATGTTTTGAAAAATTCTGAATATGAAATTTTTTCCAATGATTCTAGTTCTAATAACTCATAAAAGAAAATAAATAATCCAATTGATAATATAAGGGATAGTGAATTGAAAAAGAAATATAATAAGGTGGCTGAGAAACACATTTACAATTCTAATCAGTATGGAGGTTTCAGAGGAAAATACTCTTTCTATCGGTATTGCTGGTATTGTGGGGGATTCGGGCACACAAAAAGTATGTGTTAGTTCAATCAAAAACATTAATATTATATCATAGGTTATGAAAGATATAGATTTAGGGGGATTCAATCTTCTCAAAGAAAGAAAAATGAGAAGGTTTTCTTGAAGAAATATGAAAAAATGAAGTGAAGACTGAAAAGAGGTTCCAACCCTTAGAAAATATTTGTGAAAGATGTGAAAAACCTGGACACCTTGCTAAAGGATGTCTTGTTTTGTTACCGGCTCAGCAAAAGATTCTCAATTCTCAAAATCCTAAGGTGAAGAATGAAAATAATGGAGAAAATGCATTTTTTGTTGAAACTACATTAAAATCCATGAAAGGAGAACAACCTTGGATACTTGATAGTGGGTGTTCTTCTCACATGACAGAAGACTTGAAATTTTTGAATGATGTGAAATATTTTAAATAAGGCACGATGACATTTTTTTTGAGAAAAATAGATATCATTAATGACGAATATCAGCAGACGTACAAATGCAAATCCACAAAGGAAAATTGTCCAGCCAGAGCTGGTTGGCCTCAAAGGGGCCTGATGTTTCCAACTGGTGGGATGCATTGTTGCCTTCCCTTTTGGAAAAGGACAAGGTGTAGAATTAAAAGCATTGGCAGAGCGATAGAATTCTCCTGATAATGAGGGCAAAAGACTGGAGTCCGTCGTTGTTGTGGTTAATGGCATCGATCACGGTGAGGCAGTCAGATTCAATGCAGATATCAACCTACCCACGTTCCAAAGCCAGCCTCAAAGCTGCCAGGATGGCATTAGCCTCATCCAAAGAAAGTTCCCAAAAGGCATGATGTGATTCATAGTTTGCTGCGATGATTTTCCCCATATGATTTCGGGCCAGGAGACCGAGGGAGACAAGTCCATCCTTTGGGAGAGACGCATCCACGTTGATCTTAAGAACACCTTCCATTGGGGGGTTCTAATGAGGGGGGCAGGAGGGGGAGCATCAGGCATTTTATGTCCATTGTGGTGATTCCATCCCTCGATCCATGAGGTGGCCCGTTCTATCCAGAATTCAGGAGGTTTATACCTACGGTGGAAAACAACATTGTTACGCCGTACCCAGATGATCCAGGCCAGGGTGCAGAATGACCCTGCCTTAGCCGCTGAGAGAGAGGAGCACCATCGCACCAGGAGAGAGGGGAGTTCAAAATCCGTATCCAGTGATGCATCTGGGTTTGGGTCCCATTTATTCCAGATTTCTTTGGCTTCCGGGCAGTGAAAGATGGCATGCAAGGGGGTCTCTGGGATGTTCGGGCAAAACGGGCAGAAAGCGGCATTGGACATATGTCGGTACGTGAGAAGGCTCATTGTTGGGAGGGTTCCCGTGAAAACCTGCCACCAAAATTGGCGTATTTTTGGGGGGACTTTTATCTTCCAAAGCGATTTCCATGGTCCCTCGTTCCAGTCGGTTGGGTGGTTTCCAAGAGCAAGCCTGTATCCGGATCTCATCGTGTATTCGCCCGATATGTCATTGCACCAGAAGAGATGGTCATGGCCTGCGTCAGGGACCCAGGGGATGCTTAGGATAATTCTTTGGTCTCTTTAGTTAAACCATTCAAAAAAATTATCCACACACCGCCCCATTCCTTGGTCGGAAAGGAAGCTTCTGGTAGTGGCGTCTTCAAAGCCTGGTTGTGCGTGGGATGTAGCCCGCATACCTACCATATCAATCTGCCATGGGTCAGACCATATGTTGACAGATGATCCATCCCCAATCCTCCATCCCAGTCCTTTTTCCAAGAGCTTTCGGGCCCTCCAAATGCTTCTCCAAAGGAAGCTAGGACGCGGGCCAAGTGAGGAAACCTGGAAGTCCGTGTGGGGAAAGTACTTAGCTCGTAATACCCGCACACAGAGGGATGGTGGACGGTTAAAAAGGCGCCATCCTTGCTTGGCCATTAGTGCATCGTTAAAGAGAAGAGGATTCCAGAATCCCATCCCTACCTTAGTCTTGGGGATGCAAAGTTTCTCCCAGGCCATCTAGTGGTGTCTTTTTCTTCCATCGTTTTTCCCCCACCAGAATTTGGCAGTGCGTGTATGAATCTGGATGACGATGGTCGCTGGGATCTTAAATAGAGACATAAAATAGCTTGGGATAGAATGGATTACAGCTTTAATGAGGGTCTCTTTTCCTGGTTTTGAGATTCCTTTTGGGGTCCAACCATGAATTTTCTTCTCAATCCTGTCCACAAGAGATGCAAAAATTTATTTTTTGGACCAGCCAATTATCGTGGGTAGCCCGAGATGCTTTTGGTGTTTCTCAACCATATGTATTACAACTTCTGTGCAGATTTCATCTCTCTTGGGGCGAGGCACCCCTGAACTGAAGGAGATTTCTGATTTTCCGTGAGTGATTGACTGTCCAGACGCCCTCTCGTACTGGTGGATCGCATGGCTGATCACCTGACATTCATTTATAGTTGCTCTGGAGAAAAGGAGGCAGTCGTCGGTGAAAAAAAGGTGTGACACTGGTTGACTTACGTGACAGACCTTTTCCCCATGTATAGTTTTAGCGGATGTGGCCCTGGATAAAAGGTTAGAAAAGACATTAGCCACCAAGATGAAGAGAAATGGGGAGATGGGATCTCCCTGACGTAGGCCTCAGGATGGCACAAATCCTTGAGTGAGCTCCCCATTGACCCGGATTCTGAAAGGGATGGTCGAGATGCATTGCATGATCATATCTGTCCACTTAGTGCAGAAACCCATTTTCAGCATCACAATTTTGAGGAAGTGCCATTCCACTTTATCGTAAGCCTTGGTCGTATCTAGTTTCCAGAACATGGTTCCTCTTTTCGCATTGGAGCGTGTTTTCATAGAGTGAAATACTTCATGGGACACAATTGCATTATCAGTTATCATCCTCTTGGCCACGAAGGCACTCTGGTTTTCCGAGATAATATCAGGCGACCACGGTCGCAGCCGATTAACAAGGATCTTAGAGAAGATCTTGTACGTGACATTGCATAGGCTGATAGGCCTAAAATTAAGGGCCGCCTGGGGATTATTAATTTTGGGAATGTGGATGAGGACAATTTCATTGATGGAGGCAATAGTTGTTTTCCCGACCCATATATTCCTTATCATTTTGCATATGTCAGGACCAATGATGTGCCAGTATTGCTTAAAGAACAGGGCGTGGAATCCGTCTGGTCCTGGGGCCTTAGTGGGGTGAATCTGTTTCAGAGCCAGGATTATCTCTTCATCTGACACATCTTTGGAAAGCTGCCGATTGATCTCCTTGGTGATCATTGGTCAGATACATTCTTCCACTTTAGCCAAAATGAAAGGAGTTCCTGAATTGAAGAGGTTCCGGAAGTAACATGTCAAATCTTTGTGAATTCCCTTAGTATCAAAGACTTTTCTTCCATCTTATTGTGAGATGCAATTGATAAATTTTTTTCGGTGCTTAGATGATGCTTTCTGGTGAAAATACTGGGTATTGGCATCCCCTTATAAGATGTGGGTATCCCGCGCCTGCATAGAACAAAATCTTTCCTTCACACGCAGGATTGCGTCCATCTCTCTTTGAGTGGCTCCGATCATGTCAAGAGTGAAAATGGATGGGGGTTTCTTGAGTAGGTTGTGAAGTTTCTTTTCTAGGAAAGCACAATGCCTCTTAGGATGGGGGAATTTCTTATTACTCCAAGAACTCAGATCGGATGCGACCTTTTGGAGATTGAGGCCAATATCTTCGTGAGTGATATTCCAGCTTGATCTTACAACATCTTCGCATTCCCGGTCCTTTAACCAGAAGATTTCAAATCTGAAGGGTCTACAAGGTTGTCTGATGCGTTCTCCATGAATACAGTCAATAAAAATCGGGCAGTGTTCTGAACAGTTGAGCGTCATGTGGACGATGTGGAACATACTGAATAGATTTATCCAATCTGTTGATCCCAGAAATCTTTCAAGTCGCTTGGCGATGCGTGTGTCATACGTATTACCTCAGAACCATGTGAAGGGATTACCTGTGTATCCCAAATCGACCAGGTCCACCCTAGTGACCGCATCCTTGAAATTTTCCATCGAAGCAGTGTGTCGTACATTTCCGACTCTTTTTTCCTTATGGAACATAATCTCATTAAAGTCTCCACCGAATAGAATAGGGCTTGGAAGCTCGTGACGAAGTTTGTAGAGGAGATCCCAAGATTTCCCCTTCTCATTAGGAGCCGACCAGCCATAGAATCCCACAAAGGTCCATGGCAGGGTGTGGTCCGCCTGAACAGTCGCAGCCACGTAGTGCGAGGAGAAAGAAAAGATCTTGACGTTGAGATGATCCTTCCATAGGAGACAGAGTCCCCTAGAGTGGCCTTGTCTAGAGACCGAGAGACAGCCTTGGAAGCCGCATTTCTGAGCAATGCTAGTGGTGTCCTTGTTTTCCAAAATGGTTTCGGACAAGAAAACTATATCAGGGTGACTTTGGGTGCAATTGCACTGGAGCATGTGAACCATTCGTGGGTTTCCAAGCCCACAACAGTTATAACATAGTAAAATCATTGATCTAGGCGGGGCTGGGTCTCACCCGCCTCCGCTTCTGAGTTCTCGACACCTGTTATTCCACCCGTCGTTTTTACTCTCTTTGGGGAGTTCCCCATTGACTGGCCTGTTTCAATTTGTCTTTTCCGATCCCCAGGTTTAGGGTCCCCCATTTTACTAGCACTTACTTCGCATTGCACCCTTTTCCAGGTTCTATGGGTGATTGGGCCTGGTGGTGAAGTTCCAGAATTTCCATCTTTATTCTGTGTTAGGATGTCAAAAAAGTTCATTTATGGGTCAGGGTCGGGATCTGGTGGTTCAGCGTGCATCTGCATTGAACTCGTGCTTTGTTCTGTAGGATCTTTTGGTGTGTTCCCCGACTCAATAAATGTTGACGCTGTGTCCTTCAGGGGGGGTGTATACATGCTGTTAATCCTCTGATTGGTTGGGCTCTCTTTAGGGAACTCTGGTGGTCCAATCCTAATGATCGTTCCATGTTCGGTTCCTGCCTGACTTGTGTGGGCCACCTTGAGATGTTCACGATCCTTTTGTTTTTCCACCTCAGGAATGAAGGCATATCTGGTCATTTTTCCCAGAGCCATGGGCCATAATGAAGAATGATATTACCTACTCCCTCCCCTGGCTTTGATCCACACGCTCTTTCCAGATGGCCGAGACGTCCACAGAAGAAGCAGAAAATTGGGAATTTCTCGAATTAGAATGAGATCCGGTTGTTTGCGTCATCGATTTTCAAAAACATTCCCCTCATCAGCGGCTCCGACACTTCAATTACGGCTCTAATTCGAACCTCGGGTCCCCATTGGATAGGGTTTGAGCAGTCCCATTCAATGAATTGGCCAATGCTGTCCCCAATTTCTCTCATAACACGTTCTGTTCGTGCGTGAAGGGGAATTCCTTTAATCCGTATCCAGAAAGGGGATCGAGTTAGCTTAATGTTCTGGATGTCATCCCCCCCTCTAAATTCTTCCATGAGGAGGAGTTGATTATCAAAGGACCACGATCTTCTGCTAAGAATTTTATCTCTATCTCTTTTGTTGAAGAACTCGAAGACAATGCGATTGTTCCCCACTTCAAGAATGGCCACACTCGCTTCCAATTTCCAAAGGTTCTATAGAGTGTTTTTAAGTGCCCCTTGTTTGACTAAAATATTTTCCACAAACTTTCCAACCAACAGCAGTGACATCCGTTTTTCTAATAGTGTATCTTCGTTTCTCCAAGCTTCAATAGTCGCTTTCTCTTTATCTGTCAGGGATATCCTCTTCCAAAGGTTCACAATATCCGCCTCCATTGTTCAGTGTACGTGGGATAAGAAAGAGCTCCAGACAGGCCCGGTTATCCACCCCTCTTAGGTCGGCCCGCGAATGTCTGCAACCCCAAAAAACCGGGCCCGACACCCCACTTCGCGGCCTTGTTATGCAAAGGGGACACACGGCCACGACCTTGGAGAAGAAGAGGATTCGCAGATAGGTCTCCTCAAACCCTTACTGCACAAGCACACCTCAAAGCAGAACAGTCTTCACAGAGTGGTTCACCGCGGCAGAATCTCACGAGCTCCCTTCGCAAGAATCTCAGCCCAAACCGAACGAATCTACTTTGTTCCTAGATCCCCCGTGAGCTCATCTTACTTCACACCATTCTCCGAGCATTTCTTCCACAATCTGTATCAAAATAGAAACACCAATCAGTGGAAAACACAATCAACCAAAGAAGTCTCAGGATCGGAAACCCCTTCATGGCCGACAACCCCTTCGCGGCCACTCAAACATCAAAACCTTCGCGAAAGGTGTTCGCGAATCAAACCACACCATAGTGGAGTTTTTCAAGCCAACCACAGGTCACCGCCATCTTACCACATCATCGTGGATCAACTCCCTGCACAAGAGCTTCGCAGCGGCCACTTTGCAACCATTCAACGCGGTGGATCTTTGCGGAATGGGGCTTCACAAAATAGCCACTTCGCGGTGGAACTTCGCAGCACCATGGGAAAGGCTACTGCCCAATGAGAATATCCCACTTCACAATGCACCAAAACAATGTGGTTCAAAACCCCGCAGTAGGGCGTCGCGACGGCCTCTTGCGATCATACCGCGTGGTGACTCAAATGCGGATGGTTCTTCGCAGAGCAGTCCACTTCACGGCGGAAGCTTCACAGAAACGAGAACACATCAATCCACCCACCGGACCTCACCTTTCAACACGGAAGAAGGAATCCAGGATCAACGCGCCAAAATGTGATGAAGACCATGAACTCAGATGGATATTCGAGATTCAGTGCTTTTCAGATCTGAGTGCGGAGGGGGATGTGCGATTAGTGTTGGGTTTTCCTTGAAATCTGGATTTTGTCTTGAGGCAGAATCGCTCAGATATGAAGAGTCAGTGAGGTTTGAGGTTTTGAGATCTAGAATCTCCCACCCTCTCCAGATCTGGCACTGACGAGGTATGACAGTGACAGAAGGAGCCTCAAAGCTCTGGGGGGGGGGGGCTGGATCTGCGCCTGTAGGTGAATTCGAGCAGATGCAGAAGGAGCCCAATTTCTTCGCGGAGGGTTGAGGGGCGGTACCGAGTGTAGGAGACGAAACACTGTCTCTGAGGAAGAAGGGGGAGCGGTGAACCGCAACACCGAAGTGGGGTTCTCAGAGGGAGAAGGAGCCGCCGATACCCGGACGGACAAGGGAACTCCGACCTAGGAAATCTTAGGAGATGAAAGATCTCAATCGGGAGAGACTATCACTTTTAAGGAACGATGACATTTGGAAATGATTAATCATTAAAAATCAAAGGTGTTGGGTCAACCATCATTGGAAAATAAAAGATTAAATCTAATAAAACATTGTATGTTAATGGGCTGAAACACAATTTGCTAAGTGTTTCACAATTTTGTGATGAGGGTAACAAAGTTATTATCAAGAAAGATGGATTTATTGTAAAGAGTGAATAAGATGGAAATATTGTTACAAGATGTCAATGTACGAAAGGAAAATTGTTTAATGTTGGTGACTTAGGTGGAAGAGAATCAGTTATGGCATAAAAGTCTTGGAAATATGTGTCATAGAAACATGAGAAAGTTATCTAAAAGAGATAGTGTTCGATACATTCCTTATTTTCCAAGAAGTAGAGATTGGTGTTTCACTATTTTTTAGAAAGGAAATATTACAAATAATATGCATAAGAAAGTTGATATTTGTTCAAAAAAACCCATGGGGATGATCCATTCCGATATATGTGGGCTAATGAGAAAACAATCAACACAAGAAGATAAGTTCTTCATCAATTTCATTGATGATTTTACTCACATTACTTATGTTATGTACATGAAACACAAATCAGATTCTTTGAAAACATTTAAAAGTTTCAAAAGAAAATCTAAGAAAGAATGTGATTATTCTGTGAAGAATTTGAGAACTGATAATGGTGGTGAATACAGAAGTGAAGAGTTTGAAAACTATCTTGAGAAGCATAGAATTCAGCATGAGTATGTCTCTCTATACACTCCCCAACAAAATGGTGTTTCTGAAATAAAGAATAGTATCCTGGTGGAAATGGGAAGAACCATGTTACTTGAGCATGGTCTTTCTCATTACTTTTGGAGGCAAGCCATGAGTACTGCTGTTTATATTCAGAACCATTTTTTCTACAGGACTCAATTAGGTATGACTTCCTATGAATTGTTTTATAGAAAAACTCCAAGTTTGAATCACTTTAGATTTTTTGGGAGTCCTTGTATTATAAAGAAGAAAGGTGGAAACTATGGTAAGTTTGAGGAAAAATGTGAGGATGGAATCTTTCTAGGATACTCTCCAGAAGGAAGAGGATACAAATGCTACAACAAAGAAACAAAAATAATTGTTGATTCATTTTATGTGAAAGTAATTGAAATTCTAAGAAAGAAAAACATGTTCAGGAAAACAATGAAGTGGAGCAAGTTAAAGAAAACAATTCTGATAAGGATACATACAAGTGTATTCCTTCTCAAGAAGAAGAATAATAATCAGCTATTTAAAGTGACGAAGTCAATCAAAAATCATATCCAAGGATAAGGAAGCATGTGGAAGTATGGAATATAATTGGTGATCGACATCAAAAGGTTCAAACAAGAAGAACAACCAATTCCATTACACATACTTCTTTGAATTCAATGGTGGAACCAAATGATGTGAAAGAAGCTTTTGATCATCCAGAATGGGTTCAAGACATGAATGGAGAATTGGGTCAGATTGAAAAAACAATACTTGGGAACTCGTACCCAAGCCTGAAAACAAAAACATCATTGGCAAAAATGGGTTTTCCGAAACAAGATGAATGCAGAAGGTGAAGTTATAAGAAAACAATCAAGATTGGTTTGCAAAGGGTATTCACAGATTGACGGTATTTATTTTGATGAAACCTTTTCTCCAGTGGAAAGACTTGAAACAATCGGAATTTTTCTTTCTATTGACGCACAATGAGGCTACAAGATCTTTCAAATGGATGTCAAATCTACATTCCTAAATGGTGATCTTGAAGAAGAGGTTTATATTTAACAACCTTGTGGATTTATTATTAGAAAATATTAAGTTTATGTGTGCATATTGAAAAAGGATTTGTATGGACTAAAAAAACCTCAAAGGGAATGGTATTCCAAATTGGATACATGCTTAATAAAGATTAATATTAACAAAGGAATGGTGGATATAAATCTTTACATCAGAGTAAGTCAAGAGTATTCCCTCATCGTAATTATTTATGTTGATGATATTATCCTTGTTGGGAATGATGAAGAAACCTGTGAAATATTTTCTAAATAAATGAATAATTTTTTTGAAATTTCCATGCTGGGATAAATGAAATAATTTCTTGGGTTACAAATCTAGAAAAATAAAGAATACATTTTCCTTTCCCAAGAAAAGCATGCAAAAGAAATTTTCGAGAGGTTTGGCATGGAAAATTAAAAGCCTATTTCCACACCCATTTCAGTGGAAAAAAAACTAAGTAAATATGGTGATAGAAAATAGGTGGATCAGAAAGCGTATCAGGAGATTATTGAAACTCTATTGTATTTGAATACCTCAAGACATGAAATTTTTTATGATGTTACCTTATGTGAAAGATTTCAGAGTGATCTGAGAGAATCACATCTTATTTATAGAAAAAGAATTCTCAGATACATCAGAGGAAAAACAAAATTTGGAATCAGGTATTTGAGCTCAGATAGTATTGATTTATTTGGGTATTCTAATACAGATTAGGCATGAAATATTAATGATAGAATATCAACATATGGTGGTGTATTATTTTTGGGAAAGAATTGTATTAATTGGCATTCAAATAAACAAAAATTAGTAACAATCAGTATGGATGAAGTTGAGTATGTTGCTGCTACTCAAGATACTACTCAACTTATGTGGATGAAAACAAAATTATAAGACTTACTTGTTGAAGTGAAATTACCCTTTATCTTGGGTTGTGACAATAAAAGTACAATCAATCTCACTAGGAATCTAATGAAACATTATCTTTCAAAATATATTGATATCAAATATCATTTCATCAAAGAGAATATGGAGAAGATTGAATTGAAGTTGGATTATGTTCCAATATTGGAACAAGTTGTTGATATCTTTACAAAACCTTTATTGAAGGAATCATTCTAAAAAATGAGGTTGAACATGGGTGTCCAACCACTTTATCTTCAAGGTTGAGGTATGTGTATCTTTCCACTCTCTCATCTTACCTTTGGATTGTTTTGTCTAGGGGATAATTGTTGATATGTAATCCATTGCTTGAGTTTACAAAGATCAGTGATTTATGAAACTTGGATGACAAAAAAATACAAAGGGGGATATTGTTGGGACCAAGATGATGATAAAGGTGATGAAGGTTTCAAGTCTTGTCTTTTTTTGTCAAGGTATGTTTTGAAGAAAAAAATCACTTCAATTTGTTTTGTGGAAATAATTATTTTGGGTTTTTTTTGAAAAGAATCAGACCCATGTTAATTGTGATGATGCTTTGCTGGTTAATATTTCATATAAATCATGAGTTGTATTGAGAACTTGTGATGCAAGCTTGTTAGAAGAAAGGGAGAGTGAAAGAGTTGCTACCAATTGAAAAATAATTTCATTCAGATTTTTTTTCAAAACAATCATAAAAGAAAGTGATGGAAGTAAAAGAATTGGTACTGTTTTCACTGTAGCTCGTTACAATTTCTCAATAAAAGCTGGTTATGATTTCTATGTAAAATATGGTTTTGATTTCTGTGTAAAAGTTGGTTATGATTTTAGAGTAAAATATGGTTATTATTTGAGAGTCAAATCTTGTTACGATTTCAGAGTAAAATCTAGTTATGATTTTAAAGTAAAATCTGGTTACGATTTCTGTGTAAAAGATGGTTGCAATTTCAGAGTAAAATCTGGTTACGATTTCATAGTAAAATCTGGTTACAATTTTAGAGTAAAACCTGGTTACAATTTTTTGTGTAAAATCTAGTTACAATTTTAGAGTAAAATCTAGTTATGATTTCAGAGTAAAATCTAGTTACGATTTATGTGTAAAAGATGGTTACAATTTTAGGGTAAAAGATGGTTACAATTTTAGGGTAAAATCTAGTTACGATTTCAGGGTAAAAGCTGGTTATGATTTTAGGGTAAAAGATGGTTACTATTTCATTGTAAAATATGGTTACGATTTCAGGGTAAATGCTAGTTACAATTTCAGTGTAAAATCTCATTATGATTTTAGGGTAAAAGATTGTTACGATTTCAGTGTAAAAGCTGGTTATGATTTCACTGTAGCACTGTGGTTATTATTTCACTATAGAAGGGGGTGAAAATTGAAAACATGATGTTGAATAAAGGGTAAGATATCCTGCTGATTGGTAGAGGATCATACCCAGATGTATCGTAGCCAGGTAGTAGAAAGAATGAAGTGGTTCCTATGGAAGAGATGGTGCCGATTGAGAATGAATAAAATTCAGATTGTTTTGTATCATGCCCAAAATAATTGTAACTAGATATGATAAGATTCAAGATAATAGTATCCAAACCATTTTTATTTAGAAAAGATCATGCTTGAGATGAGATAAAAAGAAATAATCAGGAATGGATGGAAAGTCACAATGGTTTCCAAGTCAATTCAGACGATGCTGAAGATGATTCTAAATGATTTCAAATTCATGAAGGTATTCATGATACAAGCACATGTTGGTGAATGAAGTGTGTTTTCTCATGTCGATAAAGAGAAAATAAAACAAAAGTATACTGATGAATGAATTGTCAAAGGGGGATCCTTTCTTTTAAAAAAGTGATTGTATCTCAAGTGGAGAAGTGCATTTCTTCAAACACATTCAATTGGATTTGTATCAAGAATTGTTTTGAATAAATTAGTATGAGAGAATCATATTCAGATTCATGTATTTCTATTCAATTGTAATTATATTTACAATTAAAATGGGAGTCTGGAAAAGAAGATATGAAAATTTTAGAAGATTCAAGAAGAATCGAGAAGCGTTGACAAATTAATAATTGCTCTGAGATTTCAGGAGAAATTAAGATTTGGGTGAATTTAAGTGAGTGGGAAAGTGTTTTGGGATTCCCACCTAAACATTTTTTGGGTCACCTATAAAAGGCATAAAGTACATTGTACTTGTAGTACTTGCAGAAGAGAGAGAAGCTCCGGGTTCCTAGAGAGAAGAAGAGATCAATTCCATTCGAATTGAATTTTTTTGGGTGGTACTGATTCATTCGTATTCTATTCGGCTCAAAAATTGTATTCGAGAATTGAAGTGGCGTCGATTCATTCATATTATATTCTTCCCAACAATTGTATTCAGTAATTTAAGTGGTGCCGATTCATTTTTATTCTATTCATCTTAACAATTGTATTCAGGAATTGAAGTGGTGCCGATTCTACTATAATTTTTTCTATTAAAATAATCCGAATGGAAGATTTTTCTTGAAAGAATCGGAATGTAAGATTTGTATTGAAAGAATCATAATGGGAGATTTGTTTTGAAATAATCATATTTAGAGAATATTAGACTCAGTGCTTCATAACAAAGTCCAAGTAGTTCTTACCTTTCTTCTGGGCAAGGAAAAAAAGAATTGTTTTACAATTTGAATACTTTAGTTGAATTGAAAATAAGCGTAGGTAACATGAGTTGTTAAAAAATAATTGTATTACCCTATTGTGCTAGGAAGGGGCATATACACTAGTGGTATTGTTTCATAGTGAAACACGAGTGAAAGGGTACATCCTACTCATTGTAATCCAAGGATTGTTTTCTTAGTGGATTGTATGGTATTTGATCATTTCCAAACCATACCAAGGATGAAATTATTCTTATTGAATAATGAACCTTGTAAATATTTGTGTTCTTGTGGATGTGTGTTGTTTTGTTTCTCAGTAGGAAATTTAAATCCTTAACAGGAGGTGAAGGTTGTTTCAATTGAAAAGAAACATAAAAGAAAAAGAGTATCACTGATTCACCCCTCCTCCTCTTAATGATACAATACTCTGACTGTGCACTTTCATAAGGGTCATTACTAGCATTTTTTTCTAGTAAGGGATTGGATATCTAAAATTAATTTAGTGAAATGTAAGAGTAACATTCATTTCTCACTTAAAGTGGTAGGTTTTAGCTAAATATTCTATAAGAAATATTTAGTAACCATGCACAATTGAGGGACTTCCACGAATATTGTAAGAAGTTAGTGCTACCTGATGACTAGTTGAGAGACACTATAATTGGGTGGGATCATTGGTACCTATGAAATGATTTTACTGAGCGATTAATTATTATTTGTTTTCTACTTTTAAGATTCATTAAATTGACTATAATTCTTATTACTTCCAAAGAAATGAAAATACATTAGTTTTTACCCATGGATGTAAGACTTAAAATCTGAACCACATAAACTCAAAGTGTTATTTACTTTTTCATTTTTCACTTGATTAATTGCTTATGTATGTTTAAATGCTACAAGAACTGGTGCAATGATTTAGGGTGTGGTCATGCTTTATATGTTCTGATACATCAACATATGGGGTATATTTAGGTCAATTAAGTTCTATAGCTAGTTACCTCAATTGAATCTCACATATGATGTTTCTTCTGGTGAATTGTGGTGGTCACCCTTAATGGTTAAGAGGTAGAGGCACAATGGTGAAATTCTCACTGATGTCTGAGGAAGGGATTGGGTGGTTGTGTTGACCTTTTCCCATGATATAGGGACATTGGTGAATATTAATTTATGAAATTAAATGGAAAAGTTTGAAGACAATCCTAGATAATAGAATATACTATAGTTCTTCCAGAGTTATGGTATGAGCTTCAATCTTGTGTTTGGTAATGAAATTTGATGGAAAACCATCTGAGAGATTAATAAAGGGGAGGTGAATCATAATGATTCAACTTGAGTAATAATTGAATATGAACCATTTTATAGTTTATATTGTTATTTTATGGTTTCATTTCATTTTTATTTGGAAAACCTTTTGGTGAGGAAAAGGTGATGGGTGAAAATGTATATCTAGACTCACAAAAATAAATCCTATGATTATACTAAAGGGATTCATGAGGAGAAGTTTGACTTTATGGCTTCTATGATCCATTTTTATCTCATGAAGGTATATTTAGTGTGTGTAGTGATATAATATATCCATTCAATATATGTCAATATTTGTGTTCACTTAGAACCCAAACTACCAGAGGTGGATTAAGCATGTTTGAGGGAGTGTTGTTTTCTAGATGAGGAAGTTTTATGAGCTTCTCAGTTAGTATCTCTGGTACTTTTATTTTTGGGGATGATAATTTTTATATGTGTGAAGAATGTTCCAACCTAGATTTTATCTTAACTAATATATTGATCAATTTTGACCTTCCAAGTCCTTGGTCCCTAAGAAAAGGGTAAAATAGTGATCTAACCCTAATAAATGACCTAAAAATGATTTTATGATTGTTCTGTTGGTCTTGGAATGTTGTTTTTACCCTTGGGTTAAATTTTGATTAGTTTCAAAGATACTTGAAATCTTATTTAATAATAAATAATTATTAATAAAAAATACTTGTTTCTCAAGATTGAATATTAATATCTCCTAAATAAGAACTTAGATGTAAACTATATCACCATGGTTGTGTACAAAAAATGGGTATTTTCCTATGAGAGATATAATTTTTATGGTAAGTATTTGAACCCCTAGACCGTAGTTTTTATTTCTTAAAAATAAGTAAAAATAAATTATTATATTATTTTTGTTGTGTGTAGTGATGTGGTGGTGACATGTCTTGATGACATATAAAATGGTGTTCCACATGGAAATAGCATGTTATATAAGATATTATTTGAGAGAATATCTATTTTTAGAGTGTTCACTTTTTATGTTTTTGGATTTAAATTATTATTTTTATGTGGGAAAATTACTTGGTATGTTATGACATAAATCAATAAGAGAAATAATTATTTCCACCAGTTAGCTAATATTTTTAATCATTATAGAATTAGAGTGAAATCACTCTCATCATCTCTATTGGAAAAACACTTCATTAAAGGAAAAACCTTGTACCTTAAAAAAAGTGGAAATAGTTCATCATGTTCATTTTATTCTTTGTGGAGGAATCATAATGACAACTGAGGTTTGGGATGAGTACATCATTCTTCAAAAAAACCCCGATGACGGAGGAGTCATTTTTTTAAATCCTTACACCTCATTCTATTTTTGTAATTTGATCCTCTCCCTATCATGATTTAATTACGTACATTTTTTAGTGGTGGAATAATTTAAATCTTGGAGTATTTATAATGTTAATTCTTTATGAAATATTTATTAGGAAAATTGCAAAGTGATTTTCACAAAATAAACGCCTGAGATTTTGAATCATGTATTAATTTAGAGGTGAATAACAATAACAATAACAATAACAATATTTTTATTATTATTATCATTATGTTTGGCTAAATTATTTTCGTTAGAGTCTATATATTTTCTAAGTAAAGTAAAACAAGTCTTATGAAATTTTAAAACGGTTATTTATAAGATATCATTTGAATAATTATAAGATGTTATATTTTTATTTTTATGATAATAATTTTAAATTTATAATTCAATTAATATAATTTCATATTTTGAATTCATTGCGAAATATTCATATAAATAAAATTTTGGTTGAGGCTAGCATGAAATCTCTAATGAGACATTTTACCACATGGTAAATCATTAGTAATGTGAATTTGAAATTTTTTATTTGATTATTACAAACACACATTCTTTTAATCTATTCCCTTTTTATTATGATTATCCTTGGCATGATATTACCATGGGAATGAATTATCTATAGAAATGTAGGATCAAGTTATTAATACTTTTTTTTAGTTTAATTACACTAATAGAGTTTTTTTCATGTAGAAACATATTATTTTTATTATTTATAATTGATAAATAATTATTTAACAAATTAAAAATGTTTTCATTTTCATGATTTTATTGATAGAAAATATACTGACATGACTAATAAATCCTCATCTTATACAAATATTATTTGATGAACCAAAATGTGAGCTCATTTTCTTTAGATATTCAGGTATTCCTATGACCATTGTCTTCTTGATTGTTATTATGAATTCTTCTCACTATAGTTCTATGGTATTTTGCAATGCTACAATGAAGGAAAAGCAAATAATCATAGGTTTAGGATTGTGGTAGTGACCACAAGATAATTTTCAGCGTGGTTTAATGAATTAAAAAACAATGATGAATAAATGATGATGGTTTTATTGGAATCCTTCTAGTGAGGTACAATGATGAGTATTAAGGCAAAAAGTTTGACTATAAATAGAGGCATAATTAGAGGTGAAGGTTATAATAGTAATCATGTTAAGAAAAATAATGTTTTTATAAAATCCCTAACTAAAAAAAGTATAGTTCAAGCCCACTTTCGATGTAAGTTTCCAACCATAACTTACATATAAAATTAATATCAAACAACATATAACCCCTGGAAATATCACCACATGACTCGATATTTGACCAATATTGGTCAAGTGGTCCTTTTTGAAAATCACACACTGAGTGACTCTGAGTTACACACTACGTATCACCAGAATGAGTGTCTCACTATATACACATGTACAATCCTATTTTACAAAGCATGACCCACACACCCTGTACTCCACCTATACATTTTATATATCCTAGTCTATGTAAGAATAGTTTTATGTTACTTCTATATACATAAGATTGAATCATATGCAAGATTAGTCATGTGAACCACATGTCATGTGCACTATCACACATTTTGTGTATTTCAGGAAAAAAATATTGGCCTATACAGCCTATACACACACCGAGTGGCCATGTAAGTCCTACATGTTGTGTAATCCTTTAAAGACACTGTTCATTGTAGAACATCCCATGCACTTGAAACAAGACACGGGCTCAGCCGATGACACATGTTTAGGATTCCAGGAATACTTACATGCCATGTAACCCATGTAAATACTATAAAATATATCTCCAAATGATTTGGGTGATGACTATATGTGACCATCCTTCCTATGTGGTTCTACACACCATGTTCCTACCTGGACATGACATGTACTTGGAAAGATGTAGTATTCTTCACAAATTTCCACTCAGATGATAGTTTTAGATATATTAGTTGAAAATTTTGGAGTGTTTATTCATATAGAAGATGATAGTTCATATATCATCATCTCATATAATTTATATTAAATGTATATGGAATTTTTTAGCTCCATAGAGATGATGACATGTGTGGGAATATGACTAAAGTATGCATGAGGTTGGAAACCTTCATAGAGAATATTTGTCTCTAGAGTATGGGTAATATATTTATATTATGAAGTAAGTAACCCTCTAATAATTAGGGTAAATGGGTCATCTAATTATAGATTTGGTAACCCACTCTGATGATAAAAATTAAACACTTCAGGGTAAGGGTCTTCTATAAGGGATAATTACCCTCTTAACTAAGTGCCTTATTTTGGGGAAGTGGTCCCCTATAAAGATATTATTTAGGGATATTGTGGATAAGTTATAATGGTATATATATTGGGTGTGATGGATTATTTAGTGCTCTAGGTACTATATATTCCTCTCTGGTGTTAGGTATCTATAGAGTAATGCGGTGAAGATTGATGTACATAACTTTGAAGAGGTGCATTTCCACTCCTTTATTCTAGAATGGTGACATGAGGATTTTGTGGCATTGAGTTATTTAATTAATTTGGATCCTATAATGTTCTTTTTTTAATTTATCCCATGATCTATGAGGAGATGGATTACTAGTGGTTTGAGGATTCAATTTATTACCTTTTGGCCATCAATGAGGTGTGACTTAAAACTAGAATGTATAATTCAAACAAACTTGTACATTTTCAGCCTATGTGGCCTTATATACATATAAAATGTATTTCCTAAAAGGGTTTAGATGAGATATAGTCACTGGAGACTTTCCCTATGTTCCTATGTTTTCTTACTACTTAGCATTTCTGGGTGGTTCTATCATCTTCCTTCCAGGTCACCTACTTGCATTAGGTTATCAAGATGACTTTATACTTTATTCTCTATTTATTATTTTTGGGTGTCTTATTGTGTATATTAATACTCAAACCTATTTGGACCTTATACATGTAGTTGTTGTGCCTATATTGAAAATCTATTGTTAAAAGATGGGCTTAGTGATCATGGAGTTAGAGCTATTTATTGAGGACCAAATACTCGGTGACACACGGTGGTACTTTATGGTGGTGGATTTTATTGGAAGATTCTTCTCAGGAGACATTAGTGCATATTGGTACATGGTGGATCTTCGCAAGGTTCCCTACAATGGGTATATAGTGTTCTCTTTGTACACATCTATTGCATAGTATAATGTTATCATGTTTTTGGTTATCTATTGGGGTTTCTTATGAGTTATGGTGTAAAATAGATATTGTACTTACACACATTTTTATTCAGTATAGTTATTTATTTGTAATGATGTCAGTTTATGGTTATATTCAATTTATTATGCTACATATTTTTTGTAGGTTGATATAGGCTAAGGCCACCCATATAGGGTTATGCCTTCTTGATGCTAGGCAATAACCCTTAGCCTATTAAAGGTTGTCTTGAGGTGGAAAACTCATCTCATTAATGGACTAGTATTGGTCTTAGTGGGTAATTTCATGTTCAATTACAACTATGTAATGAAGTAAAAACAATAGAAACATAACAAAAATTCTGAGAGAGAAACAATAAATGGGTATGAATGAATTGTACATAATTTTATGAGGTTATATATAAGGGATAAAAAGGTGAATATGAGTGCTATATGGTTATTGTATATATAGTCGTTGGATGTTTAGTCATTTGGTATACATGCATCTAATAGTTAAATAGTGTTCTGAGTTTTTTGTTCTTGGTTTAAATTTTATTTTTTTTGAATATTATAATCCCTCTCAATATTCTATGTTAATAATTTTTTTCTTCTGGAAATTAGTTTTATCTAGACCACAATATTTTTTATATCTTTATTTATAGTGATTGGAATTTCATAAATCCTATTCCATATGAAATATTAGAAGTTTATTTAATTTTTATTAAACTGCAATGGCGTTTAAATCAATTTCTAGGTGTTCAAACCTTTTATCCGAACATGTTGAAACCTTTTGGTTTCTATAATAATTTTTAGTTTAAAGTTATCTTTAGTTATTCTCTGATAAATTGAGTTAAATAGCTTGGATTTTCATGAAACTTATTTTTTTTGTATAGAAATTAGATTTATTTACATTTCATAAAGCCAAGTGTAAGTATTAAATCACTCCTTTAGGGCTCTAAAAAATTCTCAGTTTTTTTATATTTATGGAATTCTATAATTTCTAGAATAAAATTTCTATAATTTTTCATAGATAACTCAAGTGATCTAAATTGAAATCACACTTAGTTTTTTGAGATAGAAATATAAGAAATTTATCCACATTTCACTAAATATCATTAAAGGATGACCATTTATACACTACTATAATTGGCTGAAATTTTACAACTTGTTCAATTATTTTTTACGAAGATTTTAGTATGTATTTTTCACTATTTTTTTGAAGATATATCTTAAGAAATAAGTTTAATTTAAGTGTTCGTTTATCCTTTGGAAATCCCTATAATTTATCTATATTTATGTAAAAAATATCTTTCAATGATTCAGATGTTCAGAGGGTCTAAAAAATCACCATATATTTAATTTTCAATTTACTACATGAAAAGGTTTTTCTGAACTCAGTTTTTGAGTGTACATACAACACGTGTTTTTAAAGTTACCATATGTTGGTATTTTCAAGTTACCACATGTTGTAATTTTAAAGTTACCATAACTGTGTTACTAATCCTACCACATAAAGGCTTCTAAATCCACCACATGAGTTAACCCTAAACCTACCACTTGAATTTTTTTTTGTTATGTGCAGTAAAATTTCCAAAACTCTAGTTTAAATTTATAAGTTATGAAGCTATCATATTCTGTAAAATTTTTAATCAATGAGAATGAATTTTGGTTGTAGCATATATTATTACCCAATATCATCTTATAGGTTAAAGAATATTATGAATAATTCACAAATTTAGATTATACTATACACAACATTCAATCAATGTCACATGAGACTCTCCATATTTTTTTAACATACAAGTGAAAAAAGTATTCTTCTTATAGAAATTATGAAACATGAACTTGGGATGGATCATACAGCATGTCCTTGAGGCATGTAGGGTCTTTCTCCATGTATTACACTATATTATAAGCATTCATACCAACTCAAAGCTACCACATACTATAAATCGACAACAAGTTGACCATTCATGGTAGTTTGGATGACCAAAGGTTCCTTATAAAGCAACTCAACTGACTACATGTTAAGTTTATTTTCATGGTAACAATACCTACCACACGATGAAACTTCAATTGACCATGAATCACAGTAGCTAAAGTGACCGTATATTGTTTATATGGTTAGTATACTAAACACAAGTTATATCAAGTGGCTACATAAATAATTGAACTGACTACATTCTTTGAAGGCACAATTAGTAAAGTGACTTCACATTATAATATTATTACGTTTAGTATATCGACCACAAGATCACTTGTCATTTACAATCAGTTCTATACTTTATTTATTTTATCTTAAATCTAAATATTTTAGCATGTTCCATTTTTCTTTATTTTTGATTCTTTGATTAAATTCATGATTATATTAATTATTTTAAGTAATCTATTTATTTCTATAATTCATATATATTATAAAAAATCTTTGAAAAATGTTATTATAATATTTTTATCAGTTTTAAAATATAATTTAATTAATTTATCATTCATATATATACATACAACATATATTTTATTTATTTTTATTTTAATTTATTTGTCTTATTATTTTCTAATTTAATATTTAGTAAAATTTAAATTATTCAAAATTATTTTGTGGTATTTAATTCTATATAATTAATTTTTGAATATTTAAACAATATATGAAACTAAAAACTATTTTAAAATTTGAATTTAAATAGTCAAATTTTCTTACGATATTTATGAAATTTATTTGACCTATTATTATAGAGATAGTTTGAAATATTTAATGGGTAATTAAAATTAGTTTGAATTATTCTTTATGTTTTAATGTCAAATTATTTTTTTATGACTATCCTGGAAAGAAAATTTTATATCTTTGGGATAATTATGTAGTTTGAATTTTAATTAATTTACCCAATTGGTGATTAGATTTATTAGTTTCTATAGTTCCTTTTTAAATGATTCAAGATGCATTCATAGGACAACTGTTATAAGAACATGAAATTTTTAGAATAAAAAGATATTTACTCTGAAATTTAAAGTGTTATACCTATGCAATCAAGTTTTTATTTATTGGATAGTCTTTGAAGAACTAAATGAAAACTTCCATGACTTCTTCTATTATCTTGAAGAGATAATATGATACATTTATCAAGAACTAGTACCTGTGATTTCTTTATTTATCTTCTACTTCATCATGGTTTCTTGTGTTTGTTACACTTATTCCTATCTAACATGTGCTCTAACTTTTATATTTATGCTTTTACATTCAAAATCATTCTTCTTTATCTTTATTTGGGCTGTGATTACCATATTCTAAAGTCCACATGATATGGGTTGTGACTCCTATAGTCTAAATTCGGTGTTATAATTGGGTTGCGACTCCCCATGATTTTTTTGGAATCTTGGTTATTCTTCCCCTAAAAAAAGTGGTTTATAATAAATTTATAATTCCCCTTCAAAACTAAGATTATTACACAATATCTCTCTCTATGAGTAGAGAGTTATATGAGTAGACTAGGTCCACTTTAGACCAAACTACTACAAGAAAATAATTGTATTCTTGTCTTTATTTTATTTTTTTCTACAGTAAATTTAGTCTCTTAATTACTGTTAATAATTAATTTATATAATTAATCTATTTATTTAATAAATTTTAATCTAGTCTATTCACCCCCTCTAGAACATTTATCATTAACCTTCTGGACATAACAATTGGTATCAGTGGGTGACTATGTTAAGAATTTTCTGTTTAGTTCTATTGTATATTTACTGATACCAATAATTGGTATCAAAGGTTGGATCAATTAGGAAATTATTATTTTATATTTTATCTTGAAAATACATTCCTAGAGATCACAAACTAAGTGAATGATATTTAAGATGGTAGGAATAAATGTAAATGATGCATATATTCCTTATAATCAATCTCACTTTTATTGAAACAATTATGGCTACTGGTAATCCAAAACAGTAGCAAACCTCTAACATTTAATCAGAGAATACTGGTCAATCATAAAAAAGTTATAAAAACCACCAAAATCTAACCTTGATACTCCTATTAGTAATTATTCTTCTAGATATGTTTTAAACTAAAAATTTGTGAGTATTTTATATTATGCTATTAAAAAAAGTGTGTTTTTTCATGTTTCTTCATGTATGAAAACTCAAGAAATTTGGAATATTCTACAAGTTACTCACAATTTCTCTAAAAAATTGATACAAACTAAGCTTATAATGGTATGATATAAGTACCAATACTTCATGATGTGTGAAGATGAAACTATAAACTAAATGTTCTACCAATTCACAAGCATTGTTAATGGAATGAAATCCATTGGAGAAACTTTGGAAAATCTAGTAATTATTGAACAAGTCATTAATCAACTATGAAAAAAATTTAATTCAAAGAAGGTCAATATTGATGAAATAAATAACTTAAAAGAGTACATTATTGATGAATTTATTGGATCACTTCTTTAGTATGAACTGAAATTGAAGAACATAGCCAAAGAAGAGAAAAAAGTGAAAAGGTGTGGATTTTAAATCTGTAAATGTTTTTTCTACTAACTCTTATGATTTTTAACTATAGGATAGAGAAAAATAATATGAAACTTAAATTGTGACTAGAGTCTAAAAACAAATTAAAAAATGATTCAAGATTTGATATAGAAGAAAATATCAAAAGGATAAACACAATGGAGATAAGAATGGTATAAATAATTATAATACTTCATATGTTACATATTTTGTGTGATAAAATAAAGGGTATATCAATCATGAATGTACAAAACTAAATAATAAATAAAAATACAAAAATAAGGGAAAAATGCATTTAAAACTAGTTAGAGTTATACATAAGAATATGATTCCAATGATTAATCTATAAATGAGAAAGAATCTGCTAACTTGTGCTTCATGGATTCTCTAAATGAGGTTAGTGATGTTTGTTTTTATTTTGGGTGTCTTGATTCTGACCATGATTCTGAAAATCTAAAAGTTTCTGAGTTAAATGAAGAAATTGAAATTTTGAAAAAACATGTTTTCAAAGTTATCAATTTATATAATAATATTAATGAAAATAATGAGAAACTAATTTCTAAAAAGAAAGTTCTTTTACATGAGAATAAAAAATTATGGTATACTGATTCTTCTTCTAATTCCAAATTTTATTATGATTTTAAATCTTCTTAGGATTTGAATGAAAAATTTAAAAGGATGTTGAAAGTCTTAAGTAAATTTTTACTGATTTTATTCATGGTCATGAAAAATATTATAAGATTACATCTTTAAAAAAAATAATGATGGTGTTTTATATGATTTGAAATTACCTCAAATATATGAAAACCATTTTGTGAAATGTAAAAATGGTTGTACTTCTAATGTAACATGTTTTTAATGTGTCATGAAATATTACTATGAAAATTAATTCTCTCTCAGAATCAAATATTATCTAGGATTTATGAATACAAATATTTATAATTTTTTTATCTAGAGTAACATAAAATACTTGTCTAAATTCTGTGTGGGTACCTAAGAATTTTTTTACTAATCTGATTAGACATAAAGTAGCTTAGGTACCAAAACTACCAAATAATTTATTTTTTAGAAAAAATGGCTTGGATGTCTCAAGAATGACATTTGGTACATGGATAGTGGATGATCTAGAAATATGATCAAATTACCATCAAATTTTACCACTTATAAAAAATTTTATAGAGGCACTATTACAATTGGAGATAATTCCAAATGAAAACAAAATGGTTTTGGTAAAGTGGGTATTTATAATTATAATTTCATTTATGAAGTTTTATATGTTTAAGTATTAAAACATAATTTATTTAGTATATATCAATTATTTAATGATTTAATGGAGGTAAAATTATAAAATGATAAGTGTTTAGTTTTTAAGGATTTATTTTTAATATTTTATGCCAATGGAATAGAAAATATTTATACTATTGATTTTGAAAAATTAATAGTTCAATATGTTAAGTTCTTGAATACTGTGAAAAGTGAAAACATTATTTGGCATCTATGATTTTGTCATGTTAATTTAATAAGGTTACATAAGCTCTCAAAACATGAGAACATGCTACAATTAACTAATGTGAATAAAGAATAACTTAATGTTTGTGATGCTTGCATGAAAAGGAAGTAACATAAAGCTTCTTTTAAATATATCTTTTAGATAAGTACTAATATACCTTTACAGTTAGTATATCTTTATCTATTTGGACATACTAAAATTTCTAGCCTTAGAGGAAAGAAATATAATTTAGTAATTGTTGATGATTATAATATATTTTCAAGGGTTTATTTTCTTTCACATAAGAATAATAATTTATAATGATTTATTTATTTTTGTATTCTATTTCAAAATGAAAAATATTGTATGATTATTTCTTTTCATAGTGATAAAGGAGGTAGATTTCATAATTTAGAGTTTGAAATTTCTTTTAAATATAATTTTTATTTTCATAATTATTCTAATTCTAGAACACAACAAAAAATAGTGTTGTAGAATGGAAAAATGGAACTCTTATTGAAATGGATAGAACTATGTTAAGTGAATATAATTTTCTTAGATATTTTTGGGATAAATACATTTTTATTGTGTGATATATTTCAAATAGAATTATTTTTATAACTTTTTTGAATAAAAATCCTTATGAATTGTATAAAGGTAAAAATCCAAAAGTTGGTAATTTTAGAGGTTTTGGTTGTAAAGTTTTTATTTTGAATTAAAAGGATGATTTAGATAAATTTGACTCTAAAAATGATGAAGGTATTTATCTTGGTTATTATAATAATATTAAATATTATAATGTTTATAATAAAATAACTATGGTTATTGAAGAATCTTTTCATGTTATGTTTGATGAAAATAATGTGAAATTAAATTCTGATTTCTATGTTTTTGATGATGAGTTTAGAGATTTTAATTTTTGTAAAGGAAATCCTTAGGATAAGGATGAATAAATTGATAGGTATTATTCTCCTTATTATCATAATAATATATCTTAAAATATTCATATATATCATCATTTAAAAAATGTTATAGGTAATGTTGATTTTTGGTATTAATTCTAGAATTTCTAATTTAAATATGCATGATAATTATTATTTTATCTCTAATTTTTTTCTTAATAATGTTGATGATGCTTTAAATGATTCTAATTGGATTTTTTCTATGCATGATGATATTAATAAATTTTATAGAAATTATGTTTGGTATTTAGTTGAATAAAATTTATATAAAAATATTATTGAAACTTAATGGTTTTTTAGATATAAAATGGAAAAATCTTGATAGGTTGGTAAGTATAAATCTAGAATTGTTGCTCAAGGTTATTTTCAATAAGAAGGTATCAATTTTGATGAATCATTTTCATATTTATCTAGAATTGAATATATTATAATATTTTTATCTTTTTCTAATTTTAAATGTTTTAAGTTATTTCAAATGGATGTGGAGTGATTTTTTAAATGATTTTATTTTTAAATAGGTTTATATTTATCAATCCCTATGTTTTGAAAATGAGAAATTCCTAATAATGTTTTTATGTTATCAAAATATTTTTATGGTCTTAAGAAAGCACCTAATTCTTGGAATGATAGATATACATTATTTTTATAGAAAATTATTTTTTAAAATGTAAAATAGATCATACTTTTTTATAAAAATAATTTCAAAAGATATTTTATTTTTTCAAATTTATTTTGATGATATTGTTTCTGGATCTTCTAATTATTTTATTTGTAAATATTTTTCAAATTTTATGGAAAGTTATCTTGAAAAGAGACATTTGGGTGAATTAAAATCCTTTTTGGGACTTCAAATTTTTCAAAGAAATGATAAAATATTTTTGAATCAATCCAAATATGAAAAATATTTAGTTGAATGTTTTGGTACTAATTATTATTAAATTATGAAAATCCCATGTGTGTTAGTGGAAAATTAGTTTATGATATATCTGTAAATTTTTTTGATTATAAATTATTTTGAGGCATGATTGGAATTTTGTTGTATAGACCCAATATAATGTTTAGTGTTTGTTTATGTGTAATATTTCAATCAAATACTAAGGAATCTCACTTAAAATATGTTAATCATATTATTAGACAGATTAAATGAACTTCTAATTGTGGATTATTTTATTCTATATTTGTTTTTGATTTTATGAGTTACTCTGACATCTGATTTGTGTGGATGTGGGATTGATAGAAAAAGAACCTTAGGTATACATCATTTTCTTAGTAAAAACTAAATTTCTTGGAGTTCAAGAAAACAAAACTCTATTACTTTTTCAACTAATTAAAATGAGTATATCATTGATGTATCATTTTGATCTTAATATTTATGGATTAAAAAAACTTTGTTGGAGAATGGTTTTATTTTTGAAACAATTTTTATATTTGGTTATAATTTTTCTACTATTTATATTTTAAATAACCCTATAATTGATTCTAGAACTAAGAATATAGACATGTGATTGCATTTTCTTTGAGATTATGTTAATAAAGTTGAGATTATTATTGAATACATTCCAACTAAAAATAAACTAGAGGATATTTTTACCAAACCATTGGGTTGTGAAAAATTTAAGAAAATTAAATTTGAGCTTGGTATTATATAAATTTAGTTTGAAAATTTTATATTACCTATTTTAACTTACCTTAATATGCATTTATTGAGGGGGATATTTTTTAACTTAAAACTGAAGTTTTTCACTTCTATTTTCAAAATGTTTGTTTTTATATTTCTTAATGTTTTCATTTTTCAAAAAGGGGGAGAATTTTATAAAATATTTTTTTGGTTTTGTGATTTTCAAAATGGGTAAATTTTTTTGAGTTTTTTTTTCATTTTATATATTTTTTTCTTATTATTACAATACTCTCAAAATTTTATGTCGATCATATTTTCAGGAAATCATTTTTAACCTGCTCATTGTATTTTTATTATATCTTGAGTTATAGTTCTTGTAATTTTATAAATCCTATTTCATATGAAATATAACAAGTTTATGTAAATTTTATTCAATTGTGATGATGTTTAAATCCGTTTCTAGTTGTTTTTACTTTTTTTCTTAACATGATGCATCATTTTGGTTTCTACAACAATTTCAGTTTAAAGTTTACTTTAGTTATTCTATAATAAATCTAACTATATAGATTAAATCTTTGTGTAACTTGTTTTTTTGGATATACATTAGATTTATTTACATTTAATTAAACCAAATATAAGTATAAAATATTTTTTTTAGTGATCTAAATAAATTCGAAATTCTTTGTAATATTTCTAGAATTCTATAATTTCAAAAATAAAACATATACTATTTTCACTGATAAATCAATAGATAGACCTCAAAATCACACGCTATTTGTTAATATAGAAATATGAGACATTTATCTACATTTTATTTAACTTCATGAATTGTTGAAATTGTTATTAATATTCTCCAAAAATTGGATGAAGTTTCATAACCTTTTTAGTGATTTTTTCTATAATTTTTCGTATATATTGTTCATGGATTTTTTGAATATATATATTGATAAATAAGTTATATTTAAGTGTTATTTGATCCATTGTAATGATATCAAATTTATATACATTTAATTAAATATTTCATTATGATGATTCAGATTTTTAGAGGGTATAAAGAATCACTGAATATTTAGTTTTCAATTTACCGCACAAAAAGGGTTTGCTGAACTTATTGCTTGCGTATACCTCCCACATGAATTTAGTGTACCAACACATGTGTTATTAAATTTACCGTATGTTCGTATTTTGAAGTTACTACATTTTTTAATTTATAATTTATCATAAGTATGTTTATAAAATTACCACATAAAGGATTTTAAACATATCACATGATTTAACCCTAAATCTACCTCTTTTTATTTTTTCCACCATGTGCAGTGAGGTCTCAAAAACTCCATTTTATATTTCTAAGTCATGAGGGTATCATATGATGTACAATTTTATATCATTGAGAATGAATGTTTATTTTCACATATATAGGAACTCAATCTCTTCTTACTCATTGAGGAAGATAATGAATATTGATTAAATTTAGATTATGCTATACATGACATTCACTCAATGCCACATGAGACTCACCACGAGTTTTTAGCATACAATTATAGCACATTAAATTATTTTGGAAATAGTGAAACATGAACCTTGGATGGATCTTGTAGAACATCCTTGGGTCATGCAGGGTCTTGCACCAAGAATTCCACTATATTTCAATAATTTATACCAACTCAATGCTATCGCATGTTGTACATCGATAAAAAGTTGAAAATTCATTGTAGTTTAGTAGAGAGATGGATCCTTTTATAACTCAACTATTTTTTTTATTCTTATTCTCATGGTAAATATTTATACCATATGTTGAAACTTCAAACGACCATGTATCACAGTAACTTAATCGACCACATTCTATTCACATAGTCAGTATACTGAACACACATTATATCATGTCACCCCATGACTACTTTATCCTACCACACACATTAAAGGAATAGTAATTAAAGTGACCAAATTTAATTCTCACGGTTAGTATACCTACCATAGGATCACTTAGCATGCACTATTAGTTCTATAATTTTTTTTATTTCTACTTAAATATTAAAATTTTAACATTCTATGTGTTTCTTTATTTTTGAAACTTTGATTAAATTTATTCTTATATTAATTTTTTAAGTAATTTATTAATTTCTATAATATATATATATTATATAAAATCCATTCAAAGTATTATTATAATATTTAATCAATTTTAAAATATTATTTAATTTATTCTTTATTCATGTGTAAACATACAAAAAATATTTCTATTATTTAAATTTTTATATTTTCGTTTAATTTATTTATATTATTAGTTTCTAATTTAATATTTAGTGAGGTTGAAATTATTAATACCGTTTTTGGTAATTAATGCATTATAATCAATTTTATAATATTTACACACTACATGGAATCTGAAGATATTTTAAAATTTAAATATAAATAGTCAAATTATCTTAGAATATTTATGGAATTTGATTTTCTTATTATTATGGATATAATTTTAATTATTTAATAGGTAATTCAAATTAGTTTTAATAATATTTATGTTTTAAAGTCAAATTATTTTTATTATGATTATTTTGGAATGATAATTTTTTTCCCTCCTAGATAATTATATAGTTTGAATTTGAATTAATTTACCCTATTTGAGATTGTCTTGTTAGTTTTTACATATTCAATTTAAATGCTTTAGAATTCATTCAAAGGACAAAAATTATGAGAATATGAACTTTTAAGAATTAAAAGATATTTACTCTAAACTTTGAAGTGTTTTACCTGTGTGATCAAGTTTTCATTTCTTGGATAGTCTTTGAAACACTGAATAAAAAATTCTACGAAATCTTCTACTTCTATGATGATATTATTTGATACATTACTCAAGAACTAGTACCTATTATTCCTTTTTTATCTTCTACTTCATTATATTTTCTTGTGTCTATAACACTTATTCCCATCTCACATGTGATCTCATTTTTCTATTTATTATTTTACATTTAAAATAATTATTATTTATATTTATTTGGGTTATGAATCCCAAATTATAAAGTTATAACCATTCATGTTTTTCCTCATATTGAAATGACTTCTTTTTTTTATTCCTTTGAATATTTCTATAGATATCTATAAAATTTTCCTTAGAGTCAGCACTGCTTTTGGGTATCATATGACCCCAAAATTAATATATAAAAAATATTAATATATATTAAAGAGATAAAACACATATTCTTAGAATAAATGGGTTAACCCATTGATTGGAACATCTTTTGGGAAATAAAAGTCCAAAGTAGTTTCCATAACATGTGGTTTACCCTAGGAGTGATATAAAGTTGGTCGACCGAGCATTCGATTAAAGGAAACCTTTGGTGGGTGCATTAAATAAATTAAATAATTAATTTATTTAATAAATTTAAAGATAATCTTGATCTATAAATAAATTTTTAATATTAATATATAGGGTTATCCACATAATCTTGTGAAATTAGTGTAGGAGGATAGATTTTTTATCATTGGAGGATTGTGATTGAGGATTGATGGTGAATTATTGAGGGGGAACAAAAGATGAACGACAAACACAATAGAATTATCATCTTTATCACTATAATATTCATTATTCACCAATGATCAATCAAACTTGAGGTAGAGAACATTATTTCAGGGTTTTATGCCCTTGTTTTAATTTTTCAAGTAATGATTTTAATCTAATTTTGTTTTTTTGGTGATTTTCGTTCTTTACATGAGACCGATTTTGAAAAATTCTCCTGATATGATTTATTTTAATTATTAAACCTTTTCTTTACCCTTGGATCCACTTTTTGTAATTTTTGGATGGGATCACACCATCCAATGATGGTTATCACTTTTTTTTTGTGCATTTCTCCCCAACCTTATTCATGTTCTTCACCATTGGCCCACAAGGTCACGGTTTGACATTGCTGGGCCAAATTCTTAGCGGATGTGTGCACAACATATGAATAAGTGTTTTATAGATTTATCATGGTGTATTGTGGGATGTGGAAGATGGATTCAAGGTTTGTAACCCCAAACAACAATGGGAGGCATGTTAGATACACCTATGGGAAAAATATTTGATTTCTAGCCATCCAGAATGTAACACCCCGACCCCAGTTACCTAGAGTCGCTGCATTATTACATATCATTGGCATGATAAAAAGAATCATGTCCCAAAAGACCGATCAGTTTAGTAGCCTTGGGAGTATTAGATATATTCATAAGTTTTACATTACATCATGAAATAAAAACATCAACAAATTTTTTTCCCCTTTTAAACACACTAATATCCAAAGCCTATCCTTGCAGGTCAACTATAAAATATTTCTTCACATCCTGGGAAAAATAAAATATAGAAAGGGGTGAGCTCAGATGCTCAGTAAGGATAAAAATATAGCAGAAACTATCATAAATAAGCATAAAAATTTAAGGAAATGAACAAGACTAAAACAAAATCCTTTTAAACTTAAACTTCAACATAAAATGGCCAAGATAAAATCAAATAATTCCATTTACTTAATCACATGGATATTATACTAGTAGAATAATCACATGAAATATCAATAGCCACTTTCATAATGATGGAATGCATAATGCCAGACTTTAGAACCACATAGTGAAGGCCTTGTACCAAGACTACAAATAAGATTTTGTCAAAGCCTTGTTCTAAGACAGTAGTTTGTCTCATGAGACCTACCGATGAATCGAGGAGCTATAGCGGGCTCCACCCATCACATACTAAATTCAATGCATTCCTTATATGAAAAGGTTCAAACATAACATAAACATTTGTATTAAAACTAGCATACGAAATGTCAATAATTTATCCATAATCCATGAATGTTGTAAAAATAACACATCCATAGTCAAACATATCACAAAACCTTCAATACAATATGGAAGATTTATATCATAACAAATCAACTTCAAACAAGCTTAAAATCCATCAAAGGATGTTGACATAGATGAAATAAAAACATTTTTATAGAAATATCTATTTCTATTTTGAAATCATTTAAAAGTCATATAATTATAAAATAAAACATTTATTTTGAAAATATTCTTATAAGACTATATGGGAAACTTTGACGATGATATAATGGAGGAAAATAGCCACACCCTCTGTATAAGTTAAAAAAAGACATTCTTACCCTAATTTTGTCGAAAAGGTCATAAAGTACCTTGTTTGGAAAATGGCGGAAAGATTCCTTTCAAAACATATATGTTAAAATAAGGGTATAAATGAATTTAACCCATATTATAGTAAATAGTAATTTTTTTTGAATTACATTTTTAAGAAAACACGGATGTGGATGATAAAGAGGTCCCAGTAGATACTTACTTAAAAACAACCTCGGATAATAAAGAGATTGTGAAATTAACCCTTACCTTGTACTTTACCTTAGTAGATGGTATGTTAAACTCATGTATAATAGTAAAAACATTTTTATTAAATTATACAATAACTATATACATAAATATGATATCATATATGATCCTCTAATATTGCTTTGTTAATAATATTTCACTAGTATCATTGTTTTAGGTGTAAAATGATGAGTTTTCCTTTATATGATTGGTTATGTAATATATTTTTGTTATGGATAAGATGTATTTTATTCCTATCTAGAATTATGTTAATTTACTAAACCTTATTTTTCATCATAAAATGAAAATTATTCTTGAATGATTACGATGGGGAATGAATCTCATCGCGTTCGTGGAGATGGTAATCCGTACGTACGGACGAGTGACAATATCATTATATTGATGGTAAAATTGTATGTTATTAGATGTTATATCATATATACAGAACCATTAAAATGTTATATTTATTATTTACATTAGTACTACTCATTACTATTCCCATCCAAATAATAATGTGTTTGAATAAAAAACTACACCACGACGTGGAGACGGTAAACCGTACGTACGCACGTATAGTGACTTTTTCATTCATATGATGGATAGAATAATGAATATAGTTTTAAAATTTTTATAATAACATCACAGTTTATATAATATTCTAGAGTTATTATTTTATAATGGAAACAACAAATAAAGAGGAAGTGTAAGAAGAAAAGAACCTGAAAGAGGGTGGTGAAATTATTACCTCTTCTTCGGGTGTTTTATTATGAGTTGATCAAAAGAGATCCTTAAGTTGGATTTCTTATCAAACTAAGGCCTATAGGTTGAATTGAGGGAAATTGAGAGGATATTTGGACAGGGTTTGGCCGATCCGAATGGCTTTGGAGGTGTGATTTTGAGAGAAGGGGAAATGCCCTTTTATAAGAGAGGTGAGGGGCACCTTAGGAAAAGATTAAAATAATATTTTATAATAAATTCATTTTCGATTTCTAATGTATCAAAAATGATTTATTTAGAGGATAAGATGGATATGGGTTGAAAAAATCTCAACCAATAGGTTTTAGATAGGTTTGGGTCACCATATTAACCTTATCTATTAGATTTAACTCTTAGTTAAATAGTTTAACTTTTACCATGTATTCTTGTATTATTATAATAATTGGTTAATAAACTTACTATAAAATTACAAGATAACCTAAAGTGGTTCATTAAGGATATAACTATCATTATAAAAGATATTTTTCAGAACCTTATACTTTTCAAACTATTATATAATTTAATAATATAATATTTGTTTTAAAAACCCATTTATGTCAAATTTGACACTATTTAGTATTTGGTTTTTGTGAAAGTCATCACAAATTGATTACATAAAAAAGAACCATAAAAATTCATATTAAATAGGAAAATTCTTGGATGTCATAAAATATTTGAAATTATATTTATTTTAATATTTATAATACCATTTATTTGGTTCTTTCATTAATAAGGTAATTACTACATCACCATTGTGTCATAAATAAATTTAATTATATAATTTCTAAAAATTATAAATAAAATAAAATTATGTAGGAAATATTTTTAGATTACTAATGAGTATTTATAGTCGAAATGATAACTTATTTAACCCTATTTAAAAATTGTTTTACTAAAAGAAAGATGTTTTTGTTATTTTTGTCTTTACTTGAAATTAATTAATATAAATTGTCATTGTCACTCTCAAGTGGCTCCATGGGGTATTAAAATTTTCCCAAGGATTCCCATGGTCGGAAACGTATCAACTAATAGGAATAGGACACATGTTAGGGTAATTTAATATTATTATAATATTATTTTTTACCCTTATTTACCGGATTTACCCTTTAACCATGGGATATAAAATATTTACAGAAGTAATTATTCATAATGTCTAAAAATAAAAGTTACCTATTTACACAATTTGGAACTCCTAATTCCAAATATGGAATCAATTTATCCAAATTCAAAATACAGATGTGGAAGAAATTAATTTAAAATTAATTCCCGTTGTCAAAACAAAAAGCGTGTTTTAAGAAATAATAACTATCAAAAGATTGACACTTGTTCATGTCCAGTTTAAATGTGAAATTACATAAAATGACCTAAATTATATTAAATGATAAAAATATAATCTAATGATACTTTAAAACCACTAAAATGTATAATTTAACACAATAAATTATTTTGATTAAAAAAGTTGTTTTTAATTAAAATTTAGTATTTTTCACTATTCATCAAAAATTGAAAGTTTTCAGAAAAGTATCAAAAATTCACCCTAAGATAATTTTGATATTCTGAAATAAAAAATGAAGTCCATTTTGAAAAAGAAAATTTATAAAATTTCAAAAAGTGGTTATTACTATTTATAACGACTAGTTTGATTGGTTGTGGTGTGTTAAAACTCTAAGTTGTGTACAACACAAGCTACTACATTATTCAAAGGGAAACATACCCTAGAAACTTGGAGTGTTACATTCTACCCTCCTTAAAATAATTTCATCCTCAAAATTTTTAGAATATTAATGCATAAAACTATTCAGGTTGTTCTTCATTATAAATTCCTTGGGTTCCCACGTTGCCTCTTCCATCTTATGGTTTCTCCATAGAACTTTTACATGATGAGTCATCCGGTTTCTCAGCACTTGTTCTCTAGTATCAAGAATTTTGACAGACTCTTCACAATAAGATAGACCTGGTTCCAGTTCAATTTTCTCATAGGTGAGTACATGCGTTGGGTTAGGCATGTATTTTCTCAACAGTGATACGTGGAACACATCATGAACTTTGGAGAGACTTGGAGGCATTGTCAAATGATAATATAAAACTCCAATTCATTCTAGAATTTTGAAAGTTCCAACATACCTGGGACTCAATTTAACATTCTTACTGAAACTTATAACACCCTTCCATGGAGATACCTTCAAGAAACCATGCTCTCCTACTTGAAATTTCAAATCCTTCCATAGAGATACCTTCACTTTTTCCATTGTTTACTCAACAAGTTCTGGGCGCACGAGTTTTATTTCACCAACATCATCCTAACAAGTTGGTGTATGACATCTCTTTCTGTATAATGCTTCATATGGTGCCATCTAAATACTTGAATGGAAGACGTTGTTATAATAAAATTCTACCAGAGGTAAATATTGATCCCGCATACCTTGAAAGTCAAGTGAGAAAGATATCAACATGTCTTATAAGGTTTGAATAGTCCGTTCTGATTGTCCATCAGTTTGAGGGTGGTAGGAAGTGCTCAAATGAAGTTCAATATCTAAGTCCTTCTGATGACTTTTCTAGAATCTTGATGTAAAATGGGGATCACAATCAGAAACAATCAATAGGGGTATTCCATGAAGTCTTAAAACTTCATTAATATATATTCTTTCTAAACGTTCAAGTGGTAAATCTTCTCTTATAGCAAGAAAATGTGATGACTTGGTAAGATGATCAACAATGACCTATATTGCATCATTCCTTCTAGGAGTCTTTGGTAGTTCCATGACAGAGTCCATCATAATATGATCCCATTTCCACTCAGGTATGGGAAGAGGTTGCATGACTCCTATAGGCTATTGCCTTCCAGCTTTCACATGTTGAAAAACCATACATCATGACTCAAATTCAACAATATCCCTCTTCATGTTGTCCTACTAAAAATGTTCTTCCAAATATCTATATATCTTGGTGCTCCTAGGGTGTATAGAGAAATTGGAGCTATGACCATCATCCAAAAATTCCATTTTTAGATCAGGTATGTTAGGAACACAAAGTCTCTTCCCAAATTTCAAAATTCCATCTTCATATATGAAGTCACTCAATCTCCCATCATTCACAGCTTTAATCTTCTTTTGAAACTCCTCATCATCAGTTCGAGAACTCTTTATCCTTTCTAGTAAATATGGTTTGGAAACCATTTGAAAAATTATTGATGTTTCACCTTCCATGGTTATTCCCATATCCATCTTTACTATATCCATGAAAATAGGATCCCTTTCAAATATCATCTTGTTCAAAACTCCATTATCCTTTCTAATCAAATCATTTTCCACCTTATTTTCCTTCCCCGGGTGGTAGTGTATAGAGAAATCATAATCCTTGAGTAGTTTAAGGAATCATCTTTGCCTCATGTTGAGTTCTTTCTATGAGAAAATATACTTCAAACTCTTGTGATCAGTATAAATTTCACATTTTTCACCATAGAGATAGTGTCTCTATATCTTTAGAGTAAATATTATAGATAGTAACTCAAGATCATGAGTAGGATAGTTTTTCACGTGAATTTTTAGCTGCCGTGATGCATAAGAAATAACTCTATCATTCTGCATAAGGACACAACCAAGTCCTTTCTTTGAAGCATCACTATAAATAACAAACCCATCATTCCCCAATGGTAGAGTCAAGATAGAAGCAATGACTAATCTTCTATTAAATTATTCAAAACATTCTTCACACTCTTTTCTTCAAACAAATTTAACCCCTTTATGAGTGAGCTTGGTTAATGTTTTAGCCAATCAGGAAAAATTCTGGACAAAACGCCAATAATAACCTGCTAAACCAATAAAATAGTGTACTTCAGTTACACTCGTCGGTGCATACCATTCTTGGATTGCCTTGGTCTTTGAAGGATCAACAAAGATTCCATCCTTAGAGACAATATAGCCAAGAAAACAAATCTCCTGAATCTAGAATTACCACTTGCTAAATTTACCATATAATTCATTTCTTCTAAGAGTCCTTAGGATAATGCGCAAGTGAATTTCATGAGATTCGTAGCTTTTTGAGTATTCCAAAATATCATCAATAAATACCACTAAAAATTCTTCAAGATATTCCTTGAAAACTCTATTCATTAGATCCATGAAGACAAAGGGTGCATTAATAAATCCAAAAGGCAATACTGTAAACTCGTAATGCCCGTACCTGGTTCGAAATACTGTTTTCGAAATGTCTTCCTTCTTCACACACAAATGATGATATCCAGATCGAAGGTAAATCTTTGAAAAATATTGATCAAACTAAATTTGGTCAAATAAATAATCAATGTGAGGTAGGGGATACTTGTTCTTTATTATTATAGTATTGATCTCCTTGTAGTCAATTCATATCCTCATATATCCATCTTTCTTTTTAACAAAAAGAACATGGGATCCCCATGAAGAAACACTATGGAGAATAAATCCCTTATTACTCAATTCCTCTAGTTTTTTCTTTAGTTCCACTAATTCCATAGTGGACATTCTATAATGGGTTCTTGATATGGGCCTTGAACCAGGAATTTAATCAATGGAAAACTCAATTTCTCGCTCTGGAGGATGTCCAGGTAAATCCTCTGAAAACACATCAACATATTCTTTCACAATAGGTACGTCCTCTATTTGAACAATATTTTCCTCACCCATAGTTAGTTAATTATCTTCCTCCCCAATAATTTAATTTAGTAGAGCTACTGGAGGTGGATCTAGATAATAATCAAGTGGTGAAAAATCTGCTCTAAAGAAAAGGTACTCCTTATCATCATCGAAAATTGTAATCTTCTTCTTCTCACAATAAATTTTCGCATCATGGTCTAAAAGACAATCCATTCCAAGGATTATATCAAATTGAATCATGGGTAGGACAATTAGATCAGCAGATAAAGAACAATTATATGCCCTAATGATAATTGATTCACAAAACTTTATTATGATAATACTTCCCGTAGGTGTTTTGACTGAAAACTACCTTGTTAAGTAAAATTGATAATATCTAATTTTCTTAGAAAAATGGGAATATATGATCCAATGTGATGACCCCGAATCAAATAAATCATTGGATAAACTTGAGGAAACCATTAAATTACCTGCCACTACATCTTTTAGAGCTTCAACCTTAGCAGTAGTGATCACATAAGCTTAGACTTTCTCCCTTGGCATTTTCTGAGGTAAATTAACTTGGCGCTTAGGAAATTCATTTGCATAATTCCCCTTTTATCTACAATTATAGCATTAAACATTGACCGCCTCTTTCTTTCCCTTACAATCATGAGCTTGGTGGCATTTTTCACCACACTTGTAATAGACTCCCATTACCTTCATGCAAGTACCTAGGTGTTTATTCACACATTTACCACAGGATGGATATTCAACCTTTCCCTTATTTCCCTTATTTCCATTTCTATAGTGTTCACCAAATCTATTTTTCTCTTTCTTTGCTTTAAATGCGTAATACCTAGAGAATTACTTTTCTTTCTTGATAGCGCAAGAGACGATATCTTCGTATGATGAGAAGGATTGTGAGACTAATGCTCGATAGAGAAATGGATTTAACACAACAAAGAATTGATCAATATTACTCCTTGGGTTACGTATATAATCTGTTGAATGCCTTGATAACATTGTAAAGTTAGCCTCATAATTTGTGATATTCTCATCCTCCTTTTTCCTCAAACTCAGAAATTGTCTTTCCATATTCCCTCGATAGTCACGAGGAAATTATTTTTCTAAGAAAATATCTTTAAACTCCCTCCATTACATGTTTTATACCTTTTCATCTTCCTTTGTGTTTTGGATTAATGACTACCATTGATCTGCATCTCCCATGAGGTGATAAACTCCCATGACAACTTTTTCCCTTTTTCTACTCCCCAAAGCATGAAATATTTTTTCTAAGGAACTTATCCATTTCTAAGCTACTAATGGATTTGTACTCCCATTGAATTTTTGTTGTTGTTGACTAATGAAGCGGTCTAATATTGATCCTCCACATTGTGGATCAGGGTTCTCTATATGGGTAAGGTTATTATTCATAACCTGTGTGAGTTGTCTTAGTATGGTGATAAGCTGATCAGCACCAGTTGCATCACCAGATCCACTATAATTATCTTGAGTATGAGGGAAATCCCTACATGGATTATGTGGGTTGATACAGTTTCCATTACTTCCACTAATCACCATTTCGAAACAATTTCATACACTATATTAGTTTACGAATAACAATACATAATTCCAAACTTGTAAAATATTTAACATAAATTGAACAGTTTATGGATATAATCCATAATCATAAAAATGTTTTCTTTGAAGTATATACTCATAAACCCTTCATAATAGTTTGTAAAGAAAATGAGAATTATCCTAATCATATCCCCCGGGAGTGTCGTAACCAAGAGTGCAGCAAGACCCATTGTCGTGCACCAGTTCCCGTTTGAGTCTAGCTCAAAGAGGTGTTTTCAGGTTTTATCCCTAGGTACATCTGTGGCATAGCCGCCTCTACCTGTTCGTATCCAGATAGGGATTTATTTCTTGAAAGACTCACAAAATCTATACATTACCAAAATTTTAGGAAGTTCTTCTATACTAATCCTCAAATTCTATCTTAGGGTAATGTTCTCTAATTAGAGTTTTTCAAAATATAGCTTCCACGGTTTGTACTAAAATTCCACTAATACCAACTGTAACACCCCGAACCCAGTTACCCAAAGTCGGTGAATTATTACATATCATTGTCATGATACAATGAATCATGTACCGAAAGACCAGTCAGTTTAGTAGCCTTGGAAGTATTAGATACATTCATAAGTTTTACATTACATCATTAAATAAAAACATCAACAACATTTTGTCCCCTTTTGAGAACACTTATATCCTTATCCTATCCATGTAGGTCAACTATAAAATATTTCTTCACATCTTGGGAAAAGTAAAACATAGAAATAGGTGAGCTCAAATGCCCAGTAAGGATAACAATATAGCAGAAACTTTCATAAATAAGTATAAACATTTAAGGAAATGTATAAGACTAAAACAAAAGCCTTTTAAACTTAAACATAAACATAATATATAAAAGATAAAATAAAATAATTTTATTTACTTAATCACATGGATATTATACTAGTAGAATAATCACATGAAATATCAATAGCCACTTTCATAATGATGAAATGCATAATGCCATTCTTCATAACCACATAGTCAAGGCCTTATGACATGACTACAAATAAGATTTTTTCAAGGCCTTTTTCCAAGAGACTAGTTTGTCTCATGAGACCTATCGATGCATTGAGGAGCTATAGCGGGCTCCACCCATCACTTACTAAGTCCAATGCATTCCTCATATGAAAAGGTTTAAACATAACATAAACATTCCTATTAAAACTAGCATACGAAATGTCAATACTTTATCTATAACACATTAATGGTGTAAAAATAACACATCCATATTCAAACATATCACAAAACCTTCAATACAATATGGATGTTTTGTATCATAATAAATCAACTTCAAACAAGCTTGAAATCCATCAAAGGATGTGGACATAGATGAAATCAAAACATTTTTAGAGAAATATCTATTTCTATTTTGAAATCATTTAAAAGTCATATAATTATAAAAGAAAACATTTATTTTAAAAATATTCTTATAAGATTGTATGAGAAGCTTCGACGATGATATAACATCGGAAAATATCCACACCCACCGTATAAGTTAAAAAAAGACATTCTTACCTTAATTTTGTCAAAAAGGTCATAAAGTACCTTATTTAGAAAACGACAAAAAGATTCCTTTCAAAACACATATGGTAAAATAAGGGTATAAATGGATTTAACCCATAGTATTGTAAATAGTAAAAATGTTTTGAATTACATTTTTAGGAAAACATAGATGTGGATGATAAAGAGGTCCCAATAGATACTTACGTAAAAACAACCTCGAATAATAAAGAGATTACGAAATTAACCCTTACCTTGTACTTTTCATTAGTCGATGGTATGTTAACCTCTTGTATAATAGTTAAAACATTGTTATTAAATTATACAATAACTACATACATAAATATGATATCATATATGATCCTCTAATATTTCTTTGTTAATAATATTTCAGTAGTATCATCATTTCAGGTGTTAACTGATCCATTTTCCTTTATATGATCAAATACGTAAGATATGTTTTTTATGGATAGGATGTATTTTATTCATATATAGAATGATATTAAGTTCTTAAACATTATTTTTAATCATAAAATGAAAATTATTCTTGAATTATTATGATGGGGAACGAATCTCATCGCGTTCTTCGATACGGTAAACCGTACGCACGCACAAGCGAAAATATCATTATATTGATGGTGAAATATTATGTAATTGGACGGTATATCATATATAAAGAATAATTAACATGTTATATTTATTATTTACATCAGTTATACTCATTATTATTCCCATCCAAATAATGAAGTGTTTGAATAACAAACTACACCACGACGTGGAGACGGTAAGCCGTACATACACACGTATGGTAACTTTGTCATTCATATGATGGATAGAATAATGAATTTGGTTGTAAAATTTTTATAATAATATCACAGTGTATAGAATATACTAGATTTATTATTTTATAACAGAAACAACAAATAAATAGAAAGTGGAAGAAGAAAATAACTTGGAAGAGGGTGGTGAAATTATTACCTCTTCTTCGAGTGTTTCCTTTTGAGTGGATCAAAAGGGATCCTTAGATTGGATTAATGATCAAAATAAGGCCTCTAGTTTGAAGTGATGGAAATTGGGAGGATATTTGGGAAGGTTTTGGAAGATCAAAATGGCTTTGGAGGTGTCATTTTGAGAGAAGGGGAAGTTCCCTTTTATAAGAGAGGTGTGGGGAACCTTAGGAAAAGATTGAAATATTATTTTATAATAAAATCATTTTCGGTTTCTAATGGCACAAAAATGATTTATTTCTAGGATAATATGGGTATTGGTCTAAAAACACTCAACTAATAGGTTTTAGATAGGTTTGGGTCACCATATTAACCATATCTTTTATATTTAACTCTTAGTTAAATAGTTTAACTTTTACCATGTATTCTTGTATTATTATAATAATTGGTTAATAAACTTAGTATAAAATTCAAATAGAACATAAAGTGGTTAATTAATGATATAAGTATCATTATATAAGTTCTTTTTTGGAACCTTATATTTTTAGGACTATTATATAATTTAATAATATAATATTTGTTTTTAAAAACCCATTTATGTCAATTTTGACACTATTTAGTATTTGGTTTTTGTGAAAGTCATCACAAATTTATTACTTCAAAAATAAACATTGAATCAATACTAGAATGTCATTTCCACCTAAAAGATTAGTTTATTTCATAAAAACTTTGAAATTATATTTATTATAATATTTATAATACCATTTATATGATTCTTTCAATAATAAGGTAATTTCTGCATCACCATTGTGTCATAAATAAATTTAATTATTTAATGTTTAAAAATTATCTATAAAATAAATTTATGTAGGAAATATTTTTATCTTTATAATGAGTATTTATAGTCGAAATGATAACTTATATAACCTCATTTAAAAATAGTTTTACTGAAAGATATATGTTTATGTCATTTGTGTCTTTACTTTAAATTAATTTATATAAAGTGTCATTATCATTCCCAAGTGGCTCCATGGGGTCCTCAAATAGGCCCAAATATGCTCATGGTCTGACATGTATCAACCAATAGGAATAGGACACATGTTAGGGAAATTTAATATTATTATAATATTATTTTTTACCCTTATTTACCAGATTTACACTTTAACCATGGTAAATAAAATATTTACCAAAGTAATTATTCATAATGTATTAAAATAAAAGTTACCTATTTACACAATTTGGACCTCCTGATTCCAAATATATAATTCATTTGTTCAAATTCAAAACACAAATGTGGCATAAATTAATTTAAAATTAATTCTCGTTGTCAAAACCAAAAGCTGTTTTTAAGAAATAATAACTATCAAAAGATTAACACTTGTTTATGTCCAGTTTAAATGTGAAATTACATAAAATTACCTATGTTATATTAAATGATAAAAATATAATCTAATGATACTTTAAAACCACTCAAATATATAATTTAACACTATAAATTATTTTGATTAAAAAAGTTGTTTTTAATTAAAATTTAGTATTTTATACTATTCATCAAAAATTGAAAGTTTTCAGAAAAGTACCAAAAATTCACCCTAAGATAATTTAGATATTATAAATTCAAAAATGAAGTCCATTTTGAAAAATAAAATTTATAAAATTTCAAAAAGTGGTTATTATTATTTATAACGACTAGTTTGTTTGGTCGTGGTGTGTTAAAACTCAAAGTTGCGTACAACGCAAGATACTGGATTATTCAAAGTGAAACGTACTGTGGAAGCTTGGGGTGTTACATAGAAACTGTGAATCAAAAATTAGAGGCTTATCCTTAAATTTTAATTGATAATAGAATGTCATAAATTAGTGGAAGCGATGGATTTTGTGGATTGATCTCTCCCATAAAGACCATGGTATTCTCAAAATTCTCAACCTATATGACATGTAGTTCAGAAATACACACCATGTAGTCCCTTAACTATGATGAATAGGGATTTAGGAGAGATAAATATCACACGCTATGTAGACTAGCCCACACATTGTGTAACCCTACTCAACTAGCTAATCTATGTACCAAAGGCACATGACTAGGACCTCGTGTGATCATATATACCATGTACCCTAAGGGACATTCCATGTATTTGTAAATGGATAGATGATCCATGTACCTTAGGTACATGCCCAGTGAACTTGAGCATAAGTTGGGGTACACATGCATATGCTGAGTACATGAGCATACCCCTATGCAGAGAAAGAATCTTCGTGCACCTCATGTACATGCCATGTAGTTTCACATGGATTCCCAAGACATGTCTAGGTGAGGAAACAACCAGGTGTCCAGATGAGGTCACATCCCATGTGACCCTATGTGTACACCATGTACTTTATTTTTACACATAGAGTATAGTGAGGGGACATGGATAGGGTTTAACCTCACAAGACATGCCATGTACCATGGGAGGAAACACCATGTACTTCCATTAGAGGATTCTAACTTGCATATCACTTTCTTTGAGACTCAGATTTGGGACCACCAATATCCCATCCTAATTATTTTTCATTGTAAAATGCGATAGTGGCCTTTATTTTGGAAATAAAGATATGATATGAGGTGATATGAGTGGGTCACTTCTTTCAATGATTCTTTTCTAGTGACAATGATCGAGTGTGATCATCAGAGTGTTTTTTAGGTGGGTACACCCTAGTATATATCTAGGGTGTTCCCCCAATATCCTTTATATAGGTAGAGACGGTGACCTCCCACATTATATGGGGTGTAGGTCCTATATCTATGGAGTGAACTTGCTGTCATTGAGTTTTGATGATGGGAAGGTCCTCCATTGGAGTATTCCTCCCTCGATTGTGCTACGTAGTAGTGAGGTGTGGATCATCCATATTTTTGATATGTTACAAGAGATCCATATGTAATAGTTAGTTATCCCTCACCTATGGTATGAATTATCATGGGGGGTTCACTCCACTCCATATATTATGTGGTTACGCAACATTTTTTGGCATCAGTGATTGAACCATTGGAGATACAGGAAGACTATTTGTTATTAGATGGCTTGGATAATGGAGACCACATTTCTCTATTCTCTTGGGTTTCTTTTGGAGCATATATGATGTTGGAATTCTTTAACCTCTGTCTTTATGGGTTGACCTAACTATTTTTATTTTTATTGTTTCCCCTTCTTGGTTTTTTGGGAATCCTACTAGGTATATGTATACTCACCCATATATAAGCTTTTTTCACATGTGTTGTGACATATACAATTGAAAAATAGATTAACAATGACTCTGGTTGACTCGGTATTGGAGGAGAATAATGGTACTTGGAGTTTCTGGCCACGTTTAGTGGTTAGACTTAGAGATTGTGAGAAAATCTCTCTTCAAACTTTCCCCTATTCTAGTTTTTGTCATACTCAGACATCATTTTTGGTTGGGAGTGTGTTTTCCCCCTTTTTATATTTTTTTTTTCATCATTGTACTTTGATATATTTCATGGAGGTTATTACATGAATGATTTACATTCTAGATATTTTGTCTTTATTCATATATCTCTACACTATTTCATGGATCCTTTTATGTGTGTGTATAATGGTATATTAGGATAAGGCCTCCAATTTTAGTCATATTATTACTTGGTGATTGTCTCTATCACTTTTCCAATTGAAGGTGGGCTTGGGGTGTCACAATCGACTAACTTCTAGGCCAGGCGGGGTTCCATTGGGCCAAGTCATTACATATTGGTGTCAAAGTGGTATTTCCCCTTAGGTTCATGTTTAGTGTTGGAATTGTTGTGATGCATGGTTTGGGAACTTAGGTAAATGATGATGGAGTGTCTTGAGTTTGGATCTTGGATGAGAGAACTCAGTGATGTCATGAAAACTAATGTATCCATGAACTAGGAATCTAACTACCTATTTTCCATCTCAATATAGTGAGACATTGGTTATAAGGAAACCAATGGTACATGCATCATATATGATTGAATATTTTTATTTTAATTTCCTTCTTGAGTCAAATCCCTATATATTCTTATCTAAACATGATACATATAGATTTTTTTTGGATGTATCTATGATGAACACTAGCTATGGTATAGTTACTAGGTTGTGATGATAGCCAACTAGGCAAAGACACCCCAGTTCAGGGTCCCTGTGACTACCGACAAAGCATCAAGGCTCCAACTTTGGAGCTAGTTCATGATGTGGTTTCTGTCATCGAGTAGAGAGGACCCACCCCCTATGGTTCAATTTGGTGTTTCACACTAGTTATATAATAAATTAGCTATAGATGTTCAAGAAAACTTTGTACATCAAATAAAATTTCTCCTAGAGTTCTAGGATCAGGGACTACCAAGATTCTGGGTGAGATATACCCTCAGGTAGTAGAGGTTTGGTTGGAGTATATAATCATATTTTTCTATTTTATAAAAATTCCTCTAGAGTTGATGCTAATATTTGAAACTATACTCTTCTGAAGGGTAGTGAGGTGTTGGTGTGGTTTGGTTACCCAGGTGTATGATGAGGTAAAACTCTCTTGGGAAGAGTATGAGTGCTTATTCTGTAGAGAGTTTTATCCATCAATTGGATGACCAGTTCAGTTTCACGAGTTCCTTGAGTAGGTTTGGGGTATGAATATCTACATGGGAAGGGAGAACTGATATTATTATGTGGTAGTGTAAATCATAGAGCTAAGATGTTTGCAGTCACCAATAGGAATTAGTCACTAATCTATTGACGAAGGAGGCATACTCATGCTCAGACCAGATATAGGGATCTAAATCATAGAAATACCTTAGTAGACTTATTAATCATTAATTTTATTTAGATAGTAAGCCTTGTTGGAGACTCAAACATCATTGGAACTGGTGATGCTATTCCTGTGTTAAGGAAGGTCACCTTTCTTAGGACTATTCAACACTTCATGCTGATGCTTTTAATCTAGGGACTGTAGATATAATATGAGTTTTAAAACATGTCCCTTTTTCCTTTTTTATTTATTAATTTCCATTTATTACCTCTCTTATATGCATTGTTTTACCAATATGTGGGTGTTATGTGATATATATTCGAGCAAGAAAGGAAGAGGTATGCTTCCACCACCAAGATGTATTATGTCATGACATGATTTAAAGATGTGTTGGAAAGTTAGTGGCACCCAAAGTAGTTAGTGTCACAGTGTGGTAGATGAGTTTCATTGAATTTTATGCTGAGGTCATTTTGGTGGAGAAAGTTTCTCATGGGGCCTCTTGATCATCGTGATGAATCCATATGACATCACTCTTAGTATGGACCAACTATCCATGGTTCAGGCTCTGATTGACTATTACTATGGAAGATTTATATTCCTACATATATATGGGATGATATTATCCTTTTTGGGTGAGAGATAAATTATGGATGAGTGAGTGGGACTCATAAGTAGGAAGCTGCAACCCATCCCCCATCAGTTTTCTAGTTTATCCCTTTGTGTAGTGGGATCTTTTGGAATATAGATTCCAATAGTAGTAGATTTTTATATACAAGTACCTCATAAGTATGTCCCGATACTACCTCTATGGTGGGATATTAACTTATACATTAACTTTCTCACTAGGACCACAATGAAATCTTCTGTGGCATATTAAATGGCCTTTAACAAGATCTATGAGTTAAGGGTGTAGTTTAATGACCTTCATGGGAAAGGTTTTATCAGATACACTATATTCCCTTTGGTATCTCTAGTTTTTTTCATATAAAAGGTGGATGTGAGTTTGAGTCATTTCATTGACCATAGTCACCTAAATTAGGTAAAAATCAAGAATAAGTAACCCTATCCAAGAATTCTGGCATATTTTACCAGCTTAAAGAAGTGATTATGTTCTCAAAGAATGATCTTAGGTCCAACTGCCATCATTTGAGAGTTTACAAGGATGATATTCCAATGAAGACATCTTGATGTCACTACAGACACTCTGAGTTCTCGGTGATTCCTTTCAATGTGACTAATGACCCCATGCAGTTCATATCTCTTATAAACCATATATTTATGCTATACTTGGACCAGTTCATAGTTTTCTTCATTGATGACATTCTCGTATACTATACATCAAAGGAGGATCATTTAGAGAATTTGAGGATGGTCCTAGACTTACTTAGGGATAACTCTTTTTATGTTAAGCTCTTGAAGATGCAGTTTTTGATCAGCAAGGTTCACTTTCTGGGATGTGTCATCTCTGATCATGGTGTAACTATAGATTCAGAAATGACAGGTGCAATTATTTATAGGGAACAACCCAAGATTGTGATGGAGTTCCATGGTATATGACTTCAGTAGTAAATTCCACTCTCTCTTAAAGGAGGACAGATCTGAGTAGTTGAGATTTTTGAATCTAACCCCAGTAGAGGATAGGAGTATAACTTACCCATAAACGATCATAGTGACTATAATGCTTCTTCAGTGTGTGAGGGAAGATTAGTTGGTAGATGTTGACTTTGAGTTTTTTAATGACTATATATCCTTAGGTAATGTTCTAAATGTATTTTAGAATGGAGGGGAGCATTTCATCCATTTCTAGGGATGAACAATAGTTCTGGTAATGTTGTGTGAGGAGGTGTTGAGAGAGTTTCATACCTTTCCCTTGGTTGTACATTCGGGTGTGATAAGAATGTACAAGGTCCTTTGATGGAAGTTTTGGTAGGCTATCTTGAGGTATAGTATTTTCATGTTTGTTTCTCAATGCTTCACCTATCAATAGGTAAAGTATAAACATGAGGTTTCGGCAGGCATGACTCGATACCTTGAGTTTTTTCTGAATATAAGTGTGATGCCATATTGATATATAATGTGATAGAAATTCCACATTAAATGAGAGTTCACAAATCTAATTGGTTAATTGTTTACTGACTTACCAAGTGGACACACTTACTTTCCATTCAAGGGAATATCTCAATTGAGAGTTTTGGGAGGTTGTGTGTATAGAGGACCATCTATATTTATGGGCACCCACAATATTCATATCTAACCATGAGTCTTGGTATACATCATGTTTTTGGAGGTTGTAGTAGGTGTATGTTTAGACCTAGTTACTAATGAGAACAACATTCCATCCCTAGGAAGACAACCAGTCTAAATGAACCTTATAGGGTTTAAAGAATGTTCAATAGGCCAACATGTTTATTTTTATCCAAAGATGTGTAGATCACTCACTATTAGTGGAGATTCATTATAATAGCATTTATCACTCCAATAATATATTGACACCATGTAAGGAACTATAATTTTGAACCTATAGATCAACCTTGTGCTATTATAAGGTTGATGGGACCTCTCATGTTGGGACACAAATGGTAAAGGTAGAGTTATAGAAGGTTTTAGGTAATCCATGAGTGTTTGAGGATGTATTAGTGTAAAAAAAAAGTATGAAACAAACTGGTTTCATAGACCCTTGGAGTTTGAGAAAGGTGACCATATCTTCTTGAGAGTTTCCCCATGATGTGGATTACAGAGTTTTGGTTAGGGGAGTAATATTTTAAATTTTTTTCTTCAGACCATACGAGTCATATGTTGGCTTGGTGAGGATTCTTACAAATTGACCTTACCCCCAAAGTGAGACCAAGTCACTGACATCTTCCATGTGTCACAGATGAGGAGATATGTTCACAACACAACACACATTATTGATAGGGATACAATAGACATTGAGGATATATCCACCTTCTAAGAGCACATGGTGGTGACCGATGACCGACATGAGAGGATCATTCATGTATGGACCATTCCTTTGGTTTGAGTGATTTAGTAGTATGAGATCATGAAGAAGAGATCTTATGAGTGTGAGAGTCAGATTTAGACTCAATACCCCCACCCATTTCGGTAACTTGTGATTTTTTGGGAGAAAATCCTTAATGTAGGGGAGAATGTAACGAGTCTAGTTTTCTTGGTTTAGTTCTTTTAATATTTCTATAGATATTTTTGTATTTTTCCTCGGAGTCGGTGATATGTTTGGGTGTCGCATGACCTCATAATTAATATATTAAAAATATTAATATAGAGTAAATCAAACACATGCATCTTTTAGGATTAAATGGTTTTCCTACTAATTAGAATGTGAGATGGGAAATTCATGACCATGGTTGTTTATGGAACATTGGGTTTACCTTAGCCATGATATAAAGTTGGTTGGAATCAGGTGTTCAGTTAAAGATAACCATTGGAAGGTGTATTAAATAAATTAAATGATTAATTTATTTAATAACTTGAAACCTAATACTTCTATATAAATAAATAATTATAATGAATCTTTAGGGTTATCTGCATAACCTTGGTAAATTAGAGGAGGAGAGATTTTTTTTCATTGGTGGATCGAGATTCAGGATCAAAAATGAACATTTGGGGGAAACATGATAAAAATGAAGAACTCGATGGGAACATCATCTTAATTGCTAGTGGATTTCTTCTTCACCAATGATGGATGAAAAATCAAGTGATAGTACTTTTTTTTTCTATCCTTATTTTGATTTTTAACCATGGATTTTAATATACTTTTAATTTTTGATGATTTTCATTCTTTGCTTGAGCCTAGTTTTAAAAAATTCTCTTGATCTAGTTTATTTTTAATATTTGATCCTATTATTCACCCTTGGATCCACCTTTTGTGATCATTGGATGGGATCACACCAGCTAATGATGGTTCTCACTTAATTTTTATGCATTTCTCTCCACCATTATTCATGTTCTTTTATGTTCTCCTACATGATCATGGTTTAATATTTCCAAGTTAGATTTGAGTGTGTTCAAACCCCCATATTCATGGAGGATGCATGAATGATGTAAACATCCAATTTTTGTAGATGGATTGTGGTGTGTTTCAGTATTTGGGTGATGAATTTGAGGTTCAGAACCATAAATGATGATGGGATGTTCATCAGATACACCTATAGGTGAACATAGTCGATTTTCAACCAACCAGAGGCTGAGAATCGATGATCGAGGTATTACCCTTATATTTTAGTAGATTTTGGGTATTAAAATGGATATATAAGAGGAAGATTTGGTGAATCTAGTGTAGACTGTACAATTTTAGATATTACCGACACAAAAAACTTGTAGTTTAGGATCACATAATGTGTAGTACTATAGATATGGTGGCTAGGGTTTTAGGTGAGATGAATATCACAAGACATGTAGAATGACATACATACCATGTGACCCAACTCGTCTAGCCAATCCATGTGCCGAAGGCACACATCTAAGACCCCACGTGTTTAAAAAAGATATGTACCCTAAGGGACATTCCATGTATATGTACATGGATCGACGAGTCGTTTACCGTGGGTATATGCCCAGGGCATTCATGCATGAGGTGGAGTTCATGGGAATGAGATGGAGTACACTAGAATACCCCAAGGTGTTGGAACCATGGCTATTCTATGCACGAATTGGAGTATGGTTTGTTTTTGTTGTCAATACTCAGCGGAAGTTCAGAATGTGTGCCAGTAAAGTGATAATACAGTTCAAGAAGAAAACAGTATTGAAGGTGGCGCCATTTCCTAGTGTTTTCCAAATTTTTGGGCATTAAAATCAGAAAATGAAGACATGTATTTTTGGTAAAAGGAGGTGTGTGAAAAGAGGAAGTGGTGCACGAAAAAGGAGGTATGTGCGTGAAATATTTGGGTTGTGCGCGAAAAATAGCATGGTGCGTGAAATAGTGGAGCGAGGTTTTTCGCACAAATAGTGTTTTAGAATCAGAATGTCTAAAAATTGAAAAGTCATGGGCTGCGCGAAAAATTTGGAGATGTGTGAAAAAAACAATACCTGCGCGAAATATTACGCGCCAAATGAGAGGTTTTTCGCGCCACAGGGGATTTTGTGTGCGGGGGTCTAAGATGCCTATAAATAAGAGGTGACCTCTCTCATTCCATATGGTTGAAGACTTAGAGAAGATCCAAGGTCTGATGCACATAAAAGGTTTACGTAAAGGGGCTTGCATGAAAAATTGCAGGTTGCATGAAAAATTCTACTTTGCGTGAAATATCCCGGTTTGCCCGAAAAATTGCGTGGTGCGCGAAAAATTCCACGCTGCGTGAAAAAAATCCGGGATGCATGAAAAAGGTAGAGCTGCGCATAGAAATCGAGGCCATGCGTAAAAGATTCAGTTGTGTGAAAAAGGGTGTTGTTGCGTGAAATATTTTTCTGCGCAAAAAGGAAATATTGCGTACAATAGTAAGGTATTGCGTGCAAAGGGTTGGGGTTGCACGCAATTGCCAGTGAAACTTTTTTGCACATTCTGGTTATCTAGTTTAGTGGTTCAGTGCGTACAAGTGAATCATTACTGGTCTTTGATTCAATAAGAGTCTCGGGATAAGGAGAGGCAAAGACTTCAATACAAATCTATTGAAGAGACCCTCACGTCTATAAACTGACTGGGACTTCACCAAAGGCAGTGAGCCAGGGGGAGTCAACGGGATTGACCCGAGGGACACAGTGGGATATCCATAAACAGTTGTAAAGGTAGTGAGCCTGGGATAGAGTGACTATTCCCAAACCTTTGCAATCCATAACTAGTGAAGAATAGTGAAATTTGGTATGACCGACAACCTATCGGTGTATGCTTCTTGGACGTAGCCCTTAGTGGTGAACCAAGTAAAAAGTGATGTGTCATCTCTTTTCATGTGAATGTTTTATTGCTTCCCATATCCATCATACAGGTTAAACTAGTTCCTATCAACATGGGAACAAGATCGATTAGTTTAAAAGAAAAAGTTGACACCCTGATTCACCCCTCCCCTCTGAGGGTGTCTCGGGGTCCCTCACAAGGAAGGAAAAAACATGTTGTGTACCTCATGTACATGCCATGTAGTTTCACATGGAATCCGAAGTTATGTCTATGAAAGGAAATGCCCAGCTGTCTAGGTGAGGTCACATGCTGTGTGGCCCTACATACATGCTATGTACGTTACTTTTACATACCGATTACAATGATGATAAATGGACAGGTTTGTCATCGTGAGACCCACCATGTACCCCAGGAGGACACACCATATACTCCCCTTAGAGACTTCTACCTCATGTATCTCCTTCTTCAAAAATTGATTTTTCCCATGAGTAGACCATGCTGAGTAGTTTTTCATATAAAATGTGATAGGGGCCGTCAATTTATAATTAGAGATATGAAATGAGATTATGCAAGTGGGGAACTTGTTTTAGCAACACATAACTAGCGACACTGGTCAGTTGCGATCATTGGAATGTTACCGAGGTCAGTACTCTCCTATCTCTCTCTAGGGCGTGATCCCTAAATATCCTTTATATAGGTAGATATGGTTCTCCCCTACATTATAGAGGGTTTATTTCCTCTATATATGGATTATAATTCCCATCATTGAGCTTTAGCGGTGAGTGGGTCCTCCATTGGAGTGGTTCTCTCTTGGTTGTACTACATAGCAACGAGGTATGGGAAATCTGTATTATTGATATGTTATGAGAGATACATGGGAAGGAATTAGTTCCCTATCATATGTGAATAATAGTGGAAAAGAGTGTGCTCTATACTCCATATCTTATGTGGTTATGCAAGATTTTTTGGTATTAGTAAAGGGACCTTTGGATTCATGAGGAGGCTCTTCATTCTTAGATATCTTGGATGATGGAGATCCCCTTTATCTCTTCACTTAGGTTTCTTTTAGAGTATATATGATGTTTTGTTTCTTTGACGACTTTCTTTATGGGTGGATTTGAATATTATTTATTTCTATTGTTTACCCTCATTAGTTTTTGAGTAATCCTATTGGGTATGTGTATACTCACCCATGCATGGGATTTCTCCACACATGTTGTATCTTATGTAGTTGACAAACAGATTGGAGGTGACTCTAGTGGACCTAGTATTGGAAGAGTATAGTGGTACATGGAGGTGCTGGCCGTGTTTGGTGGTTGGACTTAGATATTATGATCATGTATCTCTTCAATATTTCCCTTATTATAGTTGTTGCAAGGTTGGGACCTCATATTTGGTTGGGCATGTATTTTAACCCTTTTTATCTTTTTTCTTATGATATTGTACTTTGATGTATTTCCTAGAAGTTAATTCATGCATAATTTACACTCTAGATGTTCTAGTTTTATTACCATATCTCAGAACTATTTCATGGAGCTTATTATGTGCATATGTAAAGGTAAATTAGGATAATCCCACCCATTTCAGTTATATACCTACTCGGCACTTGTCACCAACCCTTGGATTATTGGTGGTAGGCTTGGGGTGTCACACTCATCTTACTATCGGCCCATGTGGGGTCCAGTGGGTTGGGTTATGACACATGTCATGTAAAGTAAATGTTATAATTTATTTCTTAATCCCCATACAAAATTTAGGTTTCTTGGGTATTATTCTACTATAATTTTTTTTGTAATCAATTTACGATTCCTCTTCAAAAATATGATCAATGCACAATATATCTCTCACTGAGTAGAGGTATAAGAGTAGACTAGGTCCACATTGGACATAACTACTACAAAAAAAATATACCTATGCTTTTCTTTCTTTTATTTTTTCCACTGCAAATTAAATCTCTTAATTATCATTAATAATTAATTTAGATAATTAATCTATTTATTTAAGAAATTTTAATATGGTCTATTCACCACTCTCTAGACCATCTTCCATTACCCTTCCAGACCTAACATATTGAATATTTTTTAAATTTACTAATGTTTTCAAATAATATATGTGATTTTTAATTAACCAACAATTTTTTTTTGTATTTCAATAAAAATCAAATATTTTTTTAAATATTTATTATTTTATAGATTCTTTAATTCATTTATTATTAAAATTTTTATTTCTAAATAATATTTTTATATTGAAAAAATTCAATTAATGGTTAGTAAAATTACATATAATATATAATTAATGAACTATGAATAATAAAAATTTAAATATTCATTGTAAAATAAATATATTTTATTAAAAAAAAGTTTTTATTATTGTATGTTTTTAATTTAAAGGGAAAATGTACCATAATTAGAGTATAAAAATTAATGAAATGAATTATATATATACATATTAATTAATGAAAATTCATGTATTAATTATTAATTAATTATAAATAATAGTAAAATCATTTAATTTTTAAAATGAAACTTTTCTGAAAAAATATTTTTTAAGGTAGGCATTTTTATTTTAATAAGTTAAATATATCACGGTTTAAGGATGATTTTATTAAAATTTAATGTTTAATAGTATAAAAAAATATTTTATAACTCATGTAATTATTATTAATGGATAATAAATAATAATAAGAACACTTAATGTTTTAAAAGTCATTTTTTTATAAAAATAGTTTTTCTGATATATTTTATACATTTATTTAAATGTTAAATTTATCATATTTAGAGTTTGAATGAGATTAAATTCATTTAATTTTTGGGATCAAGGAATTGAAATTAGCTAATAAGTTCAATGTAATTTTTTATAAAAAATATACCAGGGTAAAATTGAGTTTCCATAGTAAAGGGTAAAATAATGTAAAAGGGGGTTTTATCAAAATAAAAATTTGAAGGCCTTAGAGCTATTGGATGGATGTGATAAAGTCATAAAATATCACCAAATATTACCTCTAGATACATTTATAAGAGTAATAATGACCCATATCAATTATATTTCTACTTTTTAGTAACATTACACATAATATAACATTCCTTACACAATAAGAAATGGTTATTTGGGGAAATTCCACCCAAACTCACCTATAAAACCACCCCTACTCTATGATCACTTCAAAAGAAATTTTTCCTTTGTTTTCATTCTGAATATATAAAAAAATTATCTTCTTAATAATCCTATCCCAATTTTTGGAACCTCTGGTCATAGGAGGTAGTCCTAAATCCCCTATTTTCAAATGGCTCTCTAAGAGAAGATATAAGTAATCAATGTTAGTGTTATCCTCTCTTTAATCATTCTTATATATATTCTTTATCTTATTTATCCAAATCTTCCTAATTCTAATTTATAAATTTTATGAAATGTTTTTTAAATCATTAAAATTCTCTAAAAATTATATTATTACTATAAAATATCATGTCATTACTCATTTAATCATTATAACATGTTCTTTTTTGGTTCAGTTTTTCCACCAACATGAATGATGTTATAATGTTTACATCATTAATGATTAATAAATAAAAAATAATGGTAATATTTTGTAATTGTAATTAATTTAATATATTTTCATAATTATTTAATGTTATTATGCCAAATTATATTCACTAATTAATAAAATTAATTTGTTAATAAAATATCCACCAAAAAAGATATTTATAAACATTCCTTACAAACCATCACCATAAATTCCATGAAATAACCATCGAACTATTTAATTATATCAAAAAAATATTACATATTCATTGAAATTATTTAGTTTATTAACATAATATTAAGGAGAAATGAAAAGAACTTCTAAATTGAAGCATTCATGAAAAAATAGAATAATGAACACTTTAATATTAATTTTGAAAATAAAAAATAAATTTTTAGGTAATAAGGAATTATAAATAAATGTTATTAAGAAAAATAAATATTAATAAGGTTATTATATATATTAATAATAAAATATTCTTTTATGGATTCCTTCCCACATGACAGTTTTAGTTATTTAGGGCCTCACACAACTCTCTTACTTTTCAAAGGTTGATGACCTCTCAATCACCTGGGGCGGTGATTTTGACACCTTTTTGTTTGATGAGATTATGGGAGGTAGTATCATCCCTTAATGGGAAATATTTTACAGTAAAATAAAGTATTATATATTTAATACATGTTCATAAAATTCTTCCTATTAACAGTATTGGTAAAATTGATTGAATGGAAAGTTTTATTTTAGAATAAATTGCACAAAAGAATTATAATATCTCTCATTTTATCCAAATATTTGATTATTATTTTGTTCAAATCTATATAGTATGGAATTATAGAATTTATCACTTTATAGGGAGGTGTTTATAACCTATGAAATAAGGTTGGTGGTGTTGTGGAGCTGGGATCAGGCCCATGAATGGAGAATCTAGCATTTCCCTATAAAGTGAATTAAAACCAATGTAGTTAAATCCCATTTAATGAGAAAAATCATTCCATTTAATTTCATGTAATGAGGAACATAATGGTTATATTTAAGTTTATTCATCTATGAACACTTTTAATAAGTTTAAATATAGAGTAGAAAACTAGGTGAAAGGTACCTAAAAATGGATTGGTATGAGTCTTATGCATGAGAAAGCCTTTCCGATTTAACATAAATTAGGAATCAGGTGAATTAATTTTGGAACTAAGAGGAGTTTATTGACTCAAGGTATTTTAAGAAACAATTAATATAATCTCAACTAAATGAATATGAAAAACCAATAGTAGTATCTTGACTCAAGGCATTGATGAATCCTAAAGAAGAATTTAGACTCAAGGTATAAGAGGAATCCAAGAAGAGAATATTTACTCAAGGAATATAAGGAAATCAAGAGGGTAATCTTGGATTATGGTATATGATCAAACCCAGAGGAGTATATCGACTCAATGTATATGAGTTTCCAATAGGATAATCTCATCTCAAGGTATTATATAGGATTAGGGTTGGGGTTTAATATATCACAACCCAAATTGTGTTTGACCTAAAAGGAAAATATTTCAATTAAAATCTTTATTTATCCCATATTAATTGAAAAAATTATAGGGATCATGTATAAGGAACAAGAAAAAAATCCTATCACTGATCCCATATAGGGGTGAGGAGGTGGATCCCCCATGCTATGGACCATTGAGTACCCTTTTAGATGACTGAGGAAAATAAGAACCCAAGAAGGAGGAATGGGTGGATGGGCACCCAAGTTCATGGTATTAGAAATAGGGTGACCAAATAGGAGACCTAGGTAAGGTGGGTTATCAGGTAGGAAGCTTGAGTAAATGGTTAAATAGTTAGTAGGCTGGGGTGAAGTGGTGATTTGGTAGTCAGTTCCCAGGAACATCAGGACCAAGGTGGTCAACTCCTAGGGAACAGATCCAAATATAATGGCATTGGTGAAGCTCCCAATTAAAGTATTATATGTGCCATGTTCTTTCACCCAGATCACCTATTTAGGGATGGAAAAAACTTCAAAATATATAATTTTAGGCACCATGTTACTTCACACAAATATCCCCTTTAGGGATAGGTGTATCTCCAAGTTGGGCATAACTATAATTTTGGAAAAACTCATAATAGATATTGGCTCCAAGATGAGTGTTACTACATTATATTGCCATTATTTTTGATTCAAAAACAATATATGGGAATTAATGAGGACTTTAGAACTTAGGATTATGCTACGTGTGACCAATTTCTCTTAGTATAACCTCTATTTCACCCGGGTGTTGTAATTTTTGGGTATGTGGGTCCTCTTTTAGAAAGTCACCAATCTGGGTTCTCATCTTTTAGTAGAAGCTATATGTAATATCTTCAAGAAATTAGGTATGGGTTCTGAGTTTGTGCAGCTATGTCTAGGAACATTTTTGGGTTATTCATGGAACACAATATTAGGTCATGTTGGGTTTCATCAATGCATGTGTACCAAGTTTAGATAGTCTTTCTTGAATTTATCTGGGTTAATTAAAGGGAATGATCTACCTTAGTGTACAAGGAAGGAAATGTAGATGGAGTAAGGAATGTATCTAGACATTTCCCTTTCATGGTCATGAAATTTTTAAAAACTCCTCTATAATAAGACAAACTTTAAATGACCATTATGTTTTATCAATAAGTCCATTTTTAGTCCATTAGCTATCAATTCAAATTGTTTTAAACTATATACACTGCTATCTACCAGGTATTACCTATAATAGGTCATTTAGAGGACAATGGAGGTCTAAAAATTCATTTTTTGACTATAGAAACTTTTTATCCACTTATGAATGAAATCTAAATCGAACTCATAGTGGTAGGATCTCACCCTCACATCACTATATGAGGCTATGTTTTTAAGGGTCTATACCCCTCGATGTGTGAGAAGTTATACAACACATGGTGGTCTGATTGGCGTATTCTTGATCGAGTGTGACATTCCTTTATCTTAAAACCAAATCATGTCATATGTGTGAGTATAATATTGTGGTAATGATGAAAAAATTAATGTATTGAAATTTTTTAGGTTCCATAAAATTACCCCCCATAGAATATGATTTAATCAGAATGAAAATAATCTGATTTTGAGGTAATATAGAGTATTTTTTTTGCATTCAATGGATATATGGTTGGTTATTGGAGAAGGAACATCAAAATGTTTTTCAATAATTGGAATATATTAACTAAATACTTATTTTCACCAATAGTAGAATCTCTACTTAAGGTGTTTGGGTTTCTAATAAGAGGATCTTGAGCCATGAAAATTGTATTTCCTCGAGAGGAATCTCTACTCAAGTATTTTTTAATCTCTAGGAGGAGTATCTCGACTCAAGTATTTTATATTTTCCAAGTTAAATAATTGAATCAAGGATTTATATATCCTATTTTATGGGTAATTAAGGAAAACCTAATGTTAATTAGTAGACCCAAATACTTGGATGGAAGGGGGAATGAAATGAAAGTGAAATTTACAGCTAAATTTGAGATAAATGATCTAGATTTCACTATATATATTATGAGGATAGGAATCAAGATAAACATATTTCTAAATATGGTAATTTTCATTATAAAATGGTATTATAACTAGAAGAATATTCATGGATATACCAATGATATGAGATCTAAGTTTTTGAAAATATTTTCCCAGTGTATGGATAATGTAGAAAACCTATCATTAATTATAGAGACCATACAATAAGAGAGTCAAGATGAAGGGGAAATTTGTATATGGGTTTGAGATAGGATATCAAAAAATCACCATGTATCCTATTAGAATATTATTTAAGACAAATGTGGTTCTTGGAAGATATTCTCTATGGATATTTGTCTTATACATAATGGAAAATGAAATAGAGTGAATGAATGCCTTGGTGCGGGAGGGAATAATGAAACTTGATGTGAATTTGTAAAGGTATCAACACTAGGGATATGGTGAAAATGAGTTACTGAGTTTGGAAAAAGGATATTTGGTCCAAAAGTCACTATTTATTCTATAAGAATAGGAATCAAGCCACACATAGTTTATGGTAGAGAGTCTCTGTGCATATCTGGCTCATGAATTAGAGAAAATATAATGGTTTAGTCCCGATTAAGATTTTTTAGAGAATATATGATTTTAAATAGTAAAATAACACCCCAGGAGCTCTTATATAGATATAAATCCTATGTAATGTAATTGGGTCACATAAAATTGACCACTATAAGCAGTTTATTGTTTTGAAGGAAGGACCATTATGTCATGAGATGAGGACCACCAACCTAAAGGTAATTTTATAAGTAGATAATATTAAATAAAGGATTTATGGTTTCTAATAGTATTATATAAATTAAAGGAATTTGGGATTCCAAGTGGAGTATCTTGACATAAGGAATTTGGGATACCAATAGAGAAATCTCAACTCAAGGAATTTTATTCTTCACAGAAAATGCATATCTAAATATGAAAGGATACAACATTAGGATGTCATAATATTTATTTTAAAATGGGTATGATTCATTAATGTGTAACATTAAGGGTATTTTAATACACTTTAATAATTGGGATATGAAATGTTTAAATCAAAACATAAGAATGCCTGTAATAATGGGAAATAGATAAAGGTGGGAATAAGTTAACCATTAGTAATAGAGAAACTAACACCACACCATTAGGAAATAGTTAATGGGGTTAATGGGTACCTTTCCTCTTGATGTAAAATATTCACTATGGGTTATGTAGTGGTTCAAAGGAAACTATTCTATTCACCTTTTATTCATAGGGAGTTTTGTTAAGATCTATCAATCATCCTGTTACCATTTTCTAGAAAATGGGGAACAAGGAGGGGTTTCTCTAGGTTTTTAGGTTGAATTGAGGATAATATCTAATTAAGAATTTTGAGTGACGATAAATTAGATGTTAAAGTTATAAAGTGTCTCTATGGAGAAAATAATGTTCAATAAGGGGTCAAGAAACCTAAAGGATTTGTCAACATTTATTGAACACATTCTTAGGGTGATGTGATATCAAATGAAATGGTTTGGGTATATGATCATAAAAATTTAAGGGTTTTATCAATGTGAATAGGTGGCCTTATAATTAAAACAAATTATCCAATGGTAGAGTTTAATCTCACTTTCAAGGAGGAAAAAGTTAATTTCTATTTTTTTTGAAGACAAGTACTTCCAACAATCTCTATTTAAATTTTTCTAGGAATATATTTTAGTTCCTAAAATAATTATGTCTTTTTATTTTGTGATCTATTTTTTTAAAATATAATAAAGGTAATAATTAGTCGGTAAAGGCTTGATTTTTTTTTTCAAAATTTAGTTTAATGAATTTATACTTAATAGTTTATGTATCTTTTTCATTTTAATGCTCTTTTTCCCTTAAATCCTGAAAGGTAATGGACTAGTGATCAACAAATTGAATATTTCTTAAATATTTCTTTAATAGTTTTCAAAATCATAAGTACTTGTGTTTATTTTAATGTTCTTTTGATATAAATTTTTTCCATATCCATGAAAGGGGAAGTCTTAACGGGTAGAGACTTACCATTTTCTCAGGCCTCCCTTTCTGGGTTTTCAACCTTACATGCCTTTATAACTATTTTATTTTCATTTTTTGGTCTTGAAATTTGGACCATGGAGGGAATAATTTTAAGGTCATACTTCTTTGACCAATAATGGTTGAATTTTAAGGTTACAAAACTTTGACCAATAGTGGATGAAGTTTATGGTTCTTCAAATTTTTCTAAAAGTTCGGTGGAGTATCTAGTAAAAGGGAAGAAATAAACCAATTTGAATGATGACCAAATCACTAGAAATAAAATCAAGATAAAGGGGAATATATAACACAATGTAAGAGATTCACCCCAAATCAATATTGGAAACCTCAAAAGGGAGGAAACATGATTTCAATTTTGGGTTAAACTACTAGAACTGAAGGTAGAAAATTATGAATTTCACACATATTCAACCAATAGTGAGGATGCACATTTGAAGATAAGTGTATAATTAACTTTCCATGAATGGGGATTAAACACACTAGGAGGGAGTTTTATAATGATGAAATTTTTAGATGTTTCAATAATGGTAAATCTACACATTACTAAATATCCTATGATAACATGAATCAATCCATACATAGTTCTTGAAATATGATGGGTTTATCCTAATGTACGATCATTGGAGGAAACCCAACATGAAATAGATAACCATTAATATATCTTGGTTTGAAGGATTATAAGGGAAGAATAATTTTTAGTTTGGACCAATATAAGAGATTTGAGAATCAATAAATATATTGTGATAATAGTAATGAAGATATAAGTAGTTATTGGAAAGGGTCCTTTAAATATTTATAGATAATATATGAGTGTAAGGGAGAAATTTATATGTTCCCTGGTAAGAAAAGGAATTATAAAACCAGATGTGAATTGGTAAAAGTATCATCACCAGGATATAATTAGGCATGGAAATGGAACTTGTGGCTAGGCTTGGGATACAAGATCCATGTATAACTAATTATTACATGGTAATGAGAATCAATCCAAACATAGTTCTAGTAATGGGGATATTTTAACATAGGTATGGTGAACCATGGAATTAGGGAAGAAATTATTAGCCATATCCATTAAATCTTATAATTAAGATAACTCTAATGTATTTTTAGCTCTACAAAAGGGGCTATTTTTCAATTTGAGTACACTTGGATTAGACCGCTCTTGGAAGTTTAATTCCATATGGGATTATATAGTTTAAATAGTTTATATTCATGTTGGATGAATTATGTACCATATAGATTATGGTCATTTGAAACATACCAAATTTCAAATAGGTTTATATCTTATGGAAATGACTTTTGATACTTGTATTTTATGTTTATAAATATTTGACCATAGTGTCACATAGTTTATTTTCATGTGTCTTGGATACTACTAAATAGTGTTTATAGTCCACAAGGACTTAAAATTTAGTGATATTTCATATTCACTTGAACTTGGGAGTTACAGATGAAGTAAATCAGTTCATCAAAATTTTAAATCAGATATAATGGAATATTGACTTGTTGGAATAGGTTGATCATTATTAATAGAGAAAAAAATAGTTAAATATATTAAAATATCATTCAGATTTTAGTTTCCCTCGTTCATGACCGAAAACGTACCCTTGGGGTTACTTAATAGCTTAAAAGAAACTATGTTTTTCACTATTTATTTCTTGGGGGTCCATTCAGATGAGTAAATCAAACCATTTAAAATTTATATGAGAGGATAAAATAAGAGGATATACTCAAGGTTTTGTGTTTCCAAGAGGAGAATCTTTTCTCAAGGCTATGAGTTTCCATGGAAATAATCTTGACTCAAGGATTTTAACCTTTCAAAGTGAAGAATATTGACTTGAATATTTTTGTTGTTGTTGATTCAGACATCAAATGCATGTAGTATGTTGTGTGGAAGAGGAGATTACCAAATGGTATAGAATACTCTTCAATTGTACCAATTTTTTTTGGGTAATCTATTTTGGAAAATGGTATAGACCCTGTTACAAGAGAATGGTAAATGAAACCACAGAAGAAATTGAGTGAATTCTTAATATGTAATGGGGGGAATCTTGTTCATTGGTTTTGTAAACACTATCTTTTGTGACATAGTTTTTAGATTTTAACAAGTATTTCAACTCCCCTAAAGAAAATATTATGGTCCTATGAAGAATTATCCCATTATGCAGAGAGGGGAACATAGTTTAAGATCATCTGTGACTTACCACTTCAAACAATTTAAGTTCATATGAGATAAACTGTGCACCTCACTGTTTAAGGTCACGTGTTAAGGAACTCATGTCTTATAGTTTAGGGTCTTGAAATGAGGAACCTATTTCCTATATTTAAAGTCTTAATATAAGGAAAATGTAATATATATTTAATATTAATTCAATAATGACCTCATGTTGTGTAGTTTAAAGTCACATGAAAAAGAATTCAATATTTTGATATAGTTTTTCAAGTATGATACTTCTCTACTGGAGTGATAATAACTCCAATGATTGTTTCCTATGTCTCAAGATTCTTAAAATCTACAATAACTTTTCCTATATACTTTTATATTCAATATTTAATGAAAAATAATTTCTCAACTATCTATCCTAAAAAATTATGGTAGGGAAAATAATTGGGATGCTCATTTATAACTACCTTCTCAGGTATCTTGATTCATGGTAATTTAAGAAAATTATGTTATATGTGAAATATTAATTATCTTTCTACATTATTAGGCCTAAATGAATAGACCTTGTTTATTATCTAATTCATATATAGATGAACCTGATTCTTCCATACAATTTGTGTGTTCTATTTAGAGTGCTCACATGGATGAAGTAAAGTATTGGAAATCCTTAACTCCATTATCCCCTCATCAATCTACTTATTAAACCAATCCTTAAAGATTAATTAATTAATGATTATAATCCCTAACAATAAATTAAATGGGAATTACTTTTCATGATCTCTAAAATTTTTCTCCTTAGGTCTCTTGATCCCTAGGATCTCAATCAAATTATTCTCCAAGGAAAAGGTTAAATAACTAAAAATATGATCAAATTGGATGAAATACACCTAGTTTCATCAATATGTATGGGGTTGAAAACATTATTTCTCTTACCTTTCACATATACCTTTATCCAAATGGGCACATGACTGAATTTGGAATCTGGGTGGTGGTGTATTAATCCCCGTCAATTTAGAGGTAGATGTTGAAGTTATCGATGAATTAGACATCAATAGTGACACCCCTAAAATGGGGAAACTTTTCTATCTTGGGGAAAATTTGGTGATCACCAATGTAAAACTATTTCCAAAATAAAACCTATAAGGAGATTAATAATATGAAAATCTCCCCAACCCTTTGGTCTTGGGTACTTCAATTCAAGGATGAATACTGTAGTAGAATGATAACATTTCATAATGGAAAAAATATTCACGATGATCCAACAGGTTGGTACTCTATTAAAGGGACTCATTTTCTTTGGGACCAACTAGTGAATGAGGGGATTTAAGCCAAAAATCATCATGAAGGGAGTTCTCTATTATAGAAACTCTACAATTATTTTACAGATATATTCATTTTCCCATTGCAATTGAGTTATTTATTCTTAAATGGGGATAATCCCAATTGATATATGTGTTTAATCAATAGTAGATATGATAAATACCATTTACTTTCATAGTGGTATTATTAGTATATATAAAAAGATTTGAAGTGGGTACCACAACAATTGTATCTTATTTTGACATTGATAACATACTCTTTCAACATTATATAATGAGGCATCAAGAGGTTTGAAGATTACTTCTTTAGAGGATGGTGGGGTATCACCAATATTTTTATTACCAGTGCTATGAGTATAAAATGGGAAAATATGTCAATACTTATATGATTGTATAAGTATGAAGTCAAATCTATCATAAGTGTACTCAATAGAATCATGTGAAAATTTTTAATTCTAGAAAGATTCCATGTTGATGGAAATAGAAGATCCCATTTCATAAAACTCTTATTTATTAGTATACTTTTCCATAAATCAAATTAAATTTAGTGAGGATAATTAGTGTCCAATATTAGAAGAGTATATTTTTTTTGTGGAAGCTCATTGGATCATTTGGTGGGACAAATCCCATGGTATCATTTTGTGGTATGGTGCCCCTTCTACCAATGATCAAGGCATAAATTATTTGAGAGTTTAGACTTCTTTTCTAATAATCAAGAATCCTATTTCACATTTTATTTCCTGAACCTAATATGTTGTATTTTGGGAGGTTGGAATGTATATGGGTCTATTTTTGGAATTTCATATGGTATAAGGGTCATGATTAGTTAATTGAATCTTACCCTAATTATGGAATTCAAATTATTTTCTACCTTATGGATCATCCAATCATCAAACATTTAGTAGTTCCTGTACATGAAATTTTTATATTCTTCTTCTTCTTGTTTGAGGGAGAATTGATGAAAAAAATTTCATGTATATTTTTAGACTATTCAATGGTTCTTGACCATTATTAGCCATATTTTTTAAATATATCTATATAGATTAATAATTTCTAGATCATGCAACCCAATATATGATAGTTAGTATAATTAAGGTGATCATTCAAACCTATTTTATCCATCTTATTGATTTATGATAATGTGATCTGGATGTTCTCTAAGTTAGAGATAAAGTACCCCAAAACCTAATTATTATGGAAGGAATATACTTTTTCCATATCAGTAAATCCCCTTAACCTTAACCTTATCATCTTGAGAGTGATAGTAACTATTTTTAATTTATCATACTTTGATATAGGTGGTGGTGGTTCTTGCTAAGGTTTTCCTTGGTTCTTTTAATGAAATCCTCTATACATTATGTTATAGTTGAAAGCTATAGAAAACCACCTAGGTACATCAGAGGGATGAGAGTAGTAAAAAACTCATCTCATAGGTTCTACACATATATATATCTTGTAATTTATTTACAGGAATCTTTATTTCTAAGGATTATATCAGACCCTTCCATCTTTTAATGAATTCTGTATCTCTCTTATTCTCTTACTTATTGCAATTAGAGAGTTCATGGATAATTATTTTCTTCATCATAAAGTTTAATTGTAAGAGAAATTATTGATAAATATCTTCCCAAAATTAAATAGGACTATCTATGAATTTATTATACCAAAAAAATATAGGGCCTTATAAGGTACATATACAGAATCTGAGTTTGGTATCCCCTAATTGTTTTGGGGTTCCTAAAATTAGGACACACTGGGAGGAAAAAGGGATAGATGTTACTCAAGATCTTCAATTCCATTGAATATTGATAATTAAGGATTCCTAAATTTAGTTAAAGGAGGATTAAAATCCACCCAATAGTGTTAAAAATTCCTCTACAATTATACCAGTTCCTTTTAGCCTTCTATATCATCAATCCAAGTAAAAAGATCATAAATTAATTCCTTAGATACCATCACCTGAGTTAGTATTGTGTAAATTTACAAAACTATCAATTTATGTAATACAAGTTGTGAGAAATATTGATAATAAATCAGTTTTGTAGTGAAATGGACCAATTGATACAATCTCAATTTCACAAGGGGGCTCAATACTACCTCTATGGGTTAAGAAATATCCATCCATTGATGCATCTCTGTTTAAGGTGGTATTCTCTCCTCATCATGAAGACTATAATATTTTGGTATGCCATTCCTAACCAATTCCATATTGATCAACTTAAGAATAACTATTCTAGATTTTAAATAATAAATCTAATATTTTTTGATATGGTCTCACCATCTTTGGGTGGCGAGTGGGTAGCGTATATAGGCACCCCTTTCCCATTTTCTTTTTCACTAGCTAGTTGAGTAGTAAATAATGGAATATTTATAGGGAATCATGAATCAGGGGATTTATATTGAAGTTGAGTATGAACTCCTTCCTGGAATACCTCTATGTGACTGTAATTATCTTCATATGCCTCATCTTTTTATTTTTCTTTGATAATATCACGTTCTAATGAATTATTTGGGACAAAAGTGATAACATTTACTAATATAAAACATTCATTAGGAAACATGTATTTCATTTGAAGTTATATATTCATAATGTAGGTATGTTTGTTTATAATGGATTATAATGGAGGTTAATGTAAAAAAACACTCCTAGAACAACATGTTAGGGTCAAACCTTTGATATTAAAGATGCTTATACAATGTTACTTGTTTCTAAGTCTGACATTCATTTGGGTGTTATATGTGGGGATAAACCCTTGGAAGGTCCTTCATGTTAATTAATTCTCTCCCTCATTGTAAAGGGGTCTTTTGAATCAGTTAAAAAAATCTAACTTTGACAAATTATAATCCTTATAGATAATGGTGGAATGATATTTCCCCTAATATACTATCGAGATATGCTGATGGGCCCTAGGAATGTTTTCAGTAGCAAGGATGTGAAACTTCTATTGACATGAAGTGGATTACTATACCTGATGATCTATCCTTATGGGTTCCCTTGTCTAGATAATTCAGGTTGTCACAACTTCCACTTTAGCTTCTTTTAGATTGAGGGTCTCAGGTCGGTGATGATGAAAAATATGAGTAGGATCCCTCCTAATTATCACTTAAATGGTTTATTATAAATTGTTTACATCCTCCTATAACCCACTTTGATAATAAAGGTTTTCATTGCGTTTCTTTGAGGAGAGACTCTCTAAGAGGTTGGATGTTGGGATGGGGGCCACCTTCCAATTTTACATTTTTCTTTATGGAATTGGATTTCATAGTTTCATCCACTTTAGATTATCATGGATTGTTTCAAGATTTTAAATTATCACTTCATGGTAGAACCTTTTCTCTATTGAATTCACTATATGGAGATATAAGTACTGAGTGAGTGAAATTGAAAATTGGCACATCATAGGTGATAAAGTTATAGCGATGAAAAGAATATAGGATCGAGGTTCGATTGCATGAATGCTCATTAAAACCTTCTATATTGTATTACTTCCCCAAGTCTGGTTAGAGTCCATGATCTATTATAGTATATGCATCAAAGTTTAAATTTGGATTCTAATAGAGTAAACAAGATTCCCATTAATGTAGTATCATTAATAAGAATTCATGGTCAATCAACCTCTTTCTTATGTCAAGAATTCATGTTAGGTTCAAAATTCTTATTTTGATAACTTCCTTTCCTGTGGGCCTATTTTAGCTATCTTAGGTCTCAGGAAACTCTCTCTATTATCAAAGGTAGGAAACATATTGATCACTTGTGGAGCTTATGTTGATACCTTTTAATAGACAAGAGGATGGGGTCAAATCATTACTTATGGGTTTGTATTTCCCAATATAATAATATCTTATTTATTTATTATATATTCATGAAACCCTTCCTTGAAACAATATTGTTCACTGTATATATGAAGTGTATTTTCTCTCATTTAATCTAAATTTTTAATTATACTATAGTTTAAATCTATATAAGAGTGTACTTTGGAACTTATCACCCTCAAAGGAGGTGTTGCGTTTATATGAAAAGAGGTAGGAGGTATTGTGGAGTTGGGATCCGACCCATGAAAGGGGATTATTCTGTATCCCTATAAAGGAAATATAAACTCACATAGTTTTGTTCTATAAAATAATAAATGTTTTCCTTTAATGGACATGGGGAAAGGACCATAGTTGTTCCTTTTATGTTTGTGAATTCACGACCAGTTCCAGGTAGTTTATAGTTATATAGAGTAGACTATAAGGATAAAGGTACCTAACAATGGGTTAGTGCATGACTTACCAATGATCGACCATTCTTGATTTAATATGACATATAAGTTAGGTGAATGAATTTAGTAACCCAAAGGATTATATAAACACAAGGTAAGAAAACATTAGGAAAATCTCTAATTTAGGAATATGTGTAAACAGAGGATTAAATCGACTTAAGGTATATAAGGAAACCAAGAGGCGAGTATCGACTTAGGGCATGTGAGGAAACCAAGAGAATAATCTCAACCCAATGAATATGAGGAAATCAAGAGAATAATATTAGATAAAGGCATATAAGGGTACTAAGAGGAGAATCTCAACTCAATACATATTATTTTTCGAGAGGGAATCTTGAGTTAAGAAATTATTTGGTATTAAGGATGGGGTTGTAGGTATTTCAACCCAAGTAATGTTTAAACCTACTCTAAAAGTTTTTGGTGTGGATCACTAAGTGTGATATGGAAGATACCAAGTAGTATAGATGATTGGATGATTAGGAAGGTGACCTAGGTTAATGGGTTCTTTGGATGGAGGTCTGGTTGGATGTTTAACCAGGTAGGTGGCCTTAGAAATGGTGGCCTAGATATGTGACCTTAGTAAGGTGGGGCCTAGGAGGGAGTCCTAAAATAATGGGAATCTAGGTATGATTCTTGGGATAGGTGGTTCTCATGTAGTTAGTGCCTTGGGATATCGGTTCCTAGGTACTTCAAGGAAAAGGTGTTCGACACTCAGTTAGTCAGTGCCTAGGGTAAAACTCTAAATAGGAGGGCCTAGGTACAACTCTGAATTAAATAATTCTAGGATAAATTTTTATTATCATAAATAATTTTCTTGGGGATAGAATATTCCCTTTTATTTTGATTCGTAAATCACCAGTGGGAGTTCATGGGGACTTGGACACATATACTGAATCTTAGTGCATTTAGGTTCACTTAGTCTAACTTTCTTTTCACCCTAGTGTTGAAAATGGGGTGGGGTTGGGGGGGGGGGGCAGGGTGCTCTCTTATTTAGAATCACTAATATGGGAATCTATCTTCTATAAGAAGCCTCTTATAATTACTTCAAGTTCCCATATTTGGATTTTAGGTGTGTGTGGGTAGTGCAGGTAGGAATCTAGGTTCATTAGGTTTTTGGTAGTAGGGTGTTCAAGGTTTTTTATGGGTTATTTCATAGTTCTTGGATAGGTACACATGATTATATCTAGGCATGTAACTAGGAATGATCCACCTAGGTGTATGAGGAAGGGAACACATGGGAAGAAATAAACACATTTGAACACATTTTTAGAGCAATAATAGAATTTATAAAACTCCTCCATATTAATTCTAACATCAAATGACCATTATGTTTGACCGATAACTCATTTTTATCTATAATATATCAAATTGAATCTATTGAAAAGATCATTTCCACTTGATATAAGGGATGAGACGTATTCGATATTTATAGAGGCTAAGAGAGTTCTAAAAATTAATCTAATGACCATAGAAACCATTTCACCCACAATGGATTAAATCTGATGCCAATTCCTAGTGGAAGGTTTTCACCACCACATCACCATATTTGAAATTTTTTTTGAATGGTCTCCGCACCTCGGTGTGTGAGTATTCACGAGATATAAGAAGATGACATTGGTTTATTTTTCATTGATTTGGACACTCTATATTCAACTCTACCCATTTAATAAGATTGAGGATTATATTATGGTCATCCTAGAAAAGTGTAGGGGGGAATTTATTTGTTTTCCAATATAAAAATTAATTGATTATACATGGAGTTAGAGCATGTCTAAACTAACTAAAATATGAGGTAATTGTTCACTTCTAATATCACTTTTAAATAGAGATTATTTGTGAAAAAATTTCATTTAGGGAAATTTTATGTTCTTTCTCTCTAAAACATCACCTATTTTCTTCTCGTTTGGTTATTTTTGATGTTCATATGTGTTCCTACTACTTCCCCTTTCATTGGTTTATAATTCACTTGGGAATATGGATGTAAGTGGAACTGACCTTATATCATCTTTTAGTTTGGGAATAGTTTTCTTAAATATCTATGTTTATTCATATTGTTTTATTATTACCCTGATCTCTACTTTTATGACTACTTATGGTAATTTTCTATAAAATTTCACTTTCTTTTACAAGTGTTAAAGGGAATATTTTAACTATCTTCTTTAATATCTTATACATAGTTATTTTCACCCACCACTTTCTTTATTTTTTATCAAAAATTATAATTTCTATAATTTTTATATTTTTTCAATGTATTTTTTTTTATTTTTTCATTATTTTTCTAATACCATTTATTTTTAAATTATTTTTTAAAAAAATAAAAAGTATGAAAAACTTAAAGGATATTTCTTCTTATTTAAAAAAAATACTATTATACTAAAAGTTTTTTTTCATTTATTTTATTATCATTTAATGTTTTTAGAATTATCTGGGGATATGTTTTAATGTTTTCATCTAATTTCTTTCTATTGATGATTTATTTTTGATTTGTGTTATGTTTTATGAAACCCATTTCTTACTAAGTTTATTTATGATATGATAGTTTTTTCATATTCATGTGACACGAAAAGGTATTTTTATAATTATGTGAGGGGTGGATTAGATATATCACACTAATTTATTAGGTAAATATTTATATAACATTTGATGTTATTTTATAGAACATGAGTGGTTATTCCAGTCCATTATGTTCTGATACATAGGTGGTTAACCTAATAAACTATTATAAGAATGTATTGGTGGTTAACATTGACAAAATTTATGATTTTTAGGATTATATTTGTAAAAGGTTTCTTTGTTATGTATCCACAGATCTAATTATTTTCTTATGATTCATCACTTCTATATTATGCCAAAGATATATGATTTGTGATATGTTCTTACTTATTTGGGTATGATTTTATGATTATCTTCACATACCCACATGTTCATATTATTCCCACTTATGATATTCTTTATGTTTTCTTATACTGACTCAATAGATATCTCTTATTTTTACCCTTACTAAATTCCCATGTCCACCCTTTTCTTAGGTTTACATCCACTAGATAATAAAGATGATTATTATGTATAATAAGTACATAGGAATATCATGAGTGGAGAATTTTGTGGGAGATGTTTAAGGATTATTTTAAAATAAGAAGTTGAAGTAGCTAATATACTAATACACTAAACCTGTAGTTTCTAGGGTCTAATTTATTATGATATTTAATAAATATTCATGTAAAATGATATATTTTGTATGTATGTTATGCTTGAGTCACCTCCAAGAAAATATTATTATTTTTGATATGTTATTAATATTTGATGATTAGTATCTACATGTGAGGTGGAATTGGTTTAATGTTTAGGATTTTATGAAACTGGAATACTAGAGTACTATAATCAGGAGATCCTATCCAATGAGAGGGGTATTAGATTGATCTATGAGTAACTAATGTATTTATATTGGGGATTAGTATACATGGGCCTTTTATTTTTCATATATAAATAATCATGGGTATATTATATATATATACATATAAGTTGTTATTTGGGAAGCATGATGATAATGAGATATATGTAGCATGATAAGAATTGATAATAAAATTATGATTGATGTTTTGAGATGTTATTTTTGTATAAACTTTGTTGTTGATTATACACATAATCCCTAGAAGTTTATGGGGTAATCTCACAACTTAATACAACCATATTGAGTATTATTTCTCACCCTTGTATTCAAAATCATGCGTTGCTCACTGTAACGCCCCGACCCCAGTTACCCAGAGTCGGTGCATTATTACATATCATTGACATGATCACAAGAAAGATCAAGTCTCGAAAGACCGATTAGTTTAGTAGCCTTGGAATAACTAGATACATTAATAAAGTTTACATTACATCATAAAGTGAGAACTACTATAAAAACATATTATCTTCATATCCCCTCATATTATCCCTGTAGGTCATTCATAAATTACTTCTTCACATCCTGGGAAAAATAAAACATTGAAAGGGGTGAGCTCAGATGCTCAGTAAGGATAACAATATAGAAGAAACATTCATAAATAAACATAAAAATTTAAGGCAATGTATAGCTAAAATAAAATCCTTTTAAACTTGAACTTCAGCATAATATGGAAAAGATAAAATGAAATAATTCCATTTACTTATTCACATGGATATTCTACTAGTCTAATAATCACATGCAATATTAATAACCACTTTCATAATGATGTAATGCATAATGCCATACTATCATAACCACATAGCCAAGGTCTCGTGCCAAGACTAAAAATAAGATTTTGTCAAAGACTTGTGCCAAGACACTAGTTTGTCTCATGAGACCTACCGATTCCTCGAGGAGCTATAGCGGGCTCCACCAGTCACTTATTAAGTCCAATGCATTCCTCATATGAATAGGTTTAAAAATAACATAAGAATTCATATTAAAACTAGCATACGAAATGTCAATACTTTCTACATAAACCATGAATGGTATAAAAATAACGCATCCACAGTCAAACATATCAAAAAAGCTTCAATAATATATGGAAGTTTTGTATCATAATAAATAAACTTCCAATAAGCTTAAAATCCATCAAAGGATGTTGACATAGATGAAATCAAAACTATTTGAGAGAAATATATCTTTTTTTGAATTCATTTAAAAGTCACATTATTATAAAATAAAATATTTGCTTTGAAAATTTTCCTATAAGCTTGTAATGGAAGCTTCGAAGATTTTATAACGGCAGAAAATAGCCGCACCCGCCGTATAAGTTAAAAAAATATTCTTACCTTAATTCTGTCGAAAAGGTTAAAAAGGACCTTGTTTGGGAAACGACAGAAATATTCCTTTATAAACCTCTTATAAAAATTAATCCAAGGGTATAAATGACTTTAACCAATATTCTGTAAAATAGAAAGAATGTTTTGAAATACATTTTTAAGAAACATGGATTTGGATGATAAAGATGTCCTAGTAGATAATTACGTATAAACAACCACGAATAATGAAGAGATTGTGAAATAACACTTAACTTGTACTTTTACTTAGTTTATGGTATGTTAAACTCATGTATAATAGTTAAAACACTGTTATTAAATTATACAAGAACCATATACATAATTATGATATCATATATGATCTTTTAACATTGATTTGTTAATAATATCTTAGTATTATCATTGTTTCGGGTGTTGACTTACTCGTTTTATTTTATATGTTTTGTTACATAAGCCGTGTTTGTTATGGATATGTTGTACCTTATTCATATCTAGAATGATATAAAGTTCTTAAAAATTACTTTTAATCATCAAATGAGAATTAGTCTTGAATGGATACGATGGGGAATGAATCTCATCGCGTTCGTGGAGACGGTAGTCCGTACGTACGCACTAGCAACAATATCATTCTTTTGATATTAAAATAATATATAATTGGATGATATATCATATATATATAATAATTATCATGTTATATTTATTATTTAGATGAATTACACATCATTATTATACCCATCCAAATAATAATATATTGAATAACAATTACACCACGACGTGGAGACGGTAAGCCGTACGTATGCACGTATAGTGACATGTCATTCAAAGGATGGATAGAATACTGAATATGGTTGTACCATATTTATAATAATATCACAGTATATAGGAGATACTGGATTTATTATTTTAGAATGGGAATAACAAATAAAGAAGAAGTTGAAGAAGAAATGAACTTGAAAAAGGGTGGTGAAAACATTAACTGTTCTTCGGGTTCTTCCTTTTGATTTGATAAAAAGGGCTCCTTAGGTTGGCTTTATGATCAAACTAAGGCCTCTAGGTTGTATTGAGAGAAGTTTAGAGAGTATTTGGGTAGGTTTTGGCCAAGGCAAGAGGCTTTTAATGTGTGAATTAGTGAGAAGGGGGAGTTCCCTTTTATAAGAGGGGTGAGGGGCACCTTTGGAAAAGATAGAAATATTATTTTATAATAAATTAATATTCGGTTTATAATGTCTACAAAGTGTATTATTTAAAGTTTAAGGTGGGTATGGGTCGAAAACCACTCAAATAGTATAATTTTGACAGGTTTGGGTCATTATATTAACCTTATGTTTTAGATTTAACTCTTAGTTAATTAGTTTGACACTTACCATGTCACTTTGTATTTTTATATTCTATAGTTAATAAACTTACTATATACCTCCAATATACCCCCAAGTGGTCCATTAATGATACACCTATCATTATATAAGTCTCTTTGACGAAACTTAGATGTTTAGAAATTTAATATCAATTAATAATATAATATTTGTTTTAAAAACTCTTTTATGTCAATTTTGACACTATTGGGTATTTTGTTTTTGATAATTTCATAACAGTATTATTACTTCGAAAAAAATTTATATAACCAATCCTAATATGTCATATTAACCTATAAAATTAGTGGAATTCATAAAAAGTCTCAAATTACATTTACTTTGATATTTATAATATCAATTATTTTAATATTTCATTAATTAGGTAATTACTGCATCACCATTGCGTCATAAATAAATTAAATTATTTAATGTCTAAAAATTATAAATAAACTAACATCATGTAGGAAATAGTTTCATCTTTCTAATGAATATTTAAAATCGAATTTATCTTATGTATAACCCTATATTACAAATGTTTTAGTAAATAAACTTTTATTTTAACTCTTTTAACTCTTCTTTGAATTAAATAATAATAAATGTCCTAATCTAATCTAAGTGGACCTAAATGATAATATTTTATTCCTAAGGTTGTTTTTGGTCGAGATACACTTGTCCAATAGAATTAGGACATGTGTTAGGGTAATATTAATATCATTTTTACCCTTAATTACCTTATTTACTTTTAACCGTGGTAAATAAAAGTAAAAAGTTACTATTCACCAAAAATTATTTTCATCTCATTGAACCACATTTTACTCCTTGATATTAACCGTGTCTCTCAGATTTTTGAAATTCCACTCACAGAAGCGGTAAAATTAAGTTTTATGTGAATTTCTAAATTCTCCTAGGAGGTGGGTAAAAGACGGTGAAAAGTTCAATAAAATTTTTATATATCTAAAATTTTTCTAATCTAACTCCAATGAATTACATTGAACTTATATAGGTATTATTTATCTATTTTATCCTTAATTAAATTTAAATAAAATAAATAATTATTTAAATAAAAATTCGGTTTTAAACTATAACTCAGTGTTTTTTTACTATTCATCAAAAATTGAAAGTTTTCAGAAAAATACCAAAATTACACCCTAGTCTAATTTTGATATTCCGAATCCAAAAATGAAGTCAATTTTGAAGGATAAAATTTATAAAATTTCAAAAAGTGGGTATTACTATTCATAACGGCTAGTTTGATTGGTTGTGGTGTGTGTGTTAGAACTTGAAGTTGCATACAACACACGCTACTGTATTATTGAAAGGGAAGTGTACCGTGGAAGCTTGGGGTGTTACATTCTCCCCTCCAAATAATTTCTTCCTCGAAATTTCTAGAACATTACTGTATAAAAAGACTCGGGTGATTCTTCGTCTTAAGTTCCTCGGGTTCCCACGTTGCCTCTTCCGTCTTATGGTTTCTCCATAGAACTTTTACCAGACGAGTCGTCCGGTTTCTCAACACTTGTTCTTTGGTATCAAGAATCCCGATGGGCTCTTCGCAATAAGACAGATAGGGTTCCAGTTCTAATTCCTTGTAAGTGAGTACATGCGTTGGGTCAGGCATGTATTTCCTCAACAGTGATATGTGGAACACATCGTGAACTTTGGAGAGACTTGGCGGCATTGCCAAATGGTAAGCTACAACCCCAATTCGTTCTAGAATTTCGAAAGGTCCGATGTACCTGGGACTCAATTTACCCTTCTTACCGAAACGTATAATTCCCTTCCATGGAGATACCTTCAAGAAAACATGATCTCCTACTTGAAATTCCAAATCCTTCCTTCAGTTATCAACATAGCTCCTCTGCCTACTTTGAGATGCTTTGATGTGATTTTGGATTAACTTCACCTTTTTTATCATTTCCTCCACCAGTTCTGGACCTACAAGTTTTCTTTCACCAACGTCATCCCAACAGGTCGGTTTGCGACATCTCTTTCCGTATAACTCTTCATATGGTGCCATCTTAATACTCGAATGGAAGCTATTATTATAGGAAAATTCTACCAGAGGTAAATATTGATCCCACATACCCTGAAAGTCAAGTGATCAGGATCTCAACATGTCTTCTAAGGTTTGAATAGTCTGTTCTGATTATCCATCTGTTTGAGGGTGGTAGGCAGTGCTCAAATGAAGTTCAGTATCCAGGGATTTCTGAAGACTCTTCCAGAATCTTGAAGTAAAACAGGGATCACGATCAGAAACAATCGATAAGGGTACTCCATGAAGTCTCACAACTTCATTAATATATAGTCTTGCTAGCTGTTCAAGTGGTAAATCTTCCCTTATATCAAGAAAATGTTCTGACTTGGTAAGACGATCAACAATGAACCATATTACATTGTTCCTTCTAGGAGTATTTGGTAGCCCCATGATGAATTACATCGTAATATTATCCCATTTCCACTCAGGTATAGGAAGAGGTTGCAATACTCCACCAGGCTGTTGCCTTCCAGCTTTCACTTGTTGACAAACCATACATCTTGACACAAAATCAGCAATCTCCCTCTTCATGATGTCCCACCAAAAATGTTCTTTCAAATATCTATACATTTTGGTGCTCCCAGGGTGTATAGAGAAATTGGAACAATGAGCATCATCCAACAATTCCCTTTTTAGATCAGGTATATCGGGAACACAAAGCCTCTTCCCAAATTTCAAAATTCCATCTTCATACACAAAGTCTCTCAATATCCCATCATTCACAGCTTTAATATTCTTTTGAAATTCTTCATCATCAGTCTAATAACTCTTAATCTTTTCTAGTAAAGATGGTTTGGCAACCGTTTGAAAAAGCATTGATGTTTCACCTTCCATGGTTATTCCCATGTCCATTTTCACTAGATCCATGAAAATTGGATCCCTTTCAATTCTCATATTGTTCAAAACTCCATGATCTTTTCTGCTCAAAGCATCCGCCACCTTGTTTGCCTTCCCCAGGTGGTAGTGTATCGTGCAATCATAATATTTGAGTAATTCATGCCATCTTTTTTGCCTCATGTTGAGTTCTTTTTGTGAGAAAATATACATAAAATTCTTGTGATCAGTATAAATCTCACATTTTTCACCATAGAGGTAGTGCCTCCATATCTTCAAAGCAAAGATCACAGCTTCTAACTCGAGATCATGAGTAGGATAGTTTTGATCATGAATTTTCAACTGTCGTGATGCATAGGCAATAACCCTATCATTCTGCATAAGGACACAACCACGTCCTTTCTTCAATGCATCAATATAAATAACGAACCCATCATTCCCCGATGGTAGAGTAAATATAGAAGAATTGACTAATATTCTCTTCAGTTCTTCGAAACATTCTTCACACTCTTTTTTCCAAACAAATTTAACCCCTTTACGTGTGAGCTTTTTTAATGGGTTAGCCAACCGTACAAAATTCTGGACGAAACATCGTTAATAACCTGCTAAACCAATAAAACTGCTTACCTCAGTTATACTCGTAGGTGATGGACATTCTTGGATTGCCTTAGTCATAGAAGGGTCAACAGAGATTCCATCTTTGGAGACAATATGGCCAAGAAAAGAAATCTCCTGAAGCCAGAATTCACACTTGCTAAACTTACCATATAATTCATGTCTTCTCAGAGTCTTCAAGATAATGCGCAAGTGATTTTTATGATCTTTTTAGCTTTTGGAGTATACCAAGATATCATCAATAAATACCACCATAAATTCATCTAGATATTCCTTGAAAACTCTATTAATTAGATCCATGAATACAGAGGGTGCATTAGTCATCCCAAAAGGCATTACTGTAAACTCGTAATGCCCGTACCTGGTTCAAAATGCTATCTTTGGAATGTCTTCCTTCTTCACACACAACTGATGGTATCCAGAACGAAGGTCAATCTTTGAAAAGTATTGAGCTCCATGCAGTTGGTCAAATAAATCATCAATGCAAGGTAGGGGATACTTTTTCTTTATTGTTATAGCATTGATTTCCCTGTAGTCGATACATAACCTCATAGATCCATCTTTTTTCTTTACAAAAATGACAGGGGATCCCCATGGAGAAACACTAGGTCGGATAAATCCCTTATTACTCAATTACTCTTGTTGTTTATTTAGTTTGACTAATTCCACAGTGTCCATTCTATAAGGGGTCTTCGATGTAGGCTTTGATCCAGGAATTAAATCAATGGAAAACTACACTTCTCATTCTGGAGGATGTCCAGGTAAATATTCCAGAAACACATCTACATATTCTTTCACAATAGGTTCATCCTCTATTTGAACATTACTTTCCTCACCCACAGTCATTTCATTCTCTTCCTCCCTAATAATTGAATTTAGTTGAGCTACTGGGGGTGGATCTAGATAAGAATTAGGTGGTGATGATTCCACCCTAAAGATAAGGTGTTCCTTATCATCATCATCAAAAATATTAACCTCCTTCTTCTTACAATAAATTTTTTCATTGTGGTCTAAAATCCAATCCATACCGAGGATTATATCAAACTCAACCATAGGTATGACGATGAGATCAGCGGATAAAGAACATTTATGTGCTCTAATGGGGACTGATTCACAATACTTTGTTGCAATGATACTTCCCTTAGGAATTTTAACTGACAACTCCTTTGTTAAATCAAATTAAAAATATATAATTTTCTTAGAAAAATGGGAAGATATGAAACAATACGATGATCCAGAATCAAATAATGCATCTTCTAAACTTGAGGAAACCATTAAATTACCTACCACCACGTCTTTTGGAGATTCTACCTCAGCAGTAGTGATCGTATAAGCTTGGCCTTGACCCCTTGGCCTTTTCTGAGGTAAGTTCCCCGGACACTTAGTACATTTATTTTCATAACATCCCATCTCCCTACAATTGCAGCATTGGACATCGGTAGCTTCCTTCTTCCCCTTGCAATCACGAGCTGGGTGGCCTTTTTCACCACACTTGTAATAGACTCCCATTCCTTTTAAGCAAGTACTAGGGTGTTTCTTCCCACATTTACCACAGGATGGATATTCAACCTTTCCCTTCTTCCCCTTATTTCTATTCCTAGATTGATCAAAAGATCTATTCTTCTCTTTATTTACTTTAAAGTCATAAGACTTAGAGAATTCCTTTTCTGTCTTGATAGAACATGAGACAATGTCTTCGTACGATGAGAAATATTGTGAGAATAATGCTCGACGGAGAAACCGTTTTAACCCATCAAAGAAATGATCAATCTTAATTCTTGGGCTACGTATATAATCTCCAGCATACCTTGCTAACCTTGTAAAGTTAGCCTCATACTTTGTGACATTCTCATCCTCCTTTTGTCTCAGACTCAGAAATTGCCTTTCCATATCTGCTTGATGGTCGCGAGGAAAGTATTTTTCTAAAAATAGATCTTTGAACTCCCTGCATTCTATATTTGATACTTCATCATCTTCCTTCATGTTTTTAATCAATGACCACCATTGATCAACATCTCCAGTGAGGCGATAAACTTCCATGATAACTTTTTCCCTTTCACTACTCCCCAAAGCCTGAAATATTTTCTCTAGGGAACTTATCCATTGCTCAGCTACTAATGGATTTGTAATCCCATTGAATTTTGGTGGTTGCTACCTCATGAAGCAATCTAACATTGATCATCCACACTGTGGATTAGGGTGCTCCGTATGGGTAAGGTTATTATTCATAACCTGAGTGAGTTGTCCCAGTATGGTGATAAGCTGACCAGCACCAGTTGTATCACCAGCTCCACTATAATTATATTGAGTAGGTGGGAAATCCCTACATGGAGTGCGTGCATTGATACGGTTTCCATTTCTTCTACTAGGAACCATTTCTAAACAATGGCATAAACTAGATCAGTTTATGAATCAAAATACATAATTCCATACTTATAAAACACTTAACATAAATTGAACTATTTATGGATATAATCTATAATCCTAATAATGTTTTCTTTTAGGAAGTATATATTCATAAACCCTTCATAATGATTTGTAAAGAAAATGAGAGTTATCTGAAATATATCCCCCAGGAGTGTCGTAACCAAGAGTGCAGAAATGCCCATTGTCGTGCACCAATTCCCGTTCGAGTCTAGCTCAAAGCGGTGTTTTCAGGTTTTACCCCTAGGTACATCTCTTCCAGAGCTGCCTCTACCTGCTCGTATCCAGACAGGGATGTATTTCTTGTAAAACTCACAAAATCTCTACAATACCAAAATTCTAGGAAGTTCTTCTAAACTAATCCTTAAAGTCCATCTTAGGTCTACATGCTCTAATCAGAGTTTATATAAATCTAGCTTCCATGGTTTGTACTAAACTTTCTCTAATACCAACTGTAATGCCCCGACCCCAGTTACCCAGAGTCGGTGCATTATTACATATCATTGGCATGATCACAAGAAATATCAATTCTCTAAAGACCGATTAGTTTAGTATCCTTGGAATAACTAGATACATTCATAAAGTCTACATTACATCATAAAGTGAGAACTACTACAAAAACATCTTGTCTTAATATCCCCTCATATTATCCATGCAAGTCATTCATAAATTACTTCTTCACATCCTGGGAAAAATAAAACGTTGAAATTGGTGAGCTCAGATGCTCAATAAGGATAAAAATATAGCACAAACATTCATAAATAAACATAAACATTTAAGGAAATGTATAGCTAAAACAAAATCCTTTTAAACTTGAACTTCATCATAATATGGAAAAAATAAAATGAAATAATTCCATTTACTTATTCACATGGATATTCTACTAGTCAAATAATCACATGCAATATTAATAACCACTTTCATAATGATGGAATGCATAATGCCAGACTATCATAACCACATAGATAAGGCCTCGTGCCAAGACTACAAATAAGATTTTGTCAAGGCCTTGTTCCAAGACACTAGTTTGTCTCATGAGACCTACCGATGCATCGAGGAGCTATAGCGGTCTCCACCCGTCACTTATTAAGTCCAATGCATTCCTCATATGAATAGGTTTAAACATAACATAAGCATTCGTATTAAAAATAGCATTCGAAATGTCAATACTTTCTCCACAAACCATGAATGGTATACAAATAACACATCCACAGTCAAACATATCAAAAAACCTTCAATAATACATGTAAGTTTTGTATCATAATAAATAAAATTCAAATAAGCTTAAAATCCATAAAAGGATGTTGACATAGATGAAATCAAAACTATTTGAGAGAAATATCGCTTTTTTTGAATTCATTTAAAAGTCACATTATTATAAAATAAAAAATTTACTTTGAAAAGTTTCCTATAATCTTTTAAGGGAAGCTTCGAAGATTTTATAATGGCGGAAAATAGCCGCACCCTCCGTATAAGTAAAAAAACATTCTTACCTTAATTCTGTCAAAAAGATTAAAAAGGACCTTGTTTGGAAAATGACGAAAAGATTACTTTATAAAACTCTTATAAAAAGTCAAAAAATGGTATAAATGAGTTTAAACCATATTCTGTAAAATATAAAAAATGTTTTGAAATACATTTTTAAGAAACATGGATGTGGATGATAAAGAGGTCCCAATAGATAATTACGTGTAAATAACCTTGGATAATGAAGAGATTGTGAAATAACCCTTACCTTGTACTTTTACTTAGTCAATGGTATGTTAAACTCCTGTATAATAGTTAAAAAACATTTATTAAATTATACAAGAACCATATACATAATTATGATATCATATATCATCTTTTAACATTGATTTGTTAATAATATCTTAGTATTATCATTGTTTCATGTGTTAACTTACTCATTTTATTTTATATGTTTTGTTACATAAGTCGTGTTTGTTATGGATAGGTTGTACCTTATTCATATCCAGAATGATATAAAGTTCTTAACAATTACTTTTAATCATCAAATGAGAATTATTCTTGAATGGATATGATGGGGAATGAATCTCATCGCGTTCGTGGAGACGGTAGTCCGTACGTACGTACGAGCGACAATATCATTATTTTGATATTAAAATAATATATAATTGGATGGTATATCATATATAAAGAATAATTATCATGTTATATTTATTATTTACATGAATTACACCTCATTATTATACCCATACAAATAATAATATATATTAAATAACAATTACACCACGACGTGGAGACAGTAAGCCGTACATACACACGTATGGTGACACATCATTTAAAGGATGGATAGAATACTAAATATGGTTGTAACATATTTATAATAATATTACATTATATAGTATATACTGGATTTATTATTTTATAATGGGAATAACAAATAAAGAATAAGTTGAAGAAGAAATGAACTTGAAAAAGGGTGGTGAAAACATTACCTCTTCTTCGGGTTCTTCCTTTTGATTTGATCAAAAGGGCTCCTTAGGTTGGCTTTCAGATCAAACTAAGGCCTCTAGGTTGTAGTGATGGAAGTTGAGAGAGTATTTGGGTAGGGTTTTTATGATCCAAGAGGCTTTTAATGTGTGAATTAGTGAGAAGGGAGAGTGACCTTTTATAAGAGGGGTGAGGGGCACCTTTGAAAAAACTAGAAATATTATTTTATAATAAATTCATATTCGGTTTCTAAAGGATACAAAGTGTATTATTTAAAGGTTAATGTGGGTATGAGTCTAAAAACACTCAACCAATATAATTTATACTGGTTTGGGTCATTATATTAACCTTATGTTTTAGATTTAACTCTTAGTTAATTAGTTTGACACTTACCATGTCACTTTGTATTAATATATTATATAATTAATAAACATACTATATACCTCCAAGAGACCCCCAAGTGGTCAATTAATGATACAACTATCATGATATAAGTCTCTTTGATGAACCTTATATTTTTATAAATTTAATATCAATTAATAATATAATATTTGTTTTAAAAACTCTTTTATGTCCATTTTGAAACTATTGGGTATTTTGTTTTTGATAATTTTATAACAACATTATTACTTCAAAAAAAATTTATATAACTAGTCATAATATGTCATATTAACCTATAAAATTAGTGGAATTCATAAAAAGCCTCAAATTACATTTAATTTGATATTTATAATATCAATTATTTTAATATTTGATTAATTAGGTAATTACTGCATCACCATTGTGTCATAAATAAATTAAATTATTTAATGTCTAAAAATTATAAATAAAATACCATTATGTAGGTAATATTTTTATCTTTATATTGAATATTTAAAATTGAATGTATCTTATGTATACCCCTATATTAAAAATGTTTTAGTAAATAGACTTTGATTTTAACTCTTTTAACACACTTTTGAATTAAATAATAATAAATGCCCTAATCTAATCCAAGTGGACCTAAATTATAATATTTTATTCCTAAGGTTGTTTTTGGTCGAGATAAACTTGTACAATAGAATTAGGACATGTGTTAGGGTAATATTGATATCATTTTTACCCATAATTACCCTATTTACTTTTAACCGTGGTAAATAAAAGTAAAAGGTTACTATTCACAAAAAATTATTGTCATCTCATTGAACCACATTTTACTGCTTGATATTAACCATGTCTCTCGGATTTTTGAAATTCCACTCACAGAAGCGGTAAAATTAAGTTTTATGTGAATTTCCAAATTCTCCTAGGAGGTGGGTAAAAGACGGTGAAAAGTTCAATAAAATTTTTATATATCTAAAATTATTCTAAACTAACTCCAATGAATTAAATTGAACATATATAGGTATTATGTATCTATTTTGACCTTAATTAATTTAAATAATATAAATATTAATTTAAATAAAAATTTGGTTTTAAACTATAACTCAGTCTTTTTTTTTACTATTCATCAAAAATTAAAAGTTTTTAGAAAAATACCAAAAATTCACCCTAGGCTAATTTCGATATTCAGAATCCAAAAATGAAGTCCATTTTGAAAGATAAAATTTATAAAATTTCAAAAAGTGGGTATTACTATTCATAACGGCTAGTTTGATTGGTTGTGGTGTGTGTGTTAGAACACGGAGTTGCGTACAACACACGCTACTGTATTATTGAAAGGGAAGCGTACCGTGGAATCTCATGGTGTTACATTCACTCTTATATCCATGAAGATCAAAATATACAGATGGTGGAATACCTTAATACATAGAAGTGGGTAGTGGGTGAGGTATCTTTTAGTATGGAATTTTCATTAGGATGACCACCATCATGTCATTTGTATTTATTCTTACATCTATTTAGGATACGTCACTAGTTTATAGGGGTTCATATTATTATAATAAATCATATTATCGATATTTTTTTATATATACATGTATTAAATTACATTATTTTCTATTATTTTATATCATGGTTGATGATATTGTAATCAATATGTTAACAGATCCCAATATTTATGTATATTCCTCATTGTTTTCCCTATAATTATTAGTGGTGGGAATGGTTAGTTCACTTAATAATATGCTAGGATGTGACATTTTATAATGGTTTAGTATTGAAATATTTTTATGTTTATTTGGTGTTTTGTTGGTGATTTATTTTTTTATATCAAAAATAGTTTTTAAGAGTGATTTCATTCATTTAGTAAGTGTTGATCAAGATATGAATTCTAGAATATGATATGGATTTGTATTATGAAATTTTTGGATTAATAATTTATCATGGAATTTATTATTTTAAATTAGATATTAGATATTTGAGTTTATAAGTTTTTTTGGGAGTTATATATATGAAATTTTTTATTAAGAGTCTTGGACCATATATAATATTCCTAAATGAGTATATTAAGAAATTATTTGATTGAATTTGAATATAAATAATGAAATTGGTATGTTTAGTTGTTTGAATCTTATGATAGTTGTAAAATTTATAAATATCAATGATGAAACAAGTTATAAAATAGTAAAAGTCATTGAAACTTATTTTTGAATGTTGAAAAACACTTATAGTGGGTATGTTTTAAAGTTTCAAGTGTCCTGAGAATGTTTAGAGAAAAAATTATGAAAAACATGCATCAACCAATCAATTTTAGATTGTTTCATGGTCTATCATAGGTGTACATGGTTTAATAATGGTTCATTTAATGATGTATGGTTAACCAGGGGAACACATAAATGGGTACATGGTTCTTCTAACCGTGATTCCCAACAGTGTGTGATATTTTTTGGGATAGTGACATTTTCATGGGTAGGAACACATTATAGGGACTATTCCACCAACTATTAATAATTTAAAATATCCATTTTTAATCTTGAAATTAAATTAAAGTTGACATTGGAACCCTAGTTAATTTAGAGACCGTAAAATAAGTTGAGAATAAAAAACTCAACTTCATACAATCAGAAAATTCAATATAATTATATATTTTAACTCCATGTGATGTAATATCAAAGATAATAGAATGAAATATTACCATAAATATATGGTTCAACTATATTAAATGTTTTTTGAGGCTAAAAAAAATCTAAAACCCCATTGACATTGTATTTAATGTTAGAATATGATTTTTTTATGTTTTTTGGAAAATTGAAAGCTTTGAAAAAGAAATTTTGGTTAGATTTTATTATCAATTTTTATATTATATTTGGGTTTATTTGTTTTTCATCATTATATAATATAGTTAATGATTTATATAAGGTATATAATATAGATAAATTTGTTTTTATCAATTATATACTTATTTGTTAGAAAGTGTAATATCAAAATTCCCTGCCTAATGGTTGTTTTGAATAAATATAAGTTGGACAATGGGTTTATGATTTATGATCCCCTAAATTATAGGGGAAATAATTATAGTGGAAATTTCTGATAAGATAATGAAAATTTAAATATGGGTATTTAAATTGAATTTTTTAATCCAAATAAAAAGTTATTTTTCATATCTTGTTAACGTTTTTAAAGTGATTAATGTATTTCAATTTTTAAACTAAAACATGTTTCTTTTTCAATATTGAATTTTAACTAACTTTTTAGTTTAGGTAAGTGTTATGGTGGGGAGAAATACGACACCACAATTTATTTATTTTATGTATATATTTTTTATTTATATATTTTCCTGAAAACTCTATTTTTTTTAAAATTTTTAATGATTTTAACAGTCTGGTAAATAGTTTTAGGAACCATTCATCTAAAACAATCATTATAATTTTTAGAGAAATGAGGAATGCACAGTCTAGTTCACAGTCTAAAGATCAATAAAAATGACTGTCCATCCTTGGAAAACCACCCAAAATTTTATTTTTCTTATCTAAAATACCCAACACTTACAATAATATATTAATGGGAGGATATTGAGTTATTATTTGATGTTTCATATAATTTTAATCAATTAATTTTGTTTCAAATATTTTATTTTATGTTTTATGAAATAAATATATAATGCATCATGTATTATTATTATTATTATTGTAAGTATCATTGAGTATTGTAAAGTTAAAATTAATTTAAATTTCAAGTTATTATTTTTTGTTTATAAAATGAGGATTTCGATAATAATAATAATATATATCTATTATTTCATTATTATTTTATATTATTATTATTTTCATTATTACTATTTGTTCTCTTTCCCCTTATTTTTGACCTTCCATGACCCCCATGGGAATAATCCCACTCTCTTTCTTCTTCATTCTATAATTACTATGTGGGAAATAAGGATGGAGTGTATGTAAAATAATTTCCCTTTATCTTTATTTAATTTTATTTATTCACAAATTATTCTTCTTTAACCTTTTTTTCCTTTTTTATTTAGGAATATTTAGTTAGGGTTCATAAAGATTTATGGGTTTCTCAATATAATGAAAAATCATTCAAATAAAAGAGGAATTTTATCAATTTGATCCAGAAGAGTATTTTTCAAGTCCTTTTGACCATGTTTGTGGTTGTGTCACCTCTTTATTAGTCACTAATAAGTGATTATCTATTCTTAGTCCTGATAGATTATATCAAAATTATATTTTAATTTTTTATAACTAATATTATATGCTTCTCAAGGTCTCAAAAAGAAATATTACATGAATAATAATTTGAAAATTTCATTAGGGATTAAAAAGTAATGTGATTATATACATTCTTCATTCCTTGGATATAAAATTCTATTATTTTTCTTTTAAATTAAATTATTTATGTGCTTTTTAAGACTAAAGAATTATGCCAATGGAGTTTTATTCCCATCATACTTAAAAATTATATATATTTCTATTGATTTTGAATACTTTGAATACTTAAAATATTTGTTATGATTTTAAAGGTTTTTTTAAGTGGAATAAAGCTCCTTTTGTAAATAATTCCTTGTTTAGATTGGTTTTAAATAAACATAAAAAAATAAATAAATTATTTTTTAAATACTAAACTTATTCTTGGATGATATAATTACTCCAATGATATTATATTGATTCTTTTTTTTCCATGGAAATTTAAGTCCACCTTTATAAAACAAAGACATTTTTGGTTTTTAATATAAGATAATTTAAATTTTATTACCCATTCAATTAAACCTTGATGGATTGTGATAAATTTTTATTTTATTTATGTTTTATTGAGATATTAAGGGAAAGTTTCTATGGAGGTAGTTCAGGTGGTTAGATATTTATGTTGGTTGTTTTTATGAAGAGTGTTTGGGTGGAGGGATATGTATATTTTTAACTATTTACTTATTACATGTCACACTTTTAAACCTCATTAGAACACCTAGGATTATAGTTGATATTTAGTTATATTCCCCACTAGTTATGCCTTGATCGTGCATGCCAGTTGGTCTTCCCTTATCATGCCTAAATCATGTGAGTCATTTGAGTGGATAGGATCACTCCACTAATAGCAAGGTGGTTCATTTGAGTTAAATTTATAGGTTTTAACCTTTAGATCCTAGTGGGATTATCCCATGATTATGAAACTGATAACATATTTTTTATTTATTTATTATTAAATAGTACGGGTATAAGTTTTAAGTACTTGAAAACTTGATAAATGTTTAATTCACTTATTTATTGAAATAAAAACGACTAATAATTTTTTTTGTTTATAAATATCTATTTATAATCAAAATTAATGAATTATTTTTTGTTTTCAAAACTAGCATATTGGTTTTATCTTATAGTTATATTTATATAGAATCAATGAAGGAATCCTATTTATTTATATACTGAATCCTTACATATGAACCTTTTATATACATGTGGATGTTATTTGTTTCCCTTATACATGTATTGGAAGATGTTCCATTTCCTTTTATATGATTTTTATGGTCATATAGAATAAGAATCTATTGGGGCGGTGGAATATAGATATAGTTGTGTGTTATATAGATATAAAAACATATTTTATTTAATTAAATGTTGGGATATTTTATGGGCCACATAGACCTTGTGTTATATAAATATTCACTTATGTGTGTATTATATATTGGTAATGTGTGTTTTAATTTATATTTATGGATTCTTATTTTTGATTTGCTATTAATTTTTTGTGTAGTTTAATTTTTTTTAAAAGTATTTTCCATGTTGAAAAATAAGTCTAATATTTGATTCATCTTGTAAGGTTTCATATAATTTCTTTAGTTTGTTATTCACTATTTTTTAAATATTAAACCATCCCCATATTTTATATATGATAAACTAGGTATTTTTGTTAGATGAGGTTGATTTATAATATACCTTAATTATGTGACATGTTAGTTTAGTTATTAGTATAGATCTTGTTTATGTATATTACAAGCAGTGAATGAAACCCATGTGGGATAAAAAGAAATTCCATTAGAGTTGGGACTATGAGAAGGTGTATAATTATATATTCCACCATCAAGTAATGGAATATCCTAAAAAATATGAACACAAAAGGGTAAATCACAAATGTATCTATCCATCCACCAACCAATCCAACCATAGGATCCTTCATTGGAAGCTCACTATTTACCAAACCCATAAAACCCAAGGCTAATCCAGAGAGCTCCACCATAGGTTCCTGGTCCACCATCACCTATGAAATTAGAGTATGATAAGAAAAACTTATACTTAATTAATTTTGACATTTTTGTACAAATTGAACATAGGGGTATTTATGTTGTGATCCTCTTTAGTTGGAGCCTAATAAAACTATTATATCATATTATCACATATTAATATTTATTAATCTTTATTACATCTATATATTATTTTATAAAACTTTAATTATATTCTATTATTATTTTCAAAAGTATCTATAGATAATATTTTGTTCCCACTATTTCAAGATATAATTTTTAGTTAATAATTACCATCAACTTGAGTGTAATGAACTCATTGGATTAATATATTTGGTATTATATATATTTTTTGGAATATGTCATGTTATGACCTAGATCTATCATGCCTCTTATTTAGTTAATGACGAGATTGGGTGTGATGAGTGAAGTCCACATTCAGTTTACCATGGGTTGAAAACTATCGTCAAGTGTATACAATCTCATATGGTAGTCAACACCCTTTTATATCTCCAAAACATCATAATAACATGATAAAATAAAAAATTAAAACTATATGAAATAATCAAGGGATAAGTGTTATGTATTCATTATTATTATATAACAAAAAAATCATGAATTAAATAGTAAAAACACAATAAAAAAGCACAATTATCTGTATAAATAAAAAAATAATGAAACTTGACAACAACTCCCACTTCAGTAAGAATACATGTGATAAAGCTAATAATTATTAATATCTCATCCAAAAGAACCATATAAATCTAAAATCAATGTATATTAACTAGGGGTGAGTATAATCATACTTAGTAGGCTCTTCTCATAAACTATCATATGTTAATGTGAATATAATATATTAATGCATTCATGAAATGAATTATTTAAAACATAATAATAAACCAATTCATATAAATTATACGAAGTATTACTATAATCACCATCTCAATAATAATAATATATAATATATATAACACTCAAACAACAAAATATTTAATAGAAAAAATAAAAAGGCCTCCACATACTAATTCCCACAAATTATCTTACCATCATTACAAATTTCAAACATTATGTCTCCAAATCCTAAATTTAGCCATACATTAGTGGAAACCATATTATAATATATTTTCATCCAATTATCCTCCACTATATTGGATAATTTTTTACACCCGACATCACGTCTTGGATATTGGTTGAATAGTTAATTATGAGTATACATCCCCACTTAATTAACATAAATATAGATGGAATAAAACCATAAACCATAAACAAACACTACCATTTCATATTGTTCTTTTATATATTCTCTTAATCCTTAATTATTTCTCATATCTTAGAGAATAAATTTAATTACTATATTCTTTTTTAATAATCATAACATATTTGTGATTATTCAAAAATATTAGAATTTTAAATAATAAAAACACCCTTGTGATTACTAGGAATTATAAATACTATTTCTAATCATAATTCCTTTGTGATTAAATAAAATTATATCTTTCAAAACACACATTAATTATACCCTTTAATAATTAATTATATCAATATATATCATTATCCATATCAATATTTGTATCTATGTCCCATTTACCTACATCAATTCATGGTTCTACATCATCATAATGGTTATTAATTAATGTATTTCTATGAGTTAACTAGACTTTAAAATCATCCATACTATTCATTATCACATACCATATATCATTTCCATTTAGTGAATCTATATTAATAACCATAATTACTCAACAAATTCTACATTTATAACCTCATTAATCACCGTCTTTCCTAGTATTCCAACTTTAAATCACTTCCCAATCATTTCATAACTTATCCTAACAAGATAGTCACACCACCCCATATGATTATATACTACCTTGTATCTTAGTAAATGTATAATAAGAAAAATGTATATGTGGCATGAAAATCATGCCAAAATCTTCATGACCCCAAGATAATCTAGAATGGCACTGTTCTATTCCACACAACCCCTTGTATGCTACTTGACATGTCAATTTTTTATGGATGTTGATATTTAAATTAAATTTTATACATATTATAGATATACATTTTACTAAATTGGTATATTTAAATAGTTTTGAAAAATGGAGAAAAATTTTGTTGTTTCACTATATATATATTAACATAGATTTAGGAATCAATTTATAAATTTATTACAACAGTTTGGGGAGGGGGATTACAAATAAATGGAGAAACTACTATGCCTACAAGTACTTAGGGATAAACAATCCCGAGACATCCCATAAGACCCCTCAAAGGCATACACAAAAGGATAATCCCCCAGGGGATAATACTTTTATAAATTTAGTTTATCAGTACAATAGATAATATTGAGTTTTTATAGGTTTTAAGAATACTGGGATACCTTTTTTCTCTTTACTGTGAATTGATTCGTAAAAAATAGAGACTATTTATTTCATTCAAGAAGAAAAACCTATAAGATAAATCAGAAAAAAACTTATAGAAATTTTTGGACCATAAAAAAATCTCAATAAATTATATTAATATAAACACAGTTTTAAAGGAAATATTATTAAAATTCCAATATCATATAAAAAATCAGAGATAAATGATTTTTTAAGTAGTCAAGGATGTGTTGGAAGTTGCTAAATAATTTGGTCAAGATATTCAACTTACCCAAACATGACCATTGAAATTTATTGTTTATCTATCTTTACATGCTAATATTTTAAAGGATAATTATTTTAAGTAAAATATAAGTTATAAAATGATTTTTTGGAGGTTTAATTAGAGATATGTGATGAATACTCATTTAATAAGAGGATTAACTTATTATAAAAATAAGTTCTTGGTGAAGAAGGATGAAAAATGAAAAACATAGAAGAAGGCGGTGAGGATTTTCAAAGTAACCTTAAGACACCACTAATACTCAGTTATCTTTATTATTTTATTAATTTTTTCATAATCATGTTTTTACAAAGATTTAATTTTCATTTTATCATAATTAGTTAAACCAAAAAGGGGTTACTTTAGATGTAGCTTGAATAATTACTCTTGTTGTTGTTTTTACCTTAAAATTCTTATATTAATTAAATTATTAATAATATATATATTTTTTCACAAAAAAAGTTAAATTATATTTGGGATTCATTTAATGGATTTATGGGATAAGGATTATATATTCCCTAGGAATACAAATACAAAACTTCAATAGATGATGGTACTAAAGGGCTTTATGATGACATTAGTTTACAAGGATGATAACAGCATATTAGGAATCAATTTGGATGAAGGGATAAATGGATCATTTGATGGATGTGTTTAAATTATTAATAGAGGTTTTCTCAATATCCAATTATTTTTTATAAAAATGTTGATAAATTGAAACAACAAAAGTGTAATGTTTATGTGAAATCACGAGATTTTCCTTAATAAACAACTAAAATACTTTACTTAAATTTTATAAATTAGTATTATTTTCAGAATATTAATATACATTATAAAATCCATAATATTATTAATTTATTATATTTTAATTTTTTGAGATTATTCACACATACACATATATACCACCTCTTTGGAATGGTCCCAAACAACTTGCTATATAGTTATTGTGTATGATATATTTCTATGTATCATGCGATGTGCTTGAACATAATTTATCATTATTTATGGAGATATTTTCCCTTTCTAGAGTGTTTTTTTTTTCTAAAAAAATAGACAATTGTTGTACTAAAAATAAATGAAACAAAAAGAGAGGATAAAATAAGAATATAAAAAATTAAATTACATTGGGTAATTTTTTTTATTAATTTAATCCATGTGAAATTGAGCTATTATTTTTCTACACTATTGTAAGAAATTTATATCAGTTAAATTTCTAATATCCTATAACATAACCCCGTTGATTCCAAATATTAAATTACATTGAATTCAAAATTTTTTAAGAAGAGTATAAATTGAAAGGAAAAATAAATCCATTTTGAATTGATTCTCAAATTCTTTAGAAGAGGATCCAATGCCTCAGTTTTAGGAAAAATGAATATCATTCAAGAAATACAATTTATAAGAGATTTACAAATTAATTTAGATACTAGAAATAACAATGTATTAAATTATCATAGGAAACATGGAATTATGAGCATAAATACATCCATTTGATGATATTACCAACTTCTAATGGAATCAAAAATAAAGATGTTGTTTAACTCATTTGGTATATTTATTAAATCATTAAAATGAATTTATTAATTTTTTTGAAATAGTATGTGTTTAATATGAGGTATTTTACACATTGAATGGAAAATAAATCCTGAAATTTTTTGTCATAACTCATAGAAAATTCATTGGATTTATAGTAAAAAATTATAGTTCATTCATAATAATGTTTTTATCCATGATCTAAAAAAATATTTTCAGAATTGTTGGTCGGAGTGGATACTCAAGGGGGGGGGGTGAATTGAGTTCCAATTAAAATTTCTTTTTTAAAACTTTGTCTGAAAAACCCCCAAATAATATACTGAATTAAACTGTAGTGAATTTATATCAAAGTAAAGGTTCTGTTGGGTTCTCAAGGGATTGATTATTTCCCAGTTAATCAAAACAGAAAGGTTGATTAACTTTTGAAACCAACTTACAGATTTACAACTAATATAAACACTTGCGAATTTAATTATCAAATTGACTTTAAAACAGTTTTGGTTTTAAAGTAATTAGCAGCGGAATAAAAGAATAACTTTGAAAGATATAGCACATCAGATATAACCAAGAGGTTCAGTCTCAAGCCGAGACTTATTCCTCTCAACAATTTGTATAAATTTGATCCACACCCTGGATCGGGGTTCACAACAGTTTAAAACTATCCAGGTCCAAGACCTCTACCACGGTTATTCGTGGGAAACAGAAAAACAGCAACCAGCTATCCAGGCCACACACGACCTCTACCACTATCTCAGTGGGAAATAAAATATGTAAGAGTTTGAGTGAGGATTTACAGATCCTCCAGTTAAAGTACAGGAGACAGTGTGTGTGTTAAATACAGCAGATAACACACACTGCTCGAAATGTGAAATAATGAATCACAGAGCAGAGATGTAGAGTTTAGAAATGGATCTAGTGATTGCAGTGAAGCTTTGGACTCCTTGAGTTTGATCAGAGATGATTCTGAGTCCTCTTCTGTTTTTTTTCTTCTGAAAAACAGAGTGTCGTATGCTTGGCATCCAGATTCAGAGATAGTGAGAAATGTAGTGGATGAAGTTCTTCAATGTCCTCGTGAATGTACAGAACTCTTCTTGAGTAAGCTTGAGTGTGTATGAGGTTCTGTGTATTCTACAACTCTCTCATCCACCACTCTTTGCACTCATATATGTCTCTTCGTTGTTGCAACAGTGTTTCTGCACCAGCAGGGACTTATTATATTTATGGCATGAGCTCCAGTAAAATAAATGATTTCTTTTTGTAGGTACGAGGTACGGTTCCCTGACATACAACAACAACTCTTTATGACTATCGGTGAGTCAAGTGATCGGTAGGTCATCAGCATCAGCATCGGTGAGACATCTTCGGTGACTCAGATGATCAGCATCGGTGTGTCATGATCGGTGACTCATTTGATCTGGATCGGTGTGTCATCTTCAGTGACTCATTTGATCAGCATCGGTGAGACATCTTCGGTGACTCAGATGATCAGCATCGGTGTGTCATGATCGGTGACTCATTTGATCAGCATCGGCGAGACATCTTCGGTGACTCAGATGATCAACATCGGTGTGTCATGATCGGTGACTCATTTGATCAGCATCGGTGAGACATATTCGGTGACTCATATGATCTGCATCGGTGTGTCATGATCGGTGACTCATTTGATCAGCATCGGTGAGACATCTTCGGTGACTCAGATGATCAGCATCGGTGTGTCATGATCGGTGACTCATTTGATCAGCATCGGTGAGACATCTTCAGTGACTCAGTTGATCAGCATCGGTGTGACCGTTGTCCTTTGATATGGATCGGTGAGACCATTGTCCTTCGATATGGATCTGTGAGACCTTTGTATGTTTGATCCAGAGGACTTCCAGAATACTTGTAAATCAATAACAAAGAGATAAAAACATGATCCAACCAATACACATAGATTCACTAAGAGATTGTGATTATGTATATGAGAAATCCAACTGGATTAAGTAATCGATGATTTGTGATTATTAAAACAGTAATCATAGGAAGAATTCAACAATCTTCCAGAGGGCTCAACAATCTCCCCCTTTTTGATAATCACAAATCTTAGCCATAAACAAAAATAATATATCATCAATAATAAGGCATAATAAGAATAAAAACATAATGAGATATAAATCTCCCTCTGAATTTATTCCTTTAAATACTTATGCAAGAATTTCTATAGAAATGTTCTCCCCCATGGATAAAAAATCTCCCCCTTTAGAGATGAATCTCCCCCATATCCCCCATAGATCCAAATATATACAGATTTCTCCCCCTTTTGTATAATCAAAAAGGAGGGAAAATAGAGAAAGAAGAGATTAAAAGAAGGCAACAGTGAGAATAAAAAGAAAAGTGAATAAAGTTTATAATAAATCACAGTACAATCGCAACAGGATGCACCCTATCAACAAAAATGCATAACTATTTCCTGGGATGTAACGGGGCTTTTCATTTGTTAGAAGGATCAATGGTTGGTAAGTTGGAAGGCTTGGAGGCAGGTTGAACTGGGTGAATTTGAAAAGGTGGTAAGATGACTCTAGAGGGTGGAGAAGAGGATGCCACTGGGATTTGCTGTGGAGCTGTAGGATCTGGTTGATAAGATTACTGAGGAACTGGTTGGAGTTGAGATAGAGCTTGAGCAACAGAGATCTGATTTGGAGCAACATCAGAGGCACTGAGAGGGTCAGCAGTAGGAAGCACAATGGCGGTGGCCTGTGCATTCAGATAAGGCTTCAAAAGATTTATGAAATTATGAATAACTTCTACACCATACTGCATAGCCTTCTCAAAATCATCCTTATTCTCCATGAACCGTTCCAAGGTAGGAGTAAAATCTTGAAACTTTCAAACTTGAGTCTTGAAAGCTTGAGTAACTGGAGGTAGTCTCAGATTGTCAGCTAACACTTTGAAATTCGCGGTCATCTCATGCTTGGTATAGATTTTTGAAAAGTAATGATCAACCTTTTCCTTGATATCTCTCTGAGCTTTAGTGGAATCTGCTAAATATACTATTACCATCTTATGAATGTGATCACTGTGCTCCTTCATCTTCCTCAATGAGTCCAAATCAAGAACTTGTCTAATGGCATCCAATTCATCATGCACAATCTGACTTAGAGCCTCTAGCTCACGAGTAGTGATCTTGGTTACTTTGGCTGTACTGGCTTGAGCGACTATCTGAGTTTTCTCAGCTTTCAACTTTCTCAGATCATACTTCTTCAGATGTTCAATCAGATTCCTCAACACTTCCATCATACCAGAGATGGTGGATCTAAATTCGTTGGATAAAGAAACTAAGACATATTAGAGATCCTTCAGATTCTGATTTAGAGAGGCTATGTGCCTACCAATAAACTCAACAGTATTGGCCAGGTCTAGTTTAATAGCATTTGAAATTTCTTCTCCGACTGTATCTCTCACAGCAGTAAGCAACTCCCTTTTGAACTTATCAAAATCAAACCGAGAGACAGTAGAACTAGGTAGATGAGCATCTGCAGCATCAACAGCATGAGCAGACCTTGCCTCAACTTTTTTGGCTTTCCATCATAACCGCAGTAGATTCTGATTCTTCTTCTTCTTCTTCTTCTTCTTCAGAATACTCTAAACCCAAAACAGCAAAACCAGGGTAATCATCCTCGACAGAAGCACACAAAGTATATTTCAGTTTATCATAACTTGCTTTTCCACTGATTTCAAGAGAATCTCTCTTTCCATTGGCATTTGTTTCTGGTACAGTTTGATGTATTTCTGTTGGAGGTACATTAAGACCATCCACTGGTCGTTTATCACCACCATCATCATTATTATCATCATCATCATCTCCATTCCCATTTCTATTCTTCACAGAAACTTCATTGTTAGATTCTTCAGTGTCACTAGCTTCTTCATCACCAAGAACTAGTTTTGATTCAGGTAAGGGTAAAGGTGGACTGGCAGATCCAAAGTCTATTCTTCTCTTAGGGATCACAGTATCAGGATCACTCCTATCATCAGGAGGTGACATACTTCCTTCTTCTGTTTCAGCTTCTTCCATCCCTTGTTTATCAGACTCTTCAGTGTCTTTATTCCTTTCAACATCTACTTCTTCCTCATCATCAGAATAAATTGGCTCCTCATCTGATTTCAAACCAGGGTCTCTCAAACCCTTCGGCCTCTTTCCATGATCAGTGGGATTATAAGATTCATACAACTTGTCCTCATCAGCAACCCAGCATTTCTTCCATGGGTTCCAGTTTATGTTCATCCGTTTAAAAATTTCTTTGTTAACACAAGAAGCACTATCAGATTCGGCTATCTCATCAGCTTCATCAACACAACCCAGATTATTTAACATAGAAGAGATCATTTTGGAATAGAACAAGGCAGTGGCTTTCTTAGAAGGTTTCACCATTCCAACTATGTGCACCATTATATATCTACACAAATTTAACTTCTCATGGGTATTTAGTAAAAACAATAGAAAAAAATCATGGTATCTTACAGCATCAAAATCTCATTTCTTGGGGAAAATTTGGTGCTGAATAAACTTAAAGAGAAGTCTACATTCACCATCCAGCTCTGAGGTTGTGATTCTCCTTGACTCTCTATTTCCAGTCAAAAGCTCTAAATCTAACTCATAAGAGAAGTATTCAGTGGTTGGAGGAATGTTTCCAGCATAATCCTCATACCGACCCTCATGGGGTACATTCAAACATTCTGCCCATTGTTTAGACGAAAAAGATATTTTCTTTCCTTTCACTATAGAAGACATTCTGGAAGCCTCGACACCATCTAAAGTAACTTTCAGATTTATATAAAACTCATGCACTAGCTTTGGGTAGTATACACGAGTGTTATTTGAGAACCATGCTTTCCATCCTTGCGAATATAAAACTTGTAACAGCAGCGACTTACTTGTCAAAAGCTAGACGGAGCTGACTTCCTTTTCTACAGCAACAATCTGAGTTTCCAGGTTCGGATTTACTGATCTTTGAGTGGTACTACTCGACTCGCCTCGAGCACGCTTTGAAGGTACAAGACTTTCTGATCCTTTTCTCGGTCTCTTCTACTTATCCATTTGATGATTATAGGGAATGCAGGAGTTGGAAGGTTCGAAGTAGAGGAGAAGAGAGGAAATAAGGTTTAGTGGGAAAGAAATGAAAGTTCAACGGTTTGGGGAATAGAAATAGCCGCGTATCATTTATTTCATCATTTAGGGTTTCCATAATAAAGATAAAAGTAGTTAATTAATCACAACAAAATAATATGTAATATAAAGAAAGATCGGTTTCACAGATCGGTTTCACAGATCGGTTTCACAGATCAGTTTCATAGATGAGTTTCACAGATCAGTTTCACAGATCAGTTTCACAGATCAGTTTCACAGATCAGTTTCACAGATCATTTTCATAGATCAGTTTCATAGATCAGTTTCACAGATCAGTTTCACAGATCAGTTTTAGAGATCAGTTTCACAGATCAGTTTCACAGATCCGTTTCACAGATCGGTTTCACAGATCGGTTTCACAGATCGGTTTCACAGATCAGTTTCACAGATCTATCATACACAATTCTTGTTTAATAAAATTCATTCTTTCAGAACATAAAGGCTTTGTAAAAATATCAGCTAATTGATATTCAGAACTAATAAATTCTAGAGAAATATCACCTTTCTGATAATGATCTATTAGAAAGTGATGTCTGATATCAATGTGCTTAGTCCTAGAGTGAGACACATGGTTCTTAGATATGTTGATCGCACTAGTATTGTCACAGTTAATTGAAACCTATTTAAAATCAAATCCATAGTCCAATAAAGTGTGTTTCATCCATAGAATCTGTGCACAGAAACTACCAGAAGCAATATATTCTACTTCAGCAGTAGACAATGGAAATGAGTTCTGTTTCTTACTACACCATGATACTAGGGACTTTCCAAGTAAATGACATGTTCCAGATGTGCTTTTCCTATCTAACTTACATCCAGAAAAGTCAGCATCTGAATAACTAGTTAGGTCAAATGATTGTCCTTTTGGATAAAACAAACTTAAATTCACAGTATACTTAAGATATTTAAAAATCCTTTTAACAGGAAGTAAGTGTGATTCTTTAGGATTATCTTAAAATATTTCACACATACACACACTAAACATAATATCTGGTCGACTAACATTAAGATAAAGTAAACTTCCAATCATGCCTCTATAATAGGTTTGATCAACTGGTTTCCCAGTTTCATCAACATCCAATTTACAGGTAGTACTCATAGGTATATCACTTTCCTTAATACTATCTAAACCAAAACGTTTTAATAAATCCTTATTATATTTACTTTTATTTAGAATAATACCATATTTAGTTTTAAAGATTTGAAATCTAAGAAACTACTTAAGCTCTCCCATTAAGCTCATTTCAAACTCATTTTGCATAACCTTTGAAAATTCAGTACATAAAGAATTTTTAGAAGATCCAAAAATAATATCATCAACATAGATTTGTACTATTAACACATCTTTTGAAATCCTTTTTATAAAAAGAGTGGGATCAGCTATTCCTTTTTTAAATCCTTTTGAATTAAGAAAGTTTGAAAGTCTTTCATACCAAGCTCTTGGAGCTTGTTTTAAACCATATAAAGCATTAGAAAGTTTAAAAACATGATTTTGAAAATGAGGATTTGAGAAACCAGGTGGTTGTTCTACAAAAACATCTTCAACAATAAAACCATTTAAAAAAGCACTTTTCACATCCATTTTATATAACTTGAAATTCAGATGTGATGCATAGGCAAGTAAGATCCTAATAACCTCTAATCTAGCTACAGGTGAAAAGGTTTCCTCATAGTCAATTCCTTCTTCTTGATTGTAACCTTGTGCAACTAGCCTAGCTTTGTTTCTAATGATGTTTCCAGATTCATCAACTTTGTTTCTAAACACCCATTTTGTGCCTATGATTATACTGTCCTTAGGTCTTTCTACTAATTTCCAGAATTTTTTTCTTTCAAATTGATTTAGTTCCTCTTGCATAGCCATTACCCAAAATTCATCATTGATAGCATCATTGATATTTTTAGGTTCTAACTGTGAAAGAAAAGCTTGATGTTCAACCTGATTTCTTAGTGAATCTCTATTCTGTGTTCCTCTATATAAATTACCTACAACAACATCTAACGAATGGTTCTTTAGAATCCTAGTTGGTCTAGAAAAGGTAGGACTCGATATTTCATGTTCATCTATAGGTTGAGGTTCAACAGAAGCAGGTTCTGAAAAATTTCTAGAACTGGATGTTTTAATTACAGGTCCACTGTCTTTATCATTAAGGTTCAAACCAGAGAGATCATCTTCAAGATTTTCAAGAGAGGTCTTAGGTTCATGGGGATCAGTTTCATCAAATTTGATGTGAACAGATTCTTCCACACATTTGGTTCTTTTATTGAAAACTCTAGAGGCTTTATTAGAAGTAGAGTAACCTAGGAAAATTCCTTCATCACTCTTGGATGCAAATTTTTCGAGATTGTCTTTAGTATTAAGAATAAAGACTTTGCAGCCAAAAACTTTGAAGTAGTTAACCTTAGGTTTCCTATGGTTCCACAACTCATAAAGGGTCCTCTTAAGAACATGTCTGATCAAGACTCTATTGATAACATAACAAGCTGTATTTACAGATTCAGCCCAAAAATAAATAGGTAGGTCATACTCATTAAGCATAGTCCTAGAAATTTCTTGCAGGGTTCTATTCCTCCTTTCTACTACACCATTCTGTTGAGGTGTCCGAGGGACAGAGAAATTGTGACTGTAGCCACTGTGTGAGCAGTAAGATTCAAACTCATGATTTTCAAACTCACGGCCATGATCACTTCTCAGGGTTTTAATTTTAATTCCACTAGAGTTTTCAACAGACTTGGAATATTTTACAAAGTAAGAACAAGATTCACTTTTGTGAGCTAGAAAATATACCCAAGTATATCTAGAAAAGTAATCTAAAAGAACATAGACGTAATGCTTCCCATTTAAACTAGAAACTCTAGAAGGTCCAAATAAATCCATGTGAACCAACTCAAGAGGTTGAGAAGTTGAAAATTCATTATTTGATTTAAAAGAAACTTTATGTTGCTTTCCCTTTTGACAGGGATTACAAAATTTTTCTGCTAGAAATTCATGTTTGGGTAGGTCTCTAACTAAGTTCTTCCTAGCAAGTTTTCTAAGTGAATGCACATTGCAGTGTCCTAATCTTCTGTGCTGAAGCCAAGACTCTTTATGAAAAGCATTTAAACAAGTAATATTTTGCTTAGATAAATAATTTAAATCAACAGCATAAACATTTTCATTTCTTAAAGAAGAAAACACTAAAGCATTTTTAGAATTAAAAACATTGCAAGAATCATTTTCAAATTTAACATAAAAACCATCATCACATAACTGAGAAATACTTAATAAATTGTATTTAAGTCCATCAACAAATAAAACCTTAGAAATTAATACTGAGTCAGTGTTACCAATCTGGCCTAAGCCGATGATTTTTCCTTTTGAGTTATCACCAAAGGTGACAAAGCCTCCATCAACTCTAACTAAGCTTTTAAAGCATGAGATGTATCCTGACATATGTCTTGAACATCCACTGTCCAAATACCAAGACTTTCTATAGGAGCTCTTTAAGCAGATTCCCTGCAAAATAGATTTAGATAGGAAATGATTTTGGTACCTAGATCTTCTTGGGTCTAGACAGGTTATCCAATACAACTTTAGGTACCCATATTTGTCTAATGGGTCTCATAAGATTTTTAGAGTTAAAAGATTTTGAAGGATAAAACTTATTAGATCCATAACTATGAATATAACTAGTTGAAGCATATGAAGTTTCAGAACTAGCTACATTCTGTCCAGATTTAGGAATGAATTTAGTTTTGGTAATTTTCCTTTATCTAGGTTGGTATCCTATACCAGTAGTGTATCTATGTGCTATTTTCTTACTTAGCATCTGAGTAAGAGTATCTTTACCATTTGTAAATTTCTCTAAGTCTTTCTTGAGTTGCTCATTAGATAATTTTAGTTCATTATTCTCTTTAATCAACTGAGCATTCTTTTCCATTTCAATATCAAGATTAGATATATGTTTAAGAGTTAAAGTACACTATTTCTTTAAACCTTTATATTTGTCTTTCAGCTCATTACAGATTTCTTCTAATATATCACAGTATTCAAATAGTTCAGATTTTGACATGTTTTCTGAGTCAGAATCATCTTCATAATAGTATGAATTTAAATCAAGAGTTTCAGATGTTACCTCAGAGGTGTTTATCATAAAACACATGTTTGCCTTATTTCTGTGTTCAGTTTCAGAAACTTTAGATTCAGTGGAGCTATCCTTAGAAGCACTCCAAGTAGCCTTCATGGATTTCTTAAACCTATTATCCTTGTATTCATACCTCTTCTTGTATTTCAACCTTGGATAGTCTGATTTTATGTGTCCCTTTCTTTTGCACTCATAGCAGACAACTTCATCTGATTTGTCAGATTTCTTCCAATTCTTTTTCCAATGTCCCTTGCTATCATACTTACCTTTATAATTTGATTTTATGAAAAACTTATTCTTCCTATAAAACTTTTTAAACCTTCTGGAAATGTGAGCCATCTCATCATCACTATCATAATCACTTTCACTGTCTTCACAGCTTGAACTCTCATTTATAGCTTGAAGCTTCTCCTTATCCTTATTCTTTGAAGTTGAAGTCTTGAAAGAAACTGACTTCCTTCTAGGTTCATCTTCTTCTTCTTTGTTAACCTTGAGTTCCTCTTCATACATCATCAACTTGAGAATTAGTTCCTTGACTGATAGTTCACCAATATCACATAATTATCTAATTGAGACAGAAGTTCCCCTCCATCTTTCAGGTAGACATCTCAGAATTCTCATAATTTGTTCCTTTGATGGAACATCCTTTCCCAGAGAAGTCATTGTGTTGAAAATTTCATTAAACCTGAGATACATGTCAGAAATGGGTTCATCAGGCTTCATATTAAAATTATCATACTTAATAGTATAAGTTTTAAATCTCATTTCCTTAACATTAGTTGTTCCTTCATGAGAAACAGCTAAAGTATCCCAAATTTTATAAGTAGTTTTACAAGCAGATATTCTATTAAATTCCTCATCTCCTAAAGCACAGTACAAGGCATTCATAGCTTTGCAATTATTATTGTAGGCAGCCTTTGTAGCTTCATTCCAAGTAGTTCTAACAGTAGTAGGAATTTTATATTCTAATTCTATAGCAGTCCAAATATCAAAACCCATGCTTTCTAAATGAATTTTCATCTTGATTTTCCACTGAGCATAGTTAGTTCCATTAAAAAATGGTGGTCTATTGGTAGAAACACCTTCAAGTCTATTATCCACGATAGCTTACTTAAAGCAAAGATTTTAAAGAGATAAAAAATTAGAAATAACAGAAATTTTAAGAACTTTAAAATACAACTAAAATCACAGTTGAAAAACATAGTACTTTAGAATATATTTAAACAACCTTTGATACTAATTGTTGGTCAGAGTGGATACTCAAGAGGGGGGGGGGGGGTGAATTAAGTTCCAATTAAAATTTCTGTTTTAAAACTTTGTCTTAAAAACCCCCAAATAAAATACTAAATGAAACTGTAGTGAATTTATATCAAAGTAAAGGTTCTGTTGGGTTCTCAAGGGATTGATTATTTCCCAGTTAATCAAAACAGAAAGGTTGATTAACTTTTGAAACCAACATACTGATTTACAACTAATATAAACACTTGCGAATTTAATTATCAAAGTGACTTTAAAACAGTTTTGGTTTTAAAGTAATTAGCAGCATAATAAAAGAATAACTTTGAAAGATATAGCACAAAAGATATAACCAAGAGGTTTAGTCTCAAGACGAGACTTAGTCTTCTCAACAATTTGTATAAATTTGATCCACACCCTGGATGGGGGTTCACAACAGTTTACAACTGTCTAGGTCCAAGACCTCTACCGCTGTTATTCATGGGAAACAAAACAACAGCAACAAGCTATCCAGGTCACACATGACCTCTACCACTATATCAGTGGGAAATAAAAGATGTAAGAGTTTGAGTGAGGATTTACAGATCCTCCAGTTAAAGTACAGGAGACAGTGTGTGTGTTAAATACTACAGATAACACACACTGCTCAAAATGTGAAATAATGAATCACAGAGTAGAGATGTAGAGTTTAGAAATGGCTCTAGTGATTGCAGTGAAGCTTTGGACTCCTTGAGTTTGATTAGAGATGATTCTGGGTCCTCTTCTAGTTTTTTTTCTGAAAAACATAGTGTCGTCTGCTTGGCATCCAGATTCAGAGATAGTGAGAAATGTAGTGGATGAAGTTCTTCAATGTCCTCATGAATGTAAAAAACTCTTCTTGAGTAAGATTGAGTGTGTATGAGGTTCTGTGTCTTCTACAACTATCTCATCCACCACTCTTTTCACTCATATATGTTTCGTCATTGTTGCACCAGTGTTTTTTCACCAGCAGGGACTTCTTGTATTTATGGAATGAGCTCCAGTAAAAGAAATGATTTCTTTTTGTAGGTACGAGGTACGGTTCCCTGACATCCAACAACATCTGTTTATGAAAATCGGTGAGTCAAGTGATCATTAGGTCATCAACATCAGCATCGGTGAGACATCTTCGGTGACTCAGATGATCAACATTGGTGTGTCATGATTGGTGACTCATTTGATCTGGATCGGTGTGTCATATTCGGTGGCTCATTTGATCAGCTTCGGTGAGACATCTTCGGTGACTCAGATGATCAGCATCAGTGTGTCATGATCGATGGCTCATTTTAGCATCATCGGTGAGACATCTTCGGTGACTCAGATGATCAACATCGGTGTGTCATGATCAGTGACTCATTTGATCAGCATCAGTGAGACATCTTCGGTGACTCAGATGACCAGCATCAGTGTGTCATGATCAGTGACTCATTTGATCATCATCGTTGATACATCTTCGGTGACTCAGATGATCAGCATCGGTGTGTCATGATCGGTGAATCATTTGATCAGCATCGGTGAGACATCTTCAGTGACTCAGATGATCAGCATCGGTGTGACCGTTGTCCTTTGATATGGATCGGTGAGACCATTGTCCTTCAATATGGATCGGTGAGACCGTTGTCTGTTTGATCCAGAGGACTTCCAGAATACTTGTAAATCAATAACAAAGAGATAAAAATATGATCCAACCAATACACACAGATTCACTAAGATATTGTGATTATGTATATGAGAAATCCAACCGGATTAAGTAATCGATGATTTGTGATTATTAAAACAGCAATCATAGGAAGAATTCAACAATCTTCCAGAGGGATCAACAGGAATATAATGAAAAATTAATAATAATGCATGTGCACTATTTCATGAAGCCTATCATTGACTTGGATATTTTTAAATCCAATACATAAACTAGTAATACCCACCATATTTTTTGATGCAATTTTTCAATGATGAACTTATGCAATTTTGTTTAAATATCTTTGATATGTCACGACCCCCTCCCCTCAACTGGTACCCATCCTTGGTTAGAAGTGAATTTTTGTATGACCCATAAGTCCTACATCAAATAGAACATGAATTATTGACTAACAATGAGGGTATAATGTATGCATATATGAGAGTCATACCCTCTAAATTCTCATGATTTTTTTGGAACCACCAATAAACTATAAAATAATAGATAATAAAACAATCCAATCCTAATATATGAAATTTCATAAAAATATAAATCCCATTGTAAAATATACCTCATAAAATCCTAGGGTGTCAACCATGAACATCTTCAACTCATAAACAATCTCCATGAGATAGTATCTCCAAGCTTGATCCCTGACTCCCACTTATAAACCTAAAAAATAGTTTTTTCATATATAGGGGTGAGAATATAAGTAATCTCAGAATTATCCTCCCTAAAAACGCTCTTTAAAATGTTGAAGAATCCTACTAATGATTCAATGAATAAATAAAGAAATCAACTCATCATAAAAATAAGTTAAACTACATTCCCATCTCCATCAAGGCTCACTCACCAAGAAATGCAATGATGTAAGTAATATAATAACGAAGCTTGTATATAAGAGGGGTACCCTATTACCAATTTGCAACTGAAATAGTCACCCAAAACCCTAATGTATTACATCATGGTTCTCCCATATCCTCTATAAGTCAAGTTGCAAACCCATAAAAATATATCACAACTATATCCACATAATCACAACCACATAACCACCACACCCTATAGTTGTATAGTAATACTAAGATCCATCACAACTTGTGTAAATATTTACTTCACCTTAAGTATTTATATACTACGTATATGTATCAATATTGAAACCATATTCTATTATGGTCACGATACGGTATATTATTAACTATAATCCACCACAAAATGATTATATATGTAGGATATAACTGATATCCATTAAAAACTATATGAGAACATATCCTCTAACAATATTACCCTACAACACAAATATAACTATATACAATCTATGTATAGAAGAAAGAGTGGGATAGGGGGATTAGTCTACCATTTTTAACCTTAACAAACTAGATGTTAGGAAACACCCAGAATCCAAGGAAAAAATGGACATTAATCATCCCCATCGAATTGGGTGGTATAGGATAATAAATAATTAAACATAATGATATATATAACATAAAACCACTCTAGGGGAAACTACCTAATACTCAATTAATTATATACATAACATTCTATATGAAAACTTATCTATCATCACTAAGGACTAACTTATTGGTACACAAGCATCAAGGTTCAATGTTCAGTTAAAATTCATTAGGAATTATCCACTAATCATCTAATAGTATTTTTAAATTAATTCTAATATGTTTATTCATTAATCTTCCAAATCCATGGTGTCTCTAGAATTATAATTTCTACTTTAATTTATTTATATTCAAGTGTTTCATCATCATCATTAATTATAGAGAACTATTTCCATTCATATGTTTCATCAATTAATTATCATTACATAATACCGGGCATTAAGAGACATGATTTTCTATATCTAGGAAGAATGTCCCCAAAGGTGAATAAATAATATATAAACATTTTGGGAAAAAATCCCTCAAGGTAACATTGCAGCATTTTTGGGTTGATTGTGTTTGTTGACAAAGATGGTTTCCATGGCGAATTGTCGAGTTCCAGAGATGTTGTTGACAATCAAAGTTTAAAAAGAACCATGAAAAAGGAATGGATGATATGGAGGTGGTACAAAAAGAACAGATACAAGGTGGCGCCATTTTTTACTATTTGCCAAATTTTTGTGGTCCAAAATTTGGAGTTTGGTGAGCATTGTGAAAAGTGGATATCCTTGAAGATATCAACAAAATATGGAAAAGGCATGAGTTTTGTGAAGGTTGGATTCATGGTTTGGATTTCACGAAGATCATAAGAATGTTTACGGTGATGCTTCACGATTACGATGAGCTTTTTGAACAGGAAAATTGAAGAGCATTATGGTGGAGAAGGGCTTCACGAGTGGTACTTCACGGTGAAGGTGCGAAGTAAATGACAGAATGCTTCATGATTATGATGAACTCCATGATCGGAAGATTGCTGCGATGCTTTGTGATTTTGACATAATTTCACTAGAAATTTCAGAGCTTCGCGATTTGAGATGACGTGGTGTTGAATTCGCATTGAAGGTTCAAGGGTTGGTGGAATCGCCTATAAATACACCTTTACCCCCTCGAGCAGGGAACATAGAGTTTTCAAAAAAAATTATTTTCTCTCGGCTCACGAAGGTGGTTCGCGAAGGCAGTGTTCTTCTCGAAAGAAGAGCTTCACGACGGCTAATATAGCTCCGCGAAAGATGCGGGATCCACATTGGCTTAGTGAGATTCATGAGGGAAGTATCTCTATGATGACTTGAGCTTCGCGAGTGTGCTTCACGACTTCACAATAGTTCTTTTCGAGAGTGCTTCACGAAAAGGCAGGAGCTTCGCGAAGGCTTGTTTGAGATTTGTGAAATTGGGAGCCTCACGAAGTAGGGTGCTTTTCAAAGATGTTTCCAAAGTGAGTTGCCCAGTGTTCAGTGGAAAAGGAGTATTCATCATTGGATGAACTTTGAACTTCAATAGAGAATCTACGTACAGTGTAGGATGCATTCATTAGTGGTAATTAAGAGACCTACAGGTCTATAAACTGTCAGTCAATATTCTGAAGAAGCATTGATCTCACTTCAGTTGAGAGAGTAGTGAGTTCTCAAATTGTGAGTGGTCGTAAACTAGGAGGGATAGTGAGTCCGCTTCAAACTTGTAAACAGTAGTTCACTTATAGTGGAATTGGTACACTGACACACTACCGGTGTATACTCCTTGGATGTAGCCCAGTGAGGGTGAACCAAGTAAAAATCGTTGTGTCCTGTACATGCTTTAAGGTTTGTTCATACTCTACATCAGGAAGGAGAGAGAAGATGGTTTTTTCTAACAGAAAAACAAGATCTAAAGGGGCATTCATTTTAATCTTTTATACCCTGATTCACCCCTCCTCTCAGGGTATCTAGCTAAGTGGACCTAACAAAAATAATACAGCTAATACTAATCAAGTAAAAATATTTATAAATTAAACATGACTCTCAACCCAAGTTGTCAATCATTTCTGACACTTTTCCACAATATCACCTTCATTCCATCATCATCCCATCAAGTAAACACCAAAAACTAATATAACACAATTCAATTCCATTCCAACTATAATATATTTAAAATAAAATCATAACAAGTCTTTATATATTTTAAAATATATCAATAGAAACATACGTATTTCTAGTGTCATTATTATCAATGAGCAAATAATAATGTTATATTTTATACATGAAAAATATTACCAACACGTTTGAGCATATTTACCCTTTAAATTTAAACTCTAAAAGCATTATTTTACTTTACATTCTTGATTTATATAATTATTTGTGAACAAACATCAAAAAACATAATTCATATTTTAATAGTGCCATTATCGGTGATGAATATTATAATAGATGTAAATAATTTTTTTAATACCATCTTCTGTAATTTTTTGGAAATAGTAATTTTAATTCATTAATTATTCTCCTTATATTTCAATATTTAAAATACATATTTATAATTTAATAACATAACTTAAATATTAAAAACATAATAATAAAGTATCAATTAAATAACATCTCAATATCAAAAAAATAAATATTATCATATGAAGCTACACAACCACCCCTTAATCTATTTTATTACTAGATTATTATATTGTTAGGTTAAATATAATATTTATCAAATAAGAAAATAAAAAATGATTATTCTACACTTACACATAAAATAAAGAGATGTTTAAAAATCCCCTATATCAATGCGAATCCTCTACGGTTCATTTCACATGAACATAGAAGAAGGGAGTGGTCCACAACCTACTGTACACAAGATGAAAGAGAGGAAAGAGGTTCACAACAATGGGTTCCTATAAGAAAAAAAAGGTACAAAATATACCAATAAACCAAATCTAAAACTAGAAATAAGTGTTAACTGGTGATACATCTTTAACATATAAGAAGAGAGAGAAAACTTGGAATAAGAATAACTCATCAAGTATCACCCAACGGTTGATCAATGGTAGGAATGATCAAAAGGTAACTCACAAAAACTCATGGGATATTTTCACATTGTCCAAGTTCAAGGTAATCCAATAAAAGAATAAAATATTTTTAAGTGTCACTCTAAAAAAAAGAGGCATATATTCATGGATCACACTTCCTAGATGCATCCTAGTGAATAAACAAACGACTCTTAATTCCATTTATTCTAGTTGTGATATTATATTCTTAATAAATTTTAATTTCAATAAATTTATGGATTAAAATCATAAGGTATAAGATTCCCCATAAAATAATATTTATTCTCATGTTATTAATTTTTTATTTCCTTTTCAAAATCGTAAAATATGTTTTTATATAATGAAATCCCATTTAATTTATAAAACGAGATTTAAATTAAAACTAAAGAAATTTAGAAGTTTCGTAAAGGAATAGAGTTGTATGAAATGTATATATAAATATATACAATAAGTAATATATATATATATATACATATATAATATGTAATATATATATATATATATTATGTAATATATTTTATATTTTTAAAATTATTTACTTGTGAAATACTTAATTCATAAAAAAATATAGATGACATATAATAAATATATAGAAGATATGTAATATAATTTATTTGTAGAAGATATATAAAATCAATGTGTAATATATTTTAAATCAATAAATAAGAAATTTTTGTTAATTTTTAATATAAATAAATCAATATTTAAGAATTTATTTTCGTACATAAGTTTTTTATTAGATATGTAATATATAATTTACAGAAAATATTAAAAAAGTAATTGCTTCAAAAATATATTTATTATATAAAATTTGAAAATCATACATAATATGTAACACTTAGCAAAATTTGGAAACAATAATTTAACCCAAAAATTTATTGAATTAAATAAAATAAACAAAAACCTTCCCAATCCCTTGAAACTAATAGAAAATATACTAGGACTCCCTCAACACTTGATAAATAAAAAAGGAATGGATTCAAAATATATAGACCCTTACATCAGATATATCTTGATTGATTCTCATCTTTGAGAGTCAGAAAATAAAAACCCAAGATAAAATGTAATAAAAACATTGATAAACACATCTTGAGATACCTCTCAAATAGGTATCCTATTATAATAAGATCATAACATAAGGAATGAACTGAAATTACATAGCATAATTAATAATTATATCAAGAAATAAAGAGTCATACATATTATCCCAATAAAATAAATAATAAAAAACTTAGGATATTAAGCATTAATTTTAAACTCACATTCCAAAGTACACTATTTTGAACCACTATATCTCTAAAGGAAATGAATCAGGGAATAACATGATCAAACCATACCTTCTCCTAAAGGTCATGAATCTTAATAGGTCATTACTTAAATGCCGCATCAACCTCAAATTCCAATTCAAACCAATAAAATTAAATGGGAGCCATCATGAATATACCAACAAAGATGCAACATAAGGAATACATTATGGATCATGTTCATCTATAGGGGTCGTTCTAATTGATATGAAACTTCACTAATTCTCTTTAACACCTTAAATAAACAAAAAAATCTTTAAGAAAGCATACTACCATGAACAAAACTCCTATTCCCATGATTATAGGATACCTTTAGGTAAAGATAATCTATTACATCAAATTCTAGAGGCCTCTTCCTATCATTATCATAGGACTTATAATAATCCTGTGATGCCTTCATCTACTCAAAAATCATATGAACCTTGTCTTTTATGATATGCACTAATTATATGATAATTGTTGAATATTTGGGCTCAATCCAACATAATTAATATTTTCAAGGTTGTCCATGCAGTGTTTTGAAGGGAGCCATTCCAATGGTTTTGTAATAGCTATTATTATAAGTGAAATCAACCGATGGCTTGTAATTCACCCATGAGCCTCCAAAATGTAGAATGCATAAAAAACATGTCTTCTGAAGTCTAGATATTAAACTTTATTTGATTTTATTTTTGTCAATGGAAAGATATGATGAGGAATAACTAATATTTAAAATCATTCTAGATACCTCTATATACTTAAGAGGTAAAATTGGGATCTTGTTCGAAGACGATCATCATCATAACCCCATAGATACTCACAATCACATCCAAATTTGTCTTTACCAAGATATCCAAAGACTTCAAATCATAAATTAATTGATAATAGCATGAAAAGAATACATCTAGTCTATGTTGAGAGATGTCATATGGATATATTGAAAAACACATGAAATCCTTTGAAGAGGAATGTTTTCCCAACATTAGATCACAATCCCAATATATATCATGAATGATAACATGGCCTCTAACCTTCATAATAAATACCAAGGACACTAGCATCCTCTAAAACTCATTTCCTAAAGCCTGGACTATGGCAGGTGCAATGAAGGACTACATAGCATTTGAATCAAACAAGGAATACACCATAGTAGAATATAAATAGATGATACCTCACATGAAATTTGGATCACCAGACATTGGAAAATATAATCCACATAGCTGATAGTTAAATTCAGCATAAGATCTCAATCCCTACTGGTGTCCACCTACAAGGACACACTCTACTCTATGAGTAATGGGAAATTATAGGGTTATCCTAATCCCAGTACATATTCTCACTGTAGTCCAATACCTAGACCACCCTGATATCATTGGTACTTCCTAAGTTAATATTGTTTTAATGAATTTAATTGTAGAGGGAATATATATTTATTCTAACTACTAAGTAAATTTGGACACTCTAGTTTTCGTTGTCCATGAACTCCATAGAAAAAAAAACTACATGCGATTTCCTAATATAGGATTGATTACTATCCCTTTAATGAATCTAGTTAAATAAGGATGAAACTAAAACCTTACTATATGAAACTATGAATGACTAGGAAATGGGAAATATTTATAAATAGATATCCATTATGAAGATTACTAACAACTCCCTTACATTGTTGGACTAATCCAAGACAATATCCTCTCTATAACCTCTATATTCTCTAGCACCTTAAAAAATGTCAGTAATGTGAACAGTGTGACCTAGGGCTTGGTCTTTAGATGTAGAGCTTCCTTAAAATGACTTTCTATGGCCTCCTCATTAGGAAGTGATAAGAAATATATCATAAATGTTAAGTGAATACCAAACACCTTCATTCTAGAACTCCCATGGCGGACAACAATCATCTATTTCCAATGTGTTTCCTTTATAGTTTAAGAGATAAACTCATCTTAGAGTGGATTTTAAATATTATACCATGATATTTAAGAATACTCTTGATAAATAAGGAATATAATACACCATTTATGGGTATCACTATATAACATACTAAAATATAAGAGAATCTAGTTCCATCTCCTGAAATGGGTCAGCCCAAATGAAATCCCTATATCCTTAAACCATGCCTTGGTCTATTGGTTAAAAATAGAGAACTCATACTTAGGTAGGTTCTAACACTAAAAATCATTAAACATATCCCTCTAAGTGTCATCTTCATTGACTTAAATTCTATTTTGATCTGGTTTTATATCCAACTAAACCTCTCTGGCACTAGCCGGATAGAGATGTCGACTTGGATCCATACCCAAAAATAAAAAATAATTCAGGACACTCTAAATCTAGAATATTGAATACCTAAGATTAATTAATTATGATTATCCTAATACCAATTATTTACCTAATTCAAAAATAGATACAAATAATCTTGATACATGATCCTCATGTAGGTCTCTATCTTGCAAGAAACATCAATTCACTTAATACATTTAGTAAACTTGAGGTCCTTGCATTAGATCACAAGCCCCCACTAAAATCCCATGTTATAGTGAGTAAAAATTTCTTACATGATGTACTATATTCAACTAACATTGTTTCCTTACCAACCCATGAAATCCTCACATGTTTCCAACCCAAATACTTATCTTCTTTCTCAACCAAATTCTTTCATACAACTTTTTCATGACCTACCAACCCAAATGGTACCCTTCCTAGATTAGTAGTCAATTCATGTGTGACCCAAGAATCCTACCTACAATAGTCCATGGGTTGATGACTAGAATCTAGTGTATAATGTATAAATATATGAGATTCATTACCCTCTAAATTCCCATGAAAATGTAATTTATCACCAATCAACTACATAATAATAGTTCAATAAACAAAATCCAATCCTAGTAGATGAAATATCATATAATTGAAAAACTAAAAGTAAAATATACCAAATAAACTCTTACAATAGCAATAAAAACACCCACAATTCAAGAAGAAACACCATGATATAGTATTTCCCAACATAATTATTGACTACCTCTTGTTGACATGAAAAATATTTATATATATAAAGGTGAAAAAAATGTATACTCAATAGGATCCTTTTTAAAACCTCTCATTAAATCCTGAAATATGTATACTAAATCCCTAGTGAATAAATTGATAAATCAACTCATCACCCAGATCATGTAAATAGTATTCCCATCCTCACTAAGGATTAATCTCTATGTAAAAAATAAAATAAAGAAAAACAACAATGTATCATTGGTATATGAAGGGCACCCCGCTACCAATTTTATACTAAAAAAGTCACCCTAAACCCCGATGACTTACATCCTTGTGCTCCCATTCCCTCTATAAGTCATGTTGTACACTGATGAAAATATATTATAACCACATCTATATATACATATCCATATCACGATAACAACATAAAAAAATAGTAAAATTTAAATCCATCACAACCTATATAAATATTCACTTCACCATATATTTGTAGATTCCATGTACACATATATATAGTAACCATAATAAATTAAAACCCCAATATAGTATATTATATAACATAAAGTTTCCATAACTCTCAAATAAATTTATGTTAAAAATAAGTTTCATTAAAACCCATATTAAAACATATCCTATAATAGTTAGACAACACAACGAAGATATTTCTATATACACTCTACATATTAAAGAAAGAGAGGGGCATGGGGAGTAGTCATCCATCTGTAACCTTTACAACCTATATATTGGGAAGTAATTAGAACACAAGAAGAATATGGTCATCTATTTACCTAATTGACTCTGGTGATAGAGTGTAATAAATTATAGAACATAATGATTTATATAACACACAACAATTCTAGGGGAAACTTCCTAATATTATAATCATTCTATAGATAACTCCCCACATGAAAATCAAGTTATCATCACTAAGGAATAACTTATAGGTATATTGGAATCATGGTTCAATTTTCACTTAACATTAATTATGAATCATCCACCAATCATTTAATAGTTTTACACAATTAATTCCAGTATGTTTATTTCTTAATATTTTAAAGATAAGGTGTCACTGATGATATAATTATTGATTTCATTTACTCATATTCAAGTATGTTATCATCATCATCTTTAATAATCTAGAACTATTCTAATTCATTTATTTTATTAATTAATTATCATTATGAAATTCTAGGAACTAAGAGAAATTATTTTCTATATATAAAGAAATAGGATCAAATAGAATGAATAATAAATAGAAAGCATAAATCTAATATTAATCAAGAAATAAAAATTTATAATTAAACCTATCTCTCAATCCAATCCATCCATCATTCTCAACACTTCTCCAAAACACCCTCTTAATTCATTTATCTTTACATCAAACTACCACCAAAAAATAATATAACATAACTCCTTTCTATTCCAACTATAAAAAAGTTTCAAATAAAGTCATATAAAGGGTTTAAATATTTTAAAATATATAAATGTAAGAAAATATATTTTCAGAAACATTACTTATCAATGAATAGAAAATAATGATATACTATAAGCATAAAAATATTATTAACATGCCTGAATGGAATTTTCCTTTAGTTTTTAATTCTAGAATCATTGCACTACTTTAGATTCTTGATTTAGATAGTTATTTTTAAACAAAAATCAGAAAAAATAATTAATCAAATAAGAAAATAAAGAATGATTATTCCATAGTTATATATAAAATAAAAATAAGTTTAAGAGTCACCTACTTCAATATGAGGATTTGATGGTTTATAATATAGGAACAAGAAGAAAGGGACATGTTTATAACATATTTCACACAAGATAAAAGTGAGGAATGAGGTTAAAAAAAAACAGGTTCATTCATGAAAATCCTAGGGAAAGATATCAACCATTAATCCATATCTCAAAATAGTAAAAAATGTTAATTGTTTCCATGGATTAATCCTGGAAGAAGAGAGAGAAAATATGGAGGAAGAAGAACTCATCAGGTATCACCTAGTGATTGATCAATGTTGAGACTGATCATAAGGGAACTCTAAAAAACTCAAGGGATGTTTTCTTATCATCTAAGTTAAAGGGAAACTCAAGAAGGAATCAATGAAATATTATTGACAGTCTAAGTAAAATGTAAGTAGAAATTCCTGGATGGCATAAAATGGACATGTACCGTTAAAAAAATAGATAAATTTGAATTCCATTTAATCTAGGTACAATATTCTTTTATTAATTGAAATAATTTTCTTTAAATTAATTTATTGCAATCATATGGTAGAATTTATCCCATAATAGTATATTTATTATCACTTTTTAATTAGTTAATTCCTTGTATAAACCATAAAACATTCTCTTAGCCAATAAAATACTATTTAATTGGTAGAATATGATTTAAATTAAATATGTAAAAATTACAAAGACTAATGAAGGTATAGATAAGTATGAAATATATATATATATATATATATATATATTCATAATATGAAATATATATATAATACATTATATGTTTTATTTGTGTAATACAATTTACTTATGAAAAGCTAAATGTGATACAAAATATAGATTTCACATAATATATATAGAAGATACATGATATAATTTCATTGAATAATATATCTAATATTAATTAATAATATGTTTTAACTTCAATGAAATTCCATGGAAATGATTAGTCTATCTTCCCTGGATATGTTTGGTTTGATGATGCTGGTTTCTCCTGCTTGATTCGGTCTGCTTCATAGAAATTCTGTTTTGAAGGGACCTTGATTTCTTGTCTGCTCTTGCTGCATAGCTTCGGATGGTTGGATCAACTGGAGACACCCCCTGCATCTGCATAAAGCCGGGATGGCTCTCTCTTCTAGACTGCTCCAGCTGTAGCCTTTCTGTTTTCATGCTCCTGGAATACTGGTGGATGAATCCTCAGTATTTATTTCCTTGAGCCCTATGATGTTGTATTCCAGTTCTGATGTCTGCTGCTATCCGCCTGCTTTATAAGCCTATGCTGCTGTCCTTGCCTGCTTTTGGTGTTTGGCATCTCATGCTAGATGTTCCGGCGGGTTTGAGCACCTGGAGCCCCCCCTGCATCATCTTCCGTTGGAGTCCCACCTCTTCTGAAGACCCTGCCAGTGGTTCTTCACCTTGGGGCCCTGGATCATGCTCGGTTGCTGCTCCTTGGCATGTGGGATCTGCTGTCTTCTACAAGATACAGAACTGCCTGCCTTTCTCGTGATTCTTTGACATACTTGCAGCAGGTCTGAAATTTCATTCTCCTTGGTTTTCAATGTATGTTTTTTTTGGTTTCATTAACTTTCCGAGGGTGTAAGATCATTACACCTCGAGATTGCCATGTACGCCTTTTTATTTAATAAATTTCTTGGACATGAACTGGGAAACTAGTTCATGTCAACTTGATATATTTCAGTGTAAAAAATTATAATGATAATGTGTATGAAATCAAATTATTATATAAAAATTTAAACTCATATGTAACATACAAAAATTTTACAAAATTTGGAAGATATAATAAATCAAAATAATTATAAAATCAACTAAAATCAACATAATCCTTCCCAACCCTTCGAACTAGTAGAAAAAAGACAAGGACTCCCTCAACACCTAAGAAATGAAGAAATGGGTTATGAGAAACACATGATCTTACAGTAAATTTTTGTATATTTATTTTATGGTGATAAAAGTGAAAATTATATTAAGGTTATATATTTTATCCTTAGAAAAAATTTACAATAGAAAGTGGTTCAAGGAAGAAGGGATTAAGTGAATGCACTTTCACCTCAATAAGATATGGTCTCTCAAGTGGAAGGTATTTATGGAAAAATTATATATTAGATGCGTAAAAACTAACCCAACATTGTGCAATGATATTTTTGTGTAATACATGAAAATAATGATTCTAATTGCATGAATTTTAATGGATGATGTCAGTTTCTTGAGATATAGTGGAAGAAAACTAATGAAACCTATCCCTTTTCCAATACATATAATTTGGGGTGGGAAAAACATCCTGAATTATATTGAAAGGTTCATGAAGTTTATAAACCATTTAAATTACATGGATTTTATCCTCAAATTAATACTAAATTTAAAGAAATGACCATCTAATCTCATAAGTTTCATAGAGGAAATAATGAAACAATTCATGACTAATATAGAGGAGAAAATAAAGGAAGTTTTGAAATATAATCAATATATATAATGATATAATCAACTAATTATACATACTCTTAAAGATAAAGTATATCAACTTGTAAAAATAATGTTAGAATTGGATAAAGGAAAACATCGAAGTAAGACAAAAGTGAATCTAAGGGAAAACATCATGAAAATGACTACCCATAGTTACTTACATACCGAATCATAATCAAAGGTTCCAAATTTTTTTTCTTATGGTATGATAAATGAAGACAAATATATAGAACATTAATATAATTATTAAGAAATATTGTGTAGTTGAGGGATTACCTAATTTGTAATTTTACCCCATAATCTTCCATGAAACCCATGATGAAATATAGGAAAAGGTGAACTATCGTGGAACTATATTAGTATTGTAGAATTATATTAGTGTTTGTACTATAACATAGTACTATAGAAATGGTATTATTAATATTAAATGTTATTTTGAGCCAAATATGTAGTCTTTCAGGCCATAGAGCCTCTGGGCCATCAAATGCATTTATACCACTGGGCCTATGAACTATCATAGTGATACACATCAGCAAACATCTAAGTGGTATAATATGACATGGAGAATGGTATTAAATGACTTGTAAGATAGTGTGTCATGGAAATAAAAAAGAATAATTAGGTGGGAAGATCAAATGATATATTGGTTCATTGTAAATTAACATCCATATTTCTACCCAATAAGATTTCCAATATGGGAAAGAGGGGTGACACACTACGATGTGACAGAGGGAAGAATGACATAAGGGTTACTGGTGGGGGGTTGGTGTGGCATGTTGACTAGTGAATCTATCATGTTTACTAGTGACATTTCTACCTGTGTGACTAGGAATATGATGAGACGCAACTGATAGATGATAGAACATGATTATAAAAAGGTTTCACAAGGTGAGTGGATCGAAAGAGTGATGTGTGAAATGAAAATTATTAGTTGTTTCTCAACCCACATAGATTTATAATGTGTAAAAGAGGGGTAACCTGCTATAAGGTGATATAGAAACCTAATTCCATGGTTCTGGAAAAGGGGTGGTGAGGCTTAAAGATTGGTTACATGGATTAATTCTTGGATACTCATTTGGGACTTCAGATAATATTCTTTAGGGTCCTTTGAGAAACATTTAGTTTGTACTTAAAAATATCATGGACATGGACCTTTGGGCTAGAAATATGAAATAAAAATAGGTCCAGTGGGTTCTTACCATTCCTTGAGTGGAGGGATGAAGCTTGACTTATTCGGGTTCCTAGGTGTGTATGTTTTTTATGGTTTGTAATCCACACTACCTAATATAGATGAAGTATTAATGTCAATATATATTAGGTGATTAATGAACTATGTAACTATAAGATCAACATACCCAATGTATTGGAGAGAAATTTGAATTTTAAGAGAGTATAATTGAGACACGAATTTGAAATTTTATTGTCCATATATTCTACTATCTATATAATATGGGAATAATTGGAGTTTTCATGTGCATAATCAAATGAATAGTTTGATGATTTGATAAGATGATAAGAACTATAGGATGATGAGATATATAAAGGAAGGTATACACATCTATGTGATATAATTATAGAATAATGAAGGTTCCTGGTTATATATGAATCAAAGGAAGATGATGGAATGAATCACTTAGCTCATGGAGATGATAAATTCAAAGATATAAGTTTAGGGCAATCTATTAGAGGTTGAATAACATATTGAATTTTATAAATCTATGCATAAGAAGGAATTTTGGTTGTGAACTCTAATGAGAATTCATTCTGGTGGTATAAGAATAAAGGATACTATATAAATTGATTAACACACCTAGATGATGAAGAGTTTAAACAACTGATTTTGTATAAATATGATAAAGGAAAATAATTAATTGATAATTTATTGAAGAAATATATTTAAAGAAGATAATGAAGAATTGATTATGATTGAGGTAGTTGAGGATTTATTTAAACACTTATTTTCCACTTGTATTAAATAATAAAAAATAGGTTATTGGATACCTCAAATACTTTTGGAATCATTATAATACGATGAATGTTGTTTTGAAGAAGTCCAGGAACAATTTGAGTTGAATTAAAGTTTCTAAAGAAGTTTTGAGAAGGTTGGATAGGGCTTTAAAAATTATGAGTTCATATGTAATTTTAACACCTCAAGATTTTATTATATATTTTTTTCAAATAAATTTAATTTCTTTGATAGTTGGCATTACACACAACACTGATTTTAAAAAAACCATGATATAAAAATAAAATATTATTTAATGTGATAGTTATAACCTAGCACTTAAATTGGTGGGTATTAATATGATCAAATAATTTATGAAATACATATAAAGGTATTAATAAATTATTAGAAAATAATAACACATTTTTTAGTAAAGTTGTTTTATTCTTTAAAAATATGTTTTCTTCATTTTTCTATTTATTTTGTGAGAAAATATTATGATTAATTTCTATAAATTTTAAAATTTTTATAAAATGAACAACATTTTTGAAATCAGAATACTAAATATAATGATCCTGGACCCAATAGCCTGGAGATGAGGTCTTCTTTATTGCATTTGAATAGATATAAGGAATCACATCCCAAAGGACTGAACTCTTTATCAATTTTAGAGACCCAAACTACATACATGATTCCCATTTTACATTGGGAAAAGAAAATAAAGAATAAAAAAGTAAAATATCAGAATCCATGAAACTTATTCCAATAATTCATCTCCATATCCTAAGTAAAGGAAAAAGTCAGGGCGATATCAAACGCTCAACAAGGTTTAAGTATAGTAGAAGCTATCATGAATCAATAAGCACAATCAACATAGAAATATAGATAACTAAACACAAATTCCATTCAGATAACTTGAATATCATGTTTAGGTAAGTAAGAATCAATATGTAAAGGAAAATAACTAGAAACACTTTCCATTTAATCAATAAACTGATAATGAAATAAATCCATAGATAATGTCATAATGAAAATCTCAAGGATAATAATAAAAATTGAAATCTCAATGAAAGAAATTATAAATTATTGGACTCTATATTTCCTAGGTAGATGATACCTTTATCATAAAGATATATCCTCAAGGAAGTTTGAAAAATATAGGTACAAACTAATACATTTTTTCCAGCTATATATATATACTATCAAGATCTATCCTCAAGACAATTTAAAACATCTAGGAAAAAATGCATAGTGTTTGGACAACTGATTTTGTATCATGAGACTACTAATGAATCGAGAGGATTGAATTAACCAGTCCCCAAACCATGTATTTTATTTCTAAATCATTATTCATATATCAAAAATCCAATTTAATTACTCAACAATCTTTCTTATCATAAGGCATCTTTATTGATTAAAGGATACATATTTATCAATATTTCCCCAATTAATCAAATAAATTTCAAAGTAAACACTATATATAAAAATTATATAAATTTTAGTAAATAATAATATCCATCACACAATAATATGGATATTTAAGATAAATGTAATTTCCAATGAAAAATTATTACAATAATGTGGTTGCTTCAAGAGAAAGTTAACAATCACAAAAGAAAGTGAAATTTCACAGTAACTTTTACCGCTTGATAATTTTCAAGTAAAATCTCCTTGGATGAAATAATTCTAATTAAAACTTAAAATATCCTGAATAATGAATTATTCATGATATTACATGTCTAAGGTTCAGTATATACACCATATAAAATAAAGTTGGTGAATAACATTATAATATTCCCCTCTGAAATTAAATTGAGGTGAAATTTGTTACCTTATGCTTCCTTTTGGTTGTACATATTAAAACCTCCTATATAGTGGTTGTAAACATGTTATTAACTTATAATATAACTATATTAATATTTATAATATTATATATGATCCTTTTATGACATTATATAGCATGTTCATTAATAATATTTAATTATTTTCATTGTTTCGGGTGTTAATTGCCTTGTTTTCTCATGCTTGATTTATCATGAAAGTTTCAATTCACTTGTATATTATGTAGTTATAACATCCATAGAATAATAATAATGAAATAATTATCATATTTTTTTCATCTTAATTAAAAAACCAATCATTAATGATGTTCACGAAAAGTGAAGTACGTTACAATCATGGAGACAATAGACTGTACACACGCATGAGTAACATTGTCCATTTTTCAATGATCATTATGGAAAGGGTGTAAGTAATATTTTATCTTTATATAATTTTTATAATCTCATATATAATTTTTTTTTCGTTATGTATACTTATATATTTCATTCATGTGGTGTGGTGATGAAAAGGGATTCACATCTCTTCGTGAAGGCGGAATTCCAAACGTACATGAACGATGTTATAATTTTTAAGTGTAAAAATATAAAAAGATATATTATCATTAAAGAATTATTAATATTTCAATAATATAATTATAATTTCATTAATATAACATTTAATCATTATCATTATTACTTATCACCTTCCAAGTAGAGCAGTAGTGAAATACAAATCACATTGATTCACAAGAGACTGTCCACCATACACACGAGCGACGTTATCATGTCTCCTACATAATGGAAAGTAGAGAGTTACATATTATATAATAAATCCATAGGTATAATTATGTTGTATATATATATATTATATATACCAAATATCCATCATAATACCCAACCTTGAGTGGTGGTAATGGAAAAAAATGACATTGTTTCTTGAGGAGGTAGTCCGTCGTACACATGAACGATGAATTCGTAACCCATTTGATGGAAGTGGTGATAGTATTAGGTAATACCATTAAAATAAAAACAACTAATTATATGTAATAAAACGAGGTTATTATATTATAATGTTTTAATAAAAATTGAAGGAGGTGGATAAAGAAGTAAAATAAAGACACTCATTGAAGACTATTATCTCTTCTTCGAGTATTCACCTTAGTTTTGAACTAAATCATTCATATATTGAATTTATTAATAAAATAATTCTTCTAGGATTATGGGAGGTAATTTTTAATGTGATTTTGGTAGGTATTTTTCTAACCAAATTGGTTTTAATGTGTGAATGAAGTTAGGGGAGTGAGTTCCCTTTTATAATTGAGGATGAGTGACATTTTTAGATACGCTAAATTATTCACTATTGGGAGGTCTCACTTACCTCATGTGGTTCAAAATTTTATAATTAATGGGATGAAGGGATTATATAGTCGATTCATACCTCTAACAAACATTAAAAGACATGGTTTAAAGATTTTTTCCTTAACTTCTACGTTTCCTTATTTTTACCATTTTGGATTTTCACTATAGTAACTAATATTCTAACCTAGAAAATTTATCCTTTAAGTATAAATTAAAGTTATACTTGTTAAAAACATTAAAAACATTGATTATAAATATGATATCTAATTTATAAAATAAAAATCTTATATTTTTTGAAAATTATTTTTAACACAAGTGCCTATAACACGCAGAGACACCGCTTTAACCTTAACATTGCTAAAAAAGTTTTTTTACAATTTAGGGGTTAATATATTCATTATAAAAGAAAAATTGGTCCATTAATGGAATATAGTTGATATTTATTAACATTCACTAATAATGTTCACAATATATTATTTTTATTCATCTTAAATGATTTAATAAAAATCCATTTGTTATAAAATAACATTATTGTCAATTTTGACATTATTTATTTAATATGAATTTAAAAATATCCATACAATGTTGTAATTATAATATATTATCTTTATACCTATTTAAAATGATATATTTATCTAAAAAAACATTTTAACCCAACAATTCACTCAAATTACTTCACTTTTAATATTTTTTGTATCATTATTTCATTTAATTGTTAACTAAATAATCACTGCAATGACGTTTCATAAAAATTTTAAGTAAATATGCCATCTCTAAAAATAAAAGATAAATTATTATGATAAAAAACTAATTTATATTTCAAAATAATATATATAATCATACCTATGTTTTTTCCCTATTCCAAATATTTATTGATATTAAAAGTAATAAAAGTATCTTTTTTGTCTTCTTCTTTATTTAAATTATTATATGGGTCATATTCAAATGAAAGTGAAAAGGAATTTCCATATTTCATATAATTTTATGTAAAAGGTCTTAATAAACTTATTAAATAAACTTATTAAATAAAATTAATTTAATATTTTAGGTCATTTTAACTCTTATCATTCTAGTTTAACCCCCGGTAAACACATTTTGACCTTAACAACAGTAATTAATCTTTACTGCATTCACTATTCATTTTAGTAAAAAAATATGTTGAAATTATTAGAAATAAGAAATTATTATGATTCCAAATATTGAATCTATTTTTACAAATTCAATTCATATAATTGTAAAATTTTAATGTAAAGTTAATCTTATAGACACGATTAGAAAATGAGTTTTTAAACAGACAAATTTCTAAAGTATAAAAAGTTTGTATGTCTAAATTCAATATAAAAATGATTTCAATGACGTAAATTGGATTAATTGATTTAAAATTTATCAATTTTTTCTTTAAAACCAATTCAAAATATAATATAATATTATAAATAATTTAAATGAAAAAGAAGTTTTGAAATAAAATTTAGAATTTTCACTATTCATCAAAAAATTAAACTTCTAAAAAAAATCCCAAAGATTACCCTAAGAAAATTTTGGTATTCCAATTTCGAAAATTAAGTTTCTTTTTTTAAATAAAATTTCTAATATGTTAAAATTTAATTTTAAAATTAAGTGCGCAAAGTAAAACTAAACTCTCTTTTTTAAACCTAGTGTTGTGTGTATTACAAGCCATTGAAGAAATTGAATTTATTATAAAAGAAATATATTGTAATGTCTTGGGGTTTTACATTATCCCCATCTTAAATGAATATAATCATCTCAATTTAATCTTGATCTTGATAATTAATGGTTTAATATTTTAAAATTCCTTTATTGAAAAACCCACATCATAAAAGAGTTAATAAAACATCCCCTTAATAAGAGATACAGGGAAGTATGAATGTCACATTGAGTAATAACATAAATAGGTTTACAAGTACGAAAAAATAGATGGGAAATGAAAACATAAAAATGTAAGACAATAATAATGCTTGAGGATTAATAAAGAGTGATAGAGATCATTGATCACAATAAATTCGGTGATCTAGAGATGGTTAAAGACCAAAAAACCATAAAACAAATAGTCATAAAAAAGTAATTTATTTCATAAAAAATTATGTTAATAGGATAATTTTTTTTTCAAGATACTTTTCATGAATTTTATGAACTTTCATTTGAATATATACCTACTTGATTTCATTCCATTTCATAAGAATAATCACATCCTTCAGTGTTCCTTGATCAATTTCCAATTAATATATTACTATAAGAAATGAAGATGAATTTTTTATACCCATTGCACTATCATACCACAAGATCCATATTAGAATGAAAAGTGATTCATTTGATCCTTAGTTGTCATTAAAACAAAATGGTTGGAAATATCCAATATGCATAAATCTTTATATAGTTAAGTAATAAGTTAATCTCTAAAACCACATCAAAATTTCAACTTAAATAATTTCATAAATGGTTAAACTTATGACCCTTCCAAAATATTACAATACAAAACTTTTGAAAGATGGTCATTGAATTTACATAATGATCTTATAATTAATCTATTCTAATATAGTTGGTATTAACCAATTTACTTTTTCCATATCAATTATCCATTTATCCCAACATCTATAACATCCTGGATTCGGATTTCACTAAAAGGTGCCTTAAGACCAATTGGCCACATGGCCTCAAATGCATCTCCCTGAATGCTAGAGGATACCGACTAGTAGTGAGGGACTATAATGTGTCTGTGGGGAGACTATGACCTCATTACCAGAGTGTAACATAGTAAAATAAAATAAAATTCAAGTAGTGAAGGTAGTGTAACAGTATGAAAATAGAAAAATGACAGAAATAGATAAATAAATCCAAAAATAATATCGCATATAGATGATGATGATACATGTCATGTCTCTACAAAATAGCCAAAACTGGTACACATGGAAGGTGTATAATACATGTAACAAAAGTACAAAAATACCAAAAAGTATCCAGCTAGCATAATGAGCCTCAGCTTAGCCTTATGCCACCCTGCTCCTAAGAGTAAATCAAGAACCTATAGTAGAGCACTTTCCCTTATCTATACCTACAATAATATAGTATGTTCAGGTACCCATTGGCAGCCTGAATAGGGTTTGAGATACAATCCTGGTAGGAAACCACCAACAGGTCAAGTGCCATCCATCCAATAAATATACAACAATAATAGTGCGAAGGCTATAATAGAATATGTAAGGAAGTAATACAAGTAAACAACCCATAAAGGTCAAGGTTCCCATGGTCACCCATCCCCTTTTACCTGCTTTAGCTGAGTTGATATGTCTCTGAATTAATAGTCAGTCCTCTCTCATTTTATAATCAAGTTAATTTAATCATTAAATAAACTTTAATTAATAAGTATTGAGACCTGGAACATTGCCCGATGCCTCTCATGATGATACATGATCAAGGATGTCTAACCCAGACATTAATAAGATTTAAGTATCTGAACAAATCCACGCTTGATCTTTGGCTTAGAAGACACATAATATAAATTATTTTATTAATTAATCATCTTACAAGACCATCCTATGAATTTCTCATGAGACTACTGGTATTTCTCTGGGTGTGGTATAACATCAACTCCATTCGAGTCCATCCTTGGTGGTCCACTAAGGGAGCCCAAGTGTCACCCATGGCATATATGATCAACTTCCACTTGAGTTATTCCTTGTAAATATATAAGGATTATAAGTGTCACTTGTGTATACAATAGTTAGACCCCACGAGTCTATCCTTGAAAATCCGTATAAGGAGTCCAAGTGTCACTTGGTCATAATAAAGGAAAAAGATAAATGATCCCATCCATGGTGTTCGTATATGAACCCATAAATCACCCAAGGCCTATAAGAATTTAATAAATATAATGTAATTGAATCAAAGTTCATCACCATATTCAATTCAATAAAAACTCATCTCATAAGGTGGCATAAGATATGGCTAATCTTAGAAGAATTACCTCTCAATTACTCACATGAGATTTTTAATATAAGAATAAATTCAATATTAAACAACCAATATTAGGCGTTAAGGAGGGATCCCAATTTACAATGACTGTACAAAATGAAGAATGAATAAATTATGTTTTAAATAAGTATTAAATGAGGATAATTTATTAAATTCACCCAAAATATAGTGCCGCACGGTTTGGATGCATGTTTTTCCAAACCGCGCACCAACTGTGCATCCTTTTCTATAGGAAAGGTGAAGCCTGCACAATTTGTATGCACTGTTTGACTAACTAAGTGAAAAACATGTCTTAGCTCACATTTGAAAACTATAGACATGATTATATAGATGTATGCCTAAAATCTCATGGTTTTTGTAACCATCCAACCATGCATGGTTAGAAGTAAATGTGCGACCTACCCTGTACGATTTCAACTAACTATGTGACATGTGTTTTTCTTCCCAAAATTTGGGTTTTGGGCTTCGAACTAGCCCTAGATACCTCAATTACCTCATGAAATGAAAATGAATTCACAAAAGTCCATAAATAATCATTTAAACTAAGAATTGATGAAAATTAAAAGATTATGTACCTTAAGAAGGAACCAGATTCTTAGAAACTTCCCCCCTTAAATCATTTCATCCCCAAACATACCTCTCACGGGTGGTCAAAAATTTCCAGAGAATAACTTCAACCATTGTTCTCATACGTTAGTCTCCATCTCCCTAGTCTCATCCTATATATTGTAGTGCTTCCATGATACCCATACCATTAGAGTTGACTGGCCTCAGAGAACCTTTGTGCCACGATCCACAATATGTATAGGATACTTTTCAAAGGATGCACATACCTATAACTCAGACTTATTATGATGAAAAGCATGATATGAGTCTGAATGATAATGGTGAAACTAAGATACTTGGAAGACATTGTGCATGACATGATACCTATGAGGAAACTTCATTCAGTAGGCTACTGGACTAACTCTCTCCAAACTCTCAAACGACCCGACATATCTTGGTGAAAGTTTACACTGTCTCCTGATCATCCTATGTACCAGACTTGATGAGACATGTAAAGAGACCCGATCCCTGACCATGAACTATAGAGGTTTTCCATGGTGATCAACATATGATTTCTATCAATAATGCACAGTATCCATCTGCTTCCGAATCAACTAAACCTGCTATATGGTTTCCTGAACAAGACGAGGTCCAAGCATAGATGACTGTCCACGTTCTAACCAACACAAGGGTGATTTGCATGGCCTAACATAAAAATTATTATAACATTCCATCTGTATAGTATCCTGAAATCTATTGTCTAATGTGAAATCAACAAGGGGTATATGTCTCTCCCAAGAGCCCCTAAAATATTGGATAAATTCTTTAAGCATGGCCTTGAGAACCAGTATTTCATGTTCTGATTGGCCATCAGTATGAGGGTGGTATGCTATGCTCAGAAGCATTTGAGCACCTAGTTCTTTCTACAACCCTTTTGCTAAACCGTAAAGTAAATTGGGCATCCCTATCTGAAACGATAGTATGAGAGACCTTGTGAAGTCGTACTATCTCACAGATATACAACCTCCCAATATCATCTACTTAAAAGGTCTCATTGAAAGGTAGGAAATGAAAAACCATTGTGATTTTTTCAAGAAAACAACACATACGACATCATTACATTGAGGATACCTCGGTAAACTTGTCACAAAGTCCATCATGGCATCATTCTATTTCCATTCGGAAAATATCAGCTACTATAAAAGTCCAGCTGGTCATTGGTGTTCTACCTTCTCCTACTGGAGGGTGGAACATGTCATGAAAAAATCAACTACATCACTTTTAATACCCAACCAGCAGTATTGGAGATGTAAATATCGATACATCTCTGTGATTCTAGGGTTCACTACCGAAGAAGAAGCATGAAATTCTTGCATCAAATCCCTGCACATGTCCGCTAAAACCCATACACAACCATGTATGTGCATAATTTAATCCATACCTACGGTCAAACTAGGAGAAGGGTCCTCACCTACTACACTCTCTTATAGGACTAGGCCCTCAGAATTAGATAGTTGCCTCATCCTCACTCTATCCCTAAGGGTAGAGGTAACAGTTAGGGATGATAGAAGAGTTTTCTCCTGACTATCCTACACCTCCAAGTGCATCTCAGAGAACAAATTCATAAGTGTCCAATCACTACTGGAATACTGAACTTCCTGTATTTGAGTCCTCATAATTAGTGCATCGGCCACTACATTGCCTTTACCAGGCATGTAGGAAAGATCAGAATCAAAATACTATAGGTATTCAACCCACCTTTATTTCCTCAGGTTTATATCACACTATGTAAACATGTACTTGAGTCTTTTGTGGTTCTTTTACATCAAAAAACACTCTCCCATTAAGTAATGTATCTAAAATTGCAATGAATGAACATCCGTAGCTAACTCGAGAGAGTGAATCAGGTAATTTCTCTCACGCGACCTCAACTACTGAGGCCCATAAACTACAAATCTATCCCCATGCATAAGGACTTCTCCTTTCCTGATACATGATACATCACAGTAAACAGTGCAACTCCTTCTTGGCTCTAAAAAAATTAGTATTGGTGCTGAAGTTAATCTCCCTTTCAGCTCTTGAAAGGATGAATCACATGCATCTGACCATACAAACTTCACACCCTTCTTAGTCAAGACCATAAGCTGTTATTCTAGGCATGATATTTCTTATATAAAATGATTTTAATATTAATACATCTTAGGAAACTCCATATCTCAAAGATGTTCTTGGGATTCTCCTAGGGAACTACCACTCTCACCTTTTATGGGTTAAATCATACTCCTGTCTCTGAGATAATGTGACCTAGGAAGTGAATATGGTCCATCCAGAAGTGGAAATTGGTGATCTTAGTATATAACTGATTCTAAATTAGTGTATTCAATATGATCTCAAGATGTTTGGAATGGTCATATTGAGTGTGAGGATACACTGAGATTTCATCCATAGAAACCCCCAAAAATGAATCAAGATATGGATGGAAGACTTAGTTTATCAGTTCCATGAATATTTCTGGCACATTTTTGAGACCTAATGGCCTAACTAAATACTTGTATAGACTATAAATGCTATGAAAATATGTGTGAGGTATGTATGATGGTCTAACATGCACTTTATGATAACCGTATCTCAAATAAATCATTGAGAACACCCAATATCCTTGGAGCTAGTTGAAGAGATCATCTATCCACGATAGAAAATATTGGTTCTTAACCATCAATTAGGTCAATTTTTAGTAATGCACTCATAGAATAAGGGTTCCCCCACCTTTTTTCACAAAAGGACCAGAAAACCCTATAGAGAAGTACTGCATCAAATAAACCCATTTGCCTCTAAATACTCTAGCTGCCTTTTGAGATCATGCATCTCAATAATATCCATTCTATAAGGAGGAATGGATAACATCACAACTCTGTAAACTATATTAATAGATAATTATACCACTCTCACTAGAGATAATCCTAAAAATTCATTTGGGAAAATTTCCCTAAAATGATCAACCACTAGAGAGAAATATGCTTGATGTGTTCCCTGGTCATCTAGATATAAACTTGTAATATGGGCTATTATCATTCTCAGACCACATTTCTCCGGTACAAATCAAATTTATGAGACATCCCATTCACCATTTAGAATAAATTATCCACCCTATAGTGACTTAAAGGTCACCCTTTAGTGATAACAATCAATGAAATCATAAAGGGGAACCAAATGGTCCATCCCAAGAATGATGTAAAAACCTGTCATCATGAGGAAAAAGAGGTCCTATATGAAGTGAAACCCACAAATATTAAGGGGGAACTCCCTATATTTATGTAAATAATTTGTTCTAATCCCCAACATAGTGTCTAGTGTCATAACACTATCAGAACATTGAACACTATGCCCAAGGCTCTCCATAACAGGAACATATATTAAGCTGTGAGAAGTTCCTATATCGAAAAGAGAAGATGATAAAGTTGTGGCTACTAGAATAGTACCTCTCACAGTAGAAGGTCTGAGATCCAAATCCTTATATTTTGGATGCACTACATATATCTGGTATGATTTGTGACCCTGTGATACAACCTAGATACCCAGAGAAGTTCTGCTCTATTGTCACTGTAAATCTGGGGTCTAACGACCTGACCACGACCACCACCTCATCCTGATTAGCCAGTTGTAATCTAGATCCCTACTTAATGAGAATATTCTAACCCCAATCTTGAATTTGGAGTTGGTGTCGACCCTCTATCACTAGCTATTAGATGAAATTTTTTGCAAAAGCACTATAGATGAACCAACTTGCTGCAGGATCAGCACTCGACTAGGTCTCTCATGCACTGAGGTGTCATATGTACCCATCTACCATAGTGGTGTCACATCACCTAGATACTTGAGTATGTAATTTGGATACCAATATCACTAAAGGGAAGTCCCAAGTGATGCTTCCTACTATCGGTCAATGTAGTTCCATATCTAGATGTCAAATCGCCTTGGCTCTCACCCCCAACCTCTCTCAGGTTATGCTCTATAATAAGAATCTGATTAAATATTCTAGAAATGGTAGTCAGATGAAATAATTTCTCTCCAAATTTAATATTATACCTAATGCCATCCTTGAATCACCTGGCTTTATATAATTCTCCACCCATCAGAATAGGTGCAAAGTGTTGGAGGTCTGTAAAACGGGCCAAATAATCCATAACTAATAACACAGCCTACTCAAAGTTCATAAAATCTTGGGATTTATAGAACCTAAATGGATCTGTATATAAATAATAATAGATTTAAATATGAAAATACCTCAAATAAATCTCCCGATAACAATCTATTCGAGTAATGACATCCCCCCTATCTCTTGGCGAATCATGTATCATATACACATTGACCTTTACCCTCCTCTTGGGAGGCATCTCGAGATGAGAAAAGATAGATAAAATGACATCTATCCATTAATCCATATCTTGTGGTCCTCTATCCCAAAAAAAACATAGGTGTATTCTACTGTTGTAACTTACACGTCAACTCTTACATAGTTGTGGTAAGTCACGATGATCCCTAAACCATCTGCATGAAATGCATAAAACTTTCACAAAACTATGCATCAACATCCAGATCTGGTATAACTACTAGTGTTGCATCTGGTACTAAAGGAGGATCCACTAGTATCCCATGGACCACCACCTTCAGATTGTGGTCTTTTCTGCCCTCCTGAAATACAATTTGAGTTTATCATGGTGGCATGTCTCTATAATGCCAAACAAACACCTCAGAATAGGTCATTATCAAAGTTCACAACTCAAAGTGAAGATATTGATATAGGATAGATATAATCCTTCCTATATAATATCAAACACCTCTACCTGATCCTTGATTAATTTTTAGGCATCATACATTTCATATATAAAATTAATAGATACTACCTACTTCCCACTACAAAGGTTGGGTCTGGGTTAAATTCTCTACTATAAACAATTTCAGTTTCCATTTTATTCCAATTATATCACAATTAATTTTTTAAATGGTTTAACCATATGGTTCACCAAATTATGATCCATAAGGTCCCATACACCTCATGAACCAAAATATAGAATCCACATATTTCAGACCATAACACGTTCTAGTCCATGCGACTCATGATCCATGACTCAACATGCCACAATTAACTGTTTAGGGTGTCTGCTCTTGCTTAATAAAAAAAATGCTTAGGTTAGACATAAACTCTATGTACCAACCATTTTTTCCAATTCCCAACATAAAATATGTATCACACAACATGTATATCTATCACATCACCTATCAAAACAACCTACAATCAAGCAATGAATCTTATATGACATAGAATAATTCATGGAATGTGATTTCTAATGAGTTCCTAAAATGATGAATGACATGGAATACCCTCATATAATTAATTTGAAACAAAATAGAACCAAAAATCATATCAATGATAACATCACAATTCAAGTGCATCACCCAATAATGGAATCAAATCAACTGTAATATTCAAAATCCCTAAAACAACAATTTCATTCAAGGAAATTTAGTTTTTTCCTATACACGGGTTAGATATTCCCCAATAGAACTCATTACCAAAACACAATTCATTCTAATACCCTTTCTATTATCTATAAATAGTAAGATAAGAAAAGAAAATTCATCTGATACCACTTTGTAACATACTGAACCTAGATGCTACTAAAAGGTTCCCTGAGCCTAGTTGGCCACAATCCTTAATCACATCTCCCTGAATATCAGATTCTACCAACTAGAAGCGAGGGCCTAGGGTGTGTTTGTGGGGATACTATTCCCTCATTACCAGAGTGAAACATAGTATAATACAATAATAGTCAAGTATAAAAAATAGTGTAACAATCATATAATATTCAAATGGTAGGAATAGATAAATAATGACAAAAGTTAACTAATATACAGATGAGGAAGATACATGTCATGTATGTAAAAAAATAGCTAAAATATTTTCACACTGAGGGCATACAATACATGTAAAAAAAGTAAAAAAAATATCAAAAAGTATCTAATTAGAATCACAAGCCTAAGCTCATTCCTATGCTCCCCTATTCTTAAGTAGCAATCAAGAACCTATAGTAGGTCACTTTCCTATATCCATACATGGAATCATATAGTATGTTTAGGTACTAATCAGTGGCCCAAACATGGTTTGAGATACAATCCCAGTTGGGAACCACCCAAAGTTCAAGTTCCATCTATCTAGTGAATATATAAAAATAGTAGTGTGCATACAATAATAAAATATGTAAGGAAGTACTAAAAGTAAACAACAAATAAAGGTCGAGGTTCCCATGGTCACCCATGCTCTTCTACCTACTTCCGCAAAGATGGAATGTCTCTAAATTAATAGTTAGTCCTATCTCATTTTATAATCATGTTCATTTAATCATTCAGTATCAATTAATTAATAAGTCTTGAGACCTGGAACATAGCCCAATATCCCCTGTGAAGATATGTGATCAAGGATGCCTAACCAGACCATCAATAAGATCTAAGTCTCTCACCAAATACAAGCTTATTATTTGTCTAGAAGACCCGTCATATAAATCATTTCATTAATTAACCATTTAATAAGGTGATATCATCATTGGAATCTCTAATTTGGAATGTAGGTATCACTCTAGGTTTATCATCAACCAAGAACCTTACAAGATTGTCCTAGGCTTTCCTCATGGGAATCTTGGTATCAATCTGGGTGTGTTATGACATCACTGCCATTCGAGTTCATCCTTAGAAGTCTAATAAGGGATCCCAAGTGTCACCCATGGCATATATTGTCAACTGTCCCTTGATTTTGTCCTTAGAAATCCAGAAGGAGTCTAAGTGTCACTTGAGTATACAGTAGTCATCCCCTATAAGTCCATCTTTGGAAATCCATTTAAGGAGTCCAAGTGTCACTTGGGTGTAATAAAGGAAAAATCCAAATGAGATCATACATGGAGTTTGTATATGAACCCATGTATCACCCATTTCCTATAAGAATTCAATCAATATCATGTAATTAAATCAAAGGTCATAACCATATTTAATTCAATTCAAACTCACCTCAGAAGGTGGCATAAGGCATGGAAAATATTAGAAGGCTCACATCTCAATTAATCACATGGTCATTTCATTATAATAAGAAATTAAAGATTAAAATTATGAATACATGGAAATATTATAGGGACATTGATTCCATTCCCATTTCTTTATCAATTCAATCACAATCCATATTATAATTCAAATTATAATTATCAAATAAATATAATTGAAAATTCAATATTAAACACCCCATGGAAAAGGTTAATTCAACACCACTAAGATAATTCAAGATCAAAAGGAACCCATTGTGGTCCATTTAATTATTCAACACACCTTAGGGGTGGTTCCAATTCAAGGTCCATTACCTTAAATCATCCATCAACAGGTACAATTAATTACATATGTCATACCCATCAATTTGAATCAAGGATTAAAATTAATTTCAAGGGATTAACTATAAGAATTGGGTGAGTGACACAAATTAATATATATAAACACTTCTACTTTGAAGGAAAAGAATGAGATAAAATACTGTAAGTTCATAGTGGATAGATCATCCAGTATCATCTCCTGATTCGACTCAAATCGGGAGAAAATATAAGAACGCAAGAAGAACCTATAAATTGGGAATATTAGATTGCACCTAAATAACACCATAGATACCAAAAAAATAGTAAATATAAAAAATTAATGGATATCTTACTGAGATGAATCTAATTATTTTTACAGATCTAGATTCTGTGCTCAGACATAGAAGATATCCCACTTCCTAGATTAGGCATCAAAGAGGACTCCCAATTTCCAATGGCTATCCAATGTGAAGAATGAGGAAATTAGGTTTGAAATAAATATTATATGAGTGAAATTTATTAAATTCTCCCAAAATTCAGGGCCTTATGGTTTGGCATCATAGGGACAATCCATGCACCAATTGTGCGTCCTTTTCTATAGGAAAGGGGCACCCTAGACAATTTATATGCACCATTCGACTAACTGTGCACAAACCGCATCTCAACCCACTTTCAAAAACTACATACATTCCCTCAAAGAAATGTGCCTCAAATATCATGGTTTTTCTAACCATGAGGCCTATAAAAATCAACTTTCCATCCTCTCATGGTTATAAGTAACTGGGTGACCTTCCCTGCAGAGTTTCTACTAACCATGCGACATGCATTTTTCTTACCAAAATTTGGGTTCTAGGATTCAAAATATCCCCAAACACCCCCGTTACCTCATAAATTCCAAGGTAATTTACATAAGGCCATAAATAAGCATTTAAAATAATAATTGATAGAAATTAAAATATTCTTTACCTCGAGAAAGAACTAGGTTCTCACAACATCACTATCTCAACATCAGGAAAATATTAAGAGTTATCTTTCCCTCAATCATGTGTTTTTCAAGAAGTTCAACTTTCCACTGAATCATTTTTCTTGGTACCATTCAATATATGCTATAAAATCCTTAATAAAATAGTAATTTATTCTAATCCATATATATTTCATAATTCTTATGATGAGAATACCATTAATAAAATAATTTTACAACATATTTCATGGATCCAAATAAACAAGATTATTAATCATTTTACTTTTATTGTATCAATAACATAATATTGACCATGATCCTTTATCTTGTTCTGAGTTATATTCCTTTGATTCATAGAGAATTAATTTTCATAGTTTCCCATGTCTTTATAGTTGAAACACTGAATAGTAGTGTTTTCTTTCTTTCCTTTGAATTATTTTTATTGGTGGTCCATTTTCTTCTCACTTATAACAAACTCCCAATCCCTTCATGAATTTCTCAAGGTGATTATTTCAATAGTTATAAAATGCAGGAAAATACTTCATTCTCTTCTTCTATTTATCCATTATTTTCTATTCTGTCCTCTTATTCACTTTCTTCAATTTGAATCCATAAGACTTGGAGAATACTTTCTCTGTCTTAATATCACATAAAACTATTTTATCATATGAAGAAAAGTTTTGAGATACCTACGCCATTCATAGAATTGGATTAATTCCTTCAAATAAATGGTTATTATTCCAATCTCTATTACATATGTAATATGTAGATTATCCAGGTAACCTTGTAATGGTATATTCATACTCCACAACACTTTCTTCTTCCTTTTTGTTTAAGCTAAGGAACTTTCCTCTTCATCGTAATTTATTTCTCACGAGGGACATATTTGTCAAATAATTTCTCCTTAAATAATTACCATTATATGAGTTCTATTTCCTCTTCCTCCGAAGTATTTTGGATCAATATACACCATTGATCAATATCAAATTTAAGAAAATATATGATAAGTTTAAAATTTTACTTTTCACTATATCTCAATGCTATAATTATCTTCTCTAGAGACTTGACCCATTGCTTAGCTACCACTGGATTGGTAGTCCCACCAAATGATATGGATTTTTTTTCACGTAAAGTGAACAAATATTAGATAATATTATTGTGGAATATGTGTCTCCATATGGGAAATGTTATTTTTCATAACACGATTAAGATACCCAAAAATAGCCATAATTTTCTTATTTCCAATAACAGATATATTGACTTCCTCAGTAGGGAAATATTTACATTGGATATGAGTATTGATACCCTTCTTTCATCTAGTATCCATTTCTAAACAATGTAATACACTGGATTAGCTCATAAAATTATGAATTTTAAATCATAATGTATAATTACAAATATGGTGTAACTCTTAACATAATTTAAAAAATCATGCATTGTTAATATTAGAATCATTAACATGGTTTCTTTGGGGAAATAATTGTTTTAAAATCATTCATAATGGTTTGTAGAGAAAATGTAAATTATTCTAAGCATATCCCCTGAGAGTGTCAAACCATGTACATAGTAAGACCCATTATTATGCACCCGGTGTTGATTAGATCCAAACTAATGTGCCCTTTTTGAAGCCATCACACCTAGGTACCTCTGTTCTAACACCATGTTCACTTGTAGTATCTATGTAGGGATGTATTTCTAGGAAAAACTACATAATATATTCATTAACATAAATTTAGTGCATTCTTATATACTTATCCTTAAATTTTATCATAGGTTTATATTCCTTCATCTATGTTTTCATAAATATAGTTCCCAAGGTTTCTACTAAACTTATTTTGATACCAACTACAGAGAACGTAGCCTCAGTAACTCAGATTCAGTGTCCACTTTATTACATTTACATAAATACAAGGAATCACATCCCAAAGGACCGAATAGTTTACTAGTTTTGGAGAACTAGATTACATACACGATAACCATTTTACATTGATAAAAAAAATAAATAATAAAAAAAATAAAAGATCAACACACTTGAAACTGATTCCAAAAATTCATCTTCATATCCTGGGGAAAGGGGAAAAAATAAGGTTGATGTCAAACACTTAGTAAGGGTTAAGTATAATAGAATATATCATGGATCAATAAGCATAATCAACATATAAAGATAGATAACTTAACATACATTCCATTTAGATTACTTGACTATCATAGTGATATAAGGAAGAATCAATATGGAAAAGTAAATAACTGAAAAGAACATTCCATTTAATCAATAATATGAGAATTAAATGCATTCATATATAATGTCATAGTGAAAATACCATGTATAATAATAACAACTGAATTCTTAATAAAGTAAATGCTTTATTGTTGGACTCCATGTTTCCCAGGTACATGATACATTTAATGTCAAAATCTATCCTCAAGACAGTTTAAAAAATATTGGTACAAACTGATACGTTTGTTCAAATATATCTCTACTATCAAGATCTATCTTCAATATAGTTTAAAACAATTGGGTGCAAACACATAGGGTTTGTACAACTAAATTTCTCCCCTGAGACTGCTGATGCATCAAGAGGATTTCATTAACCAGTCCCCAACCCATATATTTTATCTAAAAATAATTCCTAATATATCAAATAATCAATTTCATTCATAAATAATTTTCCTTATAATAAAATATCTATATTGAGTAAATGATATGTATTTATCAATATTTACCTAGTTAATCAAATAACTTTCAAAGTAAACATCGTATAAAAAAATGGTATATAGTTTAGAAAATAATCATATAAATCACATGAGAATATGGATATTTAAGATAAATTATAATTAAAAAGGATTATAATAATGTGATTGTTTCAATAGAAATTTAACACTCACAAAATAAAGTGATATTTCATAGTAACTTTTACTGCTTGGTAATTTTAAATTCAAATCCCATTGGATGAAATAATTCAAATTTAAACTTACAATACCATGAATAATGAATTATTCATGATATTTAATGTCAAAGGGGAATTATATACACCATATAAAATAAATTATGAGTATAACATTACAATATTCCCCAATGAAATAAAATTGAGACGAAATCCCTTACTTTAGGGATCCTTTTGGTTTTATGTGATTTAACCCCATGTATAATGGTTTCAAACATGTTATTAACTTATAAAAGAACCAAATTAATATTTAGAATACTATATATGATCCTTTTATGTCATCTTATCACCTATTAATTAATAATATTTCATTATTTTCATTGTTTCAGGAGTCAAATTCCTTATTTTTTCATGCATGCTTTGTCCTGAAAGTTCTAATTCTTGTGTATATTATATATATATATCATCTCTATAAGAATAATAATGAAATAATTATTATATTTTTATATAAATTTTAATTTTAAATCCAATCATTAATTATGGTTATGAAAAATGAAGTATTTTACAATCATGGAGACAGTAGGCTGTGTGCACACATGAGTAACGTTTTCCATTATTTAGTGATCATTATGAAATGTGTGTAAGTAATATTTTATCTTTATAGAATGATAATGATATCAAATATAAATTATCATGTCTTTATTTATACTTATATATATCATTAATGTGGTGTGTCTATAAAAATAGAGTCACATCGCTTCGTGACGGTGGTAGTCCACACATACATGAATGATGTTTTAATCTTTATGTGTAAAAAAATAAAATGATATATTATAATTACAAAATGATGAATCTATCTTGAATATAATAAAAATTTAATTTATATCCCATATAATCATTAAAATTATCCCTTATCACATTCCATAATGAGAGTTAGTGAAAGACGAATCACATCGCTTCATGAGGTGGTAGTCTTCCGTACACATGAGCGGCATTATTGTGTATCCCATGGAATGAAAATTAATCATGTATTTATTATATAATGGATAATAAGGTATAATTATGTTAAATATATCATATATATACTTTATAACCATCTTAATACCCAATATTAAAAGGTGGAAATGGCAAAATGAATGACATCATTTTGCAAGGTGGTAGTCTACCGTACACACGAATGGTGATTTTGAAACCCGTTTGACGAAAGTGGAGATGATTATAAGTAATTACCATAATATAACAAAATTTAATCATATTAAAGATACTAATATTAATATATCAATATGTTTTAATAAAAAATTAAGTAGGTGGAGAAATAAGTAAAATAAAGACGCTTGTTGAAGAACGTTACCTCTTCTTTGGGTATTCTCCTTAAGTTTTAACTAAATCCTTCCTAGGTTGGATTTATGCCAAAACATAAGGCTTATAAGATTATTTTAGCTATTATGGAAAGTTATTTGGTCATTTATTGGACAAACCAAAGTGGTTTAAATTTTTGAGGAAGTGAGGGGAGTGAGTTCCCTTTGATAATTGAGGAGTGACATTTTTGCAAATACCCAAACATATTCACTATTGGAAGGTCTCCCTTACCTAATGAGACTAAAATATTTATAACTAAAGGGTTAGATGAATTATATGGTTGATTTAAACCTCCAGCATACATTAAAATACATGTTTTAAACATTTATTGCCTCAACTTCTATGTTTCTCTATGTTTCTCTATTTTTACCATTTTGGGTTTTCACTACGGTAACTAATTTTCTAACCTATGAAATTTATCCTTTAAGACTAAAATTAAAGTGAGGATTATTATAAAATTTAGAACCAATGATTCCAAATTTTATATCTAATTTATAAATTAGAAATATTATGCTTGCTGTAATTTAATTTTAACACAAACGTATGTAACACGCACAAACACCACTTTAACCTTAACTGATATAACAATGTTTTTTAATATTTTGGGGTTAATATATTTATTATAAAAGAAAAATTGGTAAATGAATCAAAATTAGTTGATATTTATTAACATTTAAAAATAAATTTTCAGAATATAGAATTCTTAGTAATTTTAAATTATTTAATAAAATATCATTTGTTATAAAATAACATTATTTTCAATTTTGACATTATTCATTTAACTAGAATTTAAAATTATCAATACGATAATAAAATTTCAATCTATTATGTTACTCACAATGGAACATGATATATTAATCTAAAAAAATAATTTAACACAATAATTCACTCAATTTGTTTCACTTTTAATATTTTTAGTATCATTTAATTTATTTAATTATTAACTAAATAATTACTACGTTATCATTTCTTAAGCATTTTATGTAATTATTTCATCTTAAAAAATTGAAGATAAATTAATCTAAAGAAGAAATAATTTATCTTTCAAAATAATATATATAAATGAACTTATGTTTTTTATCAATCCCAAAGCTTTATAAATATTAAAAGTAAGAAAAGTATCTTTTTTTTCTTTTCCTTATTTATCTTGTTATATGGGTCAAATTCAAAGAAAAGTGGAATGTAATTGACATATTTCAAAAAAAATAATTTAAAAAGTAGAAATAAACTCAATAAATGAAATTAAAATAAACTTTTAGGTTATTTTCACTCTTATCATTCTAGTTTAACCCCCAGTAAACCCATTTTTACATTAACTACAGTAATTAATTTTTACCGCATTCACTATTCATTCTCGTAAAAAATTGAGTTCAAATTATTATAAATTACAAATTATTCAGATTAAAAATATGGAATATATTTTTTTCATATTTAATTCATATAAGTGGAAAATTTTAATTTCAAATTAATCCCACAGACGTGATGAGAAAATATGTTTTTAAAGAGAAAATGTTCAAAAATTTGCAAGGTTTTATATAAAAATTAAATATAAAAAAGATAAAAAAGATATAAATTGGATTAATTTATATAAAATTGATATTATTTTTTTTAAAACCAATTCAAAATATAATTTAATATTATAAAACATTTAAACCAAAAGGCAGCTTTTAATTATAATTTAGTTTTTTTCACTATTCATCAAAAAATGAAACCTCTCAGAATAATATCAACAATTCACCCTAATATAATTTTTGTATTATGATTTAAAAAACAAATTTTATTTTTTTAAATAAAGTTTCTTTGTGTTTTAAGATTTTATTTTAAATTTAAGTGAACAAATCATGACTAAATTGTGTTCCATTCAAACCAAATGTCGCGTACATTCTATGATATTAAAGAAATTAAATTTATTCTATAAGATTTATATTTTAAAGTATTATGGTGTTACACAAAAATTATATTAGGACAATTCTTTTTCTATAATTTTCTAAAAATATTGATTTTCTAGTGAATATTGAAAAATACATATTTTAATTGAAAATTGTATTTTTTCAGTTAGGCATGTAAAAAGTTCATTTTTGTTTCAAAATGTTTTAAAAATAAAATTAGTGTTATTATATATATATATATATATCTATATATATATTAAAAATTCCAATTAATATCATTGGAATAAATTTTATGTTTTAATTTAGTATAAAAACATTTTTATATGTAAAAAGGAATTTTTTAGAAAAACATTTTTTATACATGAAATGTGTTTTTTATCTTAATAAATAAAGTTTATCAAAAATGATGATTTATTTTAATTAAATTTATATATTATATACTTGATAAAATGTTTTTACATTCATACAATATTTTTCTAGTCATGAGATAAGAATAAATCCATTTTTTTGCATAAAAACTATATTTTTCTCAAAGCAATTTTCTAGGAATTTTGATAAATTATTTTGAAATTAATTTATAACACTTATAGGTGTTTAATTTGGTAAAATTGATTCAATGTTTTGAATCAGGATGTTAAAATTTTATCAATATGCCTCTTTTATTTTTGGTCAATATGAATAGTAATCGTGCTAAAATTTATAACCTAGGTAAAGGGTAAAGTGGGTAAATCTAGGTTATAACTAAGTGATAAGGGCATAAGTTTTCATCCTAATTATTATTATATGAACGTAATTCAACCCTTATCACATTAGTCTCTAAATTGAGTTATTTCCTAGACACTTTTCCATTAAAATTATCTATATAATATTTTAGGCAAAGTAAGTTACAAAACACCACAATCATAGTTTTAATTATCTATCATACATCCACATAGGAAAAAAATGAATGTTATGGATGAATATAAATGTCTATTTTTATATTAATTAAGTTATTTTCAAGATATAAATTTATTGATAATTTTTATAAATTATATAATTACATTAAATTCTCTTGCAACGCTAATACAATGCTTATTCAATTGATAGAAAATTAAAATAAATGATTTTAGAAATCTTAAAAGTAATATAATTTGAATGAGTTAATGTGTAAAAAACATTTTTCAGATCTATATGACATAATAAGAAGGTTTTAAGGAATTATATTTAAATTATCCATTTTTCTTAATATATTTAAAGTCAAATTAAATAAATAGTGTTAAAAAGACGTTAATAATATTTTACAATAAATAATATTTTATTAAATGATATAAAATTAAGGAAAATATTATATTTGACCAAATTATTGGGATATGGTTTTAAAAATGAACCATGGTAAAATTATGAATCTTTTTGAATTTTATATTATCATTATTAACCCTTAAATGGTAGAAAAGTGTAATATTACGGTATTTATCAAAAGGGATAATAATGGTTTAAAACAAAAAGATAAGGGTACAAATATGATCAAAAAATGTTCAGATTTTATTTCATGAGAGGATTTAAAATCATACTAATATTATTTTTGAATATTATAATTTTTTATCCATTGTAATATCAAAATTAATTAATATTAATTTAATCTTTTAAGAAATTATAAGGGTTCCCCTTCCCTCAATTATAAAAGAGAACCTCTCATTTATCTTATTCACACTAGTTTGAGCATTATAGCCCAAAAAATCTTCCAAGATATCTTATACACTCCCTTATAAACATTATACAGATTCTATTCTTCCCAAAAGATCAACTCTGAATCCCTTAAGATAAGATTTAGAGGAGTTATTTCAGAGAAGAGGTAATCACCTTAATTGATCACTTTCTTTATAATTATCATTTCAACTCCTATAAATTAGTTATATTATTTATAAAATAATAAAATTACTAAACTAAATATAATAAAATGTTATTATGATTATGAAACCACCTTTATTCACTATCATTAAATCAAATGGGATGTGTAAATATTGCTCGTGCGTACGTTTGGATTACAGTCTCCACATAGCAATAAAATTTATTTTTCCTCAGCATATTTTATAGATGAGTTTTATGAGGGGTTTAATTTTTATATATTAAAATTATGAAATAATTATACTTATTTAATGATAATATCATATCTACCTTGTTTCCTTCCAAACTATTGTAAAATGATAATAATGATCGTGCGTATGTGTGGACTACCATCTCCATAAAGAGATGTAATTAAATGTTCATTTATATTTTTCTTGGATGATAATAAGGATGTATTTAATTAATATATATTATATATAAAATATAATAATTATTTTGGATGATTTATTATTTACCATTATTTCATTCCATATGTCGAAAAATGGAAAAAATGTTCATACCTATATACGACCTACCATCTCCATGAACGATGTAATTGATTTTTAAATCTATATATTTTATGAATAACTCTAAAAATTAATATAATAAATATATATGATATTTATATCATGATTAAAATTATTTAGTTTTTAGAAAAATGATAAAAATATAAAGACAAAAAATACTGAACCAGAACAGATATAAAAAAATGTCGTAATTATCTCTTAGAATAGTAATTTTAATAAGTAAGTGTTACCAAATGGGTAATTAAGGTTATAAGTAAATTATATATGTTATGATATTTATGATTATGTTTCTATAATAGATATATAATAAATCTATATTTATTATATTGGAGGTTCCAATGTGTATGAAGGAAGTCAGACCTAAGGTAAGAGGTTTTCGTCTCACATTTATATCCGTGGGACACATGCCATATTCAACACTTGTTTATTTTATATGGTGTATATACTAACCATAAATATATTTTATTATTATTCTATAAATTATTTTATATAAATATCCATATAGGTTTTTTTATTTCATGGGGATTATGATTCAAATGTTACCAAAGCGGTTAGGGTTTTATTTTACAATATCATTATTTATTAAGATTGTTTATGATCATGTTTCTAATGATGTAATATTATGATATAACTCTCAATAAACTGATGAAGGTTTTTCAACCATTTTTTATTTCATAATAACACACATTTTCTCTCATTTTCATCACTATATTTACTCAAAATATTGAAAACATGTTTTAAGAAAAACTGACTTTATTTCCATATTCGGTCGAAAAACCTTATTGTTCCATATAAATGTTTTCTAAAAATGTTTTAAAGTTGGTTTCTAATATTCTATTATGATTTTTTAAAGTAATTTTTACCCAATTTTTAATTTGAACAAAATGGTTTGAAATGAATCTTTTATCTTTTTTCTAGATAAGGTAGTTTTGATTTTTTTACAAAAGTATAAAAGGAATATTTTCTTTTAACTTATACAGAATGAACATAATTTACCACCATCATGAAAACAAAGTGATTTATATATTACTTTAAAATTTATCTTGATAATTTTAAACTAAAATGTTCCCCATAATATTTTTATTTTTGTTATATTTCAAATAAGTGATTTCAAAATGGAAAGGTTATATTCCTCAAGAATATTTTAATGAGATTTTAATGGTATTTCTATTCATCAAAGACAAAAAACCTTGATTTCACTTTTGATTTACTTGGGATATGATCTACTGACACCATAATTATTATTTCTCTATATGTTTTATGTTTATGATGATAATATGTTTATAATACCTCTTCCTTTTTCAGGAGTTAATCTACAATAAAATGATGAATTATTTATGAAACCTATTCCTTATCCACATGCTATGCTATGGTGAAACATTTATGAAACCCATTTATTTTCATGGTTTCTTATATGATGAATTTTTTATGATCTTGTGTTACACATATGTATGGTTTTAATTATTTGAAGTTGGTTATGTTATAATGAAGGACAATGGTCACATTATAACCAATGACAATTGTTATGTTACAACCAAGGATATGGGTCATGTTATAACTAAGGATGGGTGGGTCCTATATCTCTATTCAATGAATCGGGTAAATATTGATATATATTTAGATAAAAAGGACTGGAATGAGGAGTTAACTTTATTTAGTAATGTATTTTGTCCACTAATATTCTTGGGAGAAAACCTTGACTACTATGATGGTTTGGGGAGTAAACCCATTCAACTATAATAGTACTATAAACGAGCCTTGAATATTAAAGAAATTATTTTATAAGATTATGTGTATGAAACAAACTTATGTATTATACCAATGTTATTCTATTATAGATCAAGTTCTTTGATTCCTTAAATATTTTTGTCTTATGAACTACCAATATTTATTCCATGACTTAGGATTATGATATATGATATGTAGGGTATGATTTTGAAATTATATGATTATGTTATCATAACCTTATGTTCATGTTATACTCAAGTGATAATTGATATTTCCCTTGTTCATCATTACTGAGGATATAAGATCAACCTTTTTATGTTTCCTTTCCTGAATTTATAAAAAAAGTACTATGTATGATATTACTAAGAAGGGTTCTAATTAGTGGGAGATAATATAGATATTTTATGAACCAATGGTATGAATTTTTACATTTACAAGACACTATACCAATAAGATTTTGGCATGGATCATTATGTTATGTAATTAATATTCGTCTAAAAATATGTGAAATACATATATGAAAAGTCTAGGTCACTATAGTTTGTTTTAGATCTTGGTTTAGTTAGAATTTGGAAACTATGATGAGATATAATTTGTGATAATCCTTGGGATAAGTATAATTATAAAATAATAACCTAATGTTTTTGCAATGATCATGGATAACCTATGTAAAACCAAAAGTTTTATAGATGAAAACCGAGGTGTCCTGATTTAGATATACTATGACTGAATTTTCATGATTCCTTATTATGTCTATTGTTGTCCAAACCATGTTTTTTGGTTTTAGTCAATGGATGGAACCAAGAGGATTTGGGTTAATACTGAAAAAATGGAATTATTTTCCTTATGAGAAACCAAATGAAATGTAACCTGGAAAGTTAAATCTTGTGATTATACCTAATGAATTATCATGATATATGATTAACAACTTAATCCTTGACCAACTTTTAAACTCATCAAAGAATAAAAGGATAAATTTTACTAGGAGTTTGAATAGTGTAGAATATAAAGGAAATAAGATTCAAATTTCTATATATAGAGAATGTTCGAAGAAATAGTCATGTGAATGTCTTAGAGGAATAATAATATGTTTTATATGTGGAAAATAAGGGAATATTTCTAGTAATTACTAAGGAAAAATTAAGTGTTTAATAGAGGTAAATGATGATCATCCTAAGGTAAAATTTATATTTCAATGTCTTATTAGTGGTGAATATGGGAAATATTTGAGCCAATTACCTAATCCAAGGGTTAACTTATAGAACCAGTAAAGACCTATGATTTGAAAGGATTTAAGTGTTTATGCATTATGATTTGGGAAATATGTTTCAAAAGAGTTATATAAACTATATTTTGGAAATAAGGATCACAAAACAACTAAGTATTGTTCCCCAGTAGAATTTGAAAACATATGTTTAGTTGGGCTAAAGATATGATTGACAATGGTATGATAGTATTGGTGACATTGAAATTTATTAGTTGATGAAAAAGTTATTTACATCATCTTTGATGATATTTATTTCATTTTGGTATTTATGTAATATGTTCAATAGTTTGTGAAATTATTTTAGGAATAAGTATTGTGAATTTTTTTAGAATAATTGATTTATTTTTTTCATGTGAGGTCAACATAAAGATATGGATACCATTTTGGTTTTATAAGTACAAGGTTGATCATAAGTAAAAATTAATCAAAACCCCTGGTTGACATTATAAATGATGGTATTTTGAGGTGATTTAAAACTTTTTAGGTAGAATACTCTATTGAGGATAAAATAACCCTTTAGGTTAGTATTTGATTTGATGTTAAGTTAATAATGATCTATTTGATTGTGGGATATAGATAATTTTGATGATTCAAAAGTGATTAATTTATTAGGAAATATTTTCAGATATATTTATGGTTAAACTAATATTTTCATTTCTGGTTAGTATCTAAATTTGATTCATGATATTTTGGGTGATGTTCACTATATTATAAGATTATATAGTGGTTTATCATGATGAGTAATGTTATTTTGGGAGATTTAATTTGAGTTGAGGTTTAACAAGTGATTTAATATATTATTTTGGGAGAATGTGACTAAATTTTTAAAGATGTAAGTTAAAGGGTATGACATATCCATTGAGGTTAATTTTTTTTAATGTTAATGTTATTGATGTAATTTGGGACATAAGATAATATTTTTTTGATTTAAACCTTGGTTTTTATTACCAGAGACATGGATATTAATATTTTATTTCTTTATATGAAGGTTTATACATTTTTTGAATTATCTTACATTGTGATAACTAATTTTGGTTTTTATTAATACCTAAATTCAAGAGGAATGTATATATAATTTTTTTTATTAGAATTTTATTTTAGTGCTTTAGGTGAAATAACCCGAGATTTTATAAGATATATTCTTTTTAATTTCTTTCATATCTTCTATTGTACGATACACCAAGATTATCTTGCGCTATAAGCAACACCGTATTAGCTTGCAATATACGCAACACTAATCCTGGATCGTGTTACACACAATTTCATGTTTGTTTGATAGTAGTTATTCTACGAAACATTGAGTATATATATATATATATTCAATTTATTTTTTTATACGCATCAACAAAGGATTCGTGCACTACACGCAACCCTGACTTGGCTTGCACAACACACAATCGCGACCTTCCTCGATAGTCTGTGTTGTACGCAATACTGAGTTTTACTAAACAATGATATATCATTATAATATTATTATGAACTAGACATTATGAATAGTATTGACTAAATTATTAATTTTATAACATTATTATTCATCTTACACATTTTCTAGAACATGGTATAAGAACAAAATAAAATTTTCGGGTAAAATAAGTATTTTTCAAAAAATGCAGTTTTGCTGCCTTTTGATGGCGCACCCACTTTAAATCTAGTTTTTTACATGTTTATAAGTTCAATTTTACAAAATAAAATTATTCTTTGGAACGAGGATATAAAATTTTACCTTGGATAAATTTTTCATATTATTCTAATAACTTTCATATTTTAATGAATAGTAAAAACATGCTATATTTTAATTAAAAACAACTTTTTTCATCGTAATAACTTATCTAGTTAAATTATAATATTGAATGGTTTTAAAGTATAAATAGAATATATTTTTACCATTTAATATAATGTATGTCATTATCATTGATTTTACATTGAATTCGTAGGTTAAATCAATTCAATCTTTTGCAATGTTTTAAAAAAAACCCGTTTTCATTCGACAACGGGATTAATTTTAATTTAATTTTTGCAACTTCTGTGTATTGAATTTTATTGGTTGATGATATTACAACCCTATAGCATTATATATTCTAATATGAGTCATTTTTTGAGGTTTTCAAGTGGGGTTATATTTATTATAAATTAATATTTTTTAAGATTTCCAAAGGTGCCCCTCTCCTCCCTTATAAAAGGGCACCTCTTACCTCTCTTCCTCACACCAATTCGAGCCTTTATGCTTGGAAAAAACCTACCCATTTCCCTTATAAACTTCCCTAGAAACATCCTAGAGGTCCTGGTCTTCTTCAAAGACCAATTTTAGTACCCTAAGAGGAGGATTCAAAGAGGCGTGTCAAAGAAGAGGTAATATCCGTTACCGATTCTTTCAATTTTATTTCTTCTTCAACTTCTTCTTCTTTAGTTGTTTCATTATGAAGTAATAACATCAGTATCACTAATATACTGATATTTTATTATAATTATTAAACAACCATATTTCACCATCTATCCATCCTATGGAAAATGAAATCACCGCGCGTGCGTACGTACGGAATACCGTCTCTACACCGTGGTGTAATCTATTTTCCACCACCACCTTACTTGTATGGATATAATGGTGAAAGTAATGAATATATATGATTATTGTAAAGTGATATTGATTCTGTAATATTATACATACACTTTAATATAATTCTACGATCATGGAAATGATATCATCGCTCGTGCGTACGTACGGAATACCGTCTCCACGACGCGATGAGATTCACTCTCCATGATAACCATTCAAGAATGATTATAAAGTATATATAATAAGTAATAATAAAATATATGACATAATAATGGTACTTTATTTATGTCATCTACTTAATTCAATTCAATTCAATAAGGAAACAAAAATAGCGTTCATGCGTACGTATGACCTATCGTCTCCCTGAACGGTGTATTTATTTCCATTTATAGATCTATTATATATATGTATATTATGAATATATATTATATATAAATCATGTTTTATATTCTGTAATTAAGTAATCATGATCTAAGTAATCATATGAATAATTACAAGTCAAAACACGCATGACAAATGAAACGATTTTACCCAAAACACTCTTTAACATGGAATTTACAAAAGAACGGGTAATATAAAGTCATAAGTGAACCATATATGATATAATAACAATGAATATGATTCTTTAATAATTAAATGACATTATTTAAATCATTATACAGGAGGTTTGGATACGTACGAAGCATATCGGACCTAAGGTAAGGGATAATTTATCAATCTCATTTTTATCCGAGATTGTTTATTTGTAAGTATTTACTGAGGTAATCTTTATCATCCAAGCCCATGTTTTCTAAAAATGGTTTCATGTATGTTTAATTTTCTTTTTACCCATTTTTTAATTTTACAACATGGTATGTAAGGAATCTTTCTTTTTTTACGTTACGAGGTACTTTTTGACTTTTCCGGCAAAAGTATGAGAAGAATGTTTTTTTAACGTATACGGCATGAAAGGATTTTTACGGTTTTATAATGCCTTATTTTCATGAAGATTACTCCAAAAGATTTCATGACTATTTTAAACAAAATATTTTTCTTTTAAAATTTCATGAAGTTTTGTGAAAAGTAACAGATTTTGAAAAAGAAAGGATATTTTCCTCAAGAATTCATTTCAAGTGTTTTATCAAAACCATTTTCCATCTAAGATGACATTATTTCATATGTGTATGTTTCAAGTATAAAGTATCTATTATTTACATGGTTTCACTTTTCTCATTATGAAATGATATCCATTTCTTTTATATGGATTATGTGATGATGGGATGATGTTTATGAAACCCATTTTATTTGTTGGGTTATTATGAATGATGTAAGTTTATTTTGTGGAACATGTAAGAATGATTTCATTATGAGATGGGTGGGACCTATATCTCCCTCCAATGCATTGGGTAAATATTTATATATCATGAGATAGAAATGGCTGGAACGGAAAGTTAAACCGGTTCAGTAATACAGGATTGGAACGAGGAGTGAACTCCATTCAGAAAGGGACTTTGTCCACTAAGATGGTCTTGGAAGCAATGCCTTGGCTAATATGGAAATCATATCATGTGATTAATGGTTTCCACAATTACATGTTTTCTTACCATGCTATTTTATCATTCTTAATGTTTCTTTATGATTTATTCCATACGTACTTCCATGTTTTATGTCATTGCTCAAGATTTTGATGTTTAAACATTATGTTCATGTTTTTAAGTTCAAATGTATATGGTATGTTTTATTTTATCCATGCTTACCATTATTGAGCATTTGAGCTCACCCTTTCTATGTTTTCTTTTCCCTAGGATATAAAGAAATGTTTTAGGTAAGAAAAAAAAGGGGAAGATATTTATGAGAGATGTTGAAGATCTTTAACCATGATTAGAAGATTACGTTCTAAGTTTCCAAAGACAATAAACTATTACGGTCCTTGTGTGTCTATTTTTGTTATGTATTAAGTATTAAGAAAAAGTAATGTAATGTTCATGTACGTCAAGCTTCGGGTCTCTACATTTGGTATCAGAGGAAAGGCTTAGTCAACCTTTGGAAACTAGGATGCGAAAACGTTAGTGAGATCCCTAGAGATATTTCTAAGGTATGTCTAGGGATATCCCTAAGGATAAGTATACATATAGGATATAGTCCTAGAACTACGGTAACAATCATAGAATTTAACCTAAGATAATAGATATTGAGGGTACTTCCCCTTTACTATGTTGTTTTCCCTAGCATGATTTTTGCCTCTCACAATATTCTTTTTGGGTTTTAGAAAATGGCTGGAAACAGGAAGATTCACGATAATGGAGGATATGACAGACAATGGAATGATATTCTTCATGATAAACCAAATGAAACAGGATTTGGAAGTCCAAACATCATTATTATGCCTAATCAGAAATCTCATAATATGATCAATAATCTCAACTTTGGTAAGTTTCCCGACTCAGATAATAAGAGAAAGATGGAGTTTCATGATGATCATAGAGGAAAGAAAGTTCAATTTCCCTCATGTAAATCATGTGGGAAGAGGCATTAGGGAGATTGTTTCAAAGTAACTGGAAGATGCTTTGGGTGTGGAAAAGAAGGACACAAAACCAGTAAGTGCAAAGGAAAAGGTTCAGTTAACACCATGGACAAGGATAATGATATTGCTACGACATCAACAATGATTAGATTTTTTAAATGTGGAATGTATGGGAATTATGCAAACCAATGCCCTAATGGAAAATATCATGAAGAGAATCAGCATGGTCATACGGGTAGTATTTATGTGGATGATGATGAAGAGACTACAAATGAAATATAATATGAAATAAATGATGAAGCTCAGCTAGTGGTTTAAGAAGTTAGTGTAATGATTGTATGTTTATAAAGAATAATGTATTGTACTATGGAATAAAGAATCATATAAGGATTGTTACACTATTATTTTTCCTAAAGTATATGAAAGTATATGTTGAATGGTACTGGTAACCATGGAAGGTTATTCAGATATTTTTGGAAAGTAGATGATATGCACATAATGAAGGGATAAGAAGATAATGAGATATTTGATTGTATTCATGAGCTCATGACTGATATAAGGACTAAGTGATATTATGGTTTGATTATATAGAAATTTTGGGATTTTGGTATGTGGAAAGAGTTAACTTTTGAAATTATTCATGTTTTCACTAAGGTTAAATGGGTAATCATTTTTCAAGAGAATACATGATTAAGGTATTCAAATGTTTGTAATTTTACCAACAAGATATATCTTATGATATATGGGGGATAAAAGATGGCATTCACGTGATTGTTATGTGACATTTCAAGTAATCATTTTCTTTATACTATGAGCTTGGACCAAAGTATTTTAGATAAGCCTAAAGATTGGAATGGATTATGTTGGACATAAGTTAGTATTGTTTAAGGATAGAACTTTTTTTGATATTATTGATGGGATGTTATAGTAATGTAGTTTTAGAAAAAGGACAACCTAAAAGTCTGGCGACAACCCATCGCGTCGGACAAGGCTGTGGGAATCGAACCCACAACTGAAGTGCGACTGGCCTTTATCACCTACCACTCGCCTACAGGAAGTCCCTGGTTAGTAGAAACTAGTTTTATTTTATTAAGCGGTATGATATATGAAGTATAAGTTTATTTTTGGAACCATATACAATTAATCTAACCATATGATGGACTTATACCTTCTTTTAACCTTTTGTTTGAAACAGATGGAATGACCCATCATTCTATCACATGATCTGCTAACACATCACGAATAACAAATTCAACTTCATTTCATTAAGGGATGAAGTGGAAATTGTTCAATTCATAAACAACAGTGAGATTGTACCAAAATCATGTAAGTATTTATTTTAATTCATCAACTTTAGGGAAATGATCTTGAAAACCAAAAATGTTGTCTTAGTGACCTTATATCTGATGAATCGGATGGTACCTTAGATCATCACAAATCTATGGCTTTGTGATTGTTGGATTTTTCATACCCATGTTCTCTACCACTCTCTATCAGAACATGATGGTTAGATTTCTCTTCCATATCCATATTTTCACTTATGTTATCCTATGTGGAAACCCAGTGATTAGTTTATTTGGGTAACTATTACATTTCATACTTTAGTTTATAAAGATAAGTTTTGGTATTCCTTTTTACGATGTGGGTTTCAATTAAAGAAACTTTCAAGTAGAAAACCATTTATAACCCCAACGAATTTCGAGGGCGAAATTCATTTTAAGGGGGGTAGAATTTAATAACCCGAGATTTTATAAGATATATTCTTTTTAATTTCTTTCATATCTTCTGGTGTACGATACACCAAGATTATCTTGCGCTATACACAACACCGTATTAGCTTGCAGTATACGCAACACTAATCCTGGATCGTGTTACACACAATTTCATGTTTGTTTGATAGTAGTTATTCTACAAAACATTGAGTATATATATATATATATATATATTCAATGTATTTTGTTATACGCAGCAACAAAGAATTCATGCACTACACACAAACCTGACTTGGCTTGCATTACACGCAATCGCGACCTTCCTCGATAACGTGTGTTGTACGCAATACTAAGTTTTAGTAAACAATGATATATTATTATAATATTATTATGAACTAGCCTTTATGAATAGTATTGACTAAATTTTTAATTTTATAACATTATTATTCATTTTACACATTTTCTAGAACATGGTATAAGAACAAAATAATTTATTTAGGTAAAATAAGTATTTTTCAAAAAATGCAGTTTTGCCGACTTTTGATGGCACACCCACTTTAAATCTAGTTTTTGACATGTTTATAAGTTCAATTTTACAAAATAAAATTATTCTTTGGAATTAGGATATAAAATTTTACCTTGGATAAAATTTTCATATTATTCTGATAACTTTCATATTTTAATGAATAGTAAAAACACGCTATATTTTAATTGAAAAAATCTTTTTTCATCGTAATAACTTATGTGGTTAAATTATAATATTGAATGGTTTTAAAGTATAAATAGAATATATTTTTACCATTTAATATAATTTATGTAATTAACATTGATTTTACATTGAATTCGTAGGTTAAATCAATTCAATCTTTTGCAATGTTTTAAACAAAAACCCGTTTTCATTCGACAACGTGATTAATTTTAATTTAACTTCTGAAACTTCTGTGTATTGAATTTGAAAAAATGGATTCAATATTTGGAATCAGTGGGTATAAATTATGTTAATCGGCTACTTCTAATTTTTGGGAATTATGAATAGTAACTACGGTAAATTTTATTTACCATAGTTAAAGGTAAATCGGGTAATTAAGGGTGAATATAATATTATAAAATTACCCTAACACATGAAAAAATTCTATTGGATGAATAAAAGTCGACCCATATCACCTATGGGTTGGATTAGATTCATTTTATATACTTTTTACCATGAAAATAATTTAATTATTATTAAAACCAAAGAAAGTGACAACATGTCCCTCTTTTAAATATTATAAGTATAATAATTTTAATTTAGTGATAAACATCATAAAACATCGAACATGAATAGTCTCAAGAAATATAATAAAATTATATACATCATGATAATTTATTTAGATTTTTTAGGGATTAAATAATTATTATTAATGGTGATACATTAATGATGCAGAATTATTTATTAAGTGAAAAATCAGTAATATAGTTTTTATTGAAATAATAATACCCATTAAAAGGACCAAAAACCTGACCAAAACTTATTTTTGGTGTATAGATATACCATAACCATCTAATGACCTAATATATAACCGTTTGGAGTCTTATAAAAGTTATTATGACACATATATTATTTTATTTTAAATGATTCCAAAGTTGTCACCTTCATAATTTAATAAATATAACAATTTAAATATTTTGATTTTAAGATGATAAATTAAAGTAAAAGTATTATTGTGAAATTTAATAGATTTATAGTCATCGTAGGATTTTATTTTTATTTTTTATGAAACAAATAAGTATATTAAATAATTATACAAAAATGTTGTAGTAATTATTTTATTAAGAGATAAACCAAATAAATGGTTTTAAAAATAATAAAATAAATATTATATGAACTATTTAATGTTCTCCAATAATTTTTTAAATACATATGGCATTTTATGAATCTATTAAAGCTTTTATTTAGAACATATATTCTGTATATATTTTATTTAAATTCATATAAATGAATAGTGTTAAAATTGACACTATTGTTATTTTATAAAAATAACATATTATAAAATTGTTTAAAAATCACAAAAATATTTAAAAATTATAAAATTAAATTTATATGGTCTAAAATGTTATAAAGTATCCAATTATGGACAATTCACAACAAATAAGTAATTTTTTGTTATAATTTAAAATTTATAATGTTATTACCACAAATAAAATTAAATTGGTTAAGTAAGGATAAATCAAGTTGATAATGTTTAAAATAATTTCCTAACATGTCTAAATTTTATTGGTTGATGATATTACAACCCTATCTCATCTTATATTTGAATATGAGTCATTTTTGGAGGTTTGTAAGTGGGGTTATATTTATTATAAATTAATATTTTTTAAGATTTCCAAAGGTGCCCCTCTCCTCCCTTATAAAAGGGCACCTCCTCCCTCTCTTCCTCACACCCATTTGAGCCTTTATGCTCGGAAAAACCCTGACTATTTCCATTCTAAAATTCCCTAGAAACATCCTAGAGGTCCTGGTCTTCTTAAAAGACCAATTTTAGTACCCTAAGAGGAGGATTCAAAGAGGCGTGTCAAAGAAGAGGTAATATCCGTTACCGATTCTTTCAATTTTCTTTCTTCTTCAACTTCTTCTTATTTAGTTGTTTAATTATGAAGTAATAATATCAGTATCAATAATATACTGATATGTTATTATAAGTATGAAAAAACCATATTTCACCATCTATCCATCCTATGGAAATTGAAATCACCGCGCGTGCGTACGTACGGAATACCGTCTCCACGCCGTGGTCTAATCAATTTTCCACCACCACCTTAATTGGATGGGTATAATGGTGAAAGTAATGAATATATATGATTATTGTAAAGTGATATTTATTCTTTAGTATTATACATACACTTTAATACAATTCTACGATCATGGAAATGATATCATCGCTCGTGTGTACGTATGGAATACCATCTCCACGACACGATGAGATTCACTCTCCATGATAACCATTCAAGAATGATTATAAAGTATATATAATAAGTAATCATAAAATATATGACATAATAATTATACTGGATTTATGTATATATATATTTATGTCATCTACTTAATTCAATTCAATTCAATATGGAAACGAAAACAGTGTTCATGCGTACGTACGGCCTACCGTCTCCATGAATGGTGTATTTCTTTCCATTTATCGATCTATTATATATATGTATATTATGAAGATATATTATATATAAATATTGTTTTATATTTTATAATTATGTAATAATGATCTAAGTAATCATATGAATAATTACAAGTCAAAACACGGACGACAAATGAAATGATTTTACCCAAAACACTCTTTAACATGGAATTTACAAAAGTACGGGTAATATAAAGTCATAAGTGAACCATATATGATATAATAACAATGAATATGATTCTTTAATAAGTCAATTACATTATTTAAATCATTATACAAGAGTTTTAGATGCGTACGAAGCATATTAGACCTAAGGTAAGGGATAATTAATCAATCTCATTTTTATCCGAGATTGTTTATTTGTAAGCATTTACTAGGGTTATCTTTGTCATCCAAGCCCATGTTTTATAAAAATGGTTTCATGTATGTTTAATTTCATTTTTACCCATTTTTTACTTTTACAACATGGTATGTAAGGAATCTTTATTTTTTTACGTTACGAGGTACTTTTTGACTTTTCCGGCAAAAGTACGAGAAAAATGTTTTTTTAACGTATACGGCATGAAAGGATTTTTTTACGGTTTTATAAAGCCTTATTTTCATGAAGAGTCCTCCAAAATATTTCATGACTATTTTAAACAAAATCTTTTTCTTTTAAAATTTCATGACGTTTTGTGAAAAGTAATTGATTTTGAAAAAGAAAGGATATTTTCCTCAAGAATTCATTTCAAGTGTTTTATCAAAACCATTTTCCATCTAAGATGAAATTATTTCATATGTGTATGTTTCAAGTATAAAGTCTCTATGATTTACATGGTTTTACTTTTCTCATTATGAAATGATATCCATTTCTTTTATATGGATTATGTGATGATGGGATGATGTTTATGAAACCCATTTTATTTGTTGGGTTATTATGAATGATGTAAGTTTATTTTGTGGCACAAGTAAGAATGATTTCATTATGAGATGGGTGGGACCTATATCTCCCTAAAATGCATTGGGTAAAGATTTATATATCATGAGATAGACATGGCTGGAACGGAAAGTTAAACCGGTTCAGTAATACAGGATTGAAACGAGGAGTGAACTCGATTTAGAAAGGGGCTTTGTCCACTAAGATGGTCTTGGCAGCAATGCCTTGGCTAATATGGAAATAATATCATGTGCTTAATGGTTTCCACAATTACATGTTTTATTCCCATGCTATTTTATCATTATTAATGTTTATTTATGATTTATTCCATACGTACTTCCATGTTTTATGTCATTGCTGAAGCTTTTGATGTTTAAACATTATGTTCATGTTTTTAAGTTCAAATGTATATGGTATGTTTTATTTTATCCATGCTTACCATTACTGAGCATTTGAGCTCACCCTTTTTATGTTTTCTTTTCCCCAGGATATAAAGAAAGGTTTTAGGTAAGAAAAAAAGGGGAAGATCTTTATGGGAGATGTTGAAGATCTTTAACCATGATTAGAAGATTATATTCCAAGTTTCCAAAGACACTAAAATATTACGGTCCTTGTGTGTCTGTTTTTGTTATGTATTAAGTTTTCAGCAAAAGTAATGTAATGTTCATGTACGTCAAGATTCGGGTCTCTACATTAGGAATAAAAATCTCATCTCAAATACTCATCAGTTGGGAGCAACATATTATATTGCAGGGAAAAGTGATTAATGGATGAAATTATAGTTTTCAAGTAAGTATATTACTTATTTTCTTATTCTTATTGGTAAAGTTATTTATGAACTCTAGGAAAAGAATCTTGAAACCATAATTTTTCCATATTACCTTAATTTTTGGTGAATCAATGGTCTTTCCATCCATCACAAATTTATGGTTATTAAATTTCTCTTTGAATATTTCGTTATTAATCTCTATTGGTCCTTGGGCATTAATTTTCTCTTCCATACACATTTTTTCAATTCCCATAAATTTTCTTCTTTTGAAGACCTAGTTTTATATTAATCTAGATGACCTTAATATTTCCCATTATCTCTAATCAAGAGGAAGTTTTAATAAACCATTTTATGTTTTGGGTTTTCAAAAAATGAATTTTCAAATATCAAAAAATTGATTATCGAGAAGAATTTCAAATTTTGAGGATAAAAGTTATTAAATGGGGGGGGGGGATAAGGTTACACCCATAGATTTTATGAAATATTTTTTTTAATTAAATTTAATTTCTTTGATAGCTTACGTTACACACAACACTGAGTTTAAATGAACTGTGATATACTATTAAAATATTATTTAATGCGATATTTATAACAAAGTAATTAAATTCTATGGTATGGATAATATTAACTACATTATGATATATATATAAATGTTTTTATAAATGATTATTAAATAATCACTCAATTTTTAATAATGTCATTTTATTCTTCAAAAATACATTATCTTCAAAATGGATTTTTATTGATTTTGTGAGAAAATATTTTGATTAATTTATGTGTCTTTTATAAATTTTATAAAATGAAAATAATTTTTTAAATATTAAAATTAAAATTATCTTAGGATTAATTTTTGATATTTTTATTAACATATTTATTTTCTAGTGAATATTGAAAAATACTGATTTTATAGAAAAGTGTATTTTTGTTTTAGTCATTTAGAACGTTTTATTTGGTTTTAAAATGGTTTGAAAGTAAATTTTTTAGTCTTATTTTTTTTAAAAAATCCAATTAATTTCATTTGAATCAATTTTATTTATGAATTTTTTATAAATAATTTTTATACGTAAAAAAGAATTTTCCTGAAAAACTATTTTTATGTGCACAATGTTTTTTATCTTAATAAATGAAATTGATCATGATTGGTGAATTATTTTATTTAAATTTTATATTATATAATAATTTTATTTAATATTCAATTAATATTTTTCTAGGCATGAGATAAGAATAAATTCGGTTTTATGCTTTAAAATTGTATTTTTCTAAAAGCAGGTTTTTTCGCATTTTAAGAATTTATATTAAAATTAATATCTACCACTTATAGGTGTTTAATTTTATAAAATTTATTCCATATTTTTATTTAGAAGGTTAAAATTTGGAAAATAATACCATTTTAGTTTTGGTCAATATAAATAATAACCGTAGTAAAATTTATCAGCTTGGTAAAGCCTAAATCACGTCAATCTTGGTTAAAAACTAAGTGAAGAGGCTATAATTTTACATAATAATTATTATTGGATGAAGTTAATTAGACCCTTATCACCTTAGTCTCTAAATTTAGTTTTTTAATGGACAGGTTTCCTTGAAAATGGCCTTTAAAATATTTAAAGTAAAGAACCTTATGAAATTTCACTCTCTTAGTTTTAAATATCTCTTATATTTCCACACAAGGACAAAAGAAAGTTATAAATGATTATAAATATATATTTTTATCTTAATGAAATTATTTTATTGATATAAATTTATTTATAATTTTTATAAATTATAGAATTACCTTAAATGCTTGTGTAATGCTAATACAATATTTATTCAATTAATAGAAAAATAAATTAACTGATTTTAAAAATATTAAAAGTTATAAAATTTGAATTATTTAATGTGTACCATGAATATTTTAGATATATATTTCATATTAGGTATTTATTAAATAATTATATTCGATTCACCCCTTTTTATTAATGGATTTTAAGTCAAATTAAATGAATAGTGTAAAAATGACATTAATGATATTTTATAATAAATATTATTTTTTTAAATGATATAAAATTCTTAAAAAATTTAGATTCAGAAAAATGAAATAAATATTGTTTTAAACATCAACCATTGTCTATTTATGGGTTTTTTTTGTTTCATAGTAACATTATTAACCCTAAAAAGGTAGACAACTTTAGTTTTACGATATTTTTCAAAAGAGTTAATGATGGGTTAAAACCAAATGATAAGGGTACAAATATAATCCAAACTTGTAAAAATTTTATTTTATGAGAGAATTTAAACTAATACTCATATTATATTCAAATATTATCAAATTTTATCCATTTTACCAAAAAAATAATTAATATTAATTTAACATTTTTTGAAATTCCAAGGCCGCCCGACCCCTCAATTATTAAAGGGAACCCCTCATTTCTCCTCTTCACACAAATTTAAACCATATAGATCTAAAAAACACTAAACATTTCTCTTATACAATCCCCTATACACATTATGTTTATTAGTTTCTTCCCAAAAGACCAACCCTAAATCCCTTTAGAGGAGTTCTAAAGGAGTTATTTCAAAGAAGAGGTAATCACCTTAACAAATCACTTTCTTTTTAATTATTATTTTAACTCCTCTAAATATGTTACTTTATTCATCAAATAATAAATTAATTATAACAAATATACTTAAATGTTATTATTATTATGAAACCACATTTATTAACCCTCTTTCCATCAAAAGAGAAGTGAAAATATCACTCATGCGTATGTACGATTTACCATCTCCACATAGTGATACAATTTATTTCTCACAAACATATTTTATGGATGGGTATTATGATGGTTTTAATATTTATTTATGATAATTATGACATAATTATGATTATTTAATGATAATATCATATCTATCATCTTACCTTCCAAACTATTGGAAAATGATAACATCGATCATGTGTATGTGTGAATTACCACCTCCACGAAGACATGTGATTCATTTCTCGTTTATATTTTACGTGGAAGGTAATAAGGATTTATTTAATGAATATATATGATATAATAATGATTATTTAAAGTTTATTCATTATTTAACTTTCCTTATTTCCATTTTTCAAAAAATTAAAACAACGTTTATGCGTACGTACAACCTACCGTCTACATAAACAATGTAATTCTTTTTTTCTCTCTATACTTACTGAATGACTTTAAACATGTATATAATGAATTTATATTATGTTTATATCATTATTAAAATTATATTTATTTTGAAACCATGATCAAATAACAAGTACCAAAACTACTAAACTATAACATGCATAAAAAACAAAGCAGATATCACCTCAAACAGTAATTTTAATAAAGAAATGTTAACAAACAGGTGATAAAAGGCTATAAGTAAATGATATATGATATGATATAAAATATTATTGTTATTAAATGAATTTATATTAAATATATATTTATTAAAAATTAATTTATAACACGTTCAAAGGATTTCATACCTAATGTAAGGGATTTTCATCTCACTTTTATTTCAAAGAGACACAGGCCATATTCACCACTTGTTACTTTTTTTATGTTGTATATAATTAAAAATAATATAATTTATAATTATTCTCATGTAAATTATGGGATAAACATAACCATATATGGCTCTTTCATTCACGGGGCTTGTGATACAAATGTTAGCAAAGTGGTAAGTGTTTTGTGTTACAATCCAATTATCTATCAGGATTATTTATGATTATGTTTCTAATGATGAAATATTTTGATATAACTCTAAATAAATTGTTTAATTTTATTCTCCTATATTTATTTCATAATAATACATGTTTTCCTCTAATTTTCATCACCTTATATACTCAATAGAGATAAAATATATTTTTAAATAAAATCGACTTTATTTATCTCTTCAATAGAAAAAAACTTTTTCTTCCATATCCACATTCTATAAAAATATTTTAAATAAGGTTTTTTACTTTTATACTATGTTTTATAAAATTAATTTTTCCCTCAGTTTTTCATTTTACAAAATAGTTCAAAATGAACATTCTTTTCATTTTTCTAATGGGGGTACTTTTTTATTTTTTTATAAAAGTGTAAAAGGAATGTTTTGTTTTAACTTATATAGCATGAATGGAATTTTGCACCATCATGTAATCTCGATGATTTAAAGATTCCTTTACAAGTTTCCTTGGTTATTTTAAAATAAAAGTTTTCCATAACATTTTGAAAATTTTTATATTTTAAAGAAGTAATTTCAAAATATAAAGGTTATTTTCCAGAAGAATGTTTTGATGATCTTTTAATGGTATTTCTATTCATAAAAGATAAAAAAACTTTATTTCACATAAGATTTACTAGGGATATTATCAAAGGATACCATCATTATTCTTTATTTGGATGTTTTATGTTTACGATAATAATATGTTAATGAAACTTGTTCCTTTTCCATTATTTATTCTATGATGAAATGTTGAAATGTTTACAAAACTAGTTCATTTTTCATAGGTTATGATATAATAAAACATTTATGAAACCCATTTTTTTCATGGCTTCTTATATGATTAATGTTTTAGGATCTTGTGGAATACATATGTAGGGATTTCATTATATTATTATGGTTATGTTATAACAAAGGACAATATTCACATTATACTCAAAAATGGTAGTTATGTTATAACCTAGGATGGTGCCCACATTATAACCAAGGAAAGGTGGGACTAAGATGTCCCTCCAATTTATTTGGTAAAGATTAATATCTCACTAGATAAATAATACCACAATGAGAGTGAACCCAGTTCAGTAATGTACTCTTTCCACTATGATAATATTTTTAGTGCACCTTAACTACTATGATGGTTTGAGGTGTGAACCCATTCTACTATGATAATCATGGAAATGATCCTCAAATAATAAAGAAATTATTTTCTATGATAATTTGTTTTCCAAAAAATTATGTCTTATACCAATATTATTCTCTCATATCTCATGTTCTTTGATTCCTCTATGATTAATGTCTTATGAACTACCAAAAATTATTACATGGCTCGATATTATGATATATGATATGAAGGGTATGATTTTCAAATGTTATGATCATGTTCTCATACCTTTATATTCATGTTATACTCAATTGATCATTAATATTTCTCTTTTTTACCATTACTGAGCATCTCAACTCACCCTTTGTATTGTTTCCTTTCCCCATGTTATGAAGAAAAGCACTAATTATAGTATATATAAGAAGCGTGCTAGTTATAGAGAACTTAGTGGGAGATGATATAGATATTTTATGAACCAATTGTTTAAATTCTCAAGTTTAAAAAGGCATTAGATGTCACACCCCGACATGCGCGTTTATTTTATTTTATGATTTCTTTGACCTTAAATTATATTTTTGTGGTTCGTGTTCAGTATCGGACCAGGTTTTTGATTTTTTGTTAAAAAGTGCGCTTTTTGACGCGACGTCGTGGGGCGCGTGAGCGGAGACTGTTCTGGAAGCCCCGCGCGTCCCTGCCCGGTGTATTTGCGCATCCCGTTGTCTTTGAAAATTTTTAAATAGAGGGTCTTTATATTTAACAAACACATCTATAGTTATCAGTTAATAATTCTTCTTATTACTTAAGATGAAATGAATATTTTTATCATTTTTATTTTTATCATTATGATTATTATTTTGTTATTATAAATCTTATAAATGAAATTAATGTTCGAATTAATTTTAATATTATGATTATTTCTATTATTATTATTTATAGAATTATTGTCATTAGTTTTGTATAATAACTTTTATTTTATGTTTTACTTTCAACTTCATTATTATTATTATTATTATTATCATAGATTATCTTTTCTCTATTATTTTGTTTTTCTTTATTTTTCTTTCTTGTTTTTTTATTTTTATTTTCATTTTTTTTCTCTCTTACTCCTCTAACCCTAACGGCCCCCTTTTTATTTCTTTTTTTCTCACCCGGCACCTATAGCGCCGCCTCTCCCCACTCTTTTTCTATCTTTATCTCCCCCTCTCAGTCTTCCTATTGCCCCAAGCAGGCCAGCACGGTTCCAGCCCTGCACCGTCTGCTCTTCCCACCAGCACCCGACCTCTGTCCTCCGCAGTAGCACACCAGCGCCCTCCTTCCCTGCTACCTCCAGAGGCCGCGACTCACCTCGGCTCCCCTCTTCTCCCGCACAACCCACGCACCCAGCCGGTCCCTCCTTGCGACCTTCCCCCCTGCTGCCCAGCCATACACCGCCGCTCCCCTGTTGCACCGGTAGCGGACCAGCCCCCCTACCGGCCTTCTTCCGGTGCTCGGCAACCTTCCGCCGCGCCTCCGGCCTACCCTCCTGCAGCCTGCAACCCCCCGACCAGACCACTCCCTTCTAGCAGCCCCGCTCCTTGTCCGCCACCGCGCACCCCCGATCCTGCACTCCCTCAACCGCCAGCAACCTCGGCGTCCCTCCTCCGGCGTTGCTCCCTTCGGCCGCGCCACCTCCCTCCGCCTCCCGTCCAGCGTACCTCCTCCGGCGGCGCTCCCTCCGGCCGCACCTCCTCCCTCTACCCCCCTGTCCGCCGTAGAACGCCCCCACACGACCCTCTTTTTTTCCCCCTGGTTCACTCTCTTGCAGACCGCTGGCCACCTATTTTTTTTCCATCTCAGAGCATCCCTGCATCTTCCCCCGGCCGGACCTCCCTTGCCCTAGCCAGCACCCCGACCGTCCGCAGGCCTCCTGCACCTCTCCCCAGGTCGCCGCCCTCGACCTCCCCTGCTCGTCGCGGCCAGCTCTCTTCCCCCGGTAAAGTTTGTTTAGTTTTAATTTTAATTTTTACTTTTATTATTAGTATTGTTATTATCAATATTATTATTGTTATTTTTACTTTTATTATTAGTATTGTTATTATCAATATTATTATTGTTATTTTTACTTTTATTATTAGTATTATTATTCTTAATATTCTTATTATGGTTGTTATTATTATTACTATTATTATTATTACCATTATTTTGTTATTATTACTTTTATTCTTATTATAATAATTATTATTATTTTGTTGTCACTATTATTATTATTATTAATGTTATTATTATTAATTTTTATTGTTACTATTATCATTATTATTATTATTATTCATATTATTATTATTGTTCTTATCATTCATATTATTATTGTCATTATTATTATTAACATTATTATTATTATTATTATTATTATTTTGTTGTTGCTATTATTTATTATTATTATTATTATTATTGTTATTATTACTATTATTTTTATTATTATTATTATTACTAACCTTATTATTATTATTAGTATTATTATTATTATTATTATCTTTATTTTTATTATTATCATCTTACTCTTGTTGATGGTGGGTTTTTATTTGTTGGCTTAGGACTTTTAGGACCCGCGCAGGGCGTTTCTGAGTGAGCGCCATCGCCTCACCTTGTTTCCGAGGTTCCGTTGTTGTCGCGCTTAAGTTCCAAGGTGAGTGTTTCTTCTCGCCGCTTGGTTTCGCGTGCTCTAGTGAGTTTTTTTATGTGTCTGAGTCCTTAGTTTTGACTATGTAGAGTGTCGGACTTTATCGCATGGTTTCGGACACACGTTGTGTCATCGCGCCTTGGTTCCGAGGTTGTTTTGTCGTCGCTCTTGGTTTTGAGGTTGGTTCCCTTTGCACTGCTTTTAAAATTTAAGTTATATTATTTCATGCTGTTTGCACACCCTAATTGTTTAAAATCAACATTTTATTAATTTTAATAAATATGAGATAATATACGTTAATAAATTTTTAATATAAGATAATTAATTTTTAAATGGTTATTTAGTGTAAAAAGGAGCCGTTTATTTTATACAGGACACATGAAACATCTTTTTGACGAGCGGACACCCAATAATGAAAGAATGACCGTTTGGCTTTTAAACATAATTCACGGAATATAAAATGGAGTTTTGGTTTAATGAGAAATGATTTCTTTTGAAGCGTGAACAAGTACTTTGGTTCGTTTGAGAAATTGCCCGGTTGGCTCTTAAAGATTATTTGGAAAAAGAAAATGGTTTGTTTTGGTTTGTAAAAATACTGGAAACCTGTGAAGTAGTGTTTTGTGGTTCTTTAAATTGTTTTAAACTGGGTTTTGTCCCATAAAGAAGTTGTACCTTTCGTTGAGTGGTGTTTGTGAAATGTATTAAATGCCCGTTTGGCACTTTATGGAAAGAGATGAAAATGTTTTGATAAAACCCTCTTAGGACAACTCTCATGTCTTGGTTCCAATTGATTGTTTGGGAGGTCACGCTTAGTAGCTCCCAGGTATGTGAGTAGTTTAAAGGCATGAGGTTGTTCCACAGAGTGGCTCGGGTGATGCTTGTTGTGATTTATATATATATATGTATATGATTGGATGCTCGGTTGGCATCAGTTGGCTCACCCCTTTTTCAAACACTTGAGACATGGGAATCTGGCATATTGAGAGAATATTCTAAGAACGATTGCTGCACTGGTAGGTTATGGTACTGACCAGTGGCCCATAGTAGGTGGATATATTGGGTTTATTGCTATGGGATTTTCCCTCGACCTGCCCGTGAGTGGATGGTCGAGCGTATTGTGCGTTTTGATTTCATTGTGACATGTCGATAAGGATGATTTCTCATGTATTGGTGTCTTCTGGTTTATTCTTGATCTCCTAGGTTCACCCATGTCTATTCAGCTTTTGTAGCTTGCAGTAATGATTATGATGCTCACATGTATACCCACATTGCCCTTGCTGTATGTTTTTCTTTGTGCATTCTGGGATGTTGTTTTCCTTAGAAACTGATAAATTGATTTTAATAGGTTTCTAAAAATTGTTTTCAAATGGAAGTGTTTAATCCCTTTTGTACAAATTTGAAAATTTAAACATCACTTTCCCCCTTTCCTGAAATGTCATTGACACTAATGAAATTAACCCTAATTTTGAAATGGATAAGGGCAATGGTTCGTACTTTGTTTTTAAGTAAAATTCTTAGAAAAACATACTTTTATAAATTTTAGTTCAAACTTGAAATGATGTTTCTTTTATTTTAAAGGTAGTGCATTGGGAAATAGATATCGGGCTAGACTACTGAGTTTTAATACTCACGCCTATAGTTCTTTTTTGTTTTTAGTGTTTGTGCAGGCTATAGCTTGAGTGCGCTCGCCTAGGGCGACGCTTGATCGTTGAGTCGGAGAGCGACCCGTGAGGTCGCACAGAGTATGTTCGGACGCCGTGTTTGGTTAGTTTGATTCCTGTTTGTCTCTGTTTAGTCACTTTGTATGGTTTTTCTTTTCTGCGCTGCTCTGTATTATTTTCACTGTCTTATTTATTTATATTGGGCGAAATCGTTCCCATAGCCTCTGTTGATGCCCTGGCGCTTGTCGCCAAACCGGGAGGATCGGGAACGCCTCTCAGGCCATGTCGCGGACCGACTCGGGTGACCGGTTCAGGGTCGACCCGGGTTGGTTCATGACACTAGACCTATACAATTCTGGTGTGGATCACTATGTTATGTAAGGAATATTCATCTAAAAAGATTGATATCGATGTATGAAATGTCTGGGTCATTATTGTAGCAATAATATGATGTAATCACAGTCTACATAAGAGTAGATATCTAAATAGATCCACCACATAGGAATAATCTAGAAATAGTTGAGGTTATGTATGAATAAATTGTAAAATTAATTTCCTATATTAGATTAACTCCACCATTTCCAAGGCAATGTAAGTAAATTTTATAAGCTGTGTATGTGTAACTTTAAAAATACAAAGTCAACATCAGTTTTCTGATGTGTCTTGAAAAATTAAAATGGTTTCATGAGATTAAGAAAGATATTAAACTATATATGTATAGTTAAATCAAAATTTTCAATGTTTACATAATATTACTTTTTTATTTCATGTAAAATAATTCTGATGTTTCAAAATATCATGTATGAGTAAACTGATATTATTTATGAATAATCTAGAGATCACTTTAGAATAAGATATTGATTTAGAAGGGTATGTATTAGTAAATAGATACATTATAATAATTCTTTGTTTTGGAAAATATTTTATTTTCGAGTTTCTTTTGAAGTTAATTTTATAGGATAATTAAATGTGAGTAATTTGTAGATTTGAGAATCTCTTTGAATATGAATTGTAGAGATTTTAAAGGGTTGTTTTTTCATTATCTTGAATATTAATTCTAGATTGTTCCATGTATTATTATTTGAGTAACAAATAATGGAAATTTTAATATGGATTATTATATTAAACATCACGAGAGTGTCAAATATTCAATTATAGAAACTGATCTATGTGATGTTGCTAAATTTATAAAAAGGTGATGAATAGAAGAGAAGAAACTTAATGGAGAGAGATTGTGAGACATGTGTTCATATTATTGTTGAATATTATCATTATTGAACATTATCAATTCATATTAGGTAGTTTGGCTAAGGAGGAAGAATAAAATTGCTAGATTCTTGTTACATCCTTGAACAAATAATTATAAATAACATATCAAGTGAAATTATTGAATATAGAAAGGATTTTTGAGAATATAGTAATTAAAATACTATTTTCTAAGGAATATTTGGTCACTCTAAGGATATATTGGATATATATTTACTTTATAATAATATTTATCCTTTTATGTTATTCCATTCTAATGTGCAGGGAATATATTTTTAAATGTGTAAGTGAAACCACCATTTTAATTAAAATACCTTCCCATAAATAATTATAAATATGAACAATCTTTAATAAAAAATATCAGGATACATCAACTATTGAGAAGGATTCCTGAATCAATGATGATATTTCCACTTATTGTATTCAATTAATAATATTAGTGGTGCATCGATGTCTTGAGTTTCACTAAATAAAACAAGTCCATAGTTATCTAATTTAGGGTAAACCTTGTAAAAAATGATGTGTTTCTATCTCATTTATATTTTTTTCTTAAATGTGGTGTTAATTTATTCATTGATACGAATGAGATATATTCATCATAACAAGTTTAGTGTATTGAATAAATTAGGAATATATTTGGTAAAAATATATCCCAAGTGATCACCCCTATCAAGGTGTCTACACTAGTTTATTCTTAATGAAAAGTAAAATATAAATTGTAGTTGGACAATAGGAAACTAAAAGGAAAAAATTTGCAGAATTATTCTCTAAAAATTTCAAAATCAAGGTAATATGTTCCTCTAAATTCTTGGTTATGAATTTTATTAGAATCAATAATAATTTAGTCATTATTGTTTCATATAAATTTAATTGATATAAATGTATATATATTTTAGGGGTTTTTATATATAATAATATAGAAATTTTCTGGATGATTGTTGGCATCTTGGGTATTATTCCTTATATATTCATGGACATAATTCCAATGGAACTGTATAACAAATTGAAAATTTAAGGGAATAATAATCTTAATTATAACATGAAGGCGGTTGAAATTTATAAGGTAAATCTTATTGATGATGTAATAATATATCCATTATATAGTTTATGGGTCATCCCTATTCAGGTTATTCTAAAAGATATAGGTGTTATGGTTATTACCAATGGTAAAATGATATCATTACTACCCACACTATCATGTGGTGGTGTGTTTATTTTGAATATCGTAATTTAAATATATAAAAACAGGATCAATTACCCATTACATGTATTGATCAAATGATTTAACTACAAGTAGTTCGTTATTTATATTGTTTTCTTGTTGGATATTATTTTTATAATATTTTTTAGTTTCACCTAAGTAATAAGAGAATAATACTTTCACATTCACATATGGTATAATTTACTATACAAATATTCCATTTAGATTATGTATATCTCCTTTAACCTTATAACATTTCATAATGATATTTATTTTAGTGGAAAAGTCAATTAAAATTTTTATGGATGATATTTCTATTATTATATTAATATTTGAAGATTGATATAATAATCAAAATAAAGTGTTAAAATGTTTATAAGAAACAATAATGATTCATAATTGAAAAAATGATAATTTAAATTAAAATAAATAATTGTTCACAGTCCTAAAATATCTCTCTATGAAATTAGATTTTACTAATTAAATAAAATTATGATTAAGAAGCATTGACCAATTTTTTTTTCCAAAAAAATTAATTCTTATTTAGTATATATGGGATTATACAATATTTTTATTTGAGACTTATTGAAAATTATAAGGAAATTATATTCCTTATTATCAAAATTTTCCTTATTTTTTTTGATGAACATTTTTAGAAGGATTAAGTTTTTTAATTATGAAATTAATATTTGAACTAATTATTATGGAAAAATATTAGACTCTCCCATTTTATGTTATGTGAAATAAAGATAATATTTCTATTGGAGTAGTTTTGGAAAAGTGGAGGGATAATAAAATTAATTCTATATACTATGAATGTAATCAGATTAATGATTTGATAAGAAAAATTATAGTAACCAAGAAGGAAATCATTATTTTGTTTTTAATAATACATAATTTTTAATCATTTATTAATTTTTAAGGTGGTTTTTTATACTAAACATGATGCATTGGGAGACTTTCTTATTGTGAAGTACTTCAAAATATTAAATTATTTGATAGTACCTAATGTTAAAATAGTTTATTATTTAAATTAGGCAGAAGAAATAAATAAACAATCAAAATGATGATCATCATTTGAGGAAGTGGTGGGAGAAAGATTTAATGAGATAATTGAATTTGAGTTCTTTGATGAAATATTATGGGTGATATAATAAGGTTAAATTCCTTGATCCACCCTTTTTTAAAATTTTTTATGGAATTAGTTATCCCTCCTGATTTGTCACAACAAAAAATAATGGAGTTAAGTTTCTAGGTAAAACACCATTTTTTTGATGCTGTGTGGTTAAAATTATCCAGTTATGTATACCCAAGGAGAAATGTTATCTATCGTACATCGTTGAAATTCATTCATTATAGTAGAAATAATGGTCGAAATCTAATGGTTGTAAAAAAACTACAATCCATTTTTATCAGCCCTCATGTTTTAAGGATGTATTGAGTTATGTTTTGGTAAGTGAAAACTTCCAATAAATTGGTAATATTAGAAAGAGATAAAATAATATAGTCATCAAAGTGTTTTTTTTTAAATTTTAGGAATTGATTTCATTAGACTATTTAAAATATATTTTAGAAATATTATATTATTTGAATGTGGGATTTTATCTTTAAATGTGTTAAAGTAGAAACATTACCCAAGAAAAATGGTTAAAGTGTAGTGAAATTTTTCAAGAAATGCATCTTTTCATGCTTTTGGAGTTCTTAAGGCTATAAATCAAGATAATAGACTGTATTATCAAATTCATAAAATCAAAGTTATTAAGGAAACTCCTAGATATGATAAAATTTTTGGATTAATTTCCCATAAATAAGTGGTCAGGTTGATATTTCCAATTTTTAAATCTAGTTTATCCTATAAAATATGGACAATATGGAAAGAAAACACTATTTTAGGAAGCTTAATAATTCTATATATGCTAATATAATTAAATTTAAAACATCAATTAGTGTGTCAAATTATCACCTTGTTTTTGGGTAAATCATATCATTTAATGGTGGATTTTTAACACTAGTGTATTAGGTAATTAATTCATATAATTTTGATCTCAAAATTTCATATGGGAAAAGGATTATTAAAATTAATGATCTTGATTAAATTTATTTAGAATATTATGTGATTTACCAAATTTTTAAAGATTGAAAACAAAAAATATCATGATCATCATATTCATAAGAATGTGTTTAAATAAAGGAATGTATTTTATTATTCAATTCTTGGCTGAAAATATTTCATTGGTTGTTGAAGTCAAGGTATTTGAGGATATGAAAAATCACCAAGATATTTCCACTTGGAGGAGTGGAATTTTTTGGGGGAAGAGAAGATATTGTTATTATTACATTTATCATTTTAATATATCTATATATATATAAGTTCATCACTATGAATAATTTTCTTTGATTTACTTAAAATATTGATGGAAAGTTGTTTAGTTGGGATAAAGATATAAAACATCATGGGAGGAAACCTAAACTTGAAGGAAATTTTCTTAATTTTTATATATTTTAAAATATTTATTTCATTTCAGGTTCCATAAATTTAATGAATTTTTTGATACATAAAATATTTTATGGATGAAGTTATTATTTTTGAAAAATATACAAATGAGGTTCCCTATAATACAACATTAAAAAAAAGTTCAAATATTATGAGGTAATTATTATTTTTTATTTTTATTATATTATATATGTGAATGTGGAATATTCAATTTATAATTTTTAATATAATTATTTTAATTAATATTAAATATTTATTTTTTAAGTGTGGTGGAAGGGTTATTGTGGGATATATAAGATTTTTTTATTAATTTCAATTCTAGGGAGAAATAGTTGGTTAAAATATATTAATAGGGTAAGCTAAGTGTTATTTATTCATGAAAATAATTGATTAATGATATGATTTAATTACTAAATTTTTATGAATTGTGTTTGTTTTTATGATTTACTTTTCATAAAATGTTTGTTTAAGTAAAACTCAAGTGATTTTTTTTTATTTTCATTTAAAATTACTAGGTTTTAGTGGAATTGATTCTGAAATAATTTTAGATTTGGGAATATTTATAGGATTATTCATACAAATAATTTTTTTTAAAATTTGAGTTCATGTACAAAGAAAAAGAACAAAAATTAAAAATTATTTAAATTAATCATGGATTGAGAAATAATCCACAACCCTTCCATCTTCATGTCTTAACTATAAAAAATAGTAAAGATATTTTATTGGTGTTTGAGTTTAAGGTTATAATTTTTTTAATTTTCCTGATTGAATTGGATATAAAAACAACCATTATACCCCTATTATTTTTATCTTAACTATAAAAAATATATTAGGAAGTAATTATTTTTGATATTATAGGTTGCAGTTGGCTTGACTTCCATTGTATAAAAAAAATTCAATAAATGAATAAAACATATGGTGTGAGCGTGGGTTTATAAAGTTTTTGGAAATATTTATCTATGTTCCCAAATATAGGATATGTATAAATTTCAATTATTATGGTAATTATAATTGATAAAACATTAGCTATTCCAACCAAAAGTCCTATGTTTTGAACTTGGAAATTTGAATTTAATTATTATGATAAATTAGCTAGCCCTTATTTAGAAATGTAAAGAATGTAATATGTTTCATTTTGTTAAATATTATTAATTCATACCTGATAATCACTTTCAATTATGTGAGATAACCTTCACCAAACCATTCATAGTGTTTTTAAATAATTATTGATGTTTTTAAGGACAAGTAAATTCTAGAGTTTTGGGTATTGATATGACCAAATTTTTTATATATTCTTAATGGTATTATTATTCCATTTTAGAAATGTTAAAAAATTATAATTTATTAATCTTTTCATATTTTATGAGTTTTGGGAAATCAGACCATAGTGGATTTCCTTGATATTTTAATCTCAATTGAAACCATAATAGTAATTCATTTATAAAGAATAGTTTTTAAGTTAAATGGATCTGAAATGTTTTTATAGATTCTTGTAAAGTTGGCCAACATTTTTATTAATTGTTCCATTAACTGATTCATCCATTAAAGAGACGTTATAAGGTTTTCATGAGGATTAAACCACTAGAAAAATGTGGTATAGAACTTATAAAAGTGTTTCAGAGATAACATGGGATACATAATTTATATTGAAGTTATTATAGATTTATTTAAATCTTGTTATAATCCAAATATCATAAAAAAATGGAATATAAACTAATTCTTTGGATTACTCAAATAAATGGTGGAATATTTAAAATAATTTTGGTTAAGACAAATCACATACCCCAATAAGACCACTAAAATGTCGTGGTTTATCCAACTTTACATGAGTATATTTTAAAAGATGATGATATTTTATGAAACAATAGAGGTGATAATGATAATTTTAGGATAAGGAGTATAACATCCCAATCTTGGTTCACCTCCCCCATGATTAAACTAGAGAGCCATATACCTCAGGTGCACCTCCCCATATTCCAAAGGTAGAAAACCGGATGTGAGTTTCTATTTATAACATAGGGACACTATTATATCTCTGGTATAAATAATATAAATAACATCATAAGTGATAATAATAATATTTATCACAATATAAAAGAAGAATATTTACATTAAATCAATAAGGAAATGACAAGAAAACAACATCACACTCTCTATATTAAAATAATCCACCCTAATTCCATAAGAGACATATAGAAAAAAACCATTATACTCTTGGTTGAATTCTATACATCATTATACAAAAATCAAATAAATAAATGAAGACATATACATAAACTAGTATTTAGTTTCAGCCTAGTATCGTCTCCTAAGTGAGATCAAGAACCTCTATCTTAACCATCTACCGCAAGTCCTATTCTATTACTTGGGTCATGAACCAAGGAATCTAAACATTCACCAAGATTACCAGTTAGGGTGTGAGTATAACTCATTAGAAAACAAACAATAGTTTACCTAAAAAATATTCAAGTGCATTCTTATGTTATAATATAGTAATTATAATAGAATAATAATAATAACCATCAATTTAATGACCATGAGTTAAAAATAGCCACCCAAGGAGTAACCATACCAGCCTCATACCATGCATGAATGTCCTTGAACATATCATAATAAATCCATAAGGTCAATGGGATAGTAATTTTCAATGCCTATAGGATCTCATCCCATGGGGTGTCTCGGCCACCATGTATAACAACGTAAAGATAATGGGATATGAGGACACATGTCTATATATATCTTATCGCTTAGGTATCTAAATCACTATATAAATTTAAATGACATAGGGACAAGTTTCCCTTACCTATATGATCTCATACCTAATGCATCTTCACTCTAGCTAAACATAATAAAAGAGAAATGATAAAGTGTCCCATGGGTATAAAAATTTCATCCCTCAAGAATATCAACCCTTTTATATAAATACATATATAAATGTGAATATGAACCCTAACTAAAATTATATTAAACCTCAAGAATCACCACCCAAAATAAGAATAGTAATAAGAACAATGGTAAAGGTCTAGGCATCTCAATCCTAGATTATATCAATATAAATACAATAGGGAAATGTCACCCCACATTTATAATGATCTCATCATAAAAAAATCTCAATACATATAATAGATATTTGAATACCATGGGAGAGGTGGACTCATACACATAATGATATCTACCTAAAGGTATCTTGCTTTTAGTATAAAAATGTGAGGAAAAATGAGAAATATGGATTCTATCTATATCTTTATTAAATCAAGGAATATTGAGCCCTATCATAATAATATCTTAGGGTATATATACATAACCAAAATAATGGGTATCATCTTGAAATTTGGTTTAGTATAACATCAAACAACTTCCAAAATCAAGACTTGATCTCTCTATATAGACTGAACCCCTCACTATGTCTCTCCCAAATGAGGCTCTCCTAAGAACCATTTAATTTAATAGAGGAGGAATCTCAACCCTTTTAGACTCCAATAATACAATAAGACTAAAAAAATACCCAAATTTACATCCCAATGAAGCTCATAGATATTCTCTCAATGGGGTGTAAAAGGTCACCGAACATGTTCCATTGGATGATGATATAAATGATGGAATGTTCCATTAGGTTTTGAGTTTATGATTAACAAACATTAACTCAACCTCTTTCACAATAATTTAAATACCATAAAGAAAAAGTTAATGAAGGGAACATTTTGGCCCTATGAATCCTTAACCAACCCATAAAAGTCCAAGAGAATGAATTCAGATAAATTTTATTTTGGTCACACATAGTTTTCAAGATCATATACCCTTAATTTCTTGAAAAAATGTACAAATCAAACAAATTTTTTTTCAACAGAAAACCTCTATATGGTAGAGCCTATCTCATCAAATATAATTATATCGATCAAATCCAATTTATGTATTTACTAAAATCTAACAAAAAACTCCAAATTAGGCCATATCCAGTGAAGAAAACTAATAATAATAGAAATAAAGAATATATGGAAGATAAGTGATAACATTTCCTTAGGAGATCAACCATGAAAGTAAGTTCATTAATTTGAGAAAATATCAGGAAGAAATCATATAGTGAGGGGAGGAAGCATAAAGGAGGAGGATTCCCATCCTATATTATATCCAAAATAAGGACTATTCACTTTATTAGGTCTTAAAAATTTAACCATTTAATATAAAATCTATGAAAAACCAAAAAAATGGGGTATATTGTGAATTTATTGAATGGGCCAAAAAACAATGCCATTAAAAAGGGTCATAGTACTACATGAACCTTAATGTTATGAGATAATTTACTACTATAAGGAATAACGAGAAATAAGGACCACCGTTTCCTTTAGTAACTTTATGGAATGATCCCCTAGATCATGGGATGATGCCCTCATCTTGAGAAGCACAAAAATTCATGACCACCCATTATGTCATGGATAGTTGATTCATAATGAACCCCCTCTTCACTATGGAATGAATATTCACCGAGTCAAAATTTTTATATTGCTGAACCCCTTTCCAAACTACAATTCTATTTTTTATAGAATGACAATCAATCTATAATATACTTTTAGTATGAAAATGGTCAAATCCATAAATACCGACTCCCAAACTCTACCAACTCTAGTTATAATATAAAACCATAAATATATATATTTTGGAAATATTTTTAACAAATCTACACCTTGGGATACACATTGTGTTTTCGGGAATCTTTGAGAGATAAATATGACTTGAGGAAGAAGATAAAAATACTTATGGAAAAAATAAGGGCTTAGAAAAGAATGATGAAAGACCCTTCACAAAGAATGTAGTATAGATTTCTGAATCAACCATATGATAGTGAAAATAATATACTATATTATTTATTCTTTATATATTTATGATCATCATTTTATTTTCTTTTTTTAAAAATTTATGTTTGATAATGATTGACTAAACCTTGAAGGGGTAATAAAGGAAACTGATCAAATAATTACACCTATTGTTATTTATACCTTCCACTTATTATCTTAATTTTATTATTAATAAAATCAATTTTATGGATTGGTATTATATAAAAAATGTGGAATCATATTTTTTCCTTAGTAATAAAAATGCAAATCTTTGAATAAAAACATTAAGAGAGAGCTATGTACTAATATTTGAATACTGAACCTTAACTTGCACGTAAGAAATACGTTTACCGATAAGACTAAGTGATCCTTCTCTATAAAATTTTCAATACATGAATGAGGTTTCTTTAAAATTTTATTGGTCATTATTTAATAAAAAATTTGGAAGGTTAGACATCAGGAGAGTAGTTTTCATTTGAAATATCATGAATTCTCCAATTTCAAAAGGGAAAGACTTCACTTGTAATTAGTTAATTTTTGTCATTTTTTAATAATATTAATGTACTTTATAAGATAAAAAGTAATATTTATTTATTGTACTTTAATTTATTTGAATTAATGACACCTTTACATATATACCTTATAGTGTGAACTTTGGCTCTATAGGATATGTGTTTTTATTTCACTTAGCCATGTCGAATTGATGTAACACCTTCTTGGAATATGTATTTTTTTTGAGCGTGGTATTAAATTATTCCTATTACAATTAAATGAAAATATAATCAGTGATTATTCCCAAATCACTCATCTCAAATTCAGACATCTTATACTCATTTTAACGACCCAAGATTTTATAATATATTTTTTATTTAAATTTACACTATGTTCGATAGCTTGTTTCACATGCAACACCGAACTAAAATGATCTATTAAATACTAGATAAAAATTATTAAAAAATTCATAAATATTAAAACATCTATTTAATAAAAATATTTTAACAAAATATAAATTCATACAAAATAGGATTAAGAACACTTAATGTTTTAAAAGGTTATTTTTATATAAAAGAATTTTTTTTATTTATATTTTAATTTAAAAAATAAATTTATTAATTTTAGAATTTCAATTTGTTGAAATAAAATTAATTTATAGATTATTCATGTAAAAATTATCTTAGGATGAATTTTTGGGACTTTTAAAAAATAATGAATTTTAGGTGAATAGTGAAAAATACTAATTTTACCAACACTATACGTTTTATGAATTTATTTTCATTTTAGTAAGACCAAGATGTTTACCAAAACCTTTAACTGAGAAAATATGTATTTAAGGAGAAATATTATTTATTTTAAAATATTATATTAATCCTATAAAACATATGCTTAACATTTTAGAACATAAGTAACAATTCATTCAAATTTAAAAACTTCTTTTAGGTATTTTCTTTAAATTAAAAATTATAATGATGATATTCAGTTTTGAATTTATTTATATGTCACATAAACATTAATTTTTTTATAATATACTAATTTATTTCATTATAATAAAAAAATTATAATTTTATCCTACACATAAAATTCACTCATAAAATACATATTTTATAAAAAGTGGTTTTTTCTCGTTATGTGCGCTAATAATAAAAATATTTTTTCTAACACATATAAATTTAATTTTATAAAATTATTTTCATATTTCAAATTCTAATATACTAATTATAAAATAGTTTTAATTTTAATTTTTTTCATTAAAAACAATTACCAAATTTAATAATTAACAACCACGGTAAAAGGTTAATTACGGTAAAAGTAAAGAACTAAGGGAAAATCCCAAAATCAAAATCTATTACGTCAAACTGAATTTTTGTAATTCCCTAACCCCAGAATCCTTATTTCAGTGCATTACTTTAATACATTGACATGATTACAAGGAATCAAGTCCCAAAAGACTGATCAGTTTAGCTGTCTTGGAAAAGAAATTACATACATAAATGTTACATTACACATTAGAAAATAAAACACAACATAAATGATCCTTTGAGAATGCAATTAATCCCACAAATTTACCCTGATTATCAATCATAATACACTTCTTGGAATCCTAGAAAAAATAAAACATAGAAAGGGGTGTTCTTAGATGCTCGGAAAGGATAACAATATAGCATAAACTTTCACAAATAATCATAAATATTTAAGACAAAGTATAAGACTAAAGCAAAAGCCTTTTAAACTTAAACTTCAGCATAATATGGCAAATATAAATCAAATAGTTCCATTTACTTATTCGTATAGATATTATACTAGTCGAATAATCAAATGTAATATCAATATTAAATTTCATAATGTTGGAATGCATAATGCCAAACTTCATAACCACATAGTCAAGACCTTGTGCCAAGACTACAAATACGATTTTGTCATGGCCTTGTGCCAAGAAAATAGATTGTATCATGAGACATACCGATGCATCGAGTAGAAATAGAGGGCTCCACACATCACTTACTAAGTCCAATTCATTCCTCATATGAAAAGGTTTAAACATAACATAAACATTTGTATTAAAAACAGCATACGAAATGTCAACACTTTATCCATAAACCATGAATGGTATAAAAATAACACATACACATTCAAACATATCACATAACCTCAATACAATATGGAATATTTTTATCATAATAAATAAACTTCAAATAAGTTTAAAAACCATCAAAGGATGTTGACATTGATGAAAATGACTTATAAAACTCTATGAGAGAAAAATACCTTTTTCATAAAAACATTTAAAAGTAACAAAATTTAGAAAGGAAGACATTTAAAGACCTTTTTGAATCAAGGTTTCCCATACCACTTTGAAACTTTTTAAAGGAATTAACATTTTAAAAAAATTCAAGTCAATATAAATAAATCCTTAAAAACCATTTTGAAAACATGGACGATAATGAGAATGATTTATAAGAATAAATATTTAAACCATTTATAATGATGATCTATTTAAAGAGTACCTTCCTTAAAACCTTAAAATATTCCTTTTGAAAATATTTTTATGAAACACGGATGTGGATGATAAAGAGGTCCCAATAGATACTCACATAAAAACAACCTCAGATAATGAAGAGATTGTAGAAATCACCCTTACCTTGCACTTTCCTTCGGTCGAGGGTACATTTAACCTTCTATATAATGACCATTTTATGTTATTAAATTATTACAGAACCATATTCATATTTATTATATCATACATGATTCATTTATGACTTTATACAACCCATTCAATAATGATTTCCATGTTAAATTAACATTTCGGGTAATAATTGCTTTCTTTATCGTTCGCATTTTAACTTGTTATTTTTGATCATATAATTTAGATTATGATTTAAATACTTCCAGAATATAATCCTTGATTTATATATAACATATATTTAGAATATAAATATTTATAATAGATAGATATATGAAATGAAAGGCACCATTTATGGAAATGGTAGGCCGTATGTACGCATAAACGCTATTTCCGTTTTCATATCGTATTGAATGGATGTAAGTGAATAAGATATAGGTAATTAAATATAAATATAAATATAAATATAAATATAAATATAAATATAAATATAAATATAAATATAAATATAAATATAAATATAAATATAAATATATATATTTATATACCTCCAGTAGAATTATTATGTCATATATTACACACATATTAATAATATATATTTTTATAATCATTGTTGAATGGTGAATGTGGGAATGAATCTCATAGCGCCGTGGAGACAGGAATCCGTACATACGCATGAGCGAAAATATCATTATATTGAAGGTGAAATAGTATATAATTTTATGGTATATCATATATACAGAATCATTAAAATGGAATATTTATTATTTACATCAATTATACTCATTATTATACCCATCCAAATAATGAAGTGTTTGAATAACATACTACACCACGATGTGGAGATGGTAAACCATTTGTACGCACGTATGGTGACTTTGTCATTTATAGGATTGATAGAATAAAGTATATGGTTGAACTATATTTAAAGTAACCTCAAAATATATATGAGGTAATGGAGTTATTATTTTTGTATGGAAACAAAAAAAAAAGAGGAAGTGGAAGAATAAAATAACTTGAAAGAGGGTGGTGAAATTATTACCTCTTCTTCGGGTGTTTCCTTTTGAGTTGATCAAAAGGGATCCTTAGGTTGAATTTACGATCAAAGTAAAGAATATAAATTGATTTGAGGAAAGTTGGGAGGATATTTTGGTAGTGGTTGGCCGAGCCAAATGGATTTGGAGGTGTGATATTGAGAGAAGGGGAAGTGCCCTTTTATAAGAGGGGTGAGGGTCACTTTAGGAAAAGATTAAAATATTAATTTATTATACAATAATATTCGGTTTATAATGGATCAAAATAAATTTATTTCGATCTTAGGTGGTTATGGGTCTAAATAATCTCGACAAATAGGTTTTAGACAAGTTTAGGTTACCATTTTAACCTTATCTTTTTTATTTAACTCTTAGTTAAATAGTTTCACTTTTACCATGTCTTCTTGTATTCCTACACTATATGGTTAATAAAACTACTCTAAACTTCCAAAATAACCTAAAGTGGTTCATTAAGTACATATATAATATTATTTAATCCATTTTGACGAACCTTATATTTTTAGGAATATTATGTCAACCAATAATATAGTATTTTTTTGAAAACTAATTTACGTCAATTTTGACACTATTTGGTATTTTGTTTTTGTGAAAGTAATAACAACCATATAAATTCAAAAAAAAAATTATCTAATAAACCCTTAAATGTCATATTAACCTAAAAAATTAGTTGAATTCATCAGAAGTCTCAATTTATATTTATTTGGATATTTATAATATCAATTATTTTAATATTTCATTAATAAGGTAATTACTACATCCTCATTCTGTCATAAATATATTAAATTATTTAATGTCTAAAAATTATAAATAAAATAAAATTATATATGAAATATTTTTATATTTCTAATTAATATTTATAGTTGAATTTATATCTTGTGTAACCTTATATAAAAAATGGTTTAGTTGTTAAATTTTGAATTTAACACTTTTAACTCTTCTTTAAATAAAAGAATAATAAATTTCCTAATCTAATCAAAGTGGACCAAAGAGGATCATATTTTATTTTAAAGGTTTTTTTATATGAATTACACTTATCCAATAGAATTATTACTTGTGTTAGGGTAATTATAATATCATTTTTACCCATAATTACCCTATTTACTTTTAACCGCAGTAAAAAAAGTCAAAAGTTACTATTCAAGAAAGCTTATTTTCATCTTATTTTACCAAATTTTACTTACTGATTTCAACTGTGACATTTCAAATTTGAAAAATTCAACTCACAGATGCGGTAAAATTATGTTTTATGCAAATTTGCAAATTCTTCTAGAAGATGGGTAAAAAATGTTAAAAAGTTCAATAAAATTTCATACATCTAATTTTAATATAAAATGACTCCAATGAATTAAATTTAAATTATATAGGTATTATATATCAATTTTGAATTAAAATATATTAAAATAAAATAAATAATTATTTAAATAAAAATTCAGTTTTAAATAATAACGTAGTGTTTTTCACTATTAATCAAAAATTAGAAGTTTTTAGAAAAATACAAAAACTTTACCCTAAGATAATTTTGATATTAAGAATTAAAAAATAAATTCTATTTCTCCAAATTAAATTCATAAAATTTTCATTTATTAATTTAAAATTAAATTCCATTGTCAAAAGCAAAAAGCGGGTTTTTAAAAAGTAAAAACTATCAAAAGTTTGATATGTGTTTATATCAAATTTAAAATTGAAATTACTTATATTGACCTAAATTTTATTAAATGATAAAAATATAATCTAATTATATTTCCAAACCATTCAAATTCATAATTTAACACTATAAATTATGTTGATTAAAAAAGTTGTTTCTGTTAAAATTTAGTATTTTTAACTATTCATCAAAATATGAAAGTTATTAGAAAAGTACCAAAAATTTATCCAAACGAAATTTTTATGCCCCTCTTCTAAAGAAGAATTAAATTTAATTAAATGGAATATATAAAAGTGTCAAATATTGGTTTTAAACATAGTTATCCATTAAAAGGCGGTAAAATTTCATTTTTTGAAAAATACATCTTTTACCTGAAAGAATGAAATTTTTCTTATATTATGTCTAAAAACACATAATATTGATGTTAAAATTATATAGAGTATATATTATTCAAAATGCAGTTAATAATATTTATAACTGCTTTTTGAACGACTAGTTTGGTAAGTTGTGGTGCGCTCGAACTCGGTGTTGCGTGTAGCGCAAGCTATTAAATTACATTAATGAGATAACATACTATGAAATCTTGGGGTGTTACATTATCCCCTCCTTCAATAAATTGTTTCATGGCAATTTGAAATTGTTCTTCGAAAATAAAAGGTTAAAAATAGAAAAATACCTTTGTGGAAAACCCACATCGGAAATTGGGTTAATAAAATTTAGTCTTAATAAGAGGGAAATGGAAATGAAAAAGTAACCTCCAAATTATGATATTTATTTGGAGAAAATTGGTGGAAATTAGAGACATATAATTGGAGGGAAAACGTAAATATTTATAGGGAGTGATTGAGGGCATCAATGAAAAACAAGTGTAAAATTGAGGGCCTCGAAGACATCAATCTATGATGATTTAAAATATAATTGGTTTAGTAAAACATAAGGTATTAGGACAAAACATTTTTGGTTTTAAGATATATTCCCTAAAGTTAAAGAATTAAGTTATTCATAGAATAAGAGGGAAAAATATACTTGACAAGTATAGTATCATCTTTCAACTAATTCCTACCACAAACTCATCTTTCACTCCAAAAGATAATAGAATTAAAAAATATTCTATTTATCCTAATCTTATTGGGTTCCAAAAATAGTGAATTTATAATTCATTTGTTAGAATATTTAAAAAAACTAAATTATACAAACTAGGACATCACGTATGCCAGTGGTTGGTTATCCACCCTTGTCGCCCTTTGATTACAGGTTCAAGTCTCGAGGCCTTGCCGGACATGACAGGTTGCCGCCCGACCTCCAGGTTTTCATTTTTATGACAATCCAAAAATAATCTCAAGAAATGATTTAACCTTAAAAATAGTATCCAATGTCAAAATTAATCGATTCCAACCATTAGAATTATCAAAAATACTTATGTCCAAACTCACAGTCCAAAATTTATAAATAAGGTAAACACAATGAAGATCCTTTTTACCATGTAATAACATGTGAACACCTTAATCATGTATTCTTTTAAAACACTGTAACACCCTAAATTACAATAAAACCTTGTTAATTACATTCATACTCCATTATTCCTCATAGAATACTGGATATACTCCTTCTATCCAAAAATTTTGTAATCTTTAACAATGATGGAATATACAAATCATTAATCAGTTTCAAGGTAATCAAGAATATCCAATATAATTTATCCAAATCAATCATATATTATTCCGAATCACTACCTCAGTATCAGAACCACATTATGGTTTATATTTCTCTCAACCATATATTTTACAAAAAATTTAACTTGCTATTGAGTCACTTTTCATGGTTCCACACAATGTCAAGTCATTAATGAAATAGTACTGCAGTAGAATCCTTATATACTCTATAATTATTATAACATGTACATTATTAATACAATACTCAAATGACACAATACATTCATATCGACATAAGAGCACCAGTCATTACTCTTCATCTGTGGTAATATCATTACTCGATTATTATTCAACATCATTATTTATGATATACTCTAATGATTTGGACATTGATTCACGTAGTGTCCAAACTCCTTGAAGATGAAGCATTGTACATTTGAAACCTTTTTATTACCCTTTCAATCACGTACTCGGTGTCCTTTTTCTCCACACTCATAACAAAATCCCATTCCCTTCAAGCACTTAACAAAGTGATTCTTTCCACAGTTATCACATATGGGAAAATCCTTCTTTTCCTCTCTTCCCTTTATCTATATTTCTCTCTTCCATCCTTTGCTTCTCTTACTTTCCTTCAAAGACATAAGACTCAATGAATTCTTTACATATCTTATTAACACATGATACTATTTCTTCATATGATGAGAATATGTTGGAGACTATTTACCTTTTAAATGTTGGATTAATACCATGAAATATATCATCCTTATTAATCTTTGGATCATGCATCTTGCTAGATTTCTCATTCCTTCTACTAGGTGCCATTTCTAAAAATGGCATACACTTGGTTAGTTTATGAATCACAAGGCATAATTCCAAACATTTTAAAATAACTAACGTATATTGAAAATATTATGCATATAATCTATAATCACAATTTTTTTGAGAAAGTATGTACTCATAAATCCTTTATAAAGGTTTGTAATAAAAATGTAAATTATCCTAAGCATATCCCCTGGGAGTGTCGTAACCAAGAGTGCAGCATGGCCTGTTGTCATGTACCAGGATACCCCGAGTCAAGCCCAAAACTCCTTGTCGGAGTTTTCACTCCTAGGTACATCTGTGCCTTAGCCGGATCTACCTGCTCATATCTAGACAGGGATGTATTTCTTATAAAATACAAAAAATCTCTACATTACCAAAATTCTAAGAAGTTCTTCTATACTAATTCTCAAAGTCTATCTTAGGATAATGTTCTCTAATCAGAGTTTATCTAAATCTATTTCCAAGGTTGTTGTTAAACTTCCTCTAATACCTACTATTTCACCCAGACCCCAGAAGCCTAGAGTTGGTGCATTATTTTAATACATTGGAATGATTACAAGAAATCAAGTCTCGAAATACCGATCAGTTTAGCTGTCCTGTAAAATAGATTACATACATGAATGTTATATTACAAAATAGAAAATAAAACACAACATAAATGATCCTTTTAGAATGCCATTAATCCCATAGATTAACCCTGATTATCAATCATAATACACTTCTTTGAATCCTGGGAAAAATAAAACATATAAAGGGGTGATCTTAGATGCTTAGTAAGGATAAAAATATAGCAAAAAAATTCATAAATAAACATAAAAATTTAAGGCAATGTATAAGACTAAAACAAAATCATTTTAAACTTAAAATTCAGCATAATATTTCAAAGATAAATCAAATAATTCCATTTACTTATTCACATGGATATTCTACTAGTAGAATAATCACATGTAATATCAATATCCAATTTTATAATGTTTTAATGCATAATTCTAGACTTCATAACCACATAGTCAAGGCCTTGTTCGAAGACTACAAATAAGATTTTGTCAAAGACTTGTGCCAAGACACTAGTTTTTCTCATGAGACCTACCGATGCATTGAGGAGCTATAGCAGGCTCCACCCGTCACTTACTAAGTCTAATGGATTACTTATATGAAAAGGTTTAAGCATAATCTAAATATTCGTATTAAAACTAGCATACGAAATGTCAACACTTTATCTATAAACCATGAATGGTATAAATATAACACATCCATAGTAAAACATATCACAAAACCTTCAATAAAATATGGATGATTTGTATCATAATAAATAAACTTCAAACAAGTTTAAAATCCATCAAAGGAAGTTGACATAGATGAAAATTATTTGTAAAACCCTTTGAGAGAAATATACCTTTTTCATACAAACATTTAAAAATCACAGAATTTAGAAAGGAATACATTTAAAGAAATTTTTGAATAAAAGTGTCCCTTACCAATTTGAAACTTTTTAAATGAATTAACATTTTAAAAACATTCATGTCAATATAAATAAATCCTTAAAAACAGTTTTGAAAACATGGACATTAATGAGAATGATTCAGAAGAATAAATGTTTAAACCGTTTAAAATGATGATCTAGTTAAAGGGTCATTTCTATAAAAAGTTAAAATATTCCTTTTGAAAATATATTTATGAAACACGTATGAGGATGATAAAGAGGTCCCAATATATACTCATGTAAAAACAACCTCGGATAATGAAGAGATTGTAGAATTAACCATTACTTTGCACTTTCCTTTGGTCGAGGGTATGTTTAACCTTCTGTATAATGACCATTGTATGTTATTAAATTATTTGAGAACCATATTCATATTTATTATATCATAAATTATTCATATATTACTTTATACTACCCATTTAATAATTATTTCCATGTTAAATTAACATTTTGGGTAATAATCGCTTTCATTATCGTACGTGTTTTAACTTGTTATTCTTGATCATATATTGTAGATCATGATTTAAATAGTTCAAGAATATAAACCTTGATTTATATATAATATATATTTATAATATAAATATTTATTATATATAGATATATGAAATGGAAGGCACCGTTTATGGAGACGACAGGCTGTACGTACGCATAAACACTGTTTCCTTTTTCATAACGTATTGAACGAAAGTAAGGGAATAAGATATATGTAAGTACATATATATATATATGTCTCCATTAGCATTATTTTTTCATATATTACATACATATTAATAATACATATTTTTATAGTCTTCTTCGAATGGTGAACATGGGAATGAATCTCATCGCGTCGTGGAGACTGTAATCCATACGTACGCATGAGCGACAATATCATTATAGTGATGGTGAAATCGTATGTAATTGGATGATATATCATATAAATAATCATTAAAATGTTATATTTATTATTTACATCAGTTGTACTCATTATTATATCCATCCAAATAATGAAGTGTTTTAATAACAAACTACAACACGACGTGGAGACGGTAAGCCGAATGTACGCACGTATGCTGACTTTGTCATTTATAGGATGGATAGAATAAAGAATATGGTTGTAAAAAATTTGTAGTAAAACCAAAGTATGTAGGAGGTATTGGATTTATTATTTTTGTAGGAAACAACAAAGAAAGAGGAAGTGGAAGAAGAAAATAACTTGAAAGAGGGTGGTGAAATTATTACCTCTTCTTCGGGTGTATCCTTTTGAGTTTATCAAAAAGGATAATTAGGTTGAATTTATGATCAAAGTAAGGACTCTAGGTTGATGTGAGTGTAGTTTTGGGGATATTTGGGAAGGGGCTGGCTGAGCCAAATGGCCTTGGAGGTGTGATTTTGAGAGAAGGGGAAGTTCCCTTTTATTAGAGGGGTGAGGGTCACTTTAGGAAAAGATTAAAATATTAATTTATTATACAATCATATTCGGTTTATAATGGATCCAAATGAATTTATTTCTAGGTGTATGTGGTTATGTGTTGAAATAATTTCAACCAATATGCTTTAGACAAGTTTAGGTTACCATTTTAACCTTATTTTTTAGATTTAAATCTTAGTTAAATAGTTTAACTTTTACCGTGTCTTCTTGTATTCTTACACTATATGGTTAATAAACTTCCTCTAAACATTAAAGAGAACTGAAAGTGGTTCATTAATGAAATATATAATATTTTTTAATACCTTTAGACAAACCTTATATTTTTAGGAATATTATATCAACCAATAATATAGTATTTGTTTTAAAAACTAATTTATGTCAATTTTGACACTATTTGGTATTTTGTTTTTGTAAAAGTCATAAAAACCTTATCACTTCTAAAATAATTTATCTAATAAACAATAACATGTCATATTTCCCTAAAAAATTAGAGTAATTCATCCGAAGTGTCAATTTACATTTATTTGGATATTTTTAATATCAATTATTTTAATATTTCATTAATAAGGTAATTACAACATCATCATTGTGTCATAAATATATTAAATAATTTAATGTCTAAAAATTATAAAAAAAATACGATTATGTAGGAAATCATTTTATATTTATAATTAAAATTTATAGTCGAATTTATATTGTGTGTATCCTTATATAAAAATGGTTTAGTTATTAAATTTGAATTTAACACTTTTAACTCTTTTTTAAATAAAATAATAATAAATTTTCTAATCTAATCCAAGTGGATGAAAGATGATCATATTTTATTCCTAATGTTTTTTAGTTTAATTAAACTTATCCAATATAATTTGGACATGTGTTAGGGTAATTATAATATCATTTTACCCATAATCACCCTATTTACTTTTAACTGTAGTAAAAAAAGTCAAAAGTTACTATTCAACAAAAATTATTTTCATCTTATTGAACCAAATTTTACTTAATTATGTTAATCGTGTTTCTCGGATTTTTGAAATTCAACTCACAGAAGTGGTAAAATTAAGTTTTATTCAAATTTGTAAATGCTCCTAGAAGGTTGGTAAAAAACATTAAAAAGTTCAATAAAATTTTATACAGCTAATTTTATTGTAAAATGAATCCAATGAGTTACATTGAACTTATATAGGTATTAGATATCTATTTTGAATTAAAATAAATTTAAATAAAATAAATAATTATTTAAATAAAAAGTCGGAATTAAATAATAATATAGTGTTTTTCACTATTCATCAAAAATTGAAAGTTTTCAGAAAAATACCTAAAATTTACCCTAATATAATTTTGATATTCTAAATTAAAAAATTAAGTCTATTTTACCAAATTAAAAATATATAAGTTGCATTTATTAATTTAAAATTAATTCCCATTGTCGAAATAAAAAAGCGAGTTATGAATATGTAAACACTATAAAAAGACTAACATATGTTTATGTCAAATTTAACTGTGAAATTACTTATAATGACCAAAATTATATTAAATGACAAAAATATAAACTATTATACTTACAAACCATTCAAATTAATAATTTAACACTATAAATTATTTCGATTAAAAAAGTTTTTTTCAATTAAAATTTAGTATTTTTAACTATTCATCAAAATATGAAAGTTATCAGAAAAGTACCAAAAATTTATCCAAACTAATATTTTATGTCTCGATTATAAATAATAATTAATTTTAATTAAATTGAATATATAAAAGTGTCAAATATTGGTTTCAAAAAGGGTTCTCCATTAAAAGGCGATAAAATTTCATTTTTTGAAAAATACTTCTTTTATATGAAAAAATGAAATTGTTCTTGTATTATGTCTTAGAAACACATAATATGGATGTTAAAACTATATAGAGTATATAATATTCAAAATGAAATTAATACTATTCATACATGCTTTTTGAACGGCTAGTTTGGTAAGTCCCGGTGCGCTCGAACTCGGTGTTTCTTGTAGCGCAAACTTCTAAATTACTTTAATGAGATAACATAATATGAAATATTGGGGTGTTACAATATTATAGAGGATTATAGACCTAAATAAAATTTACAATCTATTATTTACCCATTCTGGATCCATTGAACCTAGAATATTGACATTCAATCATTGAAAAATAGTAAGTTTTCACAAAAGTTATCTTTTATTCACTCACAAAAGGGTCACACTTGCAAAGATTCATGCCAAACATATTTATTTTAATTTATTTTTGAAACTATAATATCATATTTTCAATTTAATTCTATCCCAATTTAATTATCTATTTTTCCTTATAATTTCCCTAACCCTTAAAAAAAGGTTTCCTAGAGAAAATTTATTTCTTTTACTTACATAGCTTCACTTTTGTTTTACTTATGTACTTTCTTCTTTTATCACCCCCAAATAAATTATAATATAATGAATTAAATATTATTAATATGATGAAATGTTATTATATTAATTTAAACCCCATTATTTATTCATCCCTATCCACATGTAAAAATAAAAGAACATCGATCGTGCGTATGTACAGACTACTGACTCTATGAAATAACATTTTCTGTTTTCATATAGATTATATTTTCTTATAAAAAACCCAAAAAATATAATTATAAACCTTAAAAACATCTAAATAATATAATTATAAGTATTTTATAAAGATATTATGTCAAAATAATCAATTTCTTAACCATACCCACCATCGAATTAGGGAGTGTTCCTGGCTAGGTCAGTTTAACCACCAACATGAGTGATGCTATAAAAACATTTAATGGATGAATATGGAAACATAATTACTGGTGTTATAATAAATTAATGGGTAAATATTTTTTTTATGTTTCTGGAATGGTTATATTACTATTTATCCCATTATTAATACACCACCCTTCATTTGTTAAGAATTACCAAAATACTAATTTCACCGATTTCGTTTTCCCACAACAATACTAAAAATATCAGGAATGAGATGAGAAATTTATTTTTAAATATAAAGTTTATATTATAGTATATTAAATTATTTAGTAATTATAATATCCTTATGAATTAATTGGAATCAATATCAACATTTTAAATCGCACCCAGAACAATCAAAATTACTTACACCTGATGATAAATATAATCAATAATTAACTAATATATTTTTTATAAATGGTTATAAGTGAATTATATAAAAGGATATATATATGCATATATAAATTAGTTTCTTAAATCTATAATAATTATAGTTATTTTTATAGAATGTTAGTGTGTGATCAACTATTCAGTAATTCAAAATAAGGGCTATTTGTCACTATTTTCTATTCTATGAGAGATGTTTGATATTGTGAAACATAATTTATTTTATATTATTTATCAAATTCCCTATTTCCTTAAAATATAATGAATATATTTACCTTCATAAAATTTTAATTTATATTTCTTTATAACCCTCTTATGTTTTTTTAATTTTATATTACTTCCACTGTAAGAGGTTCTTTGTATCAAATTTATTTTTTTTGGAATTTATTTCATATTATGAACTATGATTTCTTTAATATGGTGAGATTACTAACTAATGGATTTATTTTACCGAATTCTTTTAATTTATGGTATTTGAATATCTATATCACGTTCTTTTCTTAAATGGATTTTGTTTTAAAGGATACCAAGGTTGTAAGAGTCAATGTTAACTCAACTCCATTAATCGAGTTATAATTATTATTCTTGAACCTATTTGTTCTAAGATTGGTTTCTTAAACCCTAATATTTAATTTTATAGTGATTTTATTTCATCTATGGTAGAAAATTACCTTTGAATTCAAAACTTTTACATTAATAAATTTTTTTCTCAGAAATTATATCATTGTTGAGAACAATTACTATCCTCTTCAATGATGGTTTCCCCTCTTGGTCTATATTTTACTTTCCTGTCGATGTTCACCTTTATAATTAGAAACCTACTTTTCTGTTACCTCATTTTATATTCATATTTCTTTTATATTTTTTATAAATTGATTTTTATTACTCTTTTTACAATATGTGTTTTCAACAAAGGTATTTCAAAATATTTATAAAATTTTCCCATCCTTTCAAAACAAATTGTTTTTGTCTTATTCTCCAATTTCTTATTTTATAACCATTATTTATTTTCAAGGATATATTATTGATATTTCTTTTGAAAATTAAATGTTTTCTAAGTTTTCCACTTCACCATTTTGAAAACATTATTTCTTATAGAGGCTCTATTATTAAGGATCCATTTTAAAGGTAAATATTTTTGAAAAAATTCACAACACATTTTAAAGAAAATATCTTTTAAAAGTGATTTGTAATATATTATTTAATGAAAATTTTAAAAAAAAATTGGTTTCACTTCCATTTTCTTATTTATCCCAAAAATATGTATTTCCTGGGAAATTTATTTTCATGAATTACCCTCTAATTTATCTTATACTATTTTCAGGGATGAAACTTATAGAAATCCATTACTACAATTTTCTTTCCTAGAAATTGAATGTTTATGATTTTTCTTCCAATGTATTTCCTCTATTAAAACTCTATATTTATTTCCATTGATTTAGGGTTGTTTACCTAGATTCCATACATTGATTGATTTTGGAAATTATTGACTTAACCATATACCCTTTATCTATATGGTGTAAATACCATATGCTCTATTATATTGATTTAATTGTATTTTTAAAGGTCCTATTTTTCCTTGTAAGACTTTGGAATATATCTAGAAATATTTTTGAAGTTATAAATTGAGACGGTGTGCGATTCTAAGGCCTGATGTTCTTGGAATTAATTTTATAAAAATATTAAATATTTTTTTATTATGTGCACACAGTTTCTTAAAGAAATTGGATAATTCTTAAATATAATATTAGATCATAAATTGGATACAACATTTGAATCCTTAACATGAGGTTTACCCTAAGGGTGATCTAAAATAGGTCGGGGTGGGGTTGTTAGATAAAAGTGGGTGTGGGAAGGGTGTTTAGTTAAATAAATAAATAATTTTATTTATTTAATTAAATAAACTAGACCTATTTATCTCTTTAAATAAAAAATTACCTCAGGATTACCAAGGTTAGCCGCATAACCCTGGGATCATTGAGAGGCGTTCTTACACCCTCTTGTTGGCTAATTAGAATCAGATGATGAAAAAACTATGGATCTAGGAAGATTGAGACACATTGAATGAAACAACTCCTCTTATTAATTGGTGAGTGTGTTCTTAATCAATGAATGATAAAAATATAGATAGAACTTTTCATTTTTTTATTTTCCCCTATTGATTAAATTTTTTTGAGCACGATCTTTCTGCTTCATTGAACTGTATCAATTGTATGTCTTTTCATGCACCCATGTACCAATGTTAATTGATTATTTAACTTTTCTCACCCAAGAACCCTAATCTGTATCTATTTTCCAAGAACGCTTGTATAATAATCATTACACCTTTTTTATTGTGCCTTTATTCCTATAATTCTTATCATTTTTTTTCTGATTAGACTATGGGGTCTCGATTCAGCATTGTCGGGCATGATCGAGCTCGATAAGACCCATTGATTCATGGTATAATCATGTATGATGAACATAATAAAAAATAAGGGATGGATTTAGAGGATTTTTGGGGTATAGGTGATTCCAATGAGGATTGAAATACTGATGAGGTGCTTCAGGGGACAAATGAGGCGTACAATCCGTTCAAATTTGAGCAGATCAATAGGGAATTTATTTTTCGTCCAATAGACATCCGAAAATAATGACCAAAGGATATTTCTTTTGATTTTGGAAGCTTGATAGTGAGATACAAAGAATTGAAGGCTGGATTTGGAATACTAGAATCATATATAACTTTCTATTAAAAAACATGACTACATAACATGTAATGTAATGAAGACATGCCATGTAATTCCCCTTTGGATGTAACACTAGGGTTTTGGTAATGTTAAGGATGAAAAACTGTGTGTCCATGCCACATGTTGCATGACAATTTCTAGGAGGATAAGCCGTGTGGAAAGAGCACATGGGAAAGACCCTATGCAAGAGGACATGACCTGTACTAAAGTACATTAACATGGGAAAGAGCACACTGACACTTCCAAGAGAACCTGAAGGACCTTGAGTGGATCAGACATGCCATGTAGTTCACCTACATACCTTTTAGTACTAAATGGGTCGTGATTTATATATTGGTATGGAAAAAAATAGGTATAAGAATGGGAAAACAGGATGTGTGTGTTTCCTTACATGCAGTGTTCCCCTTATTATTTTTTTAATAAAAATCTGTATATCAATATCCTTCGTTTGGACTCATATTTTGGCTTATAAGTAGCATATCCTTAGTGTTTTTTCATGTATAACATGATGTTGGCCTCCATAGTGGATTTTGAGATGTGATGTGAGATGTATTGAGTGTGATTCTTCTTTATGTGGTTCTCAATGATGGTAGTGATCAATAAGGATCATTAGAGTGATACGTCCATGACAGACTAGAGCATAGGTCCTCTATCTAGCTACTGAGAGGTACCCCTTGATAGATAAGCGAGTGATCCATCTATTTATAGAGTGGTAATTCCCTTTCGGATAGGGCATGAGTAATCCTTACACTAAGTGGTACCCCCTATGAAATTAGGGTGTGGTTCCTCTATCAACCAAGTTGTAACCCCCATTAAATAGGGTGAAGATCCTCCTTACACTGAGTGGAACCCCCTCTGGCATTAGGGAATGGTTCATCTACCTTCTGAATTATACCCCCTATCGGATATTACACGGGTCCTCCTTATAATGAGTAGATGCTACACCCTTGACACACTAGGGAATAGTTCCTATACCTATAGATTATTACCATTGACTGTGCGTAATAGTGTATAGGTATATCTTGGCTTGGATTCCTCTTAAGTTAGACACACGAGATGCTGGTCATCGATGATTATCCTTTTATAAATGATTCCACTCTTTTCTTATGATGTTTTGTGAGATTGAGATCCCATTTCCCTCTTGTTTTATATTCTTTTGTTTGAGAAAATATATATGTATATCGAACTCGTTGGATTCTATTTAATCTCTTTCTTTGGGTTGAGATATGTATCAATTTCCTATCTTGTCTCTTGCTTCTCCCCCGTAAACCTTTCGAGGAATCCTACCAGGTATGTTTATACTCACCCTATATGGTATTTTCCTGCACTTGTTGTGTATTATAAATAATATAGAAATGTTAGCGGTGATTATAGTGGATCTTAGTGATACCTGGTTCATTTGACCTTATACAGTGGTCTAAGTTTTGAGATTCATATTTAGGCACTCTTAGAATTTATTTTTCTCAATTTTTTAGGTTGGGACATCTATCTGGTTGGGCATGTTGTTTTTCCATTTAATTTTCATTTTACACTATCATACTCTTATACTCCTTAGAGGTTTTTTACATGCATGGTTATTTTCTAGATATTTCATCTTTTTATTACAATTCATCTACACTTATATATTGAGATGGTTGGGTGTGTGTGTACAAGTACTATAAGAAAAGGCCTCCCATACTAGTTATGACTTTCAGTGATTTTCACCACCCCTAGACTATAGAGGTAGGATTAGGGTTGTCGTGGCTCGAACCCTGTTGGGTCAATTGATGGTAGAGTGATATCATAACATTTCATTACATGAAATGATGTTTGGAGTAGTCCCCTTACAAGGATTTGGTTGGGATTTAGGGATACAATATCAATGTTTATTGAGTGAGGATTTCAGGCATAGGAACCTAGTGTTGGTGCAGTGAATAACGTATACATTCACCAGGACCTTGATTAATTTCTTGTTGACTTGGAATACCGAGACATTGGTTACAAGGATCAACACTACATACATAATATTGGATTGGGTTATTTGATTTTACTTCTTAACACATCTCCCCATTGTATATATATGCTAACCTAACCGTGGTACGTCTTAATTAAAATTTTAATATGCCTTCATGATGAAATACAGCCATGTTACAAGTCCTGGATCATGGTTATGATCTAATGAGTGATGAGGCCTCAGTTCAGGTTCCATCTCATAAGATTATTTTTCTAAAAGGACAGGTAGGAGAACTACCACCTATTGAGTAGTAGATCATACCAGCAGAGTAGGATGATGATACATCCATGATTATCACACCATGCGAGTTCCAGTCCTAGAGTACACTAAATTTCTATGGAGATCTAGATCCCCAGGTAGTGGTGGATTGGATAGAGTCATTGTTATGTCTTTTCATGATTATCCAGACACTAATAGATCAGGTGGTTTCACTGGAAGCTTGCCTTTTCCATGGAGAATATGGGCACTGGTGGAGTCTTGTTACCTAGATGCATGATGATATGACACTATCATGGTCCAAATTCCATAATATTTTCTTGAAGGAGTACTACCCCTCATTCTTGGGCTCAGTTCAGATTCAGGAGACTTTGGATCTACAACAGGGATGGGTGTTAGTTTTTTAGTATGTAATAAGGTTCAAAAACCATACATAGAACTCCTTTTACATGATCTAGGATGGATAATTCCTATAATATAAGTTTAAGCTAGGTCTCCACAGATATATCCATGCAAGTGTAGTACCCTTAAGTATTCACACCTATGTTGGGATGTTGGAGCTAGAACTGGTGATGGATATCTTCTTATTATAGGGATGCCAAGAAGATAGAGCTAGCAGTGTGCATTATAGGGCCAAGTCTTCTACAGTTGTTATTAGGCATCGGTTAGTAGGATCTCAATGCATGTGACCTCCCCATGACCAGACCCTGGAAAGTGGTCATGTGGCATAGGGAACAAACAAAGGACCCGAGTAGACCAAAGAGGGGCAGTGCTATACTTATGATGGGAGAGGTAACATGGCATGTGATTTCTCAACTAGATGTGAGAGGAGGGTAGAATGATAGTATATGGACCTCCACGATAGAGGCATCACTATTATCATGGATTTCCTAGGGTAAGGGAAGGGTATCCCCTAAGGAGTCAGAGCTGGAAGAGGGGAAGGTGGTGCTCTAGGAGGAGGAGCTGTGGGTGGTGGATGATTCTATGATATCCTTCCACCAACACCCCTAGGTGGCCCACATTAGGCTCAGGGAGTTGGAGATTAGGGCTGTAGAAAAATATAATCTATGGACACTTATGATACAATGAAATACAAGATTATTAGAGATACGATTTTTATTTATTGTACTCTTGATTCAGTATTATTTGGCACAGACGTGAGTCATTCCTTCATCTCTTTACTCATGTTGAGAGATTTAGAGCTCAGTTCATGTTTTACCCCAACACATTTGTCTTGGGATTCTCATGTAGAACACTTACTAAATATCTTTTATCTACCGGTAGTGCAAGCCATCGCTTGGTGGAGAGTGGTTAATGTGAGAACTTTTGGTTATAATGATGAAACCCTATTACATCATCATTGGTATAGATTAGTTGTCCGTAGTATGACTATATATTTACTTCCATCAAAGATGAGTCAAATACCTTCGCACTGATGGGATGGGATTCTCCTTTACGGGAAAGAGGGATCTCATAGTAGGGTGAGTCAGTTTTGTGAGAAGATGGTTGCATCCCATCACGCATTAGTTGTAAAGTGTATCCCTTGGTGTAGTAGGATCCTTAGGCATCTGTATTTCCTTTAGTTTTAGAGGATTATATGGATGTGTTCCCTAAGGACGTTTTAGGACTACCTCTGAGGTTGGAGATAGAGTTTTTTTATCATCTTTCATCTCAATACCACTCCAATATCTTCTGTGACATATCAGATGGCCCCTACCGAGCTCCCAGAGTTGTTTTTATAGTTGTAGGAACTTTGAGAGAAGGGATTTATCAGACCCAGTCTGCTCAGGTGTTGTTCGTGAAAAAGTAAAATTGGATATTTTAGATTTGATTAGATTATTATCATATGAACCAAGACCTGATAAATAAAAATTACCCCTTTATAAGGATTAAAAATATCTTTTTATCAATTTTTAATCATGAGTTAGTTCTTAGAGATCGATTTCTGGTCCAAGTACCACCAGTTGAGAGTTCACAAGGATGATTTTCTGAATTTGGAATTCTGATGTTTCTATAAGAAATATGAGTTCCTTGTGATTCCCTTAAATGATGAATTACCCTACTGTGTTTATGGATTTTATGAATCAGATCTTCCTATTATATTTGGAACATTTTATGGTTGTATTCATTCATGAAATAATCATATACTCTGAGTCAGAAGAAGAGCATGAAAAGCACTTGAGGATGGTCCAAGATTTTCTTCGGGAACCCCAACTTTATTTTAATCTCTCGAAGTGCCATTTATGGATTCATGAGGTTCACTTTCTAGGGTATTTCATTTATAATCATGGTTTAATTATGGACCTAATAAATATTGATGAAATTATTTCATGGGATATACCCAAGAGCATGTCATATGGGTAGAGTTTCCTTGGCTTGGATGGGTACTATAGGAGGTTTATGGTAGAATTATATAGGATTGCAACCCCTTTGACCACCCTGATGTGGAAAGGGTATCTATTTACCTGGACTGAGCAGTGCCAGAGATCCTTTGAGGAGTTTAGGCTGAGGCAGATGAGTTCTTCTATTTTGAGTCTACCAAAGGAGGGAGTGGAGTACGTATTGTATCATGATGCCTCATGAGTTAGGATTGGGTGTGTGTTGATTTAGTGGTAGGAAGTTACCATATATTGGTTGATGTAGTTGAGACACCAAAAGTAGAAATACATGACTCACGAAATAGAGCTGACAGTGGTAGTCTTTGATCCGTGAATGTGGAGACACTATCTTCTGGGAGAGTGCTTTATGGTATACTTAGACCATCGGAGTCTCAGGTATGTCTACACACAGAGATACTTATTCATGAGACAAAGGATTTGGTTGGATTTCTTGATGTAATACAACTTTGAGATAATATATACTTCTAGGAAGGGAAAATTGGAGGCATATTTCCTTAATAAGAAGCCCCATCCCCATTTGGTGTAGGAGGCATTTGAGCTGTTAGCTTCCTTGATGATGGCCCTAGTTGAGTAGGTGGGTGAAACTTTTCTTCATTCTATGGTGTTGACTCCTTTTCTCCTTTAGTGTGTGATATTTTCCTAGTTGGGAGACATTGACTATGAGGTACTTCATGACTAGGTATCCACAAAAGATTCACTAGATGGATTTCATGAATGAGGGAATCATGTCATCATTTTCTAGGGATGGATGATGGTCCCAATCACAATACATGATTAGGTGTTAAGGGAGTTTCACACTTCTCCTTTATCTATACATCCCAATATTGGAATGATGTACAAATATATTCATTTTATGTTTTTGTGGGCCTATATGAGATGGAGCATGGCTGAGTTTTCCTCATGATGACTCACCTCTAAATAGGTGAAGAATGAGAAATGGGTTCTAGTAGGTTTTTTTGTAGCCCCCTGAAATCCCAAAGTGGAAATGGGATAGAATATCCATGGACTTTCTGGTAGGGCATTCATATATAGCGGTAAACCAAGACGCCATCTGGGTGATAGTTGACTGACTCAAGAAGTTGTTTCACTTCCTTTCTTTCAGGAAGTACAGTTCTGTGGAGAGTTTGGGGCAGTAGTATGTATGATATATTTTTTGAATTCATGGGGTTCCCTCGACTATGGTCCTCGACCATGACACATGGTTCATGTCATGGTTTTGGAGAGGCCTGTAGGAGGCATTCATGACTGATATTGGGATGAGTATATCGTTCCTCCCCCAGATATATGTGCATACTTGATATACTATCTAGGTGTTGAGGGATATACCCAGGGATTTTGTGTTGAACTTAGTCCAAATATGGGAGGATCACTTTTCACTAGTAGAGTTTTCATATAATAATAGCTACCAATATCCTATCTACATGGAAGATTTTGACGTCCTGTATGTGATACCATGAAGGTCAACCCTTATGATGGGTAGATACCAGTGAGAAATCTCTTGTTGTGCGAGAAATGGTGCAGGAGATATCAGAGAAGGTCCAGGTTATCTGTGAGCAGATGAGGACAACATAGCGTAGGAAAACATATTACATCCATCGATGTAATAGGCCCTTGGAGTCCAATAAGGAAGACTGAATTTCCCTAAGAGACTCCCCACAACAAGGATTGAAGAGATTTGGTAGATATGGAAAGATATCCCTGAGGTTCATCAGGCTGTTTAAGATCTCACAGAGGATTGACATGGTTTCTTACCACCTCACCCTAACCCAACAATTGGAGCGGGTGCATGATGTCTTCCATGTGTCACAATCGAGGAGATATGTTCATGACCCCAAAAACATAATTTAATGGGGGGATATTGAAATCTAGGATGGAGACACTTTTTTAGATTACCCAATGGTGATAGAGGATTAACGGGAGAGGACCCTACATGGATGGACCATCCCCTTGGTTTGCGCATTGTGGAAGCACAAGAGCATGCAGAAGAGATCCTGGGAGAGGTATAGACAAATGAAGGTTCATTATCCAGATATTTCTTTTTAGTTTTGATTTTCAAAGATGAAAATATTGAATAACAAAATGATTTAGAGGCCTTGATTTTTCTTTGTAAGATATTGGAATATATCGAGAAATATTTTCGGAGCCAAGTGTTGAGATATCGTGAGATTCCGAGGCTCAGTGTTATTGAAATTAATTTTATAAAAATATTAAATATATTTTATATTATGCATGAAAGGTTTTATAAAGAAAATGGGACAACTCTTAAACAAAATCTCATATTAGAAATATGAGACCACATTTAATCCAAACTGTGAGTTTTACCCTAGGTGTGACCTAAAATGGGTCTGCATGGAGAGTTCAGATAAAAGTGTCCATGGGAGGGGGCATTTAGTTAAATAAATAAATATTTTTATATATTTAATTAAATAAACTAGACTTAATTATCTATTTAAATAGAACATTATGGAAGGATCTATAGGGTAATCCACCTAACCCAAGGATCTTTGAGAGTCGTTCTTCCACCCTCTCATTGGTGAATCAGAATTTGGTGATGATGAAACTCCAGATCTAGGAAGATCGAGATGCAATGAACACAATGACTCCTCTTATTCATTAACGAGAACAATATACGTTGAAAAAAATCCAAATATTGGTAGGACTCATTAATTTTTGGATTATTCCCTTATTTATTAAATAGTTTTAGCATTATCTTCTCACTACTTCTTTGATCTACATCAATTGAAATCCTTTACATGCACCCATGAACACGTTTTAATTGGTTATATAGATTTTATAACACGAGTCACCCTAATATTTATCTGTTGTCCAATAACTCTTTTACAATTATCATTGAACTTTTATTCTTGTGATTTTATCTAAATCATTCTTTGTGTTCTTTATATATTGGCCTACACGGTCTCAGTTCGACATTGATGGGTACGAACGAGCCTAATTGGACCCCCTAGATTCATGGTAGAATCACGTAAGATGAATAGAAAGATGAATAAGGGATAGTTTTAGAGTATTTTTGGGATATGGGTGATTCCACTGAGTATTGAAATACCGATGATGTTTTACAGGCGATGAATGAGGCATGCAGGACATTCATATTAGAGGGGATCAAAAGAGGATTTGTTTTTTGGCCAACAGATGGATGGAAACAATAATCAGCGGTTGTTTCCTTAAATTTTGAAAGCTTAGAGGTAGGATCCAAATCATTGGATTATGGATTTTTAACAACAAAATAATATATTAATGTATATGAAAAACCCTACTACATGACATGTACTATGATGAACACACGCCGTGTAGTGCCCCTTTAGCTACGACAACTAGGGTTTTGGAAAAGTTAAGGATGAAAAACCATGTGGCTGAGCCACATGACATGTGATTATCCCCAATTAGACAATATATTTGGTAGGATAAATTGTTCAATACCCCATCCATGAGGGCTCACCATGTTCCAAAGTACACAAACACAAGCAAGAGTACACATACATGGCCAGGAGCACGGGCAGGACCCCAAGTGTCTCAAACATTCCATGTAGCCCACCTACATTTCGTATAGTACTATATGGGTAGTGAGATATGTACTATTAGGGACATGACCAGGAAGTAGAGTAGGACCACACGCATGTGGGCCCCCTTACATACCATGTACTCCTTCTTCTTCTTTTGGAACCTTCTCCCTCTCATATCTCCTTCATTTGGACTTGAATTTTGGATTGTGAGTAGCATATCATGAATTGTTTTCCACATAGAATGCAATGATGGACTCTGCAGTTTATTTTAAGATATGTTGTGATACATTTTGAGTGTGATAATTCTTTAGGTTTCACTCGACGATGGAGTGATCAAGCAAGATCATTATAGTGGTACCCTGCCTGACGGACAAGGGAACCTGTCTTATATCTATCTACTGATTGGAACCCCCTAACATATTAGGGAGTGAGTCATCTATTTACGGAGTGATATTCCCATATAAGTTAAGATGTGAGTCCTCATTACACTGAGTGTCACCCTTTATGACACCAGTGTGTAGGTCCTCTATTTATTGAGTTATACCCCCAACCAGATAGGGCGTAGGTCCTCCTTAAACTGAGTGGAACCCCCTATAGAATTAAGGTGTGGGCCCAATTCCTACCAATTTATACCCCCTATCAGATTAGCTGATGATCCTCCTTAATTAAGTGGAATACAACCTTGACACACTTGGTCATGGGTCCTATACCTATAGATTATGCCCCAAAACTGCACAATGGATAGGTGTGTCTTGACTTGGATGTCTTTTCAAACATACATATGAGATACTGGGCATCGATGATGGACTTTTTGGAACTGATGGAACTATTTTAATGGGATGGACTATGAGTTATAGATCCACTTTCACTCTTGTTTGAGAATATTTGGTTAAATCATATATATTTTTATCCATGTTATTAGATTCCATTTACTCTCTTTCTTTGGGTTGATCTATCTTTATAGTTCCTATCATGTCTATTACTACTCTCCCTTCAAATTTTCGGGCATCCTATTGGGTATGTATATACTCACCCCTACATAGCTTTACCTACATGTGTTATCTTATGTAGCTAAGGGATATGTTGACGATGATTAAAGAGGAGCTTAGGGATTCCTGGTGCATTTGACCATGTATGATGGTCAGATATTTGAGATTCATAGTTTTTTTCTCTTAGTATATACATTTCTAATTTTTTAGGTTGGGACATCTATCTAGTTGGGAATTTTTTTTTCCACATTACTTTTCAGTTTACACTGTCATACTCATGTACACCCAAGAGGTTTTTTACATTCATGGTTATTCTCTAGATATTGGGTATTATTATTATTATTCCTATTTAATTATGCATTGAGATGGTCGGGTGTGCGAATACATGTACTATAATAAAAGGCCACCCATACTAGTTATGCCTTTTAGTTATTTTTCTTCACCACTAGCCTATGGAGGTGGGCTTGGGGATGTTGCAGATCCAACCCTGTTGGGTCAGGTCAAGTCAATATTTAACCTAGAAAGTTACTAAATATCTTTAGATACACATTTATTTTCCATGGGTATATAATTTTTTGTTTATTTATGAAATTTTGAATGTTTTCCTTAAATGATTCATTTTAAAAATGATTTGATACCCATTTTATTTCTAAGGGTTCTTTATGATATCATGAATGATTGATTTGAAGTGGAACTCATATATATGGATGATCATGGGCTGGTTCTTATATCACCCTACAATGAATTAGTTATGTTTGATATTTCATGAGATAAAATACATGGAAATAATAAGTTTTTTCTCAAATGTATGGTCATATTAAGTTTTCCTACAAGATTTCCTATGATTATGATTGTTCCAAATTTCTAATTTTTTTTCTTTTCATGCTATGTTATTTTCAATGTTTATGCCTATTTTTTAAGATATTATGAACATTGATGTTATTCCATTCCTTATGACATGATTTATGATCTATTATTTGTTGGGTATAATAGTCTTATGTATCCTGATTATACTCATATCCTCATATTATTCTCACTTGTGGTCTTTGATTATTATCACTTATATTCACCCTTATTAAGAATCTATACTCTCCTATTCCTTATGTTTCAGTTTCCCCAAGTCATGGAGATGAGTATATAATATGATAATTCTATAAGGGAGGCTAGAGTGGCTCAACTATTGAGAAATGTTCACAAATATTATAAAATAGAACGTTTATGCATTAAAATCCGAGTCACTAGACATTTAAGTCCTTGGATCGTATGACTATTTGTGAGATGTATTATCTAAATCATGGTTTTAATATATTATTAATAAAAATTTATCATGGGTAACCAAAGTTGGTATTAGGTAAGGGTTTATATTACTTTGGAGATTAAGATGTTATTTATTAAGGATGTAAATGAAATCAATGGGTGATGAGTTAAGTTTTATCATAATTTTAAAGGTATACATAAACCTTTAGGTTATTTTAGATAATATTAAATATTTTAGGGATTGGGATGAGAGTAATTTAGTGAAAACCCCATGGATAAGTCTAAAAAATATGTATAAGTGTTGGACAACATCTTGAAATTTTGGTGATGTTTTGAGTATATGGTTTTCCTAGAAATGAAATCCATATCTGGATAATACAAATGGATACAGGTTCTAGTATAGATTTACCTAGGTGTCATAACCTTGAAAAGGGTGGAGTGGGTATTAAATCAATAATAACCTAATGCATTAAAAATATTCTTAACTTAATCCCTATTTTAACACTCCTAGGGGATATACATTGGTTAATAACGTTCTCTTTAGGAATCAATATAAATGATTTAAGTATGACTATGGATAAACAAGGATTGGATAAAGAGAGCCATAAGTTGAACCAAAAGTTTCATATGTTAAAAAATGTATCATAAGGGAAGAAATATTTAGATTGATGTTTTTATATTAATATTTTCAAAATTATCACAACTATTTTGGTTTTAGTATTTTGTTGAAAGATCTTGAAAATGAATCTAAGAAATTAATGAATATAGAAATCACTGTCTTATAACCAAAGAAAGAATCCTAATTAATTGGTTTATAATATTATTATATGGCTATTATGATGAAAAATGTGTTTTTTCTAATATCACCTATGTTAGTGAGGTTGATATCTTAATAGAAAGTAAATCATGTTACTTTTATCAAGTTAGTGATATTTATCCATGATATTATGATATATTCTAAAATTTATGAGGATTGTTTGGAACATATAAGGTTTATTATTTATTAGTTTTTCCTTAAAGGCTTGAAAACATATATTAAATGGTATTGATAACCCTGGAACTTGAATTTTTGAAAAGGTTATATATTTGGGGATAACTATTTAAGATCACATGATTAATGGATGGATAATCCTTATGTTCAATATAAACATGATTTTGTGATAATAAAGGGTTGATTGATTTTAAAAATTTAAGGTAGAAAGTATTTGTAAACGTGGGACTGATAATTGATTATTTATATTTTTGGGAATGTACATCATATTTTTTGGTATTTTGGTATATATTAGCTTCTGTGTGATTTTATAACCTAGAGGTTAGTACCATTTTTGGGTTAATGATAGTGTTAATTTCTAGAAGAATATATGGTCTCACTATGGTTTAATATCTTGAAGCTTAAGATGGTGTTGTGAATGGAATATTTTAGAGAATGTATATTTAGGGAATATACACACTTTAGTATATGATTTTATGATTGATTAATACCATTTGAGAGAAAATAAATATATTAATATAGAATAATCGAGTAAGGTAGATTCCATATTAGAATTTATATTATGAATAATAAATATGTTAATAATATCCTCACCTAATTTCATAAGTGAGTAATGATTAAAATTATGAGGACTCAATTTACTTTTGGGGAAAGAATGTAATGACCCACTATTTTGGAATATGTATTTTCTCCAAATTAACACAATGTTTTATAGTTTCTTTCACACTAAAATAAAATGATATATGACATATTATGTAATAAACCCAACCTTACTATCCTAGATTATATGGTTACTTTTTTACATTGGTATTATATACAAGTGATCATATCCCGGAGGACTAATTCAATTAGCAGTCTTAGAAAACCAGATGCATGTTTTAATTTTACATTAATTTTAAAAACAAAAAATACAACATTGTATTTTCTTTAAGAAAATTATTATTAACTCTATAATATGCTTGTATATCAATCATAATAGACGTCCTGACATCCTAGGGAAAGGAAACTCAAGAAATTTTTGAGATAAAATTCTTAGTAAGAAAATTCATAAAATAGAAGCTATAAAAGAATAAGTAAGGAATGGATAATATGTTTGGAACAATAAATGATCAAATAATTACATATAAATAATAACATGAGAAATAAAATTATCGATGGATATAATAACTATTTTAATAATCACATGAACATCATTAATAGATTTCATAATGATAGAATTCATATCTATAATATATTAAACGTACCATCTAGTCCTCATGTTAAGACATCATAAATAAATGGGTAAGGAAAATTCTAAATACCCAACCTATATTGTCTCATGAGACCAACCAATGCATCAAGGGGATTTTTATTACTGTTCCCCACCTATCACTTTATACTTATAATGTATTCATAATAATAATAAACAATACAACTTAATCAACACGAGTTAATACTCAATACCTATTTACATTGGAAGAACTAGAATACATAATTTCAATAATTAATCTATTAAAAATTATCATAATCCATCCAAAGAAACAAGGTGGATGGTATAATAATAATATACACCATTAAATCATAATATTTTTTAATGGATATTCACATAGATGAAAATACTTTTAAATAATCACTAGAACATTTTTTTGAAGAAAATGACCTTTTCATTTTGAAATCACCTTTTTTAAATAGAAAATTTTCCAAAATATTAAGGAAAACATTTATTTGAAGATAACCATGTGATATTTTAAATTAAGCCTCAAATAATTATTATTCCTGATGATGGGAAAAGTTTTTCATGCAATGTATGTTAAAATGAGAATTCTATTCACACCTTTAGTAAAATGTACCTCATTTGGAAAATGAAAAGAAGATTCATTATATTTTTTTATAGAAAGTTAGATATGGGTAAAAATGTATTTTACTCAACCATGGGAGAATAATAAAATCATTCTTGAAATAATTTTAATGATAATATATACATATAAGAAAAAAATCTTGGGTGAATTGAAAACAAATCTGGTTTTCTTTAGAAACATTCATTCAATGTGTTGAGTACTTAAAGAGATGAAAAATGAAAGGAACAAGTATTATATATATATAAATATAAGGGAAGAATATATATTAGGTTTAATATATAATGATCATACAATTCACCCAATGGAAACTTAAACATAAACAATCCCGAATAATGATGAAATTGTGAAATAAACCCTTACCTCAAGTCAGACTTACATTTTAAGTGATTTTAAAATACAATTTAATAAATTTAAATTTATTATAATTTTGTAATAGAACCATAAAAATACTTATAAAATCCCACATGATACACCTATAACATTTAAACACATGTTTATTAATAATTCTTTATTAAAATGAACATTTTGGAGTGTTAGCTGTTTCATTTTTCATGTAAGTTTTAATTTGGTAGTTTTTGTCATTTCATATTTTCCATGGTTACATCATCTATGTAATTTTAATTATGATATAAATATAATATACATCCATTATATACATATTAATAATCATACTTGGGAGGTATACATGAAATACGATCACATCGCTTTGTGTAGGTGGTAGTCTATACGTACACACAAAAAACATTATCATTTTTTAATGAGTGTAAGTGTAATATGGTAAATGATATATTATATTTTATGAATAATAATTATTTAATAAATATAATATATATTTATTAGTTCCATATTTATAACAATCTAAGTAAATTTTTGAGGGAAAATGAATTACACCTTTTCATGGAGATCGTAAGTCATGCACATGCATGAGTAATATTTTCATTTTCTATAGGATGGAAAGGAGATAAATATAGTTTTTTTTCACTAGAATAATAATATTTAAGTATATTTAGGATACTGATGTTATTATATGATCATGTTTATATAATATTTTATGGAGTTATGTGGGTATATAAAATGAAAACACTTAGCTAAAAGTTATACCTCTTCTTTAGAAAACCACCTTTAGCTTACACATTATGCCTTCTCGTTTGGTCCTTTGATGAGTAAAAAACCTATTGTTCATAGAGATGAAGTTTTTTAATTTATTTGGGTACGTATTGGATGAGATAAGTGTCTTAATATGTGTTAATAATATAGGATAAGTGGAATCCGTTTATAAGTGAGGGAAAAGACACACTTCAAATTACAAAAATATATTTTTAAAATATAAAGTCTTTTACTTGTGAAAGAGTCACAAAATTTTAATATATTTATAAGTTGATATGGGTAAGGTATAAATAAAACCAACCAATTAGGTTTAATCAAGTTATTTTTTATCTTGAAGCCTTATCCCTTTATTTTTAACCCTTTAAACCCATTTTACCATGTACTACTATGATAAATACTTACCATGTTTATAATTCATTTGGATAGAAAATTAATTCTGAATTATTATTTAATATTAATTTTGATTATTACTAATATATAATCCATTTAACATGATTCAGATTCAATAAGTTTTAGGAATTAATTAGAATATAAATTCGTAAAATTAAATGAAAACCGTTTTTAGAAAAATTGTTATTTTAGGAATAAAAATAATTTTACATAAAAATAAAGTATAATATTGATAAAAATGTAATAAATTTGATTATTTTAATTTAAAGGAAACAAATTTTTATTTAAAACATATAAAAAACATAATTTTACCTTGTAAATAATTGATTAAAAGAAAATAACTAAAAACATTTCTTACTTGAACAACAACATTATTTATATTTCAAAAATGCTAAGAATATATCTATATGTTTAAAATAATATTTTCATATGAATTATATTACTTATTTAATAAATATTATATATATATAAAGCGTGTAATAAACTTTTATGTTATTCTTATATCATTATAATTTTATAAAATCATTATTTTATAAAATAGTTATTTTTTCTCTATTCACCTAAAAATCCACTACTTTTGAAAATTCTAAAAAATTTATCATAAGATAATTTTAACATCATTAATAAAAAAATGAAATTTATTTCATCAAAATTAAATTTATTAAAATCGATTATTTATGTTTTAATCATATTATTGAATAAATTTTTGTATATTGTGTTATTATTTCTCTAGAAATAAATGATTACTATAATTGAATATCTGGTGTTACATATTATATGAATATTAATATCATAATGGTGTAATATTAAAAAATATAGTAAATAAGATTACTGAAATCAATGATAAATGCATGAAAATAGGATAAGAACACTCAAATTTTTAAAAGGCCGTTTTTCTATAAAAGAAGATTTTCTTTATATTTTCATTTAAAAGATAAATTTATTAATTTTGGAAATTGAATTTATTGAAATGAACTTAATTTATTGATTAATCATGAACAAATTATCTTAGTATTAATTTTTGGTCCATTTCAAAAATAATGAATTTTAAGATAAATAGTGAAAAATAATGTTTTCACCAAAACTATACATTTTATGACTTTATTATTATAAAAGTATAACCTAGTAGTTTATAAAAAATTGTAATTGATAAAATATTTATTTTAGGAAAAAAATTATATATTTTAAAATAGTATTTTAATCCTTGAAAACCTATGTTGAACATTTTTTTAACAAAATTAACATTTTATTCTAATATAAAAACACTTTTTTGTCTTTTCTTATAATTAAAAAATTTAATGGTGATTTTTTTGGATTTATTTGGAAGAAATATAAAATTTATTTGATTTATAATAAACCAATTTAATACTATAAATCCAGAAAATTTCTAATTTTATCTTACATATAAAATTTAATTTGAAAATACATATTAAAAAACGATTTTTACATGTTTTGTGTGCTAATACTAAAATTAATTTTTCTAAACTTGAGAAATTTGATTTTATAAACAAATTTTAATATTATAAATTAAAATATATAAATTATAAAATAATTTTAATTTTAATTTTTTTATTAAAATTAATTACCAAGGTTAAGAATTTATGACCCTGATAAAAGTAAATTGCGGTAAAAATTAAAAGCAAATGAGAAAAGTCTTAAATAACTAAATTTTATGTCCAAATGAATGGAATATAGGTGTATAGACCCAAATAAATTTTATACTCCATTATTTAACCCTTTTAGATCGAATTACCCTTGAATAGTGTCATGCTATTATTGAAAAGTAACAGGTATTCACAAAGGTTCCCTTCTCTTCTCTTATAAAAAGGATACACTTCCACCACTTCATTCCATACATATTATTTAAAATTTATTTATGAACTTATACCATTTTATTTTCCCTTTATTCCTTTATCACGTAATTGATCCCTTGGGTTCTTAATATTCCCCAAACCCCTTTAAAATCAAGGAAGTTTCCAAGAAAGGATTAATTTATTTTATGTTATTATCTTTACTAACTTTTTTTCTTCCATAATTTATCATTTCACCACCCCAAATACATTTTAATATAATGAATTTATTATTATTAATATTATTAATTTTTATTATATTAATGTAAAAACTATTATTTCCCTCATCCAATTATAAAAATAAAAGAACATTGATCATGTGTACATGAAGACTACTACCTCCACAAAATATGTTTTTCATCTAGATTTTCATTTTTTATATAAAAATCTTAAAATATTATTCAAAAACACTAAAAAATATAAATAAGTTAATTATAATTCTATTATAATGAAATTATGTCAAAATAAACAATTTCTTAACCATACCAACCCATCGATTTATAGTGTGTTCATGTTTGGGTTGGTTTAAACATCTACTTGTATAAATATATACATCTTTATCATGAATAATTGTGGAAAATATTATACTATTTTTATTTGATATTAATGAATAAATAGTGTTTGTATGGTTCTATAATGGTTATATTACTATTTAAACCATTATTAATACACCAAACTTTGTTTGTTGAGAATTTCCAAAACATAATTTATAATGATTTCATTATCACATAACATAACTAAAAATATCATGTAATAATATAATAAATTTATAAATCAATTTAAATGATATATTCTAGTACATTAAATTATCTTGGAATGATAAGAGTAATATTAATTAATGGGTATCAATATCAACATTAAAAAACATGAATAGAACAATAAATATTACTAACACCCAATGGTAAATATAATCCAAAATTAAATAATATATTTGAACTAAATGAGTATAATTTAATATATAAAAAGTAAATAAATATGTATACGGTTTACAAATAATTAATTAATATAGTTATTATTATTTTATGATAGGTTAGAGTGTGATCAACTAATTGGGAACTCTATGTAATGGTTATTTATCTCTATTTTCTTTGCCTTGAGATAATTTTCTTATTATGAACCATTATTGATTTGTTGTAAAAAATACCTATCTCCTTAAATTTTAATGAATATAATTAATTTCATGATATTTTATTGTCCATTTCATAGTAACCCTCTCATATTATTTTGATTCTCATGTTACCACCATTGTAAGGGGTACTCTGTCTCAATTTCATTTCTTGAGACATATTTCATATTGTGCACCATGATATATTTGATATGGTGTTATTGATAACTAATTTATATATTTTACCATATCTATGTAATTCATGAGGTTTGAATATCCATATCGCGTTCTTTATTTAATTGGATTTAGATTTAAAGGATACCATGGTGGTAATGGTATTTTATAACTCAACTGCTTTTGTTGAGTTATAAGGATTCTTCTTAAACATACCTCTTATGATATTAGTTTCTTCCGTACCATGATTTTATTTCTTGGTAATGTTTATACATTTATGATGAAAAATTAACTTTTATTTCAAATATTTTTCTTTCAAAAAATTTCTTTCTCAAAAAGAATATCATTATTAAGAATAATTAACATTCTATTTAATGATGATTTACCCTCCATATCCATATTTTCCTTTCCTTATAATATTCTCCTCTATAAATGAAAGCTTACTTTTTCTTATATCACGTGACATTAATATTTTACTTTTCCTCTTATGAAAAGTATGTTTTATTACACTTTTTTTTATTTGGGTTTTCAATAATGGGATTTCAAATTTATTAAAAAGGTTTCTATTATTTAAAAATAAATTATTTTATCTTTTACTCCACATTTATTTTCCATTACCTTTATGTATTTTCAATGATCTATTATCAAATTTTCTTTTTAAATTTAAATGTTTTCCAATTTTTTCACATTATTGTTTTTAAACCTTTATACCTTTATAAGGATCAATTAGGGAGGATTATTTGTAAAGATAATTTTTTTCAAAAGTTTTCACATCATATTTAAAAAAAAAACATCCTCTTAAAGTGATATATAACTTCTTATTTTATGATAATGTTAATTTTTTTGAAAACACCTTAATGTTTTCACTTACATTTTATTCTTTATCTCAAAAATATTTTTTTCATTCAAAATATCTTTTCATGAGCAACCATCTATTTTCTATTATAATATTTTTGGGGATTAAATTAATAGAAATTGATTAAATCCTTTTTATTTTCCTTTCTTTGAATTTTTATGTTTTTTATTCCAATGTATTTCCTTTGTAAAAACTCTATATTTCCTTCCATTGATTGAAGTGTATTCACCTATATTCCATACATTAATTGATCAGGGGATATTATTGACTTATCTACATTCCCTTTATCTATATGGAATAAATACTATAATATCTATTATGTTGATTGGATGGTATTTACCTAGAATTATATTTAAAATTTGTGGATACAAATTTATTTTCCATGGGTATATAATGTTATGATTATTTATGGAATTATAAATGTTTTTCTTACATGATTCCATTTAAAATGATTCTGAAAACCATTTTCTTTCCATGGGTTCTTTGTAATATGATGAATTATTGATTTAAAGATAGAATCATATGTATAGATGATAATGAGTATAGTTTTATTTCTCCCTCCACTAAATTGGTTATGTTTTTTATCTAATGAGATAGGAAGAAGAGGAAAAAAACGAGATTTTTTACAAAGGATAAGGTATAATGAGTGTGCTTAAATTTTAATGTGTGGATATAATGTGTTTTTTCACAAAGGAAAAAGTATAATGAGTTTTCTAATATGGTTTTCAATACTTATGATTTTTCCACATTTCCAAGTTGTAGTTATTTTCTGGATATGTTACATTCAATGTTTATGCTTATTTTTATAGATATTCAATAGTTTTATGTCATGCTATGCCTTATTCCATAATTTAGAATCTATTCCTTGTTGGGTATAACATTCTTGTGTATCATTATTATAGCCATATTTTCATCTCAATCTCACTTGTTATATTTTATTTTTATCAATTATGTTTACTATTAATGAGTGTCTAAGCTCACCCCTTTCATATGTTTCCATTTCCACGGGTTGTAGATACGGATATATCATATGAGAAGTATACAAGGGAGTCTAGAACATATTAATTATATATAAATGTTCACATGTATTATATAATTTTATGTTTATATGGATAATATGTAATACAATAAACCTTTATGTCCTTGGGCCATGTTAATATTTGTGAGATATATTATTGAATTCATGGGTTTAATGCATTAAAAATTATTTTTTATTCTAGGTTACATCATTTATTTAACACATTGGTCTCCTTGGTGATTCTCCCAATTATATGAAGGTTATCAACATAAACACCCATAAAAATACCTATGTGTTCATCTATTAATTTTTATATATCTCACTACTATGAACACATTGTGAAACCAGGGTATTTAAAGATCCTATCCTGTTTGGTATTCCACACCCATGGATCCCACTGAGGAAAATAGAGTGATTTTATCAACTTATATAGCACCTAGTCCTTGTTTTTAACAACATAACTTTTTATAATATATATGTAAATTTATAACTCAATCTCTTAATTAAGAAATAAAAACTTGTCATTAATATTATTTAATTTCTATCCCTAGTCACCGACTAAAGAAAATACAAATTGTACTTTCTATATTTAGCCACCAGTACAAACACCTCTTCCAAATACATTCCTTTCCACTGAACATATATCTTCATGACTAATATTAATTTATGATTGAAAATATTTCAAACATATTCCGTATTTAATTCATATATCCATTTCAATCCAATGGGTTTAGGTCCTGATGGTAGATCACTGGGAGTCCATATAACTTTATTCTCTATCGAATTGAGATCATTGATCAAGGATTATTCCCTTTCTAAATTTATACATGCTTGATGGCAAAAATAAAAATCCTCACCATCCAACATGAGTAATTCATCAGGGTCTTTCACTTCATCAGCCTTGGTATAGATTTTCATAATCTGTCAATATCAAACAACCCCTTCATTAAAACAAAGTCTAATTCTGGTTTCCAATGATGTGGATTGAGTATCTTCTTGAGTAGTCATCAGTTAGGTTCCCAAAGTGTCTATTATAAATGGAATGAGAACATATCCTACACTCATGCTTGAATATCGTGGTAGGTCTTTTACTACCCCAAATTTCTCTATAGTGTGACTCCAATAATAACTTCCACTATTGGATAACCTTACTCAAGTGAAACTTGCTATATATCATCCAATATAATTACTTACATCAAATATTCAATATCTATATCTGTACATACAATTTGGTTCCACTCTATAAAATCTTGAAAAAGTACATCCCCACTTACATGTATCTTTCCATATTGAGGTTTTAATAAAATCTAATATTTTCTTTCATCCTCAACAGTAAGATACACCATGGATTTTCTATTTTTGTCATGTTTATTCTAATGTGAAACCACCACTTTAACATTGGTCATGAATCATAACTCCTTCATGTGACAAGGTGAGGTTTCTTCTTTGTCCAGAATTCAAATGGAATGCACTCAACTAGAACCTTTATTGGATGGTGGTTCATCAGGTTCACCACATACCTCACTGCCTCTCCCTAGAATCTGGTGGGGACATGCAATATCATGAGTAGTGACCTCACCATTTCCTTGACCATTGGGGTACTCTTCTCTACTATATAGATTCAAGTGACATTGTTTCACACGTGATTTAAAATTGCATGCAATAATTAGATTTGTATGAAAACCATGAAATTGCACACATGACATGGTTACATGAAAGAAACTTATCTTTGTGTGAACCTAACCAGCCTTGAGAGTATTTTTGTGAGGAACGTTCTACCATAGTCCAATTAATGTTTGGTCCATAGGAGGTATGACACACATGTTCACTACCTTTTAGTGTCCATCGTCTCTAGTGTTTCACACTATCATAGAACAGAAGAAGTTGTGTATAGCAAAGAATCAATTCATCTTCTCAAGAGCCTCATAGAGGTTCGATGGTGAGCATCTATTTATAGATGAAATCCTCAGATATTGGTTCAAAACTCCCTAGGTACAAAACTGTAGTTTTTAAGATCTTCATCCTTTCCTATAGGGGCTAGGCCACACAAAAAGTATGGCGTTACACCGCCTTTGGTGCATGGATGGATGGTTGTGCACTGGGTTTTCTTTAAATGATTCTTTCTTGAGTGCAATATCTCTTTATTTCATGCGTCATCCTTGGTCTCATGTTCACACTAAAAGGCCTCCATGGAACTTCTTTCCACCTTTCACATGCAACAACATGATTTCACGATGGGGTTAATCCCATTGATCATTTCTTGCCCACAAATATTCTTTCTTAAATGCATCATCCTTTAAATCAAGTTCAGCTTGAAGGACCTTTCTATACATCCTTATTGAGTTTGGCACATGATTCATTTTTGAAAAAAATATATCTTTGTGCGCACTCATGTAACCTTCTGAGAAAATTTCTCATCAGACCCGAAATGGTTCTAAAATGTGTGTCGCATGATCAGTATGACCAAAAATATATTTTTGAGGTCCGAGATGAGATTTAAAAGCCAAAAAATTCCACCCTTGGAATCTTTGCTGATAGGGAACAAGAAGGTTGATATCTAAGGAAAAAACTGAAGAGAGTGTCTCATTTATGTGCACTCATGAAACTCTTGCTTTAGGTTGTGAAACTGCATTAAGCATAGCGTTTAACTGCATTGTGTGTGGCATTCACCTACATTGATCATAGAGGAAAACAATGTTCTAAATAGTGTAAAACTTGGGAGGCCACACCTATAAATAGGCAGAGGCCCCCCTTTGTTTAGAAATTTAATTATTTTGAGAAAATCCTTTTCTCTCATTCAAAAAGCATATATTTTTCATTAAAACCCGAGCCTCAACTGTGTCTTTAGTGAAAATACCTCTTTTGTGCATATACCTCCACAAAAAAGGGGCCCTTTTGTGTTCACTTGAAAACATTTTCATGACATTTCAGACTTTGTGTGCTCAAAACATAAATTTTCATTCACCTACCTTTAATTTTCTAGATTTTTCCAAAATAGCCAACCAACCGAATGTGGAAGAAGTCAATGCTGCTACCACTATTAGGAAGGAAAAAATGGTGGAAAACCTAGAGATTCCTCAGTCTAGGAGGGTAATTTCAGAAAAAAGGAAATTATAGTAATACAAAGTGGGCTAGAAGAATTAACTTTTCAGTAATCATCTTGTACTTTACAATTTCAGGATGATGGATGAAGTACCCATCCCAAGCATTGGGGTCAATATGCCACACTCTTGGTTTACACGTTAGAATGAGATTAACTATTGTAACATCATTGTTCATGGTAACCCTAGTCAGGGGTATGGTGAAATTTCCATCTAAACACTAAGTGGATGGACATGAATATTTACCAGGGAGAAACCAGAGGATAAAAAGTTTCTGGTTCGCTACTCTAACATTTTCTTGAGCAGTATGTAAGAAAAAAAAATATATGGCATAGAGACCAATATCTTTGGGTTGAAGGTAATTTTACTAAATAATAACCTTGGTTGTACTGGGTATACTACACCTGTATGGAGTACGAGGCTAAGATAAATAATATTGGATTGTATGAGGTTGTGTGGATTTATGAGTTCAACATGTATAGTCAATATGAGATGCCACTAGATATCCTCAACTATTGGTCTCTAAACACCAATACTTTCCACCTTCATCATGAGGAGGTTGGAGTCAGCCTGTTGGATGTCCACTACATCAGTGGAATCCCAATGAATGGATTCCTATACAATGTGTTTCTCCTGTTATGGAATTTTTAGCATGATAGGAATTAAACCCATCTCCGAGAACAAAACCTTATGGAGGAATTAGAGGAAAAATCTGGGTCATGCTCCCCCATCCATATGTATATTACATTAAATACATGGATAATCATGTCATTGAATAAGGATCTGGATATGAAAATTCCACACGAATGATGTAGGGTTCAACAGTTCTATAAAAGTGGATGTCAAGATCATATTGGATAATCCTTGAGGAAGGGAAATTTGGGTAGTGGGGATAAAACATGGCAGAATACTGGAAATCATTAGTCTAGTACATCATATTACTCACCACCTTCCTCACCAGCTAGTTTCTTCCAGTTATACACACTCACACATGCTTATGCTAGGGGACACTTGTGATAATAGTGATCATAGAATCAAACATCATGGAGAATCTGGGTGTACCAGTTCTATCATAGTTTTACATCTAGTTGGGACAAGTGGTGAGGGGGGATGGGTCCAGGAGGATTTGTGTCCCATTCCAGTTCTTGCATGGCCAGATTTGTAATGCCCCAACCCTAGTTACCCAGAGTCATTTCATTATTACATAACATTGGAATGATTACAAGGGATCAAGTCTGAAAGACCAATCTGTTTAGTAGCCTTGTAAGTACTAGATATATACATAAGTTTTATATCACATTATGAAGTGGAAAAAATGACAAAATTGTATCCCCTTGGAACACACTCATATCCCTTAGCCTATTTCTATAGGTCAATCATAATATACTTCTTTGTATCCTGGGAAAAATAAAACATAATAAAAGGGTGAGCTCAGATGCTTAGTAAGGATAACCATATAGTGGAAACTATCATAAATAAGCATAAACATTTAAGGAAATGTATAAGACTAAAAAAAAGCCTTTTATACTTAAAATTCAGAAAAATATGGCAAATAATAATCAAATAATTCCATTTAATTACTCACATGGATATTATATTATTCAAATAATCACATTTAATATCAATAGCTAATTTCATAATTATGGAATGCAGGATGCTAGAAATCTTAACCACAATGTCAAGGCCTTGTGCTAAGACCCTAAATATAAATCTTGTCAAGGCCTTGTGCCAAGACACTAGTTTATCTCATGAGACCAACCGATGCATCAAGGGTCTATAGTGGGCTCCGCCCATAACTTACTAAGTTCAATGCAATCATCATATGAAAATGGTGAAACATAATCTAAACATTCTTATTAAAACTACCATATGAAATTTTAATACTTTAACCACAAATAATGAATGGTATAAAAATAGAACATCCAAAGTAAAACATAACTCATTCAATACAATATGGAATATTGTATTATAATAAATCAACCTCAATCAAGAATAAAATACACTAAAGGATATTTACATAGATAAAAATAACTAGTAAAACTATTTGAGAGAAATATCCCCTTTTCTTGAAAACATTTAAAGGTCGCACTATTTATCAAAGAACTCATTTAAAAGAGATTTTTGAATCAAAGTGTCCCATACTAATTTGAATCTTTTGAAAGGAATATTAATTTTAAAACCTTCATGTCTATATAAATAAATCCTTAATTTTTTTAAAACATGGACATTAATGAGAAAGATTTAGAAGAATAGATCTTTAAAACATTTAAAATGATATTTTAGTTAAAGAGTTCTTAAACAAATGAGAGATGATTTAATACAAATAAATGAGGAATAAATTTAATCAAAACTTTATAATATCATGATAATAAAGGGATTCAAGATATACTATGTAAAAAGATAGTATATACACCATATAAAAGTGAATTGGTGCATAACAAAATACAAGTCTCAATGGAATGTAAATTGAGATGAAATCCATTTTAAAGACCGTATCCATAGTTTAAGGATAAATAAATTAAATAACTATGTGTGACAAATATAAATAAACTAAATATTATTGGATATTTAGTGTAAATCAATCATAGGAGATTCCCACATATTCTTGTAAAAAAAACCAATGGCTTGGATGTTTAACTCAATGAATGGAAATTGAATTAAGATTATCCTTATAAAGTTCATGTCAATGACTTGATAATTTATAAATGGAGTGATTATGTGTATCAAAAGTATATCCACACAAATTGAAGTGGAAATAACTACATAAATAAATAAATAGTGATTTCACACATAATCTTGGAGTAAAATAATCAATGAAGTGTGCGTAAAACCTAATGAGTGGAAATTGAAATCAGAAATTCCCTTACTGATTTGGAAACTTACAAAACATACAACTCATGAAATATGAATCAAAATATGAAGATTGAAATACCCATAAATTTATTTATATTACACAAATAATAGAATCATGGGTAGTACATACACCACATAAAAGGAAATAGAGGAAAATAAAGCACGAATCTCATGAGAATAAAAAGTGAGATGGAAACCCCTTACCTTGTACTTTTCCTTAGTTGAGGGTATGATAACCTCATTTATAATGGTTAAATAATTTTTATTAAATTATAAAATAAACACATACATAAATATGATATCATATATGATACTTTAATATCACATAGTTAATAATATTTCAGTAGTATAATTGTTTTAGGTGTTAACTGATTCGTTTTCCTATATATGTTTTGTTATATAAGTAATGTTTGTTATGGTTACGATGTATTTGATTCATATCCAGAATTTTATTATGTTCTTAAAAATTACATTTAATCATCAAATGAATATTATTCTTGAATGGTTGTGATGGGGAATGAAATCTCATAGCTTTGTGGAGATGGTAAGTTGTACGTATGCACAAGCGACAATATCATTCTATTGATGATGAAATAATATATAGATGGATGGAATATTATATACAAATAATCATTAAAAATTTATATTTATTATTTAAATAAATTATTCTCATTACTATACCTATGAAAATAATGAAGTGTTGAATAACAAACTATACCACGATGTGGAGATGGTAAGCCGTATGTATGCACGTATTTTGACTTTTTCATTCATAGAATGTTTAAGATAATGAATATGATAGTACCATATTTATAATAACTTCATAGTATGTATAAGGTACTGTATTTATTATTTTGGGATGGAAGAAAAAAAGAAAGAGGAAGTGGAAGAAGAAATGAACTTGAAAGTGGGGATAAAATAATTACCTCTTCTTCGGTTTCTTCCTTTTTATTTGAACAAAAGGGATCCTTAGGTTGAATTTATAATAAAATTAAGGTCTCTATGTTGAATTGAGGGTAGTTTTGGGGAGATTTGATAAGGGGTTGTCCAAGAAAAATGTGTTTGGAGGTGTGAATTTGAGAGAAGGGGAAGTACTCTTTTATAAGAGAGGTGAGGGGAGCTTTAGGAAAATCTTGAAATATTAATTTATTATAAAATCATTTTCATTTTATAATAGCTCTAAATGGATTTATTTATAGGATAATGTGGGTATTGGTCTAAATATTCTCAACCAATAGGTTTTAGAAAATTTTAGCTCACCATATTAACCTTATCTTCTAGATTTAACTCTTACTTAAATAGTTTAACATTTACCATGTCTTCTTGTATTTTTATATTATATGGTTAATAAACTGACTCTAAAATGACAAGAGAACCTCAAGTGGTTAATTAATGATATATTTAACCTTATATAAGTATTTTGGATGAATTACATATTTTTATGAATATTATATCATTTAATAAAATAGTATTTGTTTTAAAATATCATTTATGTAAATTTTGATAATATTTTGTATTTGGTTTTTGTGAAAATAATAACAACTTGATTTCTATGAAAAAAATACATTGAATCAATAATAAAATTTCATATTCACCTATAAAATTAGTGTATGGCATAAAAACATTCAAATTATATTTAGTTTAATATTTATAATATCATTTATTTGATTCTTTAATTAATAAGGAAAATACTGCATCATTATTGTGTCATAAATAAATAAATATATTTTATTTCTAAAAATTATAAATAAAATATCATGATGTATGAAATCATATATATTTATAATTAATATTTATATTATAAGAGATAAATTATATAACCTCATATAAAAGTTTTATTACTAAAAGATATATGTTTATGTTACATTTTTCTTAACTTGAAATTAATTTTTATAAAGTGTAATTTTCACTTACAAGTGGCTCCATGGGGTCCCATAATCGACCCAAGGATGCCCATGGTTAGACATGTATCAGAAAATAGAGTTAGTACATGTGTCAGGGTAATTTAATATTATTATAATATTATTTTTTTACCCTTATTTACCAGATTTTACCTTTAACCATGGTAAATAAAATATTTTCTGAAGTTACTTTTCATAATGTCTAAAAATAAAAGTTACCTATTTAAAAAATTTAAACCTCCTAATTCCAAATATGTAATCCATTTTTTCGAATTCAAAAAATATAATTTTTAGAAATTAATTTAAAATTAATTTCCGTTGTCAAAACCAAAAAAGCTTGTTTTTAAGAACTAAAATGTATCAAAAGATTGAAATGTGTTTATGTATAATTTAAAAGTGAAATTTCATCTAATAACCTGAATTACATTAAATGATAAAAATAAAATCTAATGATACTTTAAAAACACTCAAATTTATAAGTTAATAGTATAAATTATTTCGATTAAAAAATATGTTTTTAATTAAAATTTAGTATTTTTCAATATTCATCAAAATATGAAAGTTTTCAAAAAAGTGCCAAACTTTCAACCTAAGATAATTTAGATAATATGAATCCAAAAAATGAAGGAAATTATGAAAAATTAAATTTATAAAATTTTAAAAAGTGTGTATTACTTTTCATAATTGATTTTTAAACTTCTAGTTTGATTGGTTGTGATGTTCTAGAACTCGAAGTTGCATACAACACAAGATATTATATTATTTAAAGAGAAGCGTACCGTTGAAGATTGGGGTGTTACATTCTCCCCTCCTTTAAATAATTTCATCCATGAAATTTAAATTCAGAAACAAAAAATAGGGGTTTGACATTTCAAAACATATTTGTTGAAATCCCAAATTGGAAAAAGAGACAATAAAACTATCACTTTAAAAGAAATAAAGAGAAGTAAAAAGGTCACCCAATATAACCCATAATAGGATTCCATATAGTAAAACATGGATATAGAAGAGAATATAAGTGTTATGTTCTAGTGTATAGTGATAGAAAACATTATTACAAAAAAGTTGACAACAAGAAAACCACAAAATTTTGCTGGGTTAAACGATCTTTGATTCCCCAGTAGGAAAAGTAAACAAAAAACATTTTTTCTGTTTAAGGTTCCCTTTCATAAATTTGGAGATTTTATTTATGATATTGACTAATAACATAATGAAATTTAATTACTTATCAAGTAGAGTTTAATCCTTTAATAAGTTTATACCAAAAACTCTTCTTTTCTCCAAACGATGAGTATTCAAGATGACTTTATCACACCTGAAGCGCTAGAATCAACTCCTAGAGAATCAGATAGTCCAGAAAATATGAGAAATATATTTCAACTATCTTTAGACATTATGAAAAACCAATATTTTTAGTACAATAATAGATAATATCCAAAAGGATAATCTTTTATAAAAAGAAATACTACTCTTAATCTCAAAAATTGAACACAGAATACCCAAAGTTCAATGCAGACCATTCAATAAACAATTTTCCTTAAAATCCATCAATTTAATTCAAAGTAAGACTGAAACCCAAAACATAAAATAATTTAATCACACATTCTTCCATATTAAATATTAACATTTATCTCCGAAATAACATTGACTACTCTTAAAGTCTCATACTAAAAAGTAATTAACCTAATCACATATTCTCTATGATAGGTTAATCATTTCCATAAATGACCCAAATTGCTATAAGTCCACAATAACACATAGATTCTTCCAAAATATAATTTCAACCATTATTCCACAAATTAAATACCATAGTATTCTATTTTCTTTAGGCATATAGTGTTCCCAAAAGAGTAAACGTCTTCCAAAATAAGCTTTTCACTCGATCACCAAATAATTTTCCTATAATAAGGATATCCATTTGATAAATCATAAGTTCCAAAAATCAATATATTCTTCATCCATAAAATCATTTAACCTAAAAAATTAGTCATACTAACCAGAGACATCATGTAGTCCAGTGGAAGACGATAAATCCCAGTCACACTTTGGTTGTGGGTTCGATTCCCACATCTTTGTCCGATTCAATGGGTTGTCATATGGTCTGCGTGTTGTCCTTTTTGAAAAACTATATAATTTTATAAAATTCCCAAAAATTAGATAAATTCCTCAAAAATTACCATAACATATTTTAACCACGAATGCTATCTCATACCTTGAATTTTCAACCCAATAATTAATAACCTCTAATTGCCTCAAATTCATGGATCATATAAACCCAAATGGTTCTTTATAACTATATCCACAAAAGAAAAGATAATTCTTCATCAAATATAATTTTCACATAACAAACTATAGGGTTACACAAACAAGAGAAATGTTTTCCAAAGTAATCCCACTAACACAGTGCATTAATACTTTTAAACATTTTAGAATATATTTATTTCCACATAGGTCCTTCCTTGACCTAGTGATTATTCTATAGAATAGGGAATTGACTAGGGTAATGCCCAAGTCTATAACATTTACAGAAAATGACTGTAAATGGATTCTTAAGTTCATTTTTATTTTCTTCCATAGTACTCTTCATTTTTCCTCGACAATTATTTACTTTATGTCCTTCTTTACCACACATAAATAATTTCTTTGTTTCATTGAGACACTTTCCTCAGTGTCTCCTTCCACATTTCTTGAATGATGGAAAATGCGATTTCTTTTCTCCGTGGTCTCCATTGATGGATCTATTATCATTCTCCACCTTTCTCTTCTTTGTTTAGTTCAGGAGTTGGATAATGTATTTTTTGGTAATCATATTTTTTGAAAAACTAATTCAGCATGCACACGATATCTTTTACACCTATCAACATTCCATTTCGTTGGTCATTTACACAATCAGTCCCACCTTGTACATCATGTTCAATGTTACTATGAATTACTCGGAATCCAGCCATTGACTAAAACCAAAAAGCATAGTGTGAGTAAAAATAGTCATAAAATCATTTAGAGAATATCAGGACACCTTATTTTCAATCTAAAACACCTTAGGATTAACTAAGGTTACTTATTCTCATCTTATATTAAAATCCTTCAAATCGGTTTTTAAATAAAATGTGAATTATCCTAAGAATATCCCCTGGGAGTGTCGTAACTAAGAGTGTAGCAAGGCCTGTTGTCATGTACCCGTTCCCATTCGAGTCTAGCTCAAAGCGGTGTTTTCGTATTTTATACCTAGATACATTTGTGTCAGATCTGCCTCTACCTACTCATATCCAGACAGGTACGTATTGCTTGGAAAATTCTCAAAATAGCTACATTACCAAAATTCTAGGAAGTTATTCTATAATATTCCTCATATTATATCTTAGGTTAATGTTCTCTAATCAGAGTTTTTCTAAATCTAGTTTCCAATGTTTTTATTAAACTTCATCTAATACCAAATATAATACCCCAACCCTAGTTACCCAAAGTCAGTGCATTATTACATAAAATTAGCATGATCACAAGAGATCAAGTTAGAAATACTTATCAGTTTATTAGCCTTGGAAGTACTAGATACATTCATAAGTTTTACATTACATTATCAAGTGGAAAAAACAACAACATTTTTTCCCCTTAGAACACACTCATATCCCTTAGACAATTCCTGCAGTCCAATCATAATATAATTATTTATATCCTAGGAAAAATAAAATATAAGAAAGGTGTGAGATTAGATTCTTAGTAATAATAAAAATATAGCGGAAACTATCATAAATAAGAATAAACATTTAAGTCAAATTTTAAGACTAAAACACAAGCCTTTTATACTTAAACTTTACCATAATATGGAAAATCAAATCAAATAAATCCATTTAATTATTCAAATGGATATTATATTAGTCGAATAATCATATTTAATATCAATAGATAATTTTATAATGATGGAACACATGATGTCGGACATCTTAACCACAATGTCAAGGCCTCATTCCAAGACCCTAAATATAAAATTAGCCAAGGCCTTGTTCCAAGACACTAGTTTTTCTCATTAGACCAACCGATGCATAAAGGGGCTATAGTGGGCTCTGCCCGTCAGTTACTAGGTTCCATTAATTTCTCATATGAAAATGGGGAATCATAATCTAAACATTTGTATTAAAACTAGCATATGAAATGTTAATTTTTTAACCAAAAACCACGAATGGTATAAAAATAGAACATCCAAAGTCAAACATAACTCATTCAATACAACATGAAAGATTGTTTTATAATAAATTAACATCAATCCAGAATAAAATACACTAAAGGATATTGACATAGATGAAAATAACTAGTAAAAATATTTGATAGAAATATCCCCTTTTCTTGAAAACGTTTAAATGTTACACTATTCATTAAAGAACTCGTTTAAAAGAGACTTTTGAATCAAACCGTCCCATACCACTTTGAAACTTTTTAAAGGAATATTAATTTTAAAAAATTCATTTTCATATAAATAAATCCTTTATTTTTTTTTAAACGTGGACATTAATGAGAAAGATTTTGAAGAATAAATCTTTAAAACATTTAAAACGATATTTTAGTATAAGAGTTACTAAAAAAATGGGAGATTATTGAATAAAAATAATTGAGGAATAACATTAATTAAACTTTATTATATCATGAGAATAAAGGTATTCAAGATATACTATGTTAAAGGATAGTTTATACACCATATAAATGTGAATTGGTGCATAAAAACTTATAAGCCTCAATGGGATGTAAATTGAGATGAAATACCTTATAAATATTGTATCCTTAGATTAAGGATAACTGAATGAAATAATTGTGTGTGAAAAATATAAATACACTCAATATGATTGGATATTTAGTGTAAATAAATCATAGGACATTCACATATATTCTTGTAAAAACAAAACCAATGGCTTGGGTGTTTAACTCATTGAATAGAAATTGAGTTAAAATTACCCTTATCAAGTTCATATCAATGAATTGAGAATTTATAAATGGAGTGATTATGTGTATCAAAAGTATATCCACATTAAGTGGAGTAGAAATCACTACATAAATAAATAAATAGTGATTTCACACAAAATCTTGGAGTAAAATAATCAATGAAGTGTGCGTAAAACCCAATGAGTAGAAATTGAAATAAGAAATTCCCTTACTAGTTTGGTAACTTAACAAACATAAACCACATGAAAGAATAATCATAAAGTGAATGATGTAAATTCCCTTAAATTAAATTATATTACAGAAAGAATACAATCATGGGCAGTACATACACCACACAAAAGGAAATAGTGGAAAATATAGCATGAATCTCACAAGAATTAAAAGTGAGATGAAAACCCATTACATTGAACTTTTCCTTAGTAGAGGGTATGTTAAAATCCTATATAATTGTTAAATAATTGTTATTAAATTATAAATTAACAACATATATAAATATGATATCATATATGATCCTATAATATTGCTTAGTTAATAATATTTCAGTAGTATCACTGTTTCAGGTGTTAACTGATTCGTTTTCCTTTATATGTTTTGTTAAGTAAGTCATATTTGTTATGGATATAATGTATTTGATTCATATACAAAATTTTATTAAGTTTTTAAAAATTATTTTTAATCATCAAATGAATATTATACTTGGATGGTTATGATGGGGAATGAAATCTCATCTCTTCGTGGAGACGGCAAGTCGTACGTACGGATGAGCGACAATATCATTCTATTGACGGTGAAATAATATATAGTTGGATGGTATATTATATATACAGAATCATTAAAATTATATATTTATTATTTAAATCAATTATACACATTATTATACCCATCTAAATAATAAAGTGTTTAATAATAAACTACACCACGACGTGGAGACGGTAAGACGTACGTACGCACGTATGGTGACTTTTTGATTTATAGGATGAATAAGATAATAAATTTTGTAGTACCATATTTATAATAATATCACAGTATTTATACGGTACTGTAGTTATTATTTTGGTATGGATCCAACAAAGAAAGATGAAGTGGAAGAAGAAAATAACTTGAAAGACGTGATGAAATAATTACCTCTTCTTCAGGTTCATCCATTTGATTTGAACATAAGGAGTCCTCAGATTGGATTTATGATCCAATTAATGCCTGTATTATGTATTTAGGGTAGTTTGGAGTAGATTTTACTAGGTTTTGGCTGATCCAAATGGCTTTGGAGGGGTGAATTTGAGAGAAGGGGATGTACTCTTTTATAAGAGAGGTGTGGGGCACTTTAGAAAAAGTTTGAAATATTAATTTATTATAAAATCATTTTCTATTTATAATAGATTAAAATGGATTTATTTATAATATTAGGTGGGTATGTGTCTTAATATTCTCAACCAATATGTTTTATACAATTTTAGGTCACCATATTAACCTTATCTTTTTGATTTAACTCTTAGTTTAATAGTTTAACATTTACCATGTCTTCTTGTATTTTTATATTACATGGTTAATAAACTAACTATAAAATGCCAAGAGAACCTTAAGTGGTTCATTAATGATATATCTAAGCTTATATATGTACTTTTTCTCAATAAAATATTTTTAAGAATATAATATCATTTAATAAAATAGTATTTGTTTTAAAAACTCATTTATATAATTTTTGACACTATTTAGTATTTGGTTTTTGTGAAAGTCATAAAAACTTGATTACTTCGAAAAAAATACACTGAATCAATCCTAAAATTTCATATTAACCTATAAAATTCTTTTATGGCATCAAAAATTTCAAATTATATTTATTTTAATTTTTATAATATCATTTATTTGATTCTTTCATTAATAAAGAAAATACTGCATCATTATTGTGTCATAAATAAATATATTTATTTTATTTCCAAAAATTATAAATAAAATATAATGATGTAGGAAATATTTTTATATTTATAATTACTATTTATAGTATAAGAGAAAAATTATATATCTTCATATAAAAATTGTTTTACTAAATGATATATGTTTATGTTACATTTTTCTTAACTTTAAATTAATATTTATAGTGTAATTTTCACTTAAAAGTGGCTCCATGCGGTCCCAAAATTGACCAAAGGATTCCCATGGTCGGAAAGGTATCATAAAATAGGGTTAGGACACGTGTTAGGGTAATTTAATATTTTTATAATGTTATGTTTTTACCCTTATTTACGAGATTTACCCTTTAGCCATGGTAAATATAATATTTACTAAAGTTACTATTCATAATGTCTAAAAATAAAAGCTAGATATTTAAAAAATTTGGACCACCTCATTACAAATATGGAATCCATTTTTCCAAGTTCAAAACACATAATTTTCAGAAATTAATTTAAAATTAATTCTCTCTATCAAAACCAAAAAGTAGGTTTTTAAGAAGTAAAAACTATCAAAAGACTGACATGTGTTTATGTATAATTTAAATTTCAAATTACATCTAATGACCTAAATTAATTTAAATGATAAAAATAAAATCTAATGAAACTTTAAAACAACTCAAATATTAATTTAATACTATAAATTATTTGGATTAAAAAATTTGTTTTTAATTAAAATTTAGTATTTTTCACTATTCTTTCAAATATGAAAGTTATCATAAAAGTGCCAAAATTTTACCCTAAGATAACTTTAATATTCCAAATCAGAAAATGAAGTCCATTCTGAAAAATAAAGTTTAAAAAATTTCATAAAGTGGCAATTACTGTTCATAAGTGCTTTTTTAAACGGTAAGTTTGATTGGTTATGGTTTGCTAGAACTCAATGAACCATACAGTGCAAGCTATTGTGTTATGCAAGGAGAAGCGTACCATGGAATCTTGGGGTGTTACAGGATTGTGGTGATCTTCAGAGGACATGAGTTTCTGAACTCCATCAGTTAACCAAATTTTGGTATGTAACCCTTATTGCTCAATATCACCAGGGTATGGCCAATGATTCTTAGTGAGACTGAGGTTACATTTGGAATTGGTAACTATGAGAACTTAAACTATCACCCATTATCAACCCCAGTTGGCATGATGGTGGAAAACCTATATGGGGGATTAGAGTAGAGGGAATAACTGTTGTATTTATGGGGTGGAGTTCTTGTGTACATAATTGAAAACAACACTTACTGAAATCCATGCACTCCATCTCGGTTCACTAAGAAGTTTGGATGCTTCCAGCAGCGGATGAAAAGAGTCTACAAGTGGTTACAGGAAGAGTGGAATACCTTTATTATTCTTCAGCTATGGTTCATTCTCATACGATAGGGATCATGGGAGACCATTATGTTTATGCTAAACAATGTTAATGATTGTCTTTCTCAACATTATGCCAGCAAATCGGTAGTAATATACCTTGGCACAATCTTTTATCAACACATGAGGGTAATCAAACTTCAAGCAATGTTTCCTAACATCAAAGTGGTAGGTGGGATAATCTATATGGAGTGAGCCAAACATCGGGGGTAGCTTAAACTAGAGTTTTATTGGGGGTGGCACAAGGATCTTTTACACCCTCACCTACTAGAGGAGAGGGCCTTCCCAATAAGTGGCCATGGGAGCATGAAGGGGGATATCATTCCAGAACTAGCAGAGCTAGAGAGACTCCTGATAAAAAGATGTAGTATCTTTTGGAGCAAACTGCTTATGGAAAATTGTACAAGCTTTAGGAATCCTGGGGAATTATAAGGATGAATATGATGCTGGAGTAGCTGAGGAATATGCTGACCTGGGTAGGTATTGATTTTTTATAAGTGGGGAATTCAAAGATCACTGCCAAGGTGCACTTCCATAAGAGTTTTGAATACCTAGAGGCCATGAATTTCTTTTCTGATCAGTGTGGGTCACCTGAGTTTCCTATTAGCCCAGTACGAGTGATGTTCGGTGGTGATTCGGAATGTGATGAGATGCCATATTCTAAAGATTCAACCAAGGTGGTATCAGATGGTGATCACATACAAGACTCCAGTGATGGAGAATCATGGGGGTTAGCTGTTGAGAATACAAGTACCTAGGAGAGCGGTGAAATTTCTCATTTATATGATTTTAATTGGTCTATCTCATTAAGATAATAATATTAACATACTCCTATCTTCCAATCCTCCTCTTTTTCTTGCAGGCTCTTACAGAATTTTTTCTCATGTAGGATCAAGGAGAGAATGGATTAGGGGCCCCTGTTGGAGGGGACAAAGACATTCCATTTGGCGCTAAAGATAATGATATGGAGCCAATTCTTGTGTTTTCTGCAACTGGAGGGTCTATCGAGGAGGTTAGGGTGGTAGGTTCAGATGCCCTGGCCCTTCCAATCATCTATAGGGGACTACACAATGACATCTCAATGGAGAAATATACTATTGTCAAAGTAGGTCACCTGGGACAACTCATTATTGAGATCCCTCTGCCTTAATGTAAGACTAAATCCCAATACACCCAATCATTTTCAAACATTCAGGGAGATTTTGTGTTAGTGTGTTTGTTTGTTTCTATGCATATCCCACTCAATGAATTTTGGGGGTTCTGGTTCCAGCTACTGAAGTGCCAATTGTATTCAAGGGGTTTCCTATAAGGGAACTCCCTATCGCAGTTCTCGGACCAAGCCTCGCCCAAACACGCATCCTTTATAAGTTTCTCACCCCTTACATGAGCTATGTTTTCTAAACTCATTATCAGTGATCAAACTGACTAACGTGTTCTTGTTTCCAACAGTACTTGAGAGGGTGCTCACCCAGTAAGTGGCTATAACCGAGGGATTCGGGGTACCTTCTCTCATGACTATGCTAGCACTTGGGAAGTGAGTCATCCAAGATGATCCAATCTTGATCCTGGGTGGGAATCCTATTATGGTCGTGGGTGACACTACTGGTGGGGCAGAGCTCATGGTTAGAGGAGGAAATGCTCTTTGAGAAAGGGTTAGATGAAGAAAAAAATCCTCTTAACATGGAGCCTAACCCAACTAAAATAATCAAAGAGGGCCAGTACTGGAAATTATACTATTTGCAATGAGACCCCAACGCAAAAGGTCATTTCCAATGGGGTCCCATCATAAATGACTATTGTAGAAAATGTTGTTGGAAAAAGATTTTTTTTACAATGACCTGTCGCAAAAAAACTATTTATGATGGGATGTAGACCCATCACATATAGTTTCCCCAAGATTATTTAAGAAAACATTTGCGATGTGTACTCCCGTTACAAAATATTTTCCTGGATTATTTTAAAAAATTATTTGTGACGGGGACCCCCTATCGCAAATAACTTAAAAAATAAAATAAAATAGAACAAAATAATATTACTAATAAAAATAATATTATATTAGAAAATAATAATAAAATAATATTAGAAAATAATAATAATAATACTAATATTAATAATATAAATAATATTAATATAATAATAATAATAATAATAATAATAATAATAATAATAATAAAATAATTTTAATATTAGTAAAATAAAAAAATTAAAAACTAAAAAAATATTATTATTAATATAATTACTAATATTAAAGAAATAATAATAATAATATTAGTAAAATAATAAAAATCTAAATATTCATAAAAATTAAAAAAATAATAAAAAAATAATAAAAATAAGAAATAAAAAATAATAAAAATAATAAAAAAATTCAATAAAATAATAAAATTATAAAAAAATAAATAATTAATAAAAAAAATAATAAAAAAATATTTGCAACAATATAAATACACACTATATATAAATGTATGTAGTTAATATTATAAAAAAATTTCATTCAAATGTTTTATCATAAAAAATATCACTCAGGGGGTCCATTGGAGGAGCTGAAGGAGGTAAATGAATGCTGTAATCTAGGTGTAAGTTGGAAATATCTCACCTATTTACAAGAATCAATCCAGAATTCCCTAATTGAGCTTTTTTATACCTCGATTGTCCACATGTGAGACAGTTATCCAATGAATCATTTTCACCATAATATAAGATGCAATCATTTGAACATGCATGAATCTTCTGATAACCAAGAACCAAATTACGAACCAGCCTCTTGCTCCCATAGAAATATTTAGGCAAAACATTTCCTTTAGGTAATTCTGTTTTAACCAAAGAGAATATCTAATTAAAATAGCTATTTGACATTCCATTATCTGATTTAATAACCATAAATTTTTAAACCGCTTCAAATTTCCTTATCTTGCATCTATGATATAAGGCTTCCCCAGCAAACCTAAAAAAATTCTAAAATTGAGATGGTTCCAACTAAGGAGTTAAATCAATATCATTCGAAGTTTTAGTTTGTTCAAAAGACAGACCTGTCACATCATATACTAAATTTTGAAACTATGATGGATCCAGAACCAAATTATTAATATCTTTTCTGGAATTGTGTTCACCATGTTGATACCAAAAAACATAATCTGGTTGAAAACCAAAATGTATTAGATGACATCCAACATTATCAAAATTTTCAAACGTCCTCAGAGCACATTTTTTAAAAGTACACTAAATTTTCCATTCTAAAACAAATTCGAGGATTGATGATTAAAATGATAAAAAAACGTCAACACCCTCAATATATACAGTAAGATAAATTTCTAAGAAGAGGATTTTTTAGGAAGAAGAGCCTCTTTTGTCCGAATGCTAATCTATTTACAACTTTCTCTCTTGGAAATCAGTGTGAAAAATATTATCCGACCTACGCATATCAATTCTAATGAATACAAAAATGGATATCCATACATTGGAGTTGATTTTCCATAGTTATTTCTATGAGAGAAAGTATTAAGGAGATGATCCATCGAGAAAAAGGAATGTGGCTAACCAACTAGAAATTATGCCAATTTATTAATAATTTATTGTTAATTATTGAAAATTATTATAAATTTATTTCTAATTATTCCTTCCCTCCTCTTCCTCACTTTCCTATGTACTCGACCTTCCTGCATTGATAATTATTCCTAATTATACCGAATTATTCTTAATTATTCTCAATTATTCTTAATTATTGCGAATTATTCTTAATTATTGGGTATTATTCTTAATTATTTTGAATTATTCCAAAGTATTTTCAATTATTCTGAATTAATCTTAATTAATCCAAATTACTACTAATTAATATTAATTATTACTAATTAATCCTAACTGTTACTAATTAATCCTAAATATTACTAATTAATCCTTATTATTACTAATTATTCCTAATTATTACTAATCAATCCTAATATTACCAATTAATCCTAATTATTATGAATTATTCCCAACTATTCCTAATTATTCCAATTTATTACTATTCATTACTATTTATTAATTATTATGACTAATTATGACTAATTATTTCTAATTGTTACTAATTACTACTAATTAATACTAATTATTACAAATTAAACCAAATTATTACTAATTAATCCTAATTATTATAAATTAATCCTAATTATCATTATTTATTACTATATATTAATATTTATCACTATTCATTACTATTTATTACATCTTATTACTAACGATTACTAAATAATCCTAATGATTACTAATTAATCCTAATTGTTACTAATTATTACTATCTATTTCTCTTTATTACTATTTATTTCTAATTATTATAATTTATTACTAATTATTACAAATTATTACTAATTATTAACAATTATTAATAATTATTATTAATTACTACTAATTATTATTAATTATTACTAATTAATCTTAATTATTATTAATTAATCCAAATTATTACTAATTAATCCTAATTATTACAAATTAATCCTAATTATTACTAATTAATCCTAATTATAACTAATTAATCCTAATTAATACTAATTAAAACTAATTAATACTATTTATTACTATTTAATAACATTTATTACTAATTATTACTAATTATTAGTAACTATTCCTAATTATTACTATTTATTCCTAATTATTAATATTTACACCTAATTATTACTATTTATTACTAATTATTAATAATTCTTACTAATTCTTACTATTTCTTACTAATTGTTTACCAATTCTTACTAATTGTTACTAATTGTTACTAATTATTACTAATTAATCCTAATTATTACTAATTAATCCTATTTATTACTATTTATTAATAATTATTAATTATTCATCTTATTATTACTAATTAATCATAATTAGTATGAGTTAATCATAATTATTACTAGTTAATCCAAATTATTACTAGTTAATCCTAATTATTACAAATTAATCCTCATTACTTCTAATTAATCATAATTATTACTAATTAATCCAAATTATTACAAATTATTCCCAATTATTCCTAATTATTAATAATTTTTACTAATTATTACTAACAATTACTAATTATTCCTAATTAATACTAATTATTCCCATTTATTACTGTTTATTACTAATTACAACTATTCATTACTACTCATTACTAATTATTACTAATTATTACTAATTATTACTAATTATTATTAATTATTACTAATTATTACTAATTATTTCTAATTAATCCTAATTATTACCAATTAATCCTAATTATTACTAATTAATCCATATTATTACTAATTAATCCTAATCATTACTAATTAATCCTAGTTATTACTATTTAATCCTAATTATTACTAATTATTACTAATTATTACTAATTATTACTAATTATTACTAATTATTACAATTTATTACTATTTATTCCAAATTATTCGTAATTACTCTTAATTATTCCTAATTACTTCTAATTATTATTAATTATTCCAAATTATTAGTAATTATTCCTAAATAATCATATTTATTACTAATTATTACAAATCATGACTAATTATTACTAATTATTTTTAATTATAAAAAATTAGTAACAATTATGACTAATTATGACTATTTATTATTATTTATAAATATTTATTTCAATTTACTACTTATTAATGCTACTTTTTTTTTTCTATTTATCGCTTATTATTACTAATTATGACTAGTTATTTATGATTATTAATAATTTTTTTAATTAATGCTAACGACTACAAATTAATAATAATTAATATAACAATTAATTAATACTAATTAATACTAATCACATGTATTCGAAAAAAATAATGCAAAATAAAACGATGCAATTCTAATTTAATTTAATTACAACTAATTAAAAATAATTATAACTAATATCAAATAAATTGAATTAACTAAAAAATAAAAGAAATAGATAAATACCTTAAAATTGGATCTTTCGGAGGATTTAAGCCGTGTATATCGCTCCGATTTAAAAATTTTAACTTGAAAAATTTTGAGAGAGAAAAACTAAGTATAGGGGATGAGAGGAGTAGAGAAAGGAGTGAAATTAGAGTAAAAATAAATGGGGGTATATATAGGTTAGATTATTTGCTACAAGATTATTTGTGACGAGAACCGTCAGAAGTACTAACCCTTCTATTAATTAGGGGTAGTGGTTAAAAAGATATTTGTGATAAGACCCATGGCAAATACCAATCTATCGACACACTATTTGTGATAGGAGGTAAAGCTCGTCACAAATAGTAAAAAACGACGCTGGGTATTTGCAACGGGATCCTATGCGTGTCCCAAATACCCTTCCTGCAGTTTGGCGCACAACTCATGCCAAAGTTTTTGTGACGGGTACTTTCTACCCATCACAAATAACTAATTATTTGTGAGGGGAAGAGGGTCTCATTGCAAATAGTCCATCTAGATGGACTTTTTTTGATGGGACCCTACCCCGTCGCAATTGCCCCGTTACAAATAACCGTTTTTTGCAGTGGAGGACCCTACCACTAGTGCCCTTGTGACCTTCTTCGAATGCAAGTTTTCACCACTGAAGGATCTATAAGACTTTGAGTTCGAAATCGCTGAAGAGAACTGCATTATTTGGAGAAGTGAATGGAGGAACATGCAAAACTTCATTACCCATACTATGGAGTCATATCTGGTGACCCAGATAGGGTCTCTTCACCTCTGGCTGTGCAACCCAATCACCGAAGGGGCAGGCACTCGTGATCTCCTTGGGTTGGTTTGTGATTTTCTTGTTGAGCAGGTGCGGACAGAGAGCCATCATCCACATGTCGACTACCATAAGAAGAATTATGATAGCACTAGGAAGCTCCAGGTGTCCAACTTGAAAATTTAAAGACTAGATGAGAAGTCAAATGAGAACGCTTCCATCCTCAATGCCCAAGAAGAGGTAATCAACTAGTTGAGGGCTCGACTAGCAGTTGTCGAGGATAAAGAAAAGAAGCATATATCTCAGATAGTCAAGTACCATGTTGAGTAGGACCAAGTGATTATCAGGGATGATAATCATTTTCCTTTAGCTGAGGAGGAGGAAGCAGAGCTCGAGAGGTTGCAGCAGGTCCCTAAAGCCACACGCTAGAGGCTGGCCGGACTGAAGCACTCAATCATCAGGGTGGAGCCATAGGGTCATTTTTTTATTACTCAAGAGAGTCTCCAACATATGGATGAGCCTTGTCAAGAGCTAACATTTTTTTTCTTAAAACATTCCACATGCATGGACATATTTATTTCGTTGCATTTTATTATCCCACTTCAATCCAAATCATGAGTTAACCAATGGTCAATCCCTAATCCCACATGAGTCATGATTAGTTTGAGAAACAAGGGACAACCATATGATTTCTCATTCATATGAGAGTGTCCTAAAATCATCAACCAATTGGGGTATGCATTTGTTGACTTACCACTGGGAGTGCTCAAGTCGAAAGGGGATATGTCTAGAGAACATAATGATTTGAAAAACCGACTTTCTTTTCCAACATTTTTTAGTTCCAGAATTGGGTAATTCTAGGGGCTTTGAATACTACCCAAAAAATGGGAATGAAGAGTGTGAATCATGATGCCCAAGATTTGAAACAGGTTGGGGGTAGAATGATGATATAGGATAACTACTAACCATGTTCTAAACATATAATTCATTATTGTGTTACCTAGGATGGGAGAAAACAAATAAGGGTGGAACTAATGACCATTTTAGAAACATAGTACCTATCTCTAAATTTCTTCCAAAGTGCTATGGGGAGTTGGTCCAAGATAGTAGATGATAAATTTTAGATAGGCACCATTTCTGTTAAGGACCCCATTCGAATGTGGAGGAGGATAATGATCAAAATAGAGTGACACGAAAAACATGGATATGGAGTGATTGAATATTCGAATGAATTCCAACCTTCATGGAATTATGAAACCATGTTTTTGAGCACATTTGGAAGCAAAATAGGTCCGAAAAAATGTCAAACTCATCTTCTAGGAGGAGGATTGTCTTAGATGATGAGCGATTGTCGACGAACAGGAATGATGCAATAGGTGACCAGTATTGACAAAATGAGATCTTTGGGAAATGGATTGTGATGAATTGTAGTTTTACGACATGTAGATGATGATAGACACATAGTTTAACATCATCTAGTGAGTAAAAAGTATCACACAATTTAACATCATTTGATTGGGATATTGTACACGCAATTCAATGTCATACGGTATGGATGTTATATTTTACAGTTTAACATCATGTGATTGGGATGTTTAAACCGATATGAATGGTACTCAACATACCAAAGTGTTAGAGGGAGTAGGTGGGTAGTTCTATGGGGGTACTCCATAGAGGGGACTATAAATCAACGGGAGCTGAGAAGATCCAATTTGAAGAAAAATAATATGGGGTGAGTCACACACAATTTAAGGTCGTGATGCATTGAACAGATGGGGGGAAATCGTTTAAGGCCATTCTGATCAGACCATTTGTATGTCTCTAAGGGGATATATGTGGCATGAAGGAAAGGTAACCCGACACGATTGAGGATATTTAGAGTCAATTCTACAAAAAATACATTTGGAATGTCTTGCACAGAGTGTAAAGTTGTGTTTTTTAAACTATAACTCTTCGTTTAAGGTCATAGAGCTTGGATTGTAAGGCGGGCATCCTAAGGAGAGATATTTAGAATGGTTGAGTGATAACCCGATGTGAATTGAGGTACAAGAATACTTGATTCAATACAATGCATTCTTGAGGAGGCTTTCACACAGTTTAAAGTCACGATTCTTAGACTCAAATTCATTGTTTAGGGTCATAGAGTGTGGACTGTGAGCTCTTAGTTTATGGTCATATATTTGGGATTGAGGTATCTTAGTTTAATGTTATAGAGTTTAGATAAGAGGTCTTTGTGTCTTGATGGAATGTACGCAACATCAATGAGATATTACTTGATGTGATTGGAGGGGCCTAGAAGGCTGCCTAACATTACACCAAATGTTCCTGAGATGACATGCACACAGTTTAAGGTCAAGATGCTTAGACCATGGCTGGAACATCTCAAATGAATATGTGTAGTGTGAAAGAGTGAAAAAAACGATGTGAATTGAGGTCCATGGAGGCCCAACAACACACAACACATCCCTTGGATGACTTGCACATTGGTTAAAGTCATGATGCCCAGACTTGGGCTCCTAGTGAAGGTCATAAAGTTTGGACCATGGTGTGAATAGCCCAAAAGGTGATGTGAATTATGGAAGACTGAAAACCCAACATGAATTGAGGGCCAAGGAGGCCCAGAACCAGAAAAATGCATTTCCAGGCTGTCTCACACAAAGTTTAAAGTCACGAGGATTAGACTTGGTCTCTTAGTTTAAGGTCATAGAGTTCGGTCCATGGTACACATGTGTTTCAACCTTTTATGAAGAGAAATTCCTCTCAAAACCTAAGACCTTGTGATCCATGCATGGTGTGAGAAACATGGTATAGTATGGAGTTCCATTTATATTTGAAGGAGAACATGATGGGGGGTGGAAGTGACTGACAAATTCTGCGTGGTCGATTACAACTTCTAGGACCTAGAGAGATAGGGAGGACTAACAAAAAGACAAGGAACAACTACTGACTATGTTTGAAACATAGATTAAATACCTTTATTGGATAGATATGGGTTGAAAAAAGATATAATCAACCATTGACCAAGTTTGAAACATATGATCCACTATTTTTTTCCAAATATACTTCAAGGCATGAACCCATGATTATAGGTGAGACACTATGGTGTGAGACCATTACATTATGGAGATCATTCAGATCAGGTGGATGATGATTATGAAAATCATATAAAATTAAAAGCTCTAAATAGAAAGTGGGGAATGTCTCTAAGGGAATATTTAGTTCCCTTGGGGTCATTCAATCACGAGTTTGAACACACGAGTTGAACATATAAGTTGGAGAGAATCAAGCTTGGACTGAAGGGGAAGCACCCTGGGGTGATTCAATGGTATGGATATGAATGAGATGAAATATCAGGGTATCAATATCTATCCCATGAGAATGGGAATCAAGACACACATATTTATTTGAACATAGCATGTTAGGAGACCAACACAAGAGGGGGGGGATGTCCTCAGTAGAAATAATAACAAATTGTCTAATATTAAGAGACATCCTGATGTTATATGGGGTAAAATTAATGGTTTACCTATATTTGTCATATGGGGCATCCTAATTTTATATGAGGTAAAATAATATCTCATTAATAAGTATCTTGAGTTTATACAGGGTAAAATCACATTTTAAACTCATGTGCTAAGGACGTTAATATTTTCACTTTAATGTCGTATAACTCAGACTAGGGCTACTAGTAGTTTCAATTCAATGAGCTCAAACCAAATGGGGGAACCCCAAGGAGGTTTTCGTGACATGAAAGAGTAATAAACTGATGTGAAAGGGGGGGGGGGGGGGGTCCAAAGAGTCTCTCTATCACAGAAAACTAAAAAATATTTACCCCAGGCCAATATCATGTTGCTGGGAGAGGAAAGCTCCCATAATGAGTTTATAAATGAGATTAGACAAGAATGGAATATCTAGGCATCACAATACATCCCATGAGAGTGGGAATCAATCCACACATAGTTCTATAAGGTCTCATGGTAGGAGACTAATGCCAGAAGGGGATATACTCTCGAATGAGGATATTTAATCTTCTCATATTAAGATATGAGGTGTCCCGAATTTATATGGGGTGAGGATATAGTTTAACATCATGTGTTGAGGAAATTGTAAGGGCTTATGCATAAAGATTACCATTCTTTTCTTCCTCAATTCGGATTATGAGGTCACCCCACCCCACTAACGGGTTAAGGTAAATGAGTGGGGATTATACCTAAAAGGAGGCCCATAAGAGGATTTTGGGGTAATGACACTATAGGTAACAGATTACCTTCTGGTGAAAATGTAGATGGACTTAGAGACTCAAGGTTTAAGAATCACTACATATCCCATGAGGATGGGAATGAAGACACACATAGTTCTGGAAAGAGGTAGAGGAATAGCCTTGTTAAAACACTAAGGGTGAATAAAATCATGCAAATGAGGGATACATGCCCATAGTTTAGGGTCATAATTATTGGACCATGGGTGGTGGATTCATGGATGTTTGTAAAGTGAAAAAGATTTAAAATACAATGTGAGTGGAGCCTAGGAGGACCTACACCACATAAAAAAAATCCCAAACCCAGTTTCACATAGTTTAAGGTCTTACTTTGGAACAAAAAAACAATTTAAATTCATGATGCCTGGGATATTGGAGAATAGATTAAATTCACGATTCTTGGAATAGGTAGATTGATTTTTTAGAGGGCATTTTGAAGGAAATAAAGAGGTACAACCTGATGAGAAAAGAAGGAATGAAGGTCCATTTACCACAAATGCACCAGGAAACAAATGACACATATTTTTAGTTTTCAATGCTTCGACCGAGGTAATAATGGAAACTAGTTTAACGTCATGATGCAAGGATTTGAATAATTTTGGTATCAAGGGAATATTTGTGGCGCGAAGAAGGTAAAATACAATGTAAAAGGATCTAGGAAGGCTTGTATACCGCATCCACACCTTGAGATGAAATGCATGTAGCTTAAGGTCAGGATGTTGGGATCAAAAATGGGGCCAAGAGGATGAAGGGTTTATTAATTTGTGGTTGGGAATAGAGATGAGAGGTATAGGAATTGAAAAATATCCCATAAGGATGGGAATTGAGGAACAAGTAGTTCTGAAACATGGTGAGATAGAATAATGATGCGATAACCAAGGGTAATCCACTTTAGTGACGGAATTGAGTCATTCCATAGTTTCTGTGGGGAACCCCATGCTTATGAAATTAGGTAAGGTTTTTGACCATCTCATGCTCATTATATCTGGCATCCCAATTTCATAAGGGGTATTATTTTTATCAGATCATCCCATTCTTATCACCTGGGTCACCACAATTTATACATTGTAAGACCATATCTTATTAAGAGTCGTCATAGTTTTATACAGGGTAAAAATAAAATTTTAACATAGTGCAATAAGAACATTAGTATTCAAAGTTTAAAGTCATACAAGCTAGACTTTAAGGGATAAATATAGATCAAGGAAATAATTCTTGGACCAATTAAAAATAGTTTAAGGTCATACATTCTAGACCCTATTAAACAATATAAGATTGTATTGCTTGGACCATATGGATGATATTAGTTTAAGGTCGTAAAGTTCAGACCCATGAAAATAGTTTAAGGTCATCTTATATGGACCATTGAAAATTGTTTACAATCATGCTTCACAGACCATGATGTCATGCATTTTAACATCATGGAACTTGGATGATGATTACCCTCACAAGAGAAACTACTTGAGAAATTGGGTGTTGGTGGGAAGTGTGATATTCTCTCCATCCATGGTGACCAAAGAGTATAATCTATTTCAATTGACCTTATGAATGTCATAAATCCATTCACAGTTTGCCTCCAACTTTGGTGGATTTTTTTTCGGGTATCATTGTCATTCTTAGAGCTAGTACCGTGTTACGTTATAGGAAAGAGGGTAGGTGAACCTTCTTGTTGAATGTTCTTGCTATCCTACTATAGTTCCTCCCAAGATTCATCAAGGATTAGATCCTATTATCTTCAAGGGAATCTAATTCAGCTAGATAGACCTGTGCCATTTTTTTGGTCTGTTCTGGTCATAGATATCCATTCAGAGTGAAAACAATTAATCATCGATGGGAAATACTACCTATGTTTCATACACGTTAGAGTATGGGGTCACATGAGTAGAATTAAGAGTCATAATCTGATAGTCCCATAGGGAATTGGATATATTTTTCAACAAATGCTTCTTATTCTATCTATCCATCTTATTCTAGCCATCCATCTTTTGCAGGATGTTAGAGTGGGTCCTCTTGAACACCTTAATTTTCCCATTAGCTTATGCATAGTCACAAGGAGTATGGTTAGACTAGAGGTTGTACTTGGTGTATAATTTCTTCTTCTTGGAAGCTCATAAGTTGCTGTCTTTGCCTATGAGAATATCATAAGGATCTCAAAATCGATGGATGATGTGAGAGATCATGAAATCAATCACAGATTGTGATTTCACTTTCTCGAGGGGAATCAATTGTAACCACTTGGTGAAGAAGTCAATTAAGGTTAGAGTGAACCTACAAAAGAGAGATTTGTATAGAGGGGTATGGTCCCACGATGTTGATCCCCCAAAATTCAAAGGTCCAAGAATATTTGTTAGTGCAGATAAGCATCAGCGATCGATGCACAAAGTTGGCATGCATTTGATATTCATGCCACCTCTTAGTAAACTCAATGTGGTCATGGACCATATTGGACCCAAAATAACCCAACCTTTGAATCTTTTGGGAGAGATTAAATCCCATAGATGGTTACCACAATATCATAATTAAACCTATTGTATAACTTGAGGTACCTCATCTCCTTAAATGAAATAGAGGAGAACTACATAAAATCCACTTCTATAGAGAGTATTCTCAAGGTTAGGACTACTATGGAGGGTGAAATGTGTTGAACACTAGTATATTATATCATGATCTACTTGTTCCAATCGGGTAATGGCACATTGGAGATAATAAACAAAGGGAGTTATCCAATTGGGTGTTCCCACTTCTATGGGTGGACCTGAGGGTCCTAGAACTGAATCAATGATATCTAGTTAGTTTACCTATTTCCTATCATCATCATATGAAATTGAATGGGAAATAAACCTCTAGTGTTCCACATGAATGATATTGTCATCCAAGTTAGGTTTTTTAAGGGACAACACTAAATTGTGCAAGGAGTTTGATCGAACATTCTGCGACCAGGGAAAGTGATTCACTTCTGGATAAGTAGGAAACTGATCCATTAAAAACACCTTGATTTATGACAATGAATTCACCATTGATCTATTTAATGACAAACTTAGAGTCTCCCTTCATAAGAATGTGAGGAACTTCAATCTCGAGATATAACTCAAGGAAAATAATGCGATCCTAATACTTTTCCTCTTTTTTGGTGCAACCTTATGATAATAGAAATGAATATGGTATGAAAGATTTTATACGAGTGATGAAGATGATTCCTAGGCCCCCTCTATTGATATTGGTACTGTTTGTTCTTCTAAAGGTTATGCTCCAAGAGGCACCTCTAAAATGCATCTACCAACACAATGGAAACTGATCCACCTAGAGGAAAAAATCATATGGGAAATCATCCTTTAATGGAAGTTATTCATGGGACGAATGGGAAGATAGGATATCATCCAATCCATTCCCTTTAAAAAACTTCTACAGAGCGAACCTAATTTCAAACTAAAGGAGGATCATTACCGAGTGTTTCAACCATCCCATAAACATAGTGTGATTGATGATATACTTCAGCGGGTCTACTTGGGACACTTGATGTATCTCATGATACCGTAAATAATGCTGCAATTTCTATACTGCATAAAAAATATACTATGAGAAAAATCTTCTAAATATGGGACTATTTGGTCTCTATTTCAAGGAAAATGTTGCTGATATAGTAAAAAATATTTTCTCTGCCCTCATTTTTTGGGCTAGAAGGGAGTCAAGTGACTATACCAAAGAGGTCATGTAGAGGACCAGAGGCTTTCCTAAAATTGTTGGTATCAGAAATAGAGGCTATAGTTATACTTCTCGATATTATCAAATATGGTATGGAATTCCTCATTCCATTGGTTAATGGTTATTTTCTTCATGTCCCAATATAAGGGGTTACACTTTCTATCCAGAGTCATGATAAATCAAAATATGTAGGATTAGTGGCCTTGGAGGCCTTAAAACTCTAAGAGATTGCTCAGTGGAGGAATATGATTGATGGAATCGATATTCTCTAGTTCAATCTCAATGCCTCTATATCTTATGATGAAGTCAAGAAATTTCCCAGAGGTAACACTAAATGTTTACTTAAAGGGGTTCATATCCAAATGCTAGGAAGAGAGGAAGTTGAACACTTTCTCAAGGTCTTTAATATGTTCCTAACAATGGTGAGATTTGACCCCCAAGTAATCCAAGTAGTATTCAACCAATGTCTGATGAATTCATTTGAATATGTGGTTCATGGTCCGCTGATAAGTTCCTTTTGCATTCTTTAACCTGAAGGGAATCACATGATATAAAAAAGACCCGTACATCACACTGAAGGTTGTTAAATCCATATCCTTAGGGTCTATTAAGATCTTGTAATATATGGAGTATATACCCATTAAGGATAGGTCCAAGAACCCTGTAGTGAAATTGATCAAAAAATATGTCACTGGAAGGGAAAAATCATCCATCGAGGTATGGTGGTTGACGTTCTGGTAGTCGACAAAGGCTTTGATTTTCACATTCTTCTTCATGACCGGGAAAATGTTGGCTAGTAATATGGGATAATATAATTCCCTGACAATGTTATATTAGATAATATTATCCACCTCGACCTCAACCATAACACTGTGGGAGGGGTGCATCTTCCTAGGAGGATTTTTGAACCTGTGATAACACACTAGGTGGACAAGATAATGAATGAAGACATGAGGATCTAGTCCTAGCATATTTTAATAGATCAAGGATAATACATCATAATGCTATTTTCAGAATCCCACGTAGTTCCACTAATATTCTAGGGATATGGCCACACTGATTAGAGTCAGCCTCAAATATTCATATATACAAAGGTTCACCTGAATTAGATCATCAAAAGTGGAGGATATAACCTCTTTATATATAAGAGGGGAATTTTCCAATTCCTCTTCATCATCTGAGGTAGATGAATTTGAAGGGCGAGGAAGCTCTTCTAGGCTAGCTGACCCAAGGGAAGCACTAGTGCCTGCATAGACTAAAATGGAATACTCACTAAGGGTTTATTGCTCTGCCAAAACTATGGTGATATAAGCTACCAAGAAAATTCCATATGGAATATGACAGTGAGGCCCAATCATGATATCAAAGAAATCATGATGAGTTGGATTCTGTCGATTCAAACCTACTTTACAGAATAGGTTGTAATGCTATGGACTGGTAGACAAAGGTAAAACCACTTGGTAATTTACATGATAAGGGGATTCTGGTATCACCCAGGCCTCTCCAGTGTATGAGAACTTGATAATATACGGGAAAAAAAGTTTTCTTAGGGACATTGAATTTTTTTTATAAGAGATAAAGAAACATAACCCATGGTCTAACATTTTTTCCTTTAACCGATGAATCAGGAGAATGAAACTATCATCCATGTCTTCCCATAGATTTGTTATAGTAGCTGCTAGATCATTGGGATCATAAATGAAATCAAACCCATTGTTTTGAACCTAATTTACTTCTATATTATAGTAGAAGTTATCTAGATAGTCAGATTCACATGAGTCAAAGGGGGAGACATCACTCTGAAGAACTCTTACTTGACTATTTAAAGAGTATTTAAGGCACTAGTTATATGGGGAGGGGACTACCGCATGAAAATAAATATAGGGCCCACCTAGTAGTGTGATTTAGATGATATCCTATGAGACTACAATGAATTTGGTACTTGAGATCAATCTGCCAAACATTGATGGGGTTAATCCCAAAACTAGTATCCACAAGGCATCAACATGCCTCCATGCCATTAAACTAGCCTGTGATATACATTTGGAATATGTGACCTTTCATGATGACTCCCTTATCTTCTACATAAAACCAGAAGATGGACTGGTATTCCTCTTGCTCATATTATTATGAATAACATGCCTCAGTGGTAGATAATTATTCATTTAACTAGAGGGGTATTTTCAAAGCTTCTTTAAGGGCCTCACACATTTCTTTTAATAAGCAGAGGGAATCAAGGATCAAAATACTTTTGGAAATTCCTGTGAGGTGATTCAAAAAATCATACTCTTAAGACAGGGACATATTATTTTCCCATGGTGGGTATCTCCTTGGAAGAGGTCACAACAGATGTTGCTGACTGAACGAATAGGTTCTAGATAGTGGTAGAAATATTCTACTACTAACTAGAAGACCTTACTTGAAAATATACTAAATGAATGTATACCTGCTTAGGTCTTGATCTTGTTGGATGTTATTGATCATGATGTTGTCATGGTTTATCTACTCGGTCAACTAACACGGTAGGCTATGGAGGTGCACCTGATGGGGAAGACTAGGAGGAAAACACTTACTGAGCTCTGTGAAAAACCTGCTGCCTGGTCTTAGTAGGATGTATAGTTAGTTTTGAGGTGTTGAACATAACATTATTGAGGATCACATTCCCTTTAATTTTCCTTCGATGGCATCATATATAGGTACCCAAGGTGTTTTCATGTCATTCCTCACATTTAGGCATCATGAAGTGGTATAATAGCTGAACGAAATTCATAAACGCATACTCCTACTCATCATTGATGGGATATTATATAGCTGGATGTGGTCTGGGTGCATCCCCCAATCCGGTAGGCATGAATTCATTGAGAGTGAAATTCAAATTCGACACTAGTGAGAGACTCTGATTTACCTTATTCCATCAGTTTCTATTCTTCTGAGACTTATAAGGCTTTGATAAATATACAGAAGCAGTGGATAAAGGAGGCATGATAACTATAATAGGTTTTAGAATGTCCAAATGAGCACAGATAACACCATGATCATGGGAGACTATCTTGTGGGACAACCGGTCATAATATTTCTACATCCCGTGACTAGGGGCCTACGTACATTCACCATATCCTTTACATATCACTTTCATGGTCAGTAAAGACATGTTTCACCAACACTGAGACATCACCCAAGTTGACAAGGCCACAAAACACTTGGACCTAGGGCCAAAATTTGAACATGAAGCATTATTTGATGGTGTGTTTGAGGATCCTATAATATGGGAAATTATTAGGGTGTCTAGTGCATCCAACCTCTTGGGGCCTCACGAACCCTGGAAACTTTAGGATTCCCTTCTCTATGGAATATATGAACTAGACCAAAACCTAAGAGTCCCAGAAGGAGTATGTATTTTTTTTATTTGAGGAAGGAAATATGGCTTCTTGGCCTTGACGAGGGGGGGGGGATGGATTCTCTATCATTGAGGTTTCTACGCTTGGTGAGGTGGTGGATGATAGTTTTGTTATGTGAGATTTTTCAATTTTTATGGATATTCACGGTGATTCTCTTATGGATAGAGATCTAGTAGGTGTATCAGCTCATAAACCTCTGCATTCACAGTGGTAGTAGTCATTTCTTTCATAGGTATTCTCTTCAGATCTTTAAGAGGAAACAAGAGAGAATGTTTCCTAGTTTGTTACATGGATTCCTCTAGATGCAGAGACCTATCAAAGAACTCTTGGAATCCAAATGGGAAGTTCAGAGTGATGATGGAAGGGACCAACTCAATATTAATTTTACCTACACACATCTTTTGTATCTATTCTTGGAATAGTGGAATTTTTAGGGAATATTTGAGATCCTTACATCAAGAAAAGAAGTCTGCAACTCCCTCATCAAGCCCCTTCTTGCACTTTAAGAGGTCGATAACACTTTTCTTGCATATGATGGAGAAATAAATGATACAAGAACTTTATTTGATGGTCCTCCCAACCAGAAAGAGAAACTATATATATCTGGCTATATCAGAGAAATGTAGTCCCTTTCAGTGTATGAATAATGCAACAAAGTATAGAGTACTCCTGCTATTATGGGGTCCCCAAAATAGGTCCCCACCTTGATGTAAAGTGGAAAAGTGGATTTAGTGGGTAACTTATCCCATTGAACTTGGTGTAGTTGGGGTTTTCAAACACTGTGGGAGCTCAAATACTATCCGCCCATGCGGAGTATGACTTTCTGTTGAGTGGGATCATCACCTGTCATGTTTTTTGGGATTTGAGGAGATTTGTGAGAGAATCTATCATGTCATCTTAGTGTGAATTTTAACCACCAAAATATTTATAGACTCATAAACTATTGAAGTGGTCTCATCAACTTGGGGAGAGGTACAACCCAGATCTTGAGGCAGATAATTACACTACTCAGGCAGGGCCAAAAAATCATACCTCGATTGCTTGCCATATCCTCCATCTTTTTCTCTAACTAGATGTGTAGGGATACCAATATAAAAATGGGGTATCTAGAGGACTAGATGTATCATAAGAGTATATATTGGGTCCTTTAGGGTATTTAAAATATCTGAGAACTAATCAGCAATGAGATCAATGATGAGCCTCTTATTCTCTTCAAGTTGCTAGAGTATAGAAGCTACCATAGATTCTTTTTATGCCCTCAGTGCAGCATATAATGGGTCAAAGGACATAGAGTTCCCCTTGATCTTGTTCATATTTTGACGGGTGGGTAGAAGTGACTCATTAGAGTGATCTCCAAGGCCACATTTTTACATATAATGACATGTGAGGACACCTTTCTGAGGGTATTCTGGGTATTGTGCCACCCATTGAGGTGGGTCTTCCCTATCATTACTAGTTTTACTGCCCCTATTACTATGATACTTATGAAGATCATTAATAACCATGTTAACCATGGTGGTAAACAAAAGGGATCTCTCATCATCAATGGATAAGATAGACTATTTCAAGATAGAGATGAAATTGAGATCTACATAATATCCATAACCTCTAAGCTTTAAGTGTGGAGATGCTTATTCTATAACATAGTAGAGAACTGGGAGGATATTATTGTAGGTTTTTTTAGTGGTTTAGTGTTAACTGTATGACTTAGGGTGTTGTTCTACCGGGAGTGCAATAATATCATCCTTCGTGCACTACTAGTTGATGGCAATGACATGATCCTGACTCCCTAAATAGATCAACTGATAATCATGAAGGTGGTGAAACGACGCCCAAAAAATCTAGCAGAAACACATGATGTGGACCTCAGTAAGGGACTCTTTAATGCCAATTTTTGAAGCCTTAGGTGGATATAAAACCATTGATATCTGATCAATAGCTAGAACCTACCACATGAATTATTTCTTAAAAAAGGTTCATGCTCTTGGTTGGACCAAACTACGATTGGAATTGGCTAGGATATGGGTGACGACACTGATGTAGACTAGTTCTAATGCCAGTTTAACTAGAGATGGGTCATCATGTGAGTAAAATGTTTACTACATGCGAGTACATATCTTAGGGGAAGTTCCAACCTTATCATCACATCCCTATAGGATGGGGCGTTCAACAATTCCTTGTGTGCGAGGGAAACTATATCCATTTCTGGATCATTAGAGTGCTCTCCATATAAATGTGTTGGACTAGACCCCAACATGTCTACAACATCTCAGGTGGAGGTAGAGAGGATAAAAATTAGCAGTGATGGAGATGGTTTCACTATAATCCCATGGAAGGGATCTAGAATATCCTCTACTTGTAGGTACTTGTGAAGGGATCTAGAGATCCTATGGACCTCAGCTTTTGGGATCACGAATCTCAATAGTCGGGTTCCTTCCCTAGACTCTGGTAATTAGGGAAAAGGATCCATCATTGAGTCTTTTTGTCACCTCAGAGTCTGGTAGGTCAATGAGGGTAATAAATACGTGTAAATTTCTAGGGTTTCACATCATATGGTGACTTTTAACCCTTATGATTTGGGATAGTTCTTTAGGGATGGGTATATTATTATCATGGAGAGTACCTCAACATGAGTTGATTGGGTAGTAGGGTGAACCTCCACTTGGGTTGATAGTGATACGAGGAGGAAATCTGTGATGGCTGATGGGAACATGAGGAAGTACCCCATGATGGTCGTTGAAGCAAAGAGGATTCCCTCTAATTTGTTTGTTGATGGAACTAAGAGGACCTCTAGACTAACCTATGATTGTGCGGGAAGGAACTCCGCTTCAATTTTCCTCACCACAGGTTGGATTATAATGGCTATCTGTGGTGATGGAAATTTGGAGGGTCAACCCAGCTTTCCTATGAGGTGGATGGGGTCTCGATCCCAATTTGGAAAAAATTGATCCCTATTATCCTATCACAGGGATCCAGTGGGATATGTTGGTGGTGGAAGGGGCCTCATGAGTCATAGAGGATTACCCTTGCCAAGTATTATCCAGTGTCTTCTCCTGAAATCTACATCAGGTGCTCCAGACTAGGGCCGATAAAGTGGGGGTTAAGTCCACCTGATCTTCAACCTATTGGACTGGTCGACACTGGCATTGACAAGGCTGATGGGATCCCTTCTAAGTGTCTCCCGGGTGGTAATATATTCTTGTGTGACTCGAATGTCACTTACCTCTTTTACATAGTGGAGTGGGTCATCATACTTCTTTAATAGAGACTCCCAAAGCAGTTTGACATTGGAATGGGGGTGGTTTACCTTGGTATGTCCCTTGGGGGTAGCGGTGTCGATGAGGTTCCAATGCCCCTAGGTCCTAGTGTTCCATATTACTAGTGGGAATGATCCCCTCATATTCATATCGATAAACTAGGGTGTCTATTAACCTCCAATAGATGACCTTAGAGGGTGTGATAGGGCATGGGCAATTGGTAGCTGAAGTCATGGTGGAATTATAGCTATACGAGATTTCTGCATCAAGGTTCATTCTAGCCTGGAACAAGTGAGTTCTAGGTTGCTGATTTCATGTGGATTGTGTCCTATAAGGAATATGGATTTAGCTGTCAGTACAGTTACATGCAAAGAGATTCCAAATGTCCCAATTTAATGTAATCTTCCAAATACATAGAATGATCCAGGTTTAAGATGCTTCAAACTGAGGATGTAAAATTCTAACTACCCCAATTCTTAGGTGAGTTCCATGTTGGTCCCACTATTTTATTTTTGGGGCCTAGTAACGAATGCCAGAAATTGGTGAAATAAAAATCTATTGATTCACTAAAGCTATTAGTCCCCATGTTGAGGAGAAGAGTTTCAAATTGAGTTCACTATTTTTTCAAACAATTTCACTAGGGCACTTCGAGCTCCATCCTTTCTTCCAGGAAGACAACATGTTGGGTTTCTATTACCCTGTATTCCCTCTTTACAAATTCGGGTGGATTTGATCACTTTAATAGATGATGAATTATACTTGATTGAGATAGAATGATTGGATATCGATTCATCCTTCCATGTATACCTCCACAGATCTCATTTCATAGTACAGTTATCCCTTAAAGATTAAGACATGTTCTTGGAACTCATTCACAACTCCATCTTAATGTGGATGTTGGTTAATTACACAAAATATTTCTCAATAGTACATGAATAATTGGTCAAGAGAGTAGTCACATTGGAAATATCTAAGAATTTATAGATATTTGGTACATTATTCACCTATGAATCTTCTCCTTTTGGATATAATATCATTTAAGGAAAATTAGGCACGAAACCCATGGAATCACATTATGATAATGAGGTAATTGAAGCTAGGGGAATATATATTCCATGGTTTTTCCCTCAAGAATCCCATATTTATTTCATGGAGTGGGTATTACAGGTTAGGTCACAAGTTCTGTGTTCCATGGTGACAGATTAGAACGTCCAGTTGAGATGGATCGAGGAATGAGTTTAATGTATCATAGAGATGGTTCAAATGTCCTATTAAGGCAGATCGAATGGATATATGTGAACCTTGGAGGGAATATTTCACTCTTTGGTGAATAGTGGGTCCCCCATGTTTAGTATATAGTATAGATGGACAAAATTCATTATTTAGGATGATCGGATGGATAAGCGTGTCCATAGATGAAAATATGTTACACTCAAGTGAAGGATATATCCCGTAGGTTTAGCATATATTTGAGATACATCAAAATATCTATTGAGATGGATTATATGGATAAGTATGTCCCTTGGAGGGAGGATGTCACACTTAGCTGAAGGGTGTTTTGTTTAGGTTTAGTGTCTAGTGGGGACGGATCTGACACCCTATTGAAGAAGATCAGATGGATAAGTGTGTCACTAAGAGGGGTGATGTAACACGTAGGTGAAGGGTGTGTCATGTTGGTTTAGTTTATATAAAATATGGATTGAAAACCCTATTGAGGTGGATCAGATAGATAAGTGTGTCCTGAAGAGGGAAGGTGTCAATCTTGGGTGAAGGGTGTGACTCAATGGTTTAGCATATAGTTGAGACTGATCGAATGCCCTATTGAGGTGGATCACATAGATACGTGTGTCTCTAGGTTGGAAGATGTCACACATAGGTGAAGGGTGTGTCCAACAAGTTTTTTCATTTATCAAAGATTGATCAAATTACATATCAAGGTGGATCATATGGATAAGTGTGTACCTATGAAGGAAGATGTCACACTTAGGTTTACTAATGTTGGGATAAGAATACCCTATGGAGGCAGATCCAGTGGTGCATCCCTAGGGGGGAAGATATCACACTTGAGTTTACCAATGTTGGGATTAGAATGACCTATTGAGTTGGATGTGGTGTTAAATCCCTATGATAGAATATGTCACACCTGTGTTTACCAATGTTGGGATTAAACCTTAGGGAGGATTTCTACATACCCTATTTAAGAGACAAGGATTAAAACCCATGTAGTTAAATGTCAAAATTTAAGGTTGTGTGATGGGACCAATCCATACTATTTAACATCATGTGATAAGGAAGCTTGTGTTGTAAAAATATCATCTACAAGTGATGGTGTGGGGTTTACATGTTGAAGATACTCTAGGTTAGTGACTAATGTACCATGGTGGGGAGAGAGTGTCATCTCATGATGATTATACATGAGGCATCCTGTGTTTATCACATAGGGTATGAGGTGTGGGGTCATCTCGTGTCAATCATACATGGGGTATCTTACACTAGTATAAATAGTTTCTTCAACGTTGAATTTATAACATCAGTTCCCTATAAAATGATGCTAATAAGGTATGAGGATCCATTTTATCATCATTTGATAACAAAACCAATGCTATAGTTTTAATGAATCATTTTTTTAATTGGTTTTATGAAAAACCGATGATATTTTTTTTATTAAAATCATTTTGGTTACTATTTTTATAAAAATAGACACCAGAAAATATTAATTAAATATTTTTAACGTTTTTTTATAAAAATTGATTCCAAAAAAAGTTTTTAAAACATGTTTTTGGAATTTATTTTCTTAAATACCAATGACCAAACATATTAATTAATGTTTTTTTTGGCATTGGGTTTTAGAAAAACTGATGCAAAAAAAGTTAAAAAAATGTTTTTTATGTTAGTTATATTAGAAAAACCCAAAAAATGTTTTTAAAATAGTTTCAATGTTTGTTTTATTAACAAATTATGTTAAAATAATTTAAAAAAATAACACCCCAAAACCTTAATTTCATTTTTTCAACTCCCCCTTTTTCTCTCGACCAATAATGCCTTCGATAACAAACTGATTGTCTTTGATGGATATCATAGTGAATTTGTTTCAATTTTAATCATATTTTCTTGATCATTGACCATAAATCATTCATCCTGCATCCTTGTTTCATGATCCATGGTAATAGTTAATCTCCTATAACCCTATTCTAGTCAAGTAGCACCGCAACTTGAGGGTTTTCTTCTTCTTTTTTTTTTCTAGTTCATTTTTTTGAAACTTTCTTTCTTTATTCTTGTAGTGTTAACCCTACTAATGAATTCAGGGGATTAAATCAATATTTAGGATCTATTTTTCAATTTCCAACTCCAAATTTTGTATTTTTTTTAATTTTGGAGATAAAGTCTTTATCTGTTATTTATAAAATTGATTCATTCCTTAATTGGTTTGTATGAATTTGATTGTTAATTATATTTTTTGGTTAAAGTTATTTTAATTTTAAATTTTTTTTAATTTAATGTAATTATCAAATCATTTTCTTCAAAATGATATATATATATATATCAATATAAATTAGTATCTATGGCCATTTTTATTTTTGACTCCACCAAATTACATATTTTTGGATCATCATGACAAGCATGAAGAAAATATAGAATCATATATATGTTAATATAATTTTTATAATTCAATAAATGTTTAGGACATAATATATCACATATTTCTTTTCATTCATTTAAACAAAAATCAATATTGGATGATTATGATAACCACTATCATATTTAATCTTCAATAAAATTTTAGGAATTATTTTATATGCAATCAACACAACCAACATGTTTTGGCAAGGAAGAGAATACTATAAAAGATGATATTTTTTATAAACCTTTGAATCCAAAAGTCCAAAAAAATGGTATAAACTCCATATTTTCTACTATTAGCTAAATTAAAATATTTTCATCAAAAAACCACTATATAATTTTATATTTATTCCCTAGAAAACAAAACTTCCAAGTTGGTTGTTATTAGGTTTTATTAATAAAATTTCATTTCATATTGATTTTATGGTGTGGTGGAAAAATAAAATTTATACAATAATTAAAATTTTCTTTAAAAACAAAGATTTTTTATCCATTTAACAATTAAATACCTTTACCAATAAATTCTAAGAAATTAAATCGTCTTTACCACAATGAAACATCTATAATTCACAAGAGTTTGAATATGATTAATATGTTGTGAATGTGTTAGAAAACATTGAATACTAAAACAAAAACCTATTAAGACTGTATATCAACATCAACTCACTATAATGAATTTTACCCCCCTTAATCATAAAAAAACCAATAAATGGGGTAAATAACTTTCAATCATCTTCATGTTCTCAATGTGTTATCATTTTTTATTTACATTGATAAACTATCAATCATTACATTATTACTGAATAATCATCAAAATATTTTAAGATAATTTGAGTGGATATGGGGTTTGAAATAAGAATAAGGATTAAAAATATTAAGCTTATCAATAATAATTATTGTATTTTTTTTTAAAAAACTCTTGCACAAATCCTTGAACAGAAATTTTTCTTTCTAACAAACTGAAGAAAGGATAGAGTAGTTCAAACATTACCCAACACAATCATGGATATATAAATAAGGAATTTTCATCATTAAAAATTTTAGAATTCACCCTAAATATATTCTCCACCAAAATGAATAATATATTATATGATTTTATAATCTCAACTCTAAAACTGATAACAAAAAACCAAAGGAAAAAATGTAGGGACAAATAAATATATCTTATCCTTGAGCATAATGTGTTTGAACTCTGATCATAAACCTCAATAGTTGAAATTAATATTTGGTCACTATTTTTGAAAGGAAATCTTCCACAGAATACATTATAGGTATAAAAATTATCAACTGAAATCAATATTTGAATTAATGTTTAATGTTATTTATTATAGGTTAACTAATGATGAATATTGATGTCCATCATTAAGGATGTGGGAAGAACAGAAGGTGTATTGGCTGATATTTGTTTAAAAAAACCTATATAGACTTGAAAAAATTATCTATATTCATATACTTGGATCATCAAGCATAGTTTAGAATTATTTATTTAAATAAAATAACTAACTATAGTACATTATTTTTGATTTTATTCCTAATAATTGTTGATGTTTCCCACCTTTTAACCAATAATTTTGATTATTTGTTTTTATGTTTTAAATTTATTTAATTATATATATATTTATGAATTTTAATATGTTTTAATATGTTTGTATTTTATATTGTGTCATTAGTCATTTCATGGATCATAATTGGATAAATTTATGAAGAACCACTAATGAATATGAAAAATGGGTAGATTATTTGTTGGAATGTTCTAAAAAATCATCAAAAAATGATTTTATTTTCTTTCCATGCATGAAGTGTGTGAATATAAGAAATTTTAATTCCAAATAAATCAAGGATCATCACATTTTCAATATTTTTAGCCTTAATTATACACATTGGATATGTCATGTAGCAAGAAAATAAATTTTAACATCTAATGTTGATGAAAATATTCATAATGAGAAAGAGGATTATATTGAATAATTAATTATTGATTTATGTGTTAAAACCATAAAAAAGATAGACAAATTTGAATGATTATATGGATATTCTAAGAAACTATTATTCTCATGTTTTACTAAATATACAGTTTTATCAACAGTTCTGAGAATAGGTAACTTGAGGGAAATAAATGGGTAGAGTGATTAAATGTTTTCTAACTTTCTTAAACTTTTAAAAGATACACTTCGAGATGGAAAAGTTCTTCCAGATTCAAATTATAAGGAAAAAGAAAATATTATGCCCAATAATATTGAGGTATAAATGTATAAACGATTTCACCAATGATTGTGTCTTGTATCAGAAGAAATACTGATACTTATCAAAATTTCCTTAATGTGGGACATCACGCTATAAGATGGATTAAGAATTCAACTCTGATTCATTCTCAGGTACCAGTGTCTATATTCTTTCTAAATCAACTTGGAACCTTCAAATAATCCCTTCCAATAATTCCAATAATTCAAATTTGATTTATTATCAGTTACTGGAGTTAAACCTCATACTAAAGTAATTTGATACCTTATAGTAATTCCTTATTTGAAGCATCTATTTTAAAATTCAATTGATGCAAAAATGTTAAGATGAAATACTAATGAGATCATCTATGATGGTAACTTTTGAAACCCTTATGAATCACCATAGTGAAATAGATTTTATAAAAAATTTCAAAATTTCGGAAGTGAATTTAGACATATTAGAATGAGATTTTCCACAAACGGAATGAATCCATATTGGAGCCTAAGTAGCCAAAATAGTTCATGGAAAGTATTTTTGGTAGTTTATAAATTCTTCCCACTGATATGTATGAAGAAAAAATATATTATGATGAGATTGATGATATTTTGACCAAAACAATCAAGAAATAACATTGATGTGTATCTTTTACCACTAATTGATGATTTAAAACATCTATAGGAGAAACATGTTATATTTTATGATATATGGAACTAATATTATTTTCTTCTACATGTTATTATAATGTTCACTATAAATGAATTTCCTTCATATGGAAACTTATTTGGATGTAGATTTAAGGGACATAAGGCAAGTCCAATTTGTAAAGAAGATACTTCATATTATCAATTGAACAATAGGATAAAGATAATGTACATGAAAAATCAAAGATATTTTATAATTGATCATCCTTATCACATATTGAAAAAAAGAAATTTATGGTTTATAGAAATATACTATTCCCATACAGCCATTGTCCACTGAAGAATATCACTATAGGGTGAAAAATATTGATATCATATTTGGAAATAAATGATGTTCTGGGCATCAAAAAAATATCTATAAGAAACAATCTATCTTTTTTTAACTTCCTTATTAGATATTTTTAGAGATAAAACATGACATTGATGTTATTCATGTTGAGAAGAATATATGTGATAGATTTATTGGAACTTTTTTATACATTAAAGGAAAGAAAAAATATAGATTGAAATATAGGTTAGAATTGATATCAAGGAGAATATGTTTGATGTTAGCTCCCACTATGAATTGAAACAAAATATATTTACCTCCAACTTTTCACATGTCAAAAAATAGTGATAATTTTATTTTTTCAGTGTCTTCATGGTATTAAAGTACCCAATGGATATTCTTAAAATGTGAAGAATTTGGTTTCATTAAAGGATTGTAAATTAATATGTATGGAATCTCATGGATGTCATGTACTGATGCAAAAACAACTACCAATAATACTATGTGGTACATTTATAACACCTATCATAAATACTATCATCAGGATGTGTAATGTTTCCAAATCCATTTTTAGAAAATTTGTTGATACAAAATTTTTATATGTGTTAGAGAATAAAGCTAATATTAATATTTGTTAACTAGAAATGCATTTCCCCTTAAGTTTTTTGATATAATGATCCATCTAGTGAATCATCTCATTTGTGTGATAAGAATATGTGGGCCTATTTATTAACATTGGATGTATCCTTATGAAATATATATGGAAATTTTTAATGGTTTGGTTAAAAATATCCATCAACTAGAGGATTTAATTGTTCAAAAATATGTATTGGAATAGGTTATTGAGTTTTGTATAGATTATTTGTATGAAGTGGAGCATGTTGGTCTCCCTATATCTTGATATATGATAGTTGATAGTGAAGGTAGAGGGATTCAAGGCTTAAAGGTAAATTTAATTTCATATGTGTAGGAACATTTATACATTTTGAATAACACATATGAGGTTCAACCATATATATCATCACAAATTGTTGAATTAATGGTATGATATTTGAAAATAAATTAAAAGTGTTTGATTATTGAGCGTAAAATACATTTTTCATGGTTTAAAGAAGAATTCATCACAAATATATCTGTATTAGAAACATTAAAATGGTTGGTAGGGGGAATATCTCTTAATTAAATAACATGGTATGTTTTAGATATTAATGGGTAAAAACATTACATAAAAAATTAGGATGAAAAGAGTACCATTAAAAATAGTGGGGTAAGGGTCATCACTAAAGATGTGCATTTTTCAAGTGAATAAAATAAAAACAAAATTTTCATATCAATGATTTATTTTATAGTTCTTGAGGATATAAGAGAAATTTATTATACTAAATTTCAAGTCATTGCTTGTAAGTGTAAATGTGTTGATATTAATATTGGTGTGAAACATGATGATTATGGGTTTACAGTGATTGATTTGAAAATATTTAATAGCAAATAGGATCCATTTATCATGGGTACACCTGAAAAAAATATTTTATTTCATTGATCCATAGAATGATATGTGGTCCATTATTTTTCAAGGGAAAATAATTTATTTCGGTGATGAGGATGATGATGATGTTATGTATTTAAATGATTATTTTTCATTTATTGTGTGATTTCTAGATGATTATAATGAATATAATGCATACATGGTCTATTCTATACAAAATGATATAGCTGAAGAGATATAGGAAAACACTAAATTACTATTCTAATTACTCTGGTAAATATTTATATTTTATTTCTTTTTCAAAATTTAAATTTTTAAAAACTCTCTTTTATTAATCATTTGATGTATAATTATATATATATATTTTTATATTAAAGTATTTTTATGTTAAATTTTATATTCAACAGTTATTGATAAAAAAATTTGACTGAAAAAACTAATGTACATCATTTTGTTTTGGTTAAATTTACGCATTTAAAAAAACTTTTTTGTAACTATGACATTAAAATTTGTAAATGTTACTATTATTTTGGAACTAATTTTTTCATAAAATGGTTTAGCTTTCATATTTTTTATTTAAGAATAATGAAATCATTATTTTTATAAACTTATATATGTGTGAAACTATTGTTTTATTTACATATTTTTTTCATCATTTTTTTAAATATTCATTTTTATAATAATATAATGTTATATAGAATATCATTACATTGGCCTATTTCAAGGATATAAACCATGAAAAAATAATAATTAGTGTGGTATATGTTTTTTATATTATTTAATATCTATTAATATATTAATTTAATGATATAAAACTTATAATTAAAAAAAATAAATGGAAGAATACTAATGACCCTTATATAGAGAAGTCTTGCCCTTCTACCAATAAATCGATTTATAGTGATGGTAAACATAGGATTACATATTTTCCTATACTATCATATTCTCATGGATACTAGAGATTACATATTAATTTTGATGAAAATAATAACCTAGATGGTCCAAATGAAATGTATTTAACCAATTATATTTCCATTCAGAGTCATTGCAGGATTAGAATTTTATATCCTGATTGGCAGTCCATTGACAAGATGTCCAAAGAGAATCCTTGGGAGTTCATATAAGTAAAATATCTTAGTTGACTTATTTTTATATCATTTTTCAAATAATATATATTTTAGATGACTAATACTTAATTTATTCAATTAGAGATATTTTTGATGAAATGAAAGGAATTATGAAAAGATTCCTATAATTAGAGATGGTTATTTAGAGTGATTTAAAAATAAAGTTATTAACAAATTATGTCTTTGGTAATTTATAAAATGAAAACCCATGTCTCATGTATGAGATTTTAAATAGAGATAAATGGAAGAAAATTTTCACCAGCCAATATGATGAAATATTTATTGTAAGATAATTATTTTATATTTTCAACTTTCTTATATATAACTTTATTACTTATTAGTTTATTTTTAGGTAATAGGCCTCCATGAGATCTAATCAAGAGATCTAGTTGAAGAAAATATAACCTCATACTCCATCACATGGAGGGTATCATATATTGGAGGAGAAAATTATTGCAATAAAGATTAATGCATTATGATATTAATCTAGTAGTGGTTCAGAAAAGGTCACGTTTAGTACTCTATCTACCCCTACTCACTATAAAAAATGGAAAAGAGTGAGAAGAAAGAAAAATAAATAATATCTTACTAAGAAATGTAATAAAGTAGATAATAGAATTGTAATAAATTAATTTTTATTTTCCATAAATGTTAGTAATTTTTAAATATATATCACTAATATACTATTTTAATTTTTTATTTCAGGATGAACTTTAAGATAATGGGATGCATGTAACTTTTATCATTGAGAGTAGGATGGAAATCTAGGAAACCAATTTAGAAAATCCAAAACACCTCATCCACATAAGAGGATATGAGGCATGTGTTAGTATTAGGAGTGTCTTCGTTCATCAACGTATGAAATCAAGAGACCCAGAAATTAATTCCTTAAAAACCAAGATGAAAACCTTAAATAGTACATGGGGGTTAAAATAAAATTAGATGTGTAGGCTAGGTTTGAACAATTTATGAGACAATCACTGCCTGCACAGCTTGTGTAGCCTGGCCAGTCAACTTTTCCTTCCCAGCCAGCCTAACCTACCCAGCTTACCTAGCTCTCCAACACAGATCCTCCATCTCTATGTTCAGACCCTATTCTATACTATGAGATATATTCTGGATATATTCTTGTATGTATTGTAGCATATAGAGTCATATATATTTTTGGGGATTCTGTACATCACCAACCTGTATATGTTTATCAATAAGAATATCAATAAATGATATTATTAATCCAAATATTCTACCTCCATTGATTACCAAGGATGTTAATAAAGTTGAAGATTGTATGGGTAATGTTTTACTTTGGACGACTAGCCTTCCACGTTATCTGAAATTCAAGGTACACATTAATTTTTTAAACATTATTTACAATTGGTTGAAAACATGTTATATATTTTTTATATTTATTGTATGTATGTGTATCTAAAATCAACAGAATTGGTATAAAATTAATAAAAAGATGTTCAGGAATCAACATCTTTAGAAAATTCTTATGTTTATGATTGGATACAAGAATTACATAGGTTTCTTATTCATTGGATAATATTTACGAGTTTTGGATGATGTATGATATATTTAGAAGAGACTATCCATTGTGAATATTCAAAAAAATATTTCGGATCTTATTATCTTTTAAGATCTCAACATTCTTATGTTGTATTTGTTTCCATTTAAGTAAATTTATGTTTCAGTTTTTATTTCTTTAAATAAATATTATTTCAAATAACTTTCTATATTAATTATTTAGTTAGGTATCTACTCACGATTCTTATTTAAAATGAGACCAATTATGTTTATGGTTATATAGATCATGAATTCATTTCAATGACTATGAAATATGTGAATGCGTATGCAAGATTTGGATATATATGTGAGAGATTATCAAATTTTGAGATTAGGTGGTGGATTTTTCCATTCCATGATGAGTAATAACACTAAGATAATTATGAAATAATATTCATTATAATTTCATTAATTTTTATCTTTTGATATTATAGAGGTCATTGGATGATAGGTTTATTTTTCCCAAGTGAGTGTACATTATATTGGATTTTCTATTTATTAGGCATTGCTCATAAAAAAATTAGCAACTTATTAGATAAGTAATTTTTGTTATTTTTTATATGTTATTTATTTTTCATTATTATTATCTATATATATTTTGTTAGTTGATATATATAAGAAAATTTAGGTCATGTAAAAAGTTTAAGAAAGATCATTTTTTGATAAATCATCAAAATATAATCAATTAGTTGGATATTAAAGTAAATGTTTTTATATTACATACAATATATATATATATTAATTTTTTATTTTATATTTAATATATTATGACCCCAGTGTCATCATAAAAAAGAATGGAAAGTGGTTATTATATATTAAGATTCATGTATGAGATAAACACAACTGGGGCAACGAATGAATTTGAAAATGTTAGTTATATTAATTATTTTATGTTTTATTTCAAAATATTCTATTTTTAATCTTATAACATCCATTTTTATTATATCTTTTCAATGATATCGAGTGGTATATGAATGATGAACTTACCCATCATTGTAGTTTTTTTACACTATTTATTTGGTATGATTGTGATTTAAATTTTTAGGCATGTCTCTTTTAATTCATGTTAAAAAAATTAGTATTTATCTAATAATTTTCTATATAAAGGGTTATGGGGTTTATAAAAATATCTTTATAGTACAGAAGAATTTAAATTTTAAGGTATTTATCTCTAGTTTAAAGTTTAAAAAATTAGTAATTATACACTTGTTTTTTTAATATTTTTATATTTTGTTTTTTCTCAGGTTTTAGATGTTTTTGGTATTCTCATCTACACATGGTGGTTTTATTCAACATGTGGTAATAAATTATAGTTACATAAGTTACAACATAATTGATAAAAAAAAACTAACATTTTCAACTCAAATAAGAAATGGTTTTGAACTTTAAATAATGTTTTTTCCTCTATCATCTATCCAACATACTTTGGCTTATTCTTAAGGTCGATTAACCAACATATTCTCCAAAATTATATGAAAAAATATGTTTAAACTTCCCTATGATAGCCAGCCATTTCACAAGAAAAAATCATATTGATTAAAAAACATGTTGGTTTTTATATAACACATGGTTTGGAAATTTTAAACATGGTGTTTTTGGCCAGCTCCATCATCTAACCACTTCTCTCAACATTTTTCAAGAACAAATTAAACACAAAAACTCTTAGGATTTACCTAACATCTTAACGAACCATTTTTGGCAATTTTGGTTGATACATTAGTTGGAAAAAGCATATATCACATTGGAGACCATATATATAAGTTTAAATAAACATTATTTAATATATCATTCCACTTATTTAACTATTTAAGAAATTAGTATGGTTTTGGGTAACCTATTTTTTCTGGTCTAAATAATTTTCTAATACCGAATTAGAAAATGAAGACATGAAATGTTTTCCAAAAATTAAATAACATATTTGGTATAATTTAGTGTATCCATTTTAAATCTTCTCAATGAGTCTTCTATTCTATAAATCTTCAGCATGAACATGTAATTTATTGGGATCTTCTTGATCAATTCATTTTTTTGAAGATTATTATTCTTATGGAATGAGAATATTTGAAAAAATGCTATAAAAAATAAAAGTTGTTGAGACGTGAGAAACATTTTCCATATTTTATTTATTTAGTTTTATATGTGATAATTAAATTATAGTTGTATTTATTAGATTTATGATGATTATCTTGGTGTTTGAGTTATAGGTAAGGTTACTATAGATGATGGTGTGAGGGAGGATAAAATGAGGATGATTCATGAAAGATATATTCTATGCTGATGTATCTTGGTGTTTGTTTTGTAGTTAGTTTTATTTTTTCTACTATATATGTTGTATATTCTATTTATAGAATCTAAGATTTTGGGAAATGTTATGTATTTATTTATTTTTTAAATATTCAAATTTAAATATTTTTTTTAATAAAAAAAATGTTGAATCTATGTCATTTTATTTTCCATATTGGTTTTATTGAAAAAATGATTCTGAAAGAATATTTTTGCACCAGTTATCAGTAAAATATATGTTTGAAATATTAACACAATGTTTTCAGAGTCAGTTTTTACATAAAATGATGCAAAAAACTAACCAAATATGTGTTTTTGATATTGGGTTTTATAGAAACTGATGCCGAAAGGATGAAATAATTTAATTTCAACATCACTTCCTTACTAAAACCGATGTTGAAATCCCAATTCTAATTTTTTTGAATCGATTTCATAATAAAACCGATGTGGAATTATATTTTCATCATTTTTGTTGTAAATAGGCATCGGAAGAGTGGTTAAACTAACCTTTAAAAAAATATTTTGTTGTTGGATTTATGAAAACTGACATCTAAACTATTATTTATAATGCCACCATCATAAATGTTGGTTAAAAACTGATATCAAAATGTACAAAAAAATAAAAAGGAAATACCTTTTTCCACTACTGAAATATTCAGTGCACAAGGTAATGATATAGTTTAACATCATGTACTGAGGATGTTGTCAGTTAGTTTAATTTCATACAACTAGGATGCGGAGCTTGGATGTTTTATGTCATAAAAATCAGATGTGGATGAGGTCAATCCTATAGGGTGACCATACCAAGGCAGAAGTAATAATCTTCATAAGGAATCCCCACCAAGATAGGTGTAAAAGTTCCCTCAAATATCCCACTCTTAGGGATTATGTGACCATTTCACATTCACATCTAGGTGAGAAATGGTGCTGGCATGGTCATAGAGGAGTGGAAAACAGAAGGCTCGACATTAGGTCCCCTATTTTTAGGAGCAATAGGTATTGTAGTAGTTTTAATAGAAGAAAATGGGTTATTGGGTCGGGGACTAAGAGGTTTTTTGTATGAAACTTCATTGTGTTTCATGCAAATAGAGTTGTGCAAGGAAAGTGATATTATACAAAGGAAAATTACGAATTCAAGAGTCATATTTTTTCATAATATTTGGAGTTGTATACAATTATTATAGTTTCATGAAAACCTTTAACATGCACATAGTATGGGGTTATATGAAGGTAGATGCTCTTTGAATAGACCTAACCAGCCCAAGGAGTAGTTTGGAGAGGATCACTCTACTATAGTCCAAGTCATGTTTAGGCTATAGGAGGTCTATCATGAAAGTGCTCTAACTTTTAGTGTCAATTCTCTCTAGTGTTTCACACTATCACAGAAGTGACAGAGTTACATGCAATGGTGGGTTAATTTGTCTTCTAGAGATCCTCATGGAGGCTAAGGGGTGTTCTTTTATTTTTATCCTAAATCCTCAGCTATTGGCGCACAAATCCCTAGGCATGGAACTATAGTTGTACACATCATCATCCTTTCCTCTAGGGCTTGGATTCGAAAGAAGTATGGTTTTATGTTTCCTTTGGAACACAACAAGATGGTTGTTCCCTAGGGTTCCATGAAACACTTATTTCTTGTGAATGAGACTTCAAACAAGCATAGATTGGCCTTGGATGTGTATTTAGACCTAGGGTCCTTTGCATGATTCCTTTTCACATTTCACTGGAAACTACATGATTGCATGATGGGGTTTCACCCAAATATCCTTTATTGTGTAAAAAGTTTCATTCTTTTATGCACTATCCTTCCCCACGTGTTCAACTTGAGGGGCCTCTACCGAAATTCTTGTCACCTTAGGAATGAAATTCACTTACGTGAAAAACTAAATCTTCACACACACTTACTGTAACTTGCATGCAACTTTCTCATCAGCCACAAAATTTTCCTTCAACGTGGTTTGTGTGTTCGGTTCATCCATTTTTTTTTCTGAGACCCTATATGATATTTCAACATGAATAATATCATCAATGCGTAAAATTTTCAATTGAAGGATATATTAGGGTACTATATGGCCAAAAATCCCCTTTAAATCCTATAAGTCCTAATACATTAATTCATTATATTACCAAAGAGATGGGAATTATTTTTGAATGATGATACACAAATTGCTTCCCCCAATGTCCTTGAAGTTTCCCCAATATATCCTTTTAGTGGACTCATTAATGATTTTATACTTAGAATCAATCTTATTGAAGCAATAACTCTATTACCAAGGAGTTACATGGTATTTTCATCCACTAAGATAGATCTACATATTACCTTCCTCTCCTATGATGGTTATGTAGATTATTCCATTAAACAACTCTAATAATAGGGGAAAATATTCCCATATAATTTATGTGAATAAATATATCCTTCGAGTGTTTCTATATCAATGTTCTCTAGAATAAAATTCAGTTACCATATCAACAAAACATTGGCTAGCTAGATATAAACCTTGAAAGAATAAAATGGGGTTTATCCATCATTAAATATATTCATATGGTGTAATTATTTCCTGAACAACCCTCACACTCCATAAATGGGCGATATTTTGACCGAAATTATATAATTATGGGGGTCCTTTTTGAGTAAATACACTACTTTTGAATCTTTTTTTGGAAAATTATTATACACACATATTGAATGGTATCAAAATGAAGTTGTTTGTTTGAGTTTTTTATTTATAGTTGTTTTTTACTAATTCTATGTTCTATTGAATTAAGGAGTTCTATACAATTTATGGAATACAATGAAGCATTGATATATCATGATAAATGATTCATCAGAATATAATGACACACTCATTAAAATATAGTTTACCTTTTGAGATAGTTTCAGTTGAACACAATGTTTTTCGAACATGAAAATTTATGTTTGTTATAATAGAATATTTATATTAAGATGAGGTTTTGTGAAATGGAATATAGTAAAAGATAATAAAATCAAGAGATTTTATTGAGTATGTGAATTATTTCATTGGCATGAGTGATTTTGATTAATTATTTTTTCATAAAGTGTGATTTCCAAATATTTTTTATCTTAAGGGATTTTATTGTAAAGATCGTTATTTTTTAATTTTAATTGTTATTTTTCTGATATTCATTATCAAATAGATTCTGATGTGAAATATATTACATTTAATCACTACAATTGAAGAGTTTTTGGGTATAAGAAATTGTAACATGTAAACTATAGAGTTTAATAAAGTATAGTTTAGTCAGACTTTCCAAAAATCATGTAGATAAAAATGGTTATTGTGGATAGAGATACTAACTTTTGATATTTTTTGTCGAATAGTTTCTTGGTTAAGAACATTCTATTGCCAACTAGTTTAGTCCACTATGCTTCTGTGTTTGGAAATTATTGACACCTTTGATCAGGTATACTAATACACATGTATAATTGGATTAAAATTGAAGTTTTCCTAGGACTCGAGTGTTTGGTAATATAATATCCTTCATAAGTGTAATTAGATTTTATCTAATACTCAATTTTTTTTCGAAATGAATCATTTAATTTTTAATTTGTTTAAAAATTTGTATTTAATTTATGTTCTAACTTCTGAATCATCTAGTTTTTAGAGTGTATATACCAATTTTGTATATTTTACATTGATATACTATGATTAATCAGAATTTCATTCTTTCGATCATTAAACTCATTGAGTGAGATGATTTTTTTTCTTTAATAAATATAATAAACCCCCTTTTATATTTTATTTTAATGTCTCAGAATCTCTATATAATTTTTCTGAAATTGTTTGGAATTATTTTGAGACCACATGTTTTGACGAAATGTGATATCGAGTCCTGATGAGCTCAGAATAGAATTTTGATCTTTTTAAAGTTATCTTAATTAAACACGAGATCATGTTTTTCCAACTTTTTAAAATGGTGGTCGGATTGAAAATATTAGGGCACCATTAAAGTTTGAATGCCTAGATTCACCTAGAAAGGACTTAACTTTGACAGGAAAGGGTTGGATAGAAAAGTTAATTTTCAGAATTTTCAGAAAATAATAAAATAACATAAAAAACTTCTTTTATTTATTTTCTCACCATTGAGCGGCAGATGACCACGCTATGGTGTGGAGATGAGGCAAATTAAATGAGGCTCCATAATGACTCATTTTTGTGCAGGGTAATAGATACTCTATTTCCTAAATGAAATAGCATAACGGCGCAATATCACAGCATAACAGAAACACTGCGATATATTTACCTTTTTATTAAGCTAACACATTGGGTAAATAAATTAGTGAAATTTCATCTGAAAAACCTACAGAGAATCTCCCCTCCAACAATGAACAATGAAAATCAGCATTATCTCTACCAACATCGATGCCTTACGAAGAAAGAGACCGAAAAGAGACGAATGCCAACAAAGCTTGAATCATTGAGGGAAGAGCACTTCAATGACAAATATAGATTGAGGTAATGGATTATTTGTTTTATGTTTTATTCTTTCTTCATTCTAAATAATGAACATGGATCAACCCATGAACATATTTATCCCTGGATCGTCCGTTCTTGCAGGAGGGTGATGTTTCATGGAAATTCTATTTAGGATTGAATTATTGTTGATAGAACAACAGCCCCAAACCTCATCCTATTTTAAAACTCTAACACAGAGGGTGAATTCGGATTTGAACAAGGCCCGGTCCCGTATATTTGTGAATTCTTCATGGCTGAGCATTTTGAAAGGTGAAACAAGGAAGATTCAAGGCCTTCACTATAAAGGTGATACCCCACGGAGGACGAAGGAAGAGACAATGCAAATAACAGACCACTGGTGTGAACCCGGTGGTCCGCGGAAGAGGAGTTCGTGGGATAGAGGCAGAACACCATGAAGAAACACTGATAAGAGCCACTAATTGGACTGGTGGTTGGAGGTAGAGACACGACCCTTCAACCACATCGGTGGAGTAGCCCATAGCTACGATCCGTGATTCTTAGTAGAACACAATCTTCTAACTGAGTGCGGGAGTCCATCCGACCAAACTAGTTAGCCACTTAGTGCCAGGCCATGGTCGAATGGACGTAGTAGGGAGATTTGACCCCCACGGACGAGCTGTGGGGTGATGGGGAGCTAGGTGATACTACCTGATGCGTCCTGACCAGGTGGAGAACCGGTCCGCCTTTGGCGGACCCGGAAGGCCAGCAGGCCGGACCCGCACATTCAGAATGGACCCACCCCATCAGACCAAGATAAAACCATGGACCAATGGACTAGACCCATGCTAGAATGGGATCTGGTTGGGTCAGTGGACCCAGGTCAGTCCGACTGGAACAAACAGGACCGAGACACCATCGGGTAGTTTTTTGAAAAAACATCAATATCTTTCAAACTGGATGTCCGATTGACGAGCCATTGGCAATTTTGGACACCTAGAGATGATGTATATATTCTGGAATGCTCTATGGAGTATTTCATGTAATTTTAAATTCAATTAAAGGTTTCGGGAGTGGTTCTCCTAAGATCAAGTGTGCTACGTGCGGAAACCATACGGTTGGCTGAGACCTAAATACTAATAACAAGAAAACCTATGTGGGTAGGATACTATGGCCAAGTGGGAAGCAGCTTTTGTGTGGCCCAGTAGGCCCATAGTGGGGAGTAGCTTTTGTGTGACCTCGCAGACCCATGGTACTCGACAGGAGGACTACCTTAGTATGGCCTTAGGTGGGAAGTGACTTCTGTGTGACCTGACATGCCCACAGAGGGGAGCGACTTCTGTGTGACCAAGCATACCCACAATGATCATCAGGGATGAGTACCACTACAATCCTAGGTTAGTGGTAAGTGGCTTTTGTGTGACCTGACATTCCCACTGTACTCATTGAAGAGGCGTTATACAACATCCCATGGTGTTTGATGATATGAATGATGATATTACTTTCTTACTCTAGAATATACCTTGTGTGAGCTCTCTTCCTTCGTGATCATGCTTGGTGATCATGATTTGTGGTCAATTTGTGGATTTCATTATGGTATTTCCTTGTATTTTGGGGTCCCTACTAAGTATATTGTTACTCACCCTTGCAGAGGATTCACCCACACACATTGTGTCTAGTGCTGACGACCACTGACTTGACGGAGGACTTGGAGGCCTAGGACCCAATGGTTCCCAGTGAGACCAGGTAGGCGGGGTGTACTTCTATATCTTTTTGAAGCTAATATGTACTTACCCATCAGGTGGGAGTTTTTAGTGGATGGATATCCAGAGTTCCTTTTTTTACTTTCCTGTTTAATAGTTAGTGTTTTGTTGTGTTTGTATTCTGGCCCATTTGAATTTCAATTGTACTTGTACTCAATAGTTTTTTAGTGGAATTCTGGTTTACTTTTTAAACATTGAGGCGTGGTTTTGTGTGTGTGTGCATATAGGTAGTCATGGAAATTCCCCCCACTCTAAGGTTTATGCCTTCGACGCTAGTCGCCAACCCTTGGACTTTGAGAGGCGGGATTGGAGTATGTCACTACACGTGCCCTGGGGGATGAGCCAGGACCAAGTGGTTTTAAAGGTGGTCAGTTCTACCTCAAAGACCAAAAGTTTGTTGTTTTGTTTTTAGGACAACAATATTTAATGTTTTGAGTTCAAGTTATAGATTCTAGGAGTCTAGTGTTAGTGCGGTGGAAGACATATCCATGCACCAGGACCTTGAATTCTTCTTTTCGGCTCTATACATGAAAACAATGGTTGCATAAGTGTCTCATTATGATTTTATTGAATATGATTTATCTCACCAGGTATAATATTATAAAAGTGGTATATATTGATCAATTTTTGGATGAGTCAATGCAGACATCCAACTATTCTTTCGTTACTTGATCGTGTGGACAACCCACCTAGCGATGAGGCATCGGTTCAGGGACCAATCCCATAAATGGCTATGTCGGGTGGTGAACAGATGTTGCCACCACCCATTGATTAGAAGTTACTGCCAGAATTACCAGTAGAGTACATACGCAGGCACAGTGTCATGTACGAGTTTCAAATACAAATTCCTTCCAGGTGTAGGGGAGAGACATATCCTTAGGTCACTGAGGACTGGCCGGAGGCAGTGACGCGGGTCTTTCGCTTTGTGAGGACACCGCTTAAACATATGGCGATCTTGGACACAAGCCTTCTATATAGAATGGTAGGAAGATGGTGGAGCTTAACCATCCCAACATATTATGAGGTGTCCCTCACCAAGACATATTTCGAGTGGCTTTTTCGGGATGATTTTTTCCCATGACCTTGCAATCTATGCCCATCCAGGAGCTGCTTCACCTACAATAGGGTATCCTATCGGTGACTGAGTACTCAATGATCTTTATAGGCCTCTCTCGATACTCCACATACATGGTGTGGGACACTTTATTTATGGTCCAAACCTTGTATTAAGGACTCACACGGGAGATCAGGGCATTCATGGTGTCTGTCAGCATCCCCACCCAGGATGGAGTGCTTGAGTGAGCCCTTATTGTGGAGAGATTTCTAGAATAGCAGGCACCGATATTTGGAGACACCAGTAGACATCAAGTGGAATAGTCTTCAGTGGTGAGTAGCAGACATCATACATGAGGGCCCAGGTGGGATAGGTCTTTCAGGGGGTGACCCCAGGACTCGGGGTTGACAGTATGAGGTTCCCAGAGCATAGGGAGTTAGCAGGGAACCAGGTTGTGCTTTACATGTGGAGGGTAGGGACACATGGATCATGAATGCCCAACTCATCACATAGACGATCAATAGAAGGTTGAGGGACCACCAAGATAGAGGCATAGGTTTGAGCAAGGAGGTCCTAAGGGTGAAAGATCAAGCAGGGGAGTAGGCCGAGTGGCATGCGGTGGAAGAGGGTTCGAGGTAATACCTCCACCGCCCAATGATGGTCCACCACAGGCTCAGGGAGCTGGAGGATAAGGGTGAGGCTAGATTTATGAGATGGAGGCCTACGACCAAGGCACTCTATAGATGATTAGAGGTGCGATCTGTGTCTTCTCCACCTTATCCGTAGTTCTTATAGACATAGGTTCTAGTCACTCCTTCCTTTCCATGGAACACCTTCGCGGGTTGGAGATTCTAGTGGAGCCGTTGGCTCGATCGTTATGATTAGAGACCCCTATGGGAGGGGATTTGACTATTAAACATAGGTGGAGATAGTGTAATCTTACTCTAGGAGGTGAGATATCAGCTGGGATCTCATAGTAGCGGTGTCGAGGCCTTAAGACGCCATCTTGGGAATGGACTGGTTATCTATAGTCCATGGTCAAATAGACTATTTTAGGCGAAAGGTGCGGTGTGTCAGTGAGGATGTGACTAGGTTTTCCTTCACTGGTGATAAGGGAACCTTTGCATCACAGGAGGAACTTTCTAGGAAGAGGGTTCTACCAATCACTCACTAGATGGTGAACCTCACCCTCGGTATAGTGGATGATAGGATTCTGAGAATTCCTATAGTGGTCAATGAGTATGAGGATGTCTTTCCAGATGATGTTCCGGGGCTACCTCCTCAGAGGGAGGTAGAATTATGCATTGTACTATACCACGTGATGACACCGATATCCACATAGGCATATTATATGGCTCCCACGGAGCTTTGTGAATTGAGGGTACAACTGGAAGGCTTGAAGAATAAGGGATTCGTGAGGCCCAGTGTTTCACCATGGGTAGCCCCAGTTTTGTTTTCCAAGATGGAAGATGTGAGATTGAGGCTATGCATGGACTTTCGACACTGGAACCAGGTGACCGTGAAAAACAAGTATCCACTACCATGGATTGATGAACTCTTCGATCAGCTGAAGGGATCAAGGTGGGTCTTGAAGACTGCACTTAGATCAGGCAATCATCAGCTTCGGGTTTAGGATGAGGGCGTATCGAAGATAGACTTTATATGATGGTATGACCACTATGAGTTCTTGGTGATTCCCTTCAGCATGACCAATTCCCCAAAAAATTTCATGGGACTCATGAAGAGGATCTTATAGCCTTACCTCGACCATTTTGTGGTTGTATTCATTGATGAAATTTTAGTGTACTCGGCGTTGGAGGAGGATCACACTACACACTTACGAATAGTCCTAGATACACTCTGAGAGAACCAACTTTACTATAATCTCTTGAAGTTCAAGTTATAGATTTGGAAGGTCCACTTTCTGGGACACATCATGTTACAGGATAGAGTTGCAGTGGATCCGGTGAAGATAGTGGGAGTTCTTGCTTGGGAGACACCCAAGAGCGTGACAGAGGTGTAGAGTTTCTTAGGGTTTGATGGATACTATCGGAGGTCTGTGCTCAAATTTTCAAGAGTAGAAACACATTTATTAGATTTAACATGGAAAGGAAAACCCTTTATGTGGATAGGGAAGTTCCAACATAGTTTCCAGGTGATGAGGTGGAGACTGATGAGTACCACCATCTTGAGACTACCAGGATATGGCGTTGGGTATGTAGTCTTTTGCAACACATTAGGGACCAGACTGAGTTGGGTCCTAATGCAGTATAAAGCAATGATTGCGTTTTTCTCATGACTGTTGAGGCAGTATAAGAAGAACTATGTGACCTATGACTTAGAGTTAGCAATAGTGGTCATTGCCTTGGAGATGTGGCAGAACTACTTGATGGGTTAACAGTTTACTATCTACTCCGACCAAAAGAGTTTCACATATATCTTCTCATAGAAGGACCTGAAATTGAGAAAAAAACAATGGATGGATTTCTTCCAGGACTATGAGTTTGAGATAGTCTATACTCCTAGGAAGGGGAATGTGGTGGAAGATGCGCTCGACAAAAGTTATGGTTTACAACTACTAAGTGAGGCGATGGAGAAGCTAGACACAATGAAGATATCCTTCATGGATTATGATAGAGCAGCTTACCATTAGTCAATGACTATCACTCACCCAATATTACATTGAGTTAGGGAGGCACAAATTGTGGATGTTGACTACGAGGCTTGACATGCTCATATATCTTCTGGAAAATCTTCTGATAGATTTTTTATTGGTGGAGAGAAAATTATCCTTTTAAGAGGATGCACCATAGTACTAGTGAAATTATAGGAGGAGGTGTTTAGGGAGTTATATAATTCCCCTTTGGAGGTACATCTTGGTGTGGTGAAGATGTACCTGGACCTCCGAAGTCAGTACTGGTGGCCAGGGATGAAGAAAGCTGTGGTAGAGTTCATTTCACGATGCCTCACTTTTCAGAAAGTGAAGGCCGAACATCAGGTCCTAGCAGGCTTGAAAAAAACTAGATGTACCAGAATGGAAGAGGGATGGTATATCCTGGGAATGCACGATAGGGAAACCACACACGTCTAGGGGACATGATTCTATATGGGTGATCATTGACAGACTCACAATGTCAGCTCACTTCCTACCCATATGAGAGAATAGATCGATAGAGGGATTGGGGAGCCTCTGTTTCCAAGAGATAGTGTGGCTTAACGGGGTTCCTCCAATGATCATATCAGACCATGATGCATGATTTAAATCCTAGTTGTGGAAGGGGTTACAGGAGGTGTTTGGGACTCATCTGCGCTTGAGCACAACTTTTCACCACCAGACAGATGGTCAAACGGAGCAGACCATACAGACCATGGAGGACATGATTCATGCATGAATCCTAGATTTTGGATGCATTTTTGAGGACCACCTAATTCTAGTGGAGTTTTCATACAACTACATCTATCACTCCACCATCGGCATGGAACTGTTTGAGGCCTTGTACAGGTGGATTTGCAGATCACCTTTATGCTAAACATACCCAGGGGAGTTAGCACTCATGGGTCCAGAGTTGATATGGGATACCACTGAGAAGGTTAAGATCATCCAGGAGAGGATGAGGACTACACAGAGAAGACATAAATTATATGCTTGTAGGAGGTGGATACCCTTGGAATTTGAGGAGGGAGACGATGGGTTTCTTCGGGTCTCACCCCGACGGGGATTACAGAGATTTGGCTGGGGTGGAAAGTTATATCCAAGGTTTATTGGACCTTTCCAGATCCTCAGCAGAGTTGGTGAGGTGGTGTAATGCCTAGCTCTTCCCCCATAGATGCACTGGGTGCATGATGTTTTCCAGGTGTTGCAGCTGAGGTGGTATATTCCTAATCTATCTCACATCATCAACTGGGGTGAGATGGACATTGATGATGAGGTGACATTTGAGAAGTTCCTGATGAAGATAGAGGATCCACCAGAGCAGGTCCTTCGTGGATGATCAATTCTTCTGGTGCATGTTTAGTGGAATCATAATAATCTCTAGGAGATCACATGGGAGTGGTAAGCTCAAGTTCATGTTCAATACCCCCATTTGTTTGATCCACATTTTTTTGGATTTTGGGGACGTAAAGCCATAAGGTATGGAGAATGTAATGTCCTAGAATTTATGTATAATTGTTTTAAAATATATGGAATTATTTCGAGACCACATGCTTTGATGAAACATGATTCTGAGCCCTGGTGTACCTAGAACTAAATTTTGAACTTTTTTAAGTTCTCTTAAGTAAAAATGCGGGAGAGTTTTTCTACCTTTTGAACCAATTCTCAGATAGAAAATCTGAGGGAACTATTGAACTCTTAATGCTGAGACTCAACTTGAAAGAACATAACTTCAACCAGTAAGGGTCAAATGGAAATGTTAATTTTCTAACATTTCAGAAAATATTAAAATAACATAAAAAGTTATTTTCTTTATTTTCTCACTATTGAGAGATGGACGACAACGCTACGGTGCAGTGATGATGCACATTAAATAAAGCTCTTTAATGACTCGTTTTTGTTCAGCGTAATATATATGTTGTTTTATAATTGAAATAGCATAACGATGCAACATTGTAGTGTAATAGAAACCCTACAATGTGTGTCCCTTTTTATTAAACAAACACGTTGGAAAAATCAACTAGTGGAATTTCTTCTGACAAACATATGGAAAATTTCCCCTCTTAACGATGAATGAAGAATGTTGGTAGGATCGCAAGAGACATAAATTTATTACAATGAACGAGATTGGAAAGAGACGAACTCCAATGGAGCTTGAATCCTTAGGGACGAAACACTTCAATGAAGAACTTTGATTGAGTTAAGGATTTTTTTATGTTTTCTGTATTCTTCATTCTAAATGAAGAACACAGATCAACCCACGAACAGGTTGATCCATAGATCGTCCGTGCTTGCGGGAGGGTGATGTTTCATTGGATTTCTATTCAGGATTGAATATTTATTGATATAACATCAACCCCTAACCTCACCCTTTTTTAAAACTCTAACACGGAGTGTGAAGACCAATATGAACAAGGCCCAAGACCCTCCTCTTGCACATTATTCATGGAAGAGCATTTTTAAAGGGGTGGAAAGGCAGAGTCAAGGCCTTCAAAGTGAAGGTGATACCTAATAGAGGATGGAGGTGTAGTCTGTGAAAAGAATAGACCACAGGTGCAGACATGATAGTCCATAAAAGAGCCTAAATGTGGACACGAGCTAGAGGTGGAGTGCCAGGATGGCGCACAAGGAAGAGTCACTAGTTGGGATGGCATCAGAGATACGACCCTTCAGCTGCATCAGTGGAGGGGCCCACATCAGTGGGCTGCACTTCATGGATGCACAAGGTCTCCCGACTGCGTGTGGGAGTCTGGATGCCCTCGTAGAACTAGAACACAGTCGATTGACCGCAGATGGGAGAGTCGGCCTCAAAAATGAACTGTAGGGTGGTGGGGAGCCAGTTGTGGTCACCTGCCATGTCCTGTCAAGGCATAGAATTGGTCCGCCACTGGCGGACTGGGAAGGCCATTGGGCTGGGATGGACCTGCGGCCCAGTGGGCCAGACCCAAGATGGGTTAGGTCCTAGTTGGGTCAGCTGACCTGGGCAGGTCAGTGGACCCCGTGCCGAGTTAGGTTCAGTTAGTCTGACCAGGTTAGACCGGACCTAGACCCAACAAACCCTATTTCTTAGAAAAAATGTCATATATATTTCAACCTGGATGTCTGATTGATGAGTCGTTTGCAGCGTTGGAATACTTTTGATGAGGTAGATATTTTGGCATACTCTATAGAGGATTTTAGGGAAGTTGGAATTCGATTAATGGCTTCGGGAGATATTCTCCCAAGATCAAGTGTGCTATGTGTGGAAACCTTGTGGTTGGAAGAGACCTAAAGACTGCTAATGAGAGACCATCTGTGGATCATATACTATAGCCTAGAGGGAAGCGGTTTCTGTGTGACCCGGTAGGACCATGGCGGGGAGCAGCTTCTATGTGACTCGGTGGACCCACGATACTCGACATGAGTAGTACTTCTGTATGGCCATAGGTCGGAAGCAGCTTCTATGTAACCCCTCTTTCCCACGACGGAGAGCGACTTCTGTGTGACCCAACATACCCATGGTACTCATCAAGGATGAGTACCAAAATAGTCCCATGTTAGTGGGAAGTGACATCTGTGTGACCCTGCATGCCCACTATACTAATTGGGGATGAGTTCTCCAACAGCCCATGGTGTTCGACAAAATGACTAATGGTCTTACTTTCCTACTCTAGAATATTCCTAGTGCGAGCTATCTTTCTTCATGATCATTCTTAGTGATCATGCTTCATGGTTTTTTTGTGGATTTCATTGTGTTATTTTCTTGTGTTTTGGGGTCCCTAGTGATTATATTGTTACTCACCCCTACACGGGCTTCATCTGCACACATTGTGTCCTGTGCAGATGACCATTGACATGAAGGAGGACTTGGTGGCCTAAAACCTAGTGGTTCCTAGTGAGACCAAGAAGGTGTGGTGTACTTATACAGCTTCCAGCATCTACTCTATACTTACTCATCAGGTGGGGTTTTTATTATATGGCTATCCATAGTTCCTTTTTTACATACCTATTTTCAAGTTAGTCTTTTATTGGGTTTGTATTATTTCCCATTTGAATTTCATTTGTACTTGTAGTCTGTGGTTTTTTAGGTGTATTCTTGTTTGCTTTTCCAACTTTGGGGTGTGGTTGTGTGTGTGTTTATATAGGTACTCATTAAAATTCCTCCAACTTGCAGGTTGACGCCTTCAGAGCTAGTTTCCAACCCCTGGCCTTCGGGAGGCGGGCTTGGGAATGTCACAAAACGTGCCCCAGGTGATAGGTAGTGACATTCATATTATTTATTTCTAAGAAAATATTTGGAATTAAATATTGTCTCTTGATATATAAGATATATTCTATATTTGATAAAGTATCTTCAGTTTTATATTTTACCCTTATTTATTGGAATTTATATGTTTCATTACACTAACATATAAGTGAGAAAAGATATATTTTATCCAGTTATGGGAATTATAATTATAGAATAATTTTTGAATAATCTGAATACAAATAGACATTAAATTTTTGATGGGAGTGATTATGAATACTAGTGTGACTATATAGAGATATATATTATAAATACTAGTACTTAAAATTATATTATTCTTATCGATAGTTACGAGGTCCCAGAAATAGAAGTTATTTCTTTTACTCAAGATAATAAAGAAGAATTACAAATTATTTTTCCAGTATGAAATATAATATTATTTTTTATTAATAAAAATATATATAGTCATCTATCCTTGTATGGAATCATTAATCTGTAATAATTTAGAGGTTTGTCATTCTAGAAAATTAAAATTTCTCAAAATGAATAGAGTAATGCTCAATGAAGACTTTCAGAGTTTGAATTTATTACCTGGTTAGAATGTTTCTCAAATGTATTGAAGATTTATAAATATATTAAGTTTTCTACATCACTTTAAATGTAATAATTATTAGATGATCATCATTTATAATATATTATTTACATTCTTCTCATAGATCGGGAGTCAACAAAAATAACCATTGATGATACTAAACATATTATAATGTTAATCTTTGAAACCTTGATTGGAATAGTCCTACAATATGAGAACCTACTTAAGAGGGATACTAAGAGAGAAATGAAAAAATGTTGTGGAATTTTCATTATATTTTAGGGAATTAATTTTTGGAGATAAAACTTCCAATCCATTAACATAATGAAGAACCACTATCAAATGATTAGATAATTGTGATATGGAACCTACCTATGATGAACAGACTCATATTTGAAAAAACAACATTTAGAAATATGATTTTTTGGAGTGATTACCAGATATAAAAAGTTGAGAAAATTAAAAGTAAATTTTTTTTGACCTTATCTGCGACAAATGTAAAAAACTAGGATACATTCGACTAGATTTTATGTGACTAAAAAATAAGGAAAGATAATTCAGGAGAATATATAAGAAGAAGAAAAGGAAATAAATCATTTTTTTACTAATGACACATGTAGTGATAGTGAAGATCCATCCTTGAATAACAGAAGTGTCTTAGATTTTGATAATAGAGGAAGAGTTATACGATTATATAAAAAACTACTAAAATGTGTTTTTTAATTTATAGGAAAGAAGATTGTGGATACCTTTCCTATTTTATATTTGAGAGAAGATTTTTCATTTTCATTAGATGTTGAATCGAAGTTAGATGATGAGGACAATATTACTAAAAATTACGATGATATGAAATATTATGTTGTGTATATTTAAGATATGAATCAAAATATTTGGAAAAGATACATGAAACAAAATGTTGTGATTGCTGAGATGAAGGATATTCTAGTTAAATATAACTTGGAAGATTTTGAGTTAACAACCAAGTTAAATTCAAATGTTGTTTCAATTTTTATGAATGATTATGATATTTCTAATTCTGTATAGTAAATTTTGAGATTATCTTCAAAAAAAAAGTTCAATACTTCTTCTGTAACATCTATGGAATATAAAAATGAATTAGTTAAAATAAATTTGTATGTTGAGATATTGAATAAATTACCATAAAACATAACTATAGAAAGGATTTTTTTCAAAACAATTACCTGATAGTTGTGACCAATTATAAAAAATTATAGACTTTTAAGTAAATTTACTCTAAGTATTCATTAACTATCAAAATATTTTTATGAGTAGTGAAAAGTTATACACTAAATGATTGATTTAAAGGCATTGGAATTTTTTTCTCATTTAGTATAGTTCAATCCTTCAGAACTCACAAAGAATTATTATTAAAGGATATTTATCGGATTGAGTATATGTGAGTGGGAGGCATATTGGTGTCAAAAGTACTATTTTATATTATCTATAGACAAAAGAAAGTTAACTTTCCTCAATATTATTTTCAGATTAAGGAAAGCATAACATATTCTGATAGTAAACTATAATATCTAGTACCTGGTAACATTTTACTTTTTTTCTTAGAGATTAGACCTTTTCATTTGAATTTTTACTCTTAATATTTTGGAATATCACTCTTATGATTTTAGGAGTTACTATTACATTAGAAAAGTGTATTGGTGTTTATGCTCTTAAAATATTAAAATTTACTCTTATATTTTTTTAATTTATGCATATATAAAATTTCAATTATTTTTATCTATGTTTTGGTACTTTTAATGTTTTTATTTAAATTTAAACTCATTTATCTAGGAGGAGGTGGTTGTTTGTTTAGATTAATTACATGAAGATATTTTTTATCTATCATTACATTCGATTAGTGATAGGAATTTGATTTAATATAATATTTAAGAATCATATTCTATAGAAGAAGATCAAGCCTTAATGATGGAACATAATTCTAGAAGGTTTAATTCTTTTTATCCATATCCTGTGAAACTTTTAATAAATTTGATATTTAATTCAACTTTCATAATTTGATAAATTATAGTAAATTCATGTTTTATTTTGATAATGTACATCATTGGGGTGGTAAATGAAATTTATTTTAAGAAAATTAATATATATTCTTTTAAGAGATTTGGCATCATATTATGTAGGGGGAAATATTTCGGATCTTTAGATTAGACTAGATCAACAGTAGAGAGGATTTCATATATAGAGGCATATGTACCTTTTGTTAGTTGTTTAAATTTATTGTGAATCTATGTATATGTAAAATATTAACTTCAAGATTTCAATCAATTATTTCTAATTCTTAATGGAATCATCCAATGAGATTTTATCCAGAATTTTGTATCATGAATGGATGATTGTTTCTAATTGATATTCAGGTATTGAATCCTAATTTAAGAGAGCGATATAATTTTGAGTATAGGAGTCTCAAACACTATCATGTAATAAATATCAATATTTTTCCCCTAGTATTATCCATGGATTCTATGGATTACGTATGTTTGATAATTTAAATGGTTAGATGAAAGTGAAATTTGTGTTACATGGTCATCATTTGATTTTTACATTGAAGGATTTTGTGAATGTTATAGAGATATAACTCAAAGGTGAGTAACTATTTATTTCACATAATATTCCAAAAATTCTTGGATCTATTTTCAGTTTGAAAATGTTTAATAGTATTTTTCATGTTAAGGACACAGTGTATAAGTCTATCATTCTATAACTAGAAGTTGGAATTATCTTTCAGTGGATTCAATATTTTTTAATTCCAAGGGTGATAAAGACATTATAAAGATTCATGATGTATATATTATTGAAATTATTCAAGTAATGAGAAAGTTAAATATTTTGACATTAAACAGTGGTTACATAGAATATCTATATTATGAAATAGTGAAGTTGAATATGCTACTACACACAATTAAATTTGATCAAATTCTTGTGAAAATATTGGAGAGGAAAGCAGTTAAGGAATTTGAGACTCCAGAAAGGGTTATAGAAAACCCTATGAATAATGAAATTATAGTTAGGATAAAATTGGATTATAATCTAGATGAGAAGAGGTTTTTTAAAAGGGAATATAAGTTACACAATTGACTACATTAGAGATGAATAAGAAGGCTACTAATAAGAAGGTGAAAGAATAAAAATATCATCATGAAGATAAACCCCACTTAAAGAAAAAGGGATACTTTTTTTTATAAAAAATAAATAAACTAATTGATTAATATGAAGATTAATTGAAAATATAATTTTATCAAATTAGATAGAAAATTTAAGAATGAAAATATGGAATGAATTCTTTTTTCTCAATTAATTGGGAATTATGTCATTAAGAGAATGTAAATTTTGATATAAATAGTATGAGAAGTAGAATAAAGTTTCATTGAAAATTAAGAAAACTATAACTAATTTAACTCTTATAACCATTAGTTTACTTATGTAAGAGCCTCAAAATACTCAGAGAAAGAGATTTAAATTCTTGAAAATATCTTCAGCATAGTGAAGAAAATTTTAATGGTAGTTAAAGATGTTTCTTTTTTAGGATTTTCTTCCACCACCTATTTTGGATTAGGTGGAAGAGATAATAACATTATAAAAAGTGGTTGAAATGGTTCAAGGTACTACTAAGCCTTCAACACTTTGATAAGTTTCATGTTTATTATCTTAAAAAAGTTATTATTCTTCATCTTCCAATTCCTCAATGTTATTTATTTTATCAGAATATAAATCCTAAAAGATACAAACATCTTAATTTGATAAAGGTGTGAAACCAATTTTTTTTTCAAAGGATCCTCATAAAATGTTAAATTTAGTAGATCCATAAGTTGTTTAGAAAAAAAAAATCATTGAATACTAGTAGATTGAATGTAATTTATATTGAAAAAATAGAGGAATATCAATTCCCTCATCATGTAGACATCATAAAAAATTCATTTGAGGTGAAGGAATAAAAAAAAACTGAAACAATATCAAATAATGTTATATTTTAATCAGATAATCCTTTGAAATAAATTTCTTCATTATATATAATGAAAATTAAAATGGGGGATAAATAGCAAGGCTTAAAGGAATAATAGCTTCTCAAGATATTAAACATCATATATACATAGTAAATATTGATCCAATGTTTTTACTTTTATAGGATATCATAGTGGATTCTAAAACCACTTAGACATTAAAGAATACCCTTGATTAATATGTTTAAATGAAAGTTGAAATATCAAATTTCAAGAAGGAATGATAACTAGAATTTTGGAATAAAAAGAGAATTGTGAAGTATGAAAGCATCAGGATGATGAAATACATTATTATTTTTAACTAAAATGTTTACAAAAGTAAGGATTTTAATGAATATAATATTATTTCTATTCATTATGACTAGATAATAGAAAACCACATATAGATGTTAAAGGGACAAAAAATAATAGCATGATGATAATAATTTTTTTTAAAGAATTAAATGGATCATCAAAATATTTGGAAGAACAGTTGAAGAGGATAATTAAAGTGGTTTCCAAATAACTATGAAAATAATAGATTTCAAATTTATATCTATTTAAAATTTTTTATAAACATTTACCATTTTATAAAATCTATTTTTTCATGAATTTTATAATTGTTAATAATAGTTGATTTTTTGAAAGAATCTTTTAGAAAATTTTTATTTTTTTATAATTACCCAAAAAGGGGAGAATTGCTTTTTTCTTTGATTATATAATAAAGGGGATATTTTTAGAGATTATAGAGATAATTGTTTTTATCTAGTAATTTATTAAAAATAAAAAATATAAATTTATATCATTGAAGAAGAAAATGAACGATTAATGGATATATCTATTTATATTATATTTATATTTGTATCTTATTCTTAATGTTTTTCTGCTCTTATCATGGATTTATTTTTGAAAATAAAAAGGGGTGAAATTATAGAAATATATGGGAAGTTTTCCTTTATTTTTTAAAATGGATAGAGTATTTTTATCATCGAGATTTATTATCACTAAACCAATATATATTTAATTAAATCTGTATAATTATTTAATGTGTGAGGTTAGTTGTTGTTAAGGGTGGGATTTTTTTACTAACCCTATGATTTTATCCTAGTATATATTCTATTCTCATTGCGGTTATGTCTAAGTGGATTTTCTATCAGAACATATATGGAGTAGTTCTTTTATATTTTAGTATAATTTACATCTTTCATTCATGTTTTGTGACTATAAAAAACAGGGATATTAGTAGGGAAATTATTGATTCAATCAACTACTTTAATATAATTTGTAATAAAAATCACAATAAACTGATATTTAATTAAATTATATTGAAGTTATTTATTTGAGTTTTCTATTTTCATTTTGTGTCTACTAATTTGGTGTTTCATTTAACTGAGGAGATAATTTGTTTTTTATAATATACTAAACCATTGCGATGGCTTATTGAATTCTTAATTGAAATAGAATGCTACAATCATTAGATGATAATGTAACTTACAAAACTATTTCAACCTAAAACAAATTTTGTGGGATAATATGGTCAATGTTTGTTATAATAGATTCTAAAAATTCTAATGAGGATTCATGTAATAGAAGATAGTGAAATATAAAAATGATGAAATCATTTGGAAGTTTCATAACATATCTTGGATTTGAGGGAATATAATTGTATTTATATTTCAATGTGATTTAATAACATCTATCAATTAGTATGGTTTCTATGTAATTCACTTAGTTTTGATATTGTAATTGTTCTATTTTTTGATCTTCATGACTAACCAAATTTAAGTGAGGAATATTAAACTTTCGATCAAATTTATTAAATAGTTTCTAAAGACAAGAAACTATAAATTAAAAATCTTTAAGTTTTATGATCTCCACATTACTTAGAATTACTTTCAATCAAGGAGAGTTCTCATGGATAGATATACTTGCTTTCAATGTTTTAATGGAAGAAGTTCCTGGTGAGGAATTACCTGATTCCTAGTTTCTTAGCAGAATAAGTTTATTTGTTTGGATGTTGTTGATACATTGGATCAAGTTGATTGATCCACATACCGAATTGTGATAAGAGTGAAATAATCTCAAATCTGGAAGTGTTTTAAAATATAATTTCCTTTATTGTAGTATTTGTATTTTTATTTAGTACTATGTGTTTTGTTTCTCATTAAATAAATTAATTCCCATATAATTTACTTGTGGTATTATGGAAAATTTTTTGACTTAAGAATATTATATTTTCCATATTATATGTAATTATTATGTATGATTTACTTTGATATATTTCTATTTAATAAAATTTATATCTTCTATTAATTTTAGTGTTTTAATGGGAAACAATTGTTAGTTGGTATTGCAAATAATATTCACCAATCTATTTGTTGCCATATTTTATATTTTTTTGGATAATATACACTTTTTTATATTCTCCCAAATCTAAAGAAGTAAATTCATCTTCCAATTTTTACTTTTAAGTGGAATAAGAATTTAATGATGCTCAATTAGTCTTCATGGAATGTGTCTCATACATCATTAATGAACCTCTATAAGGGAACCTGTATATCAACGAGCACTCATAGAAAGCGTTGATCCATGATTCCAAAACCCTAAAAGAATGATAAGAATACATATCTTTCCTAAAGTGAAACTGGGATGTGTATTCATGGTATTACATGGAGATACTTGTGCTAGATCCCAAAGTTTCTATTAAACACCTATGTTCACCTATAAACCACTGTAGTAATAAGTAGATTGAAAAGTGAATAAATTAGACTCATAATGTGGGGGTATAATTTGATGTTGATCAGTTAATCCAAGAGAACTTCTTATTGATGTTTTAATACAAAAAAATGGATCCCCAACATTGTCCACATTAATAAGAAAAATGGGAAAATCTTGGTTTTCATTAACTTTAAGGATTTAATCCTTTATTTTCAAAAATGATTCCAAATATTGATCATGGAAATACTGATCAATTCTATTACTATATTTAATCCCCTCTCATTTATGGATGGGTATTTTGGTTACCAATAGATATAAATGATGCATGAAGATGAAGAAACTACATTCTTTTGGGAACCCCAATGTGTATAATAATACTGGGTGATTACCTTTTGTTTAAAGAATAATGGGGGTACATACTAAAATTACATGCACCATATGTTTATTTACTTCCTTACAAATATTGTGTAATGATATATAGATGACCTGGTAGTCAAATATCACAATATTCATGATCAAAATTTTGGGATTGAAGAAATTTTTATTAAAATGACAATAAGAAAACTTCATAATGATACTATTAAAATACACATTTGGAGTTACATTTGTAAAATTTATATACTTCATGGTATTCCATAATGGCATTAAATTTTATTCAAATAAAATGATAGTGATACTTGATAAGCCACTTCCTTGAAATATTAGTGTTATAAAAGGACTTGAAGTACACATTAGTTACATTAATCAGTTCATTTAAAATAATATCTAGAATGTGTTTTCCATTTAAAAAGGTAATGAAAAAAGGAATAAATTATAAGTGGGATGAATATTATCAGAAGGATTTTAACGATCTTAGACTGTATCAACTACACCCATCAGTGTTGGTGCTACCCATAGAGAGAAAACCTATCATCCACTATGAGATAAGAATAGAGAAGTATTTTTATGAAATCATCACATAGAAGATTTATTCATGAAAATAAAATATCCTATATTATATTAGATGACCTATTATATAATACAAGGCTTGAAACACTAATATCGAAAATAAATACCTTTCATTGACCATTTTGGTACTGAAGCTTCAACATTATTTTAAGAAATATGAGGTTCACCAGATTTCCCATATGGATTCATTTGATCATATCCTTGGTTGATTCATTTAAATGGTTTGATTCATAAAATAGGATTCTATACTATAGAAATTTGGAATATGGTTTTTATCCCAAAACGAAATTAATGGAAAAGAAAAAATAGATTTTCTTACAAAAACCATGACCATTATGGAATCACCACTACACATATAACTCCTTGATGTACAATATTTCTCTATCCATGAAACTTCACAAACATGGGAAATATATTTTGGCTACTATTATCAAAGTCAAATAGGTAAATTAAGAGAGTATTTGTGTCTAAGTTATGTTTTCTTGGGGATTGTGTTTTTTACCAAACAATAGAAATATTCCTATTGATTCCTCCTAGAAAAAAAGTTTAATAACAATGAGGCAAAGAACCAAAACCTCATGATAATATTTTACTTGGCCATATAGATAAAAATTTAAAAATTAAACATTAAAGATGATTCAAATTTGGTAATGTGGAAAATAAATTGAAAATAGTCTTTCAATAAAGAAGAAATGAGATCCCTCCTTGTTTATTTATATGATTTTATGTGAGAGTTTATTTCAAATTGAGGTTTCCATGTTGTGTACAAAACCATTAAGTCCAAATGTTATCCTACAAGACATAAAATGTGAAAAAAAGTTTGAAACATTAATATATCATACAACCCAACAAACTCTAATGTGCGAGAACTGATAAGATAAACCACACCCCATCCACAAAACCTATTACCCACCCTAAATTGGCAACACAAATAGAAATCTCAAAAACAAATAACTAAATGTAAAAAACTTCATGAAATGATAAAACAATTATATGGTTTAAACATTAGTCATATTACATGGAATAACACTACCTCTTTAATTAAACTAATAGAAAAAATAAAGATTATAACTTTATTTTTCTATTCTAGTTACATTAAAAGACGTCCCAACCTCGCCTATTTATAATGTTCCCCATATCATTTTACTACTTCAACCACCTTCCAAATATCAAATATATCCAACTGTTGATCACTATGACCTTTTATTACCAATGGATTACACTTCTTAAACAATTATATTCCATTTAATATTGAAATTTAATCTCAAAAGTCCAATAGAGAATATAATTTTTCCATTGAATGAAAAAAATACCTTACACAAAGTTTTTAGAGTATTTTCAACATGATTCAGATTTCTCTATCCCATAATCTAAACACGTTCACTTGCCTCTTTATTCTAGAATGTGAAAAACCAAAGCAACCAAGATCCTCCAGTATTTTCTAACCATAGGTATACCAAATAATAAAAAAATTTATATAGTAAATCCTTTTATAATTAAGGAACCCAAATTATTAAATGAGTCTTCATATTTATAACAATATCCCACATACAAAAAATATTCAAAGATTAAATCCTCCTCTGACACTTAAGAAAATTTCAGCCACTCCCCTTCCATCGATAAAAAACAATGTCCCCATCTATACCTTCCAGTCATCCAAGCCCTAATAAGGAACATTATTACCTCATTATTTCTTAGAGTATGTCCTTGTTCAATATTAACACTATATTATGACGTCATATAAAACTATAAATTTCCCACAACTTTTCCGTCCCCAACTTTCAAATCATATGATAATTATAAATGATATTTTTAATCCATGAGTGAAACATTGGATTTTTATACATGTGGATTACACATTGACTACAATCGAATAACACCCCCATTTTCATGTCTTCATCCAGGTTACTCCAATAAAAACATCAACCAAATAAACTCCCTCCCCACTTCTATAATGAAAACATTTTCTAATTCATTTTTGAAATATGAAACTACCTACTTTAATCTCGACATCTAGATTATGTTTTTTCCTACAATGGTAAACATAAATCTATTTATACTCTTCCATGCAGCTAAACCTCCAAAAATTTCCAAATAAAAAAACACATTTAGTTTAATATTATATTATAAATCATAAGTATACATCTTCAATACCTAAAATATATCAAAGAAAAAAAACCATTTATTCCAAATGCACTTTTACCAGATTCTCTATAAGACTTATGTCAACTACCATTGTATGAGAAATTATATACATTATACAAAACATTAAATAAATTAAACTTGTAATCATAGTCGAAAATGGAACTTTATCCATATAATTAACTTCATATTATGTTGTATATAATTTATATTTGGATAAAATGAAGTGGCCAACCAACGTGGTAGATACAAGCTTATATCCACTCATTTTGAACCTTTGTAGGATCTTTTGGATGTACTCCCATTGAGACAAAACCAATGTTTCAGTCTTTATGTCTCATTTGATGTACACAACCAAAATCTTCTTTACTTTCCCAAGATTATTAATATCCAAAACCCCATATATATAATATTTTAACTATTAAATACATTTCATGTTAGGAACCTCAATGAGAATACAATCCATATACAAGAAAAGGACAATGTAAATCCCATACTTGAACACCTTTTGGTAGAAATAATGGTACAGGCTTCTCCAGACATGTAACCCCCCAGAACAACTCTTCTGGATCATTTCTAGAACTCATTAATTTTTTATTTATTTTAAATTAATTGAATAAAATAAATCAATAAATTAAAAATTAAAAATTCCAATCTAATAAATGATTCCACACATTCTTAATAACTTTTTAGTTCTAGAGATTTAGAGATTTAGGAACTTCTATTAAAAATTTAAACCCATAATAATAATTTAAATGAGTATTAATATAACTCTTTATTTACTATTTGAGATTCAATCCAGCTGAAAAGATCTTCATACTAAATAATATTTATCTTTAAGTGCTATGGATTTTTTTGAAAACCTGGGGTGACATAAATATCATAGTAAAGGTTTTTAAAAAGAGATGAGAAATATTTATTCAAAATACTTAAAAACTCCATGAATAATTTTTCAACAATTTATTTAATTTAATAAAAAATTTGTTTAAGAAAAAAATAAAACATTACCTTATACATAGAAATGATAAATTTTAAGATAATAACGCCTTATAAACAGGATAGTTTTTTGGAGAAATCAAAATAAAATTTTAATTTAAAAACATTTCCCCTTACCCTAAATCTAAAATAAAATTATATTGTAGTTATCCTTCTCGAAGATAGTCTCCCAAGAACTCTATATCTCTATACAACTCTGATAAACATTTATTTTTCTTGAATCATAATTGATCCTCATTAAAGTAACTTTGAATAAGAAAGGATCCTTTTATAGTCAAATTGCACTATATATATGACACAAAAACACATATATAATACTATGTATTTATTATTTATCAAATTAGTGACTCTAAAGGAAATGATTATATTATAAATTGGTCTTAATATGATGATTTATATTAAAAAATATTTGATTATAGGTATATTAGAGGCTCTAAATCTGACCTGTAATGCCCATAATTCCTTTAATTTTAGTGTGATCGAGATATAATTAGAATGAACTCTGACGAATATCATATTTTTTATCAAGGACATAAACTCTCTTCAAAGTGGGAACTGTGATAATTTTTTCTAGGATTTCATAATTATGAGGATGATTTGAGACTATGGTAATTTTAAACCCCCTATAACTACTATGGAAATCATATCGCCTCCTCCCTTGATTGTATGAGTGAAAATTAATAATGACAGTACATATAAAGAAAACCCATATGTGAGAGGATTTTGTGTTGTTTTTTGAGATCATAGTGGTCTTCCAATTGGATGTTTCTATGACATGTATAGTGATAAATATTTTCTTTGGAAAAAAATACTTGATATCATCAATGACATATTTATTATTAAGATGAAAGGATGGAAGAAAATATGGATTAAATTTCACTCTTCATGTCTTCTGTGGGATATAAATGCATTATTGTAGCACATCTCAAGGAGATTGATGATGTAATGGGTAATTTTTTTGGAATATTTCAAGTCTATTAACATTATGGCCAAATATATTTTCTAATAAGGAAATGTATTGGTAGATGTGTTGGAAAATAAAGGCGTATCATGGGATTTATTTACATGGTATGATGGCGTCGCTCTGGACATACTTTGTATTCCCGGAAAAGATAGTTTTATAGATCCAATCTTCAAGATTTTGTAGAATTTATATTATTTAGATGACATGTAATTTTATTCATGATCACATTTATTATGGATTTACAAAAGAAGTGATCTTGAAATAGGAATATTTTCATTTGTTTTTGTTGTGTGTATACCATAGATAACTGACCCACCTTTAAATGTGTGGATATTATTTTTTTACCTGAACTCATGCTATAATCTTATAGATATCCTATCATGTATAAATATTTTTGTGAGTCCAAAATTATTAGGTGTGGTTCCGATGATGAAAATGTGGACACACACGCACACACACACATATATATATTCTACCAATGACCACTAAAACTTTGCAAAAAATGATTTCTTTTGCGATCATATTCCATGAAACCCACCATTATAAGAGGATCTCACTACCATGAAATACCATATATATATATATATATATAATTTCAGGTAATTAACCCTAACCATTAGAGGAAGAGGAATATAATATCTTAGGTTATTTTTTAGGCCTTGTGTTATTTTTTTTTGATTTTAAATCATGTGATTCCACTACCACAATACACAATTCACACACACACAAATGTATATATAAATAATTTTATAATATAAAAATTATTCAATCACACAAGGAATAAAAATATAAAAACAAATTATTTAAAATTTTTATCTAGAATATGTTGATATCCAGACACCATAACATGTAAAACTTAGAGGGCCATGGTTTCGTGTGGAAGAAGGACACCTTGGAAGTAATGGTAGTATTAGGTTTTCAGTGTGAGGGTAAAGAGTAGGAAGAGGATGATGAGAGGTGGATGATTTAAATCTAAGAGTTCATGAATTTTTATCCATGAATAGTAACCACCATGAAATATCCCACATTGCACTTATTTTCAGTTGAGCACTCACTTATATAACAAGACACCACATATCAACCCTGTTGAAATCTATGCGGAGTAAATAGTCTCCTTCATTCACTCTTTCCACCCCTTGTGAGTGAATACAACCACTTATAATGCCCTCACACATACCTTCATGCTTGTATTCCCCCACACCTATGATTTCTCTACCTAACTGCCGACCTTTTATACATTTGTCCAGGCATAAGATGACCATCTTATTATTTAATACCAAGTATATAAATTACTCACATAATTTTAATTTCATTAATTTTAATTAAATATCAATATATTATCTAAGTATATATAAATTACTAATCCCTTATTATTGTAACAACTAATATATTTAAACATTTATCTAAATATTATAATAGAATATAAAAATTATTAATCCATCATGTAATTATAATTTTATAATTTTAATATTATTATCTTAATTTCATTTAATCCAATATTTTAAATAGTTTTAGTTTTACCATTTTTATAATATTTTATTTACTTTTATTAATGATAATTTATTCTTTAATATATAGTTTCTATATTTTAATTATTTTCACATTTATTCTAATTATTAATAAATAACTTTTACATTTTATTTAACTCTATTATATATATTAATATCAAACCCAAACACAAAATTTTTAATTATTCAATTTTATTTTATTTCATGTTAATATTTTTATGCTATAATAAATAGTATTTTCCTAAGTTCTACCATTGTAATTAATTATATTAAATTATAATTTACCCGATTAAACTATAATTATATCCACTTCAAATAATTACTTCATACTCATTAATAAAAATAATTATACAACCTTTAAAATAATCAATACCATAATTAAATTATAATTATATTCATTTCTAAGTAATATTTTATAAGATATAATAAATATTAAATTCATATTAAGTATATTAATATTAATTCTTTATTATATTTTTCTCAATAAATATTATATCACTAAGGTAATTTATTTTATATTACTATTTATCAACACATGATAAATAATTTCTTTCATTTATAATTTAATTTAATCATATATAACTCAAAATTTATCACAATACAAAAGAGATTACTGAAGTTCTTTCTCCTAACACCATCATAGAGATATAGAGATAGTCATTTATTGATAAAGGCACCCACAAATGGAAACAAAATTCTATTGAGAAACTCAGTACTAGAGATTTTTTGTAGTAAAAAATGTTCTCTTGATATGAATATTCCTACCAGTATTTTCATATTCAAAAGGTCCTTAATTGCAGAAGAAAAATCACTCAAGTTGTTGAAAATCAGGAAAGTCCATCTTCCACTCTATCCATTTTTGAAAATTCTATACTTTATATGGTATCCATTTTTCATATATTCTTTAAGGTTGATGAAAACCTTCATCACCTGTTTATCAGCTATGGGTATATGACCAAACATTGGGAATATAAACAGAGCTTCTTGAGAATCAAACTACATCTGGATAACTAGGTGGTGGACCTAATAAATCACAATACTAAGATGAACTTTAGTGAAAAGATTCAAAAAACCCTTCTTATATAGATGTATACTATGATGTCCTTCAACTAGAAAACCATGAATGTTACTTCTCTTAAGAACCGATCAAGATCTATTAATGTGTGTAATGATTCCATTCAAAAAGATGTCCATACATCCTCTAGAATCTAAATTGGTTTAGTGATGAATGATGTTTTTGAATTAAATATATTACACAAGATTGGTATGACTAGCTGGAGTAAAAAACCCCTTGTGCTAAAATATATTTGATGGATCCCCATGATCCCATAATGGGTAAAGGTTAATGTATACGATGCAACAACAGGTAAACCTAGCCTCACGGGTTGTGGTGGTATTTACCACATCTACTAGGGATTTGTGAAGGGTTTCTTATTCTATTTATTTGTAAATGGACATGGTTATGATTCTATGATATGGGAAAAATATGAATGAAATAAAATTTATAATTCTATATGGATGGAAGGTCCTATGGATTGAGTTAAAATCACCAATGACTATAGAGGAATTGAAGAATATGTAACCAAATATCCATTAGAAAATGATGCCTTCATGGATTAAATAATTAAAATACTTTTACAACAACATTTTGAATATAAAACTTTCCATATATAAGTGAATATGGTTTTAGATGTCCCTTTAAAAACTAAAATTGTGGAAATTAGCACATTATTGTCCTTTGTGATCCCACATTTTTGTTCACCCTTAGTAGACTCAAATATGGGTGGTGAAATAAAAACTCTCCTTTATAAGACATCCTTTCAATGATATGATTTTATTTTTCATAATATATTTAGAGGACCATGCATAATTCATCCCGAACCCTTTTGATACAACTCATATGTTCATAAATAAAATATTATCAGTGTATACATTGTGAAATGAAATCATATTAAATATAATTACATATTAAAAAAATATAGGTAATGATTTTTTATAATATAGATTCTTTAGTTTAACCTTTTCCCATGACATATATTACTTATATAGAAAAACATATAATTTTTAAAAAAAATTATATTAATATATATTTTATTTTTTTCTAGTTGTAAAAAAACCATTTAATTAACATTTATTTGAAAGAATTGTTTTCCAAAATATCGAGGCATTACATTATACCCCAATTAATTAAATCAAGTCCCCACAATTTTATTTTTTCTTACAATTGAAAACATATGAGTATGTTCTTAAAATAGTTATGATATAATTTAAAAACAGTTATCTATATTACTATCATGGGTAAGACTCAATTATTTTACCTTATAATGTATCAATATATTAATTTTCCCTTCTATTCATGGGAAATATACTTCCTTATTTATAAAGATAATGGTTTTATAGAAAAATATATCCCACAACCTCATTTTTGAGATCATGTTCTAAATTTAATGAAACCAAAATGGTTATAATAACAATTTATATTAATATAAAAATCAACCCCAAGCATGTTATCTTTTGGAACATCATTTTAATCCCAAATACAACGAATGAACTTAAAATATAATCCAAAAACGTTCAAAGGTCTATTAAATCCATCATTTAGATTTCAATATCCTTCTAAATTACTTTTATCCAAAATTAATTAAAATACTAATATCCAAACCCCTAATGAAATTTCTAAATCTTAAATTATACTTAATGGACATCATCATATTTTATAAGGTCATATAAACCATTGACCTAATACAAAGTGTAACACCCCAGACCTGCACTATCATGTTAGGTGAAAAAAATCATTATTTTTTTATTTTTTATTTAAAAGGGTGTGAATTGAATAAATAAATAAATATAAAATTAAAAATTCCAATCCTAATAACAAGTCACTGTATTCCCAAAATCGTTTTAGTTTTAGAGATTTATAAATTTAGGAACATATATTACTAATTAAAATTCATGTCAATATTGTAAATGGGTATTAATAAAACTCTTTAACTACTAATGAAAATTTATTCATGTTAATCCTTTCTTCATAATAGATCATAATAATCATTAATCCCATTAATTTTTTTATGAAATCATGGGGTGAACAAAAAATTTATTAGTATGGTATTTTAAAAATAGACAAAGATAATTATCTTAAAATACATTAAAAATATTGGAAAAATATTCTTCAAAAATAATAATTTAAATTTAATCAATTTTTTTAGCCTAAAATTTACCTATTCTATTAAAATACAAAATGTTTTTTAGAAAATGAATTCAAAAAATATGTTTTCAAATCATTCATTGTGAAGACATAATATAAAAAAATAAATTTTTCTTTAAAAAAATTAACCTTCCAAAATTTACCATTTTTAAAAAAATAAAACAATTAATTTTGTAAAATATAAGAAATACATTATTTAAAATTAAATCTAATGATATAGAACAAGCATAAAATAAATCATTGTGGTCACCTGGTACATTGAAGGATATATATGTTCCATACATTAAATTATGTATAAATTCACTTGATGTTTGGGTTTATTCCCCACCCCTCATCATTATTTACAACACCTATGTTCAAAAATTTAATAATTTCATTATCATTCATTTCTCATCATAATTTTATTAAGAGAAAACATTCCAAATGTTCAAAATTAATGCATAAAAGAAATTTTCAACTAGAAGGGAATTATTTAAATACATGGATAACTCAATTAAAATGGTTTGTGAGAATTATTTACATTAAAACATATTATAATCATAATGATATGATGAAATCTATAATTAATGAAGATATATATTTTTTAGAACAGTCATGAAACATTAATTTGAAAAATAGTTCATGGACATAAAATAACTTCATCATAAACAAAATCCATGAGGATAAAATTATATTCAAAAGAATAAATAATTTATAAAAATATAAAAGTTGGGAGTTTATAAAATAAAGATTTTTTTATGTGTACTGAAGAGTTTGAGAAGGTTTGGAAGTCATTAAGTACCACCTATGTATTTGTTTCTTAAATATACATTTTATTTTTAAAATTTCATTGGAAAAGAGAGTTTTATTTTATGTAAAACAAAAATAGAGTAATATTTTAAATCTTTTGAAATATAAAATTTTAAATAACTCCATTACATATTAGAATTTTATTTTTATTTCAAAATCCTTAAAATCATGAAGATTTTTTTTTGGAAAAATTAAAATAATATTTTATTTTTAATTTTTTTTCTCATTACACTAATTCAAAAACTAAACTATATTGTAGCTATCCTTATAAAAAAAGTCTCTATGATACTATTTTTTTTCTCTCTCTCTCACACACACACACTCTCTCACACTCTCTCTTTATCTCTCTCCCTCCCTCTTTATAACTACAATATACAAATATTTTTTTGAAGCTTAACATAAACACCTTCAAGGAACACCTATAAATATTGGATCCTTTTATAGTTTAATGGAACAAAATATTTGATATATCTAAATATATATATATATATATATATATATAATAACGTTTATTTATTATTTATTAAATTAGTGACCTTGAAACATGAATTACCTCATTTGTTTTCATTATGGGTCTACCATAGCTGGCTAACCCCCCCAATTTAAATGTGTGTGTATTATTTGTTCACCCATGATCATCCTTCCATCTTCCATATATTGTCGTATATATAAATATTTTTATTTTTCCAAAATGATTAGGTGTGGTTTCCATGATGAAAATTTGGATATATATATTCTTCTGAAAACTACTATAAAGTTGAAAACAAAAACATCCTTTGGCATCTCATTCCTTATCTACCACCATTCTAAAAGGATATTATTTCCATTATTTGATATATATATATATATATATATATATATATATTATTTCAGGTAACCCTAAAAAACTATTAAAGTAAAAACAATAAAATGACATAGTTTATTGTTTTGGTCTTGTGAGATTTGTCAGATTCTACATCGTGTAATTCCAATTCCTTGATATATGATAACTTTATATATATATATATAAATATATATTTTTTTAATCTACAAATGATACATTAAATGGGGAAGAAGAATATAATGTGAATTTTTATTGAAAACTTCATTATAGAACATATTGATATCCAGAAACTGAAACTTGTGAAAGGTAAAAGGTAATGGAATCATGCGATGGAACAATACTAGATTTTCAATGTATGTTTGCAGAGGAGGAAGAAGATGAAGGGGGGGGGGGGTGTCTATTTTAAATACGAGCACACTTGTATTTGTTTCTTGTAAATAGTAACCTCGAAGACATATCTGACATCATATTTTTTCTTAGTTGTGCACTAGATTATAATATAAGACACCACATAGAAACCCATTTGAAATTGATGGAAAGTCAGTGGTTTCCCTTAGTTTCTCCTACCACCCTGTATGATTGATGATAAAAACCACTCATTCACTTCTCATGATGACTTACATTCTCGCCCGCCAATGATTTCCCATTTTCTCGATCCTTAGCATGCTCTCCCTTTCCATTGGGCTGATCTTCCTTTTTGTAAGCACTAGCTGACCATCTTTCTCTATAATACTAAGAGTATAAATTACTTATCTAATTTTAATTTTATAAACAATAATTTTATAATCTAAATATTATAATATAACATTCAATTACAAATCTATTGTAATTATAAAAACTAACCTAATTTCAATTTTATCTAAATATTAATTAATCCTATATAAAGTATGAATCAGCTATTTAATTTTAATTTTATAAATTTCCATACAATTATTTAAATTTCATTTAATCAAATAATTTAAAAAATTTATAAATTACAAAACATATAATCATTTATTTACTTTTATTAATGAAAATTTATTATTAACTAAATAATTTATTTATTTTAAATTTTTTTACATACATGTAGTATAAAATATACCTATTCCCCATTAAATTTTACTATCTTATATAGATTAATCTAAAACCATAACATAACATTTATATTTCTCAAATTATATTTTATTTCAAGTTAAAACGTTTTGTCCCATAATAAATTTTATTTTAATAAATTATCCCATTATCATTAATTATATTAAAATCAAATTAACATATTGAACCCATAACTATATCCACCTCAAACTATTACTTCATTCACCCTAACAAAAAATTATACTACCGTTAACATATACATTAACATAATTCAATTATAATTATATTTATTTCCAATAAATATTTTATATGATATAATAAATATTATTTTACTATTAAATATATTTTCTTCAATTTGTTACTTTATATTTCTCAATTAATTTTATTTAACGATTGTAATTTATTATTTACTACTACTTATAAACTCATGTAAAATAATATCATTTAATAAAACATGACCATTTTATACATTTAAAAATAAAAACATATTAAAATAAATATAGGTAAAGTCATATTTTTTATACTATAGATTCTTTAAATTTACTTTTTTCTATGAATTATATTTATCATAGATAAAGAAAATTCATTTTATAAAAGATACATAATGTTAAAGTATTTTAAATTTTTTTATTTTGGATATAGACCATTTAATAAATATTTATTTAAAAGAAAACATTATTCAAAAATATTTGACTGTTACAGAACAAATCCCTTATCATCCATAAACACATTAAAAAACAATTTATGCTACCTTGGTGTTTGATTTAAATTATATTGGTTAATTTTCATCTTGAAAATCATGCCTTAATTCAATTTAATCATGAAACCCTTTGGAAACTACATACAAATTTCATCCTCTAAATATACATGTTGAAACACTATATTCACATATAACTATTCCATATGTGTAATTTTTGAAGCTACCAAACTTAACACCATCCTCATAGATCTATGTGTAACAAATAAAGATAATACTTTTAATAAAACTATCTTACATTTCTATTAATACCATTTAACAAAAAACTTTTCCTTTTACCACTTACTTCCATCTCGTTCCCTGAAGAACAAGTATACCCATTTGTTCTACTCTATCTTCTTTCCTTGTGGTAGTTCTATTAGATATCAGATTATATTTTCATGAAAAAAATCCATTTCATCTTTCATATATGACTCTCACAATCATGAATAACTAAGACTCACATATTATTATGGTCTCTTAGTTTCTTCTACATCTATAATAATTAAGTAATAAAGATTATTTAATAATATTTGAACCAGGAATCTTGTCCTACTATACCTCTAAAATGAAACCTACAAATCAATATTTTATAGAACCACTACTTACGAAACATAATCTTATAGAGATATGCATCGATCTTCTATAATTATAGAGCATTATTGTACTTATTTTATGTTCATAAAATTCATTATGACATTCTACACTTTCTAAACATTATTTGACATCATAAATTCCATAACATCTATTTAGATAAACATGGATATGTTCTATTGATTCTTTGATCTCATCTCTATATTCTACCATGTTTTTATCTTTCATTTAGATCTTATCATTGAAGAGACCAATTTTAATTCTAATGAAATTTCATTTCTTATTATCCCAATGCTGGAAGCAAATTTGTTTCACCATACTCAATAAATAATCATGGTCGAGGCTTCTCTTTATTCTTGTCCCTATCCTTGGAAGCAACATGGTCTGAATGGGATTTAATACTATATATGTTTCAAAATTTTATTCTCTAATGGTGAATATGGACATTTACTCATGATATAATTTACAAATTTGAAAGCTTCCACACCAAAACCCTTTAGGAAACCATCATAATGCCTTATTCTTCTACACTTCTTAACTATAATCTGATTTATCTACTCTTCTATAACATTATATTCTTGGTTTATAAGAACTATCTTTTCAAACCTGTTTCCTTTTCTAAAATAGATCGTCCATAATACCCCTCTACTATACTCTCCACCATTATTTCACCTTAATCACTTAATCTAATTTCTATAAACGTTATCCACCATGTGTCTTAATAAAAAAATGGTACAAAGAACTCAAATTTTTATTTATATATTCATATATATATCATCCCAATAGAATCATTAATAGAAGAGAATATTAGATCAACCTTCATGATAATAGACTAAATATTCCCCCCAAACATTTGTTTGTATGATATAAAAATTACAAGACACATTTTTCCTTACATTTATGATAAAATCCACCTTTCTATACTTTCATAGGATATGACTCTCATATAATTAAAAATCTATGTGATCGGTATTCAGTGCCCTTTTTTACACGTGGACTTTAATACTCTTCTCACTCATGAATAAATTATTGAAATACAACCATTCTATATGTAAAAGAGTTATTTTTCTAGAAATATTTGTTCTATTCGATCATCTCATTAGATACAACATTCCATATTCAAAACCTTTGAAAACCACCATGGATCCTTCATTGATCTATATAATTTCCTTGAAAAATATTTTTATGAAAATTGGTTCATCTTGAAAACAAAAAACAATTAAATTCTTCTATAACCCTTGTATGTGTAAAAATCAATACAAATCCAATAATATTTCATTTGAGATTTAAATATTTAAATCCAACTTTCCCATGATATCGAGAGTTTCATCATAAAAAATGTAAATAATTCCAAACCTTCTTGAGATATAATTCAGCGTGAATCGATTGTTCGTTATATAATTGAATGAAGTAGAAAAATAAATAATCCATAATTCAAATGAAATATTCACACATAGATATAAACTATCTCTATATTTAGATGTGGTGGTTTTGGAACATTCAAATGTGACCATTCTGGGATTAACTCTGCAATCCCTATAATCCTTCTTAAAATGACCTTTTTATTTGTAATTAAAACATATGGGTTCAGACCCAATTGAATTACCGATACTTATTTCCATGTTATCCTCAGACTTATTTTTACCTTTTCATGAATAATAATATCCACTTCCTTCAGTATTGATCATGTTTTGGTTTGTGTATGGACTTATAACCATCAAATACTCTCATTCTGAATGAGATCACAAACATATTAAAAAACAAGATCAATCATTCCCTATTTTTTTTGACATTAAACATCATGTAACAAAATTTAAGAACAAATGAGATACACAATAATGTCTAAACTGGATCCTCAAATTTTACTCTTACTGATTCTAACCAAATACAAATATTTTTTTAGTCATTATCTCAATCAGTCACTGGTCATCCTTCAAATGTTCTCATAAAAAAACAAATTGTGAATCAGGAACACTTTAATAATTTTTGTTGTATTCTCTTATATAATAATATGAGGATTCATTAACTCTATAGATATACTCACATCCCACATTTCATAGGTAAATTTCATATCAAATGACCTCTTAATCACACCATGGGCATTCTAATCAACCCATTACCATTATATTTTATTGATTTATTCTATTTTTAATAATTTTAATGACATATTAAGGTCTTTATAAAATATATAAACCTCCATATACATCCTATATAATCTGTTTCTTGTAAAATCAAAATTTTCAATCCGTACCTTTCCTTATTCTGATGCCATTACTTTTGAAATTGAGAACTCCCACTGAAATAGAATATCATAAAACAAGTCTACTGACAAGTCTTCCATGACTTGTTATATTGCAACCTATGATACCACTTGTTGGATCTGAAACCACCATGTTCAGAAGGAACCCATTGAAACGTCAAAGGAAAAACAATACCCCAAATATCATAGAATCAAACAAACTTATAAAATCTAATGTACCAAAATTGTGAAAATAGACCACACCCCCACAATTGAACCTAGTCAATAACTTCATACACTTTTTAAAATAGAGCTATTGAAAAAAAAACCAAATATAAATAACTAAAATATGGAAATCAAGATATTATGTGGTTTTCACTCTAGTCTCACTTAATAAGAGAATTATGTGGATTCTTACATACCAATGGAAGAAGAAAGATTATAATAATAATTTATAATTTTAGTTATATTAAAAAATTTCCCTAACCACCTATTTATAATTATTAACAGTCTATTGAGTAGGTTCCAATACATTCTTACATTCATAGATAACCCTTTGATGATCATGATCAAATTTGATCACATGTAGACTGCACTACCTTAACAACTATCTTTTAGTGATAAAATTCATGTTAATATCAAATAAAATTATAAATAATTTTATTCATTTTTATAAAACTATATAAAACATTATACTTTTCATTTGGTGTAATTTATAGACAAGTGAGATTTTATAACCCTATCACTAGAACCTGGTTCCTAAGCATCTGGTTCTAGAAGTTGAATATTAGACCAAACAACCACCACCGATATTCAAATACCATAAGCCATCCACATGATCAATAACCCCAGTTCCAAAGTCTCTACTTATAAAATAAAGAAACCAGAATCCTGAAACGATTCTTCAAATTCCTAACATGTCATTTATCTCATGCTCATAAAGGTCCCAACTTAATGGGATGGAAAATGAAACTACTACCTTGGACAATATAGATCAATATGAAATAATGATTCACATTACACATTATAGGGTGGTCTCTCTATTTATCAATAATTTTATGGATTATATCATTGAATTCCATGATACATTGGATCAAAGAGAGTCCTCACCCTCAACAACCAACGGAATATTTGGTTGGATGTCTCTCATAATATTGTTTCTTCAATTTAGGACCCTCTGACAAGATTGAGCTAGGAGGGAAAAAATATGTTAATGGGAATACAATTTTCTCCTTTAGGATGGTCTAAATTATTCGAAATTGATATAAAATTGATGATTTTATGGAGTTATTATCATGTGTATTGAAGTAGGGGGGACCTAGACCATTATGTAGGATGTATCACATATAACCTGTGGTGCTCATCAGTTCATGGCTAAGATATTCCACCACATTAGACATTTTAGATATTTCTAGACATCAATGATATATGATTACATGGAATTCACCAAGAAGTTTTATTCATGTTAGATGTATGTGAAATTTATTCATCTATACTCCATGTTGTTGTAAACATCCAAATACGTATGTGCATTCATCATATAAAGGACATATATCACGGGTCTATCCCTCAAACCATAGTAAAATGATTCATGTTCATTTTTACTTCTATTTAATTATAATAAAAATGTTTCAAATATGTAAACCTAATGAAATATGAGACAAAGGATACAATAAAATTCATAAATCAAATAACATCACAAGAAGTTTTGGTCCCTCATATAATCTTAATAGTAAATGGAGTTAACTTATGTTCCTTAGAGATGAATAATATATACATGGAGCATAATATTAAGTTCAACCACCCATCCTAGAATAATGTGATAAAAAATGGATAGATATAATTGTGAAACATAAATATATCAAATATTATTTAAATGATTTTAGTTAAGGACAATAGATATTTTACTGATAAACTCATTAATACATTTTATGATTATCATATCATGACCAGTACTTCCACTTATGAGACCCCGTATTTATTAGTATACAAAAAAATTTCTTTCCCATTAATGCTTAGCTTCCCTAACATAAACTTTTAATTCTATATAATCATTTTAAAGATAAAAATCCTCATATCTATCCGAATGAATTAGAAAAAAATCTAAGAGATAATATTATACACACCAAAAAACTATAAATCCCATTCATATCACATTATATGAGTAATAAACAAAAGGGCACATCTACACTCATTTTTCCAAGGGAAATTGGTATTTTCTTTGAGAACACCAATGATATATTTCAACAAATCCCCAAATGGAGATTATTACCTAATAAAAATCATTGTAGTGCATATTAAAACCATTAAAAATGCATGTTTTTTGAATAAATATTTTCTTTAATGTTACATAAAGTTATAATAGTCCTCATCATATGTTGTTAAAATCCATGAAACTATAGTTTGTGTTGTATGACATTAAAATAAATAATAAATATTCATTTTCATAGGTCATTAAAACGAAATATATAATGTTCTATAATTCATGACCCTTAAACTACTTGTAATAGTTTATTCATTATTACATGATTTCCTTAAATTAAATTCTAACCAATGTAATAATATTTGTATATGGTTTACCTATCCATAAACCTATAATTGGAAAAACATTTACCCCACATCCAATAACTATTTGTTTTTATTCCTCTTATTATAGGATACATAGTTATTTTTGGATTCTTTATCCAAGGTACAACAACAAGTTTCACCCACTCAACTTTCCCACTTCATCTTGGAATTAAGAGTTCAAAAACTTGTATTGAATTTAATTCTTATTTATCTCACCTAGGAAATCATCTATTTCATCATTGTTCCCTTTCATAAATGTCAAATAAATATAGGGAACCCTTTCTTGAGAACTACATATGGATAAATTACTTTTATTATAGGATATTTAGTGATGTTTGGATGCCTTATCTCATGTCTAGAAAAATATTTCATCCCCTTAAATTCCATATCCCATCATAGTGTGTGGGACTATAAAATACACATTGAGTTTCAATAAATAACCAATTACTAATGTAAGATTCATTTAATATTTCCTTGACTATGATTGAGATATGTGTAGTGACATTCCATACATATAACTATGTGTTTATTGATTCATTTTTCAAAAGGATACCTAGTGATGCTTATATCTCTTGTTCTAGGTCCAAATGTAAATTTCATCTCTATCAAAACCCTACATCACATGATCTTATAATTTATTCTAGGAATTTATACACTTGAATCTATATTGGGATGATATATTTTCCCCTTTAACTATATGTGGATTGAATACCATTATTTAAAGATATATAGAAACTTCTAGACTATCTAACTTAGACAAAGATGGAAATCCCCACCCACTTCCACTATCATCTATATATAATGGATCAATCCTTGTTAGTTCTAAGACTAGGTATTCAAATTACTTTTGTTAAATAACATTATTCCATATCCCACACATTATTAATTTATTTTTTTAAGTCACCACAAGACCATTATGGGTATGAATAATTAATACATCTGATTACTAAAGGAAACCTTTATTTAGTGATGGAATAAATACCATGCATCATTCCTATCTATGACTAACCATAGTAATATTTTCATCTCTAGGATAATATCCTCTTGTAAATATAATCAATATAATTTCTTTGATACTCATATTTAATATATGGTCAATGTGAACCCTTAGTATGTTCATTTAATGATATGATAAAGAACATGTAATGCAAACATAGCCATTAGTTGTCCAAACTACTCATTGTCATCTGATTATTCTCTATTTTAAATAACTGAATATTTGAATAACATAAATCTCATTCTCTATTAAATGGTGAATACATTATTTTAACTCTAGACCTTTCATTTAGATTGTTAGATTTACCTCTTTATTCTAAGAACTATGAACATAAACTGTATGGATCATTCCTAAAGGATGTTTGTACAAACATTGGTTCTCTATTCATTTTGGGCTTACCTTTCCCTATTCACTATATATACTACCTTATATTTTGGTCAAACTCGTATAACATTAAATTTCATCATTACTTTGTCTAAAGTTTTCTAAACTTAAACTTGATCCTTACTTTGGTCAATTCAATATTGAATTAAACACCATTATTACTTTTCTAAAACCTATATAGCATTAAAGGTTAGGCTTAATTTGGTCAAACTTGAATGAAATTAAACACCATTACTATTTTTCAAACTTTCAAGACCTTAAACTGAAAAAGGAATGAGACAGGTACTCCCTTGGTTAAAAATCCAAAAAATGGAGACCTTTGAAATATTTGAGTATCCCTACACTGGTCCTTTTCCTCTCGTGGATCATGAAAACATTTAGCACACTTATATAGGATAGAAGCATAAATATTATTTGGTAAAAAAATGTAATATAATCAAAATAAATGTTTTTACATTCTATTTTCCCCCTCCCATAACTTAAGAAAAAATATAGTGTGAACCAATTAAATAGAAAAAAATATTATGGATGGCACCATTTTTCCCTAGTAAAAGTCAAGATATGATCATAGGGTCTATTTATCTAAGAAAAAAAATTAGATCTTCTTTCTATCCCTTACCCATGTCGGTGATGATGATCTATGTGGAATACAAAATGATGTAATTTTAGGGTAGTTGAAACCATCCTGGGAATTACCCCTCCATAAAAAACCCCTTTAAAATTTCAATTATTCCAAGTCATTAAATATATCATTTCCTAATGAACTATCCTTTACTTATAGTTTGGGTAAACACACTACATATCTATCTCACCTATATCCGCCCATGAATATATGTTCTAAGGAAACTAAAAACCATTTAAATATTTTATCTAACAGGTTATCCATGGATTTGGATGATGAAATGTTCACTATGTATCCATCCCATAAATACCCATCCAATAATAACAGTTATAGAGGACAAATAATTTATTAAATTTATTTTTCTTTGAACCAAGTATGTTGAGATTATGATTTTCCATGTCTATTATCATTCAATGTTCAATTGGATTTAGTTACTGTAATATTATTTTATTTAATGTTTTCAAAAGATAATGGAAATCAACATTTGATATGATAAAATTGTTTTAGGTAAACCATATTTTGGGAAACTATTTTTTGCATTGATTAAAAAGGGTAAGGAACAACCATATTCCTAGAGTCTCTTCCAAATTTCTAGAAAAAAGAAAAAAATAATGTAAATGGAAGTCCACTATAATGTTTATTCTATAAATTCTCAGTATTAGATCATGGATGTATTTGAGTCATCAAATGATAGATAGAGGGCAGTTAGTCTTGTGATTTTAGATTCCCTATAAAAAAACTTCTTTTTTGATCTTACAAAAATATCATTTTTAGCATCCTTATTCAATTTAGTTAATATTTGGTGTTATTTCACCTTTTCATAACATTAACTAGGATCTAATGAAGGCAGCAAGCTAGGTCAATTTATTCCCTACCCATTTTCTATTATTTATCTTCCACTTTAAGTTGTTGGGATTGTTCTCTATGTATAATTACCCTGATATCTGTAAGGTGAACTGTAGTTTCAAATATCTAAGGGTTTAGTCAATATTTTTTTATTTGTCCAATGAATCAACTTTTTTTATTTAAAAATTTCATGATAGTTGAATATTTAATACCCTATAATGATGAATATATAATGATGTTTGGGTAGTTTGTGATGTACTGCTTCTATAGAGGTGTCAAATACTATTATCCATATAAACCGAAACATATGTGGATCATAAAATTTTCAGGGAAAGTAACTTATTATTTGAATTGAAATCCACCGAAGAGATAAATATGCAATCTAGAATTGTTCTACTCAAGTTAGTTATAAACTATATGAATTTAAATATTTATGACGTCTCTAATGATTGATGAAATGGTGTGAAACCTTTTTTTATTAATCAATCAAGATTTTCTAGTGGTATTATTGAAATCCATCTCAATAATTTTTATATACATTAGATATGAATAAGAGAGTAAATGGAGAGCAGTTATAGTGTTTACCTCCATCATTAGATGTGTCAATCTATCATGTTACTATTACTCCATTTGAGGGTTTTATAAGAATACCATTCATCACCATCAATGCTCCTCTAACCACTTTATTGGGGTTTTTAAGGGAGATGATTTCTCTCATTATTTATTTTTTATTTGATGAAATTATTGATGCATCCTCCCTAAGAAAGCCTCTTTCAGTATATTCAACCAAATCTCTTGGAAAACATTCTTATTCTACTTGTGAGCATTCACCATGAAAGATATAAAGGTAACATTATAATGGTGTGAAAACTAAGACCACTCATTTAATAATCCATTAATAGAAATTTATTATTGATAGTGTTATATAAACTCAAAATCTAATTCAAAAATAAATGAGAGAAAATGAAATAAGTAGTGCTGATAACTGGAATTATAGTCCATTAGGTCCTTATTAAAGTCATTAAAATCCTTGAGATATGATGAAAGATCCTAGGTGGTTATCCCTCAGATCACTCTCACCCTTTATTTCAGATATGTGAGACTTTATTGTCCCCAAGGAAGTGTTATTAAAATATGATCAATATCAAGATTACATTTTATCAATATTGTTAACAACTAATAGAAAACATCTTCTTCAAAAAATGATATATGTATTGGAGAATACTAATTGAAATGCCTCATTTCACACATTCGATGACCATAAATGAGCTCTATGAAATTCTTCACTTGTAATGGAAGGCACTATGTTTTTTATTGGAGCTTCCTCTTTAACTGTCAGAGCCTCTTTCTGAACAACTTGAGCATCAACCTAGGATATTGAAACATCATCAACAATAATATAAATCTCATACATGATCCTGAGGGAATCCATTTTAGTAATTTATTCTCCCACATTAGCACTTTGTGATCCCATTATGTCATTCTTCTCCACCTCCCATTTTTCTTCTATTCATGCATAAATCACCATAATTAAAATGGTAATATTTTTCGATACTATAAAAAGTAACTCAATAAGTTATCTGATTGGGGATGAAGAATTAATTTACCCAAGAGCGGTTCATCATCCAAAAAAACTTATTTTTATCCCATTTCATCTTCTGTAATGTCCCAATAAAGCTCTATCTATGAGAATCAAGATTCTATAAAGGAATAGTGTAAATATTTCAAAAATAATGGAAAGATCATTTTTTAGAACTCACCTTTTTCTCATTATAATTTGTATTCCTAGTATATATACATTTCTATTGAATCTAACCCCATATGGTAGGCTATGTAACCTCTTTTATAGTTGAAGTTTTCTTAGAACTGTAAAGGAATATAGTGGATCTCCCCCTTTGTATCCAACCTCATTATTTATTCATGGGATGGTTCTCCATCACTTATACTTACTGGTTTAACTATACATCCAAGAAGGGTTCCAAATATAATGTTTTAGGTGAATGTAATGGTTTATATGATAACTTTTTCTATAGAATGAATCGAAATCCTAAATATATTAGCTTCGATATCAAACATTGGGGGATGTGGGAATATCTTAGAAGAGTTTTTTCATATATATATATATATAAAGGATGAAAAATTCAATCCATTAATCATCAATTAATTGATTGATCACCACATTGATATTGTTATTTCTTAAAATATATTTTATGAATATTGGGATTGAGACCCTATTATTGGAATCATGCACTAGTATTTATAATAGCCTAACATATATGCCAACCTCTGTTAGATTATTTTCAAAGTTGATATCAACCGACAATTTCAAATTTCCTATCCATAGGATCCAAAAACCACATTTAAGTGAAACCCATAAATATTCAACTACTTGAGAATATATATATGTATATGAATATTGGAAATCATCAATCAATAAATGACCCGAAGTGGTGGTTAATGGATCCACCTCATGACTAAAATATGTTTAAGGCCCTTTAATCTTAAATTGTTTGACCATCCTCTTATCTTTTATGTGTGCATCATCTCACCACCTACTATTAGATAACCTCACCTTATGATTATGATCTATTGGTTACTCAATTACAAGATGTACAAAGCACCATATTCCTGGCCATCCTGATTAGTCTGATTCCTCTATTTTAGTCTTCCTTTTTTTCAAGATTTTAAATATCCAACTTTAATTTATTACCATCCTTTAAGATACAAACCTATGAAATATTTTGGGTTAATATATTATTGAGGATAAGATGAGATCCATAAAAAAGAATATTTAGATGTTAACATAATACCGACATATAGGGAAGGAAACATGAGTTTATTATAAGTGTCATTATGAATAAATATTGACCACAAGTAACTCAAAATTATTAGATAAAACTATATATATTCACACAGTTCCAAGTCATATCATCTCATGAACCTAAATTGATGGGAAAATTGGTATGGTTTGTAGATATTTCAAGTGATATCCAAATCAATCTGTACAGAGAGAACATAATATATCAATGTAATTAATTTTAGTTTTCTATCGTATACTCCATGGTTCTTATCTATGGTCATTCTGATTACAATTTTCTCATATGTGATGAAATAAAAATCTATGTGTATCACCAAATTCTTAAATATTTTAATTTTATCCATTGTTAATGCTCAAATTTTTTAGTTTGTTTAATTATAGGGAATGAATCTATACCTTGGATTCACTATAGAATTATGTAATTTTTACATTTTAATGTTCATTTTAATCACACTATATTATTCGGAGAACTATACAAAAATATGAAATTATATATTTTATTCAATAAAAATGCAGTGGGCACTGCAATATCATCCCTTGTATTGGAAATTCCAAATTGATTGGATTGTAGTCTGCTAACCCTTCTTCCATTATAAACTTACGTTATTTTATTCAAATGTATGAATCCTGGAATGAAAGAATGCACCCAATACATCACATTGCAAAAAAAAAGTAAAAAATTAGGAATTTATGTTAGTTTTGAATATATTTCCCCACCTATCATATTAACCTTATTCTAGTTCAAGCGAGTAGGTTCCTATATTTACCCCACTCTATAATATATTAAACACTGATGAGCATTGGGATTTATATATATCAGTATTCTTAATAAAAAATATTTCAATAATTTTTCAAAAATGATTTCAATACATGGGAGAGGGTCCTTATTCATATATTTTAGGGTTTACTGCACCAAAGTTTTAATTAGTAATTTTTCCCCCTCAACATCCCCCAAAATAGTCATGGTTGGGAGAAATTCCTCTTACCTATCTCCAAGAATTAATTCCACAAAAATATTTTACAATTCTCTAAAAATTATGGTTGACTATCTATGTGCCTAATGGAAAGTATGGCTTCAAGGAGTCCAATATATAATGAGGTCAACGATAATATCATGGTTATTATAAATGTATGTCTGTGATATCTAAACAATAATATATATCAACATAACTCGAAGCTCGTATTAAAACATTGTGTATATTTTCCTGACCCAAAGGTCCCATACCAACTTGATGTTGTATCTACATCTAGGGTGATGGTCCCAACAATCATCCAATCCCTACAGATGACCATAAATATTTTTTTTGAGAAATGGTTACATTATTGTGTGTTAAAGGATTCTAATGGGGTTTTTGGTTGTTTGTAGTGGTTTTAATGAACCATATAGCACATGAAGAGTCAATTGAGGGCTCTTTATTATATGATCCCTAGATCAATTTTTTTCTCATTACAAGTTGGAATAGTGGGTGATCCAAGATGATGGGAGGTTGTGGTCTGTCCATGTGATATTGGACTCAGTCAAGGTTCTATAACCATATAATGGTATAAAATCTAATAGTGATGAATCTTAATAATAATTTGATTGGGTTTTTGAAAAATATTTCATATATAGTAAACATTATCAAAGATTCCAGGACATTTTATTCTATTTGATTTGACCTTTTGCGAGTTTGTTTTATTTTTTATGTAGATATACCAATTTATGGTAAAATGTCTTATAGAGTTAGATTAATTATTATAAACTGGCTGAAAATAAGGAAAGTTTCATGCATGGAAAATTGTAAGAAGAAGGGAATCTATACAAGTGGATGGAAAATTTTTCAAGTCTAAATTTTTATCCATTTTGGTGTCCTTATATTGAGGTGTCCAGATCTTTGGCTCCTATTTACATGCTCCCAACCACTCATTCCAAAGAACCCATTCCATTTTTATTACTCTAAGATTGCCACATTATATTTCCTATGTCTACTTACGTGGTACATGGATTTATAGTTATAGGGTGGACAATATAAACAAAAAGAGGGAGACAAGTCACTATGATTTTCTTGGATTAGAGTTCACTTTAACAAAGAGGAGAGATCGTATTTATCAGGTAAAACCACACATGATTGATATCCCACAACATTTTTAAGAACTGAATAGGGTGTGAGTAAATGTATCAACATGTGAAAAAACCCACATTCTTATAAATGAGAACACACTATCCTTTAGCCTCAACATATAACCTTATCCAAATTCATGCCGAAGATATGTCTACTTTAGTATAGGATCCTCATTATCCTTGTGGGATCCAATTTTTAGGATGTGAGGATTTTTGGGATGAAATTTGATTAAAGTTATAACCCATAAATCCAAAAAATAATAAAAAAAGTATCAACGGGATGAAGAATAGTTAGTCACACTTACCTCATGACTAGTTAAGATATCCATGATGCAAGTGTAGTTATATTGGTTTTAGCTCACACATTGTTCCCTAAGAAATCAGGACGTATGCCACATTTAAAGGAACTAGACACTCGATATGAATACCAATGGTTACATGGGTGTGTAGATCCACTTTCATATATAAGCACACCCAAAATCCCATTTGAGTATATGAAAAACCTCAACCAAATTTGAGAATATAAAGTAAATAATACATATACACTATCCTTCCAAGCTTCCTTTTAAGTGATTTATGGATAAAAACCAAGGTAATGTAAGGAAAATAGAAGTGTATTTTATATTTCTAGATGGATATCACTATGATAAGAGGAAAAATCACCTAAGGCATCATAAATTCCAAGTATAACAACACTTCCTAAGAGGTGTTTCCAAGTGACTATGAATAAACATCATGTCACCCAAGTCATCCATCAATCGGACTATACCCAGTTCTTATAGGTTATATCTAGGTTCCCATTCATTCTGGTGTTCTACCAGGGATCACACTTATAACACCCCAAAATTTTAAGGTATGTATCTTCTTAAATAAATTAATTTATTAGATATCTTACGTTTCACACAACACTAAGCTTAAATGAACTGTGATATACTATTAAATATTGTTATTTTAACATGACCATTGGAATAGAAATGTGACCATTAGGAATAGTAATATGGTCGTTGGAATAAGAAACTAACCTATTAAATAATTAATAAAATTTAGTAATTTCATAAATGAAAATATGATATATTTATATAATGTAATAAGAAAATAAATATTTTAAAAATGATAAATTAAGTGTTAGTATTTTTGTGAATGGTAAATGTATATTTAAAATTTTATAATTATTATAATGATTTTGAATGAATTTATTTTCATAAAATATATTCATAAATTAATATTTTGTTGTATTATAATTATAATAAAATTTTATGAGACCCTAATTAATTTTAAAAAGTGTCGAAAAATCGGATATAATATTAAAATCAATGTTTTTATAATAATTGATGATTTTAATTATAAATTAAATTTATCATATATATAAATTTATTTTCAAAAAAATGAAGTTCATTTTTGAAATATACATTTCAAAAAATCATTAGGGTGAATTTTTTGGATTTTTATAAAATAGTTGAATTTTTAGTGGATAGTGAAGTACAATAATTTACAGTATTTAACATTATAAGTATGTAAATGACTTTTAAGTCATTTATGGTGTATGGATTATATAATAACTATTATATCGAACTCAATTTATCTAGTTACTTTTTTAGTCATGGGAATCAATACTATTGATAGTCTGGAGCCAAAATAATAAACAAATGAATAAAATAAATAAAAACACCCCTCTCCTCTCCCGATAAATATCACCCCTACCCACACCTTCCCCTCACACCAAAAATTCCTTGTATCATGTCTAAATTATGTAAAATTACCTTCAAAATCCTCTTCCCCATGTCCAATATGTGATAGTCTTACCAAAAGTGAAAAGCCATGTTCCTTAAGAAGGAACTCAAGGAGACAGTATTCAAGTGGTAAAATCCAATCTCTTTAATTTTAATTTTTTTCTTATCCTCTCATCAATAACGCTAAAAAAAGTGATATTATAACTCAATAATCATACAAATACTGAAATTCTATTTTGTTAATGGAATATACATCATCAAATATCTTCATTTCTCCTTTAATTATAAAAATGAAAATAATGTCTGTGATGTGCCGATTCACTGCTTTCATGGACAATGATTGTTAGTATCTTCCTTTACCACATTCAAGGCTAGTCATAAAAAAATTTACGAAAAATACGAACATAATATTTAAATTATAATTTTTTTATTTTCAAGAACTAATACATATACATAATATTAAAAAATAAAAGAAAACTAGTTATTGATGGTCAGAAAAACAGCAAAAAATAAACCAAAAATTTATAAATAATGTTTATCTAATGAATCATACTCATATTATAAAAAAAATAATATATGGGATAATTTAAATTTATTGATTCATATTAATACAATTTCATTTCAGATCTGATTTTTTTCATCCATTTGACAAGAACTCCCCTAATTTTACACAAGGGAACCGACCATAAAACCATGAAACAGATGCTCCCAGAATAATGAAATTAAACATTATTACACATCAGAATGGCCGTAAATCAACTTATTAAAATTAAAATAAATAAAATAAATGTTTAATTGTTTTTTAATTAAGTAATTAATAAATATAATTTTATTATCCAGGATATTAAGTACCAGAGCATAACTATTTCAAACAAGTGGTAAGGGGTTTCTCATCTCACTTTTATTTTTGTGAGATATGAATTATTAACCACTTATTTATTGTGTGTGGTGTTTTTATACTTGATTTTTGATATATTATATCATTAATCTCTTCATATTTGGGGTATCAAATGTTTCATTTTATGATTATTAATTTTATGGGGCATACGATTTGACTGATTACAAAATGGAAAGGATTTTTCATCTCACTTTTATTTATGTGAGATATATTCTTAATTCACCAATAATTTGTTCTGTGATGTGTATGTTTACTTAAATTTTATATTTAATATTAGTAATATATTTATCTTCATGTTATTTAATTTTTCATTTTATGATCTTTATTTTTATGGGGAATATAATTCACTTGAATATAAAGTGGTAAGATATTTCTTAACTCAATTTTTATTCATTGGATTAAACATACATTTATTTAATTATGTTAGGATAAGGTTATGTGTAAAGTTAATTTTGATTATATTATGTTGTTTTTCCAATTTTTTTACATGTATTTATAGTGAATGTACATAATCTATTCATTTGATTAATGATACGATCCTTGTAAGGGAATTCGTCTTAATATTATTTTGTTGAGGCATATTTTTTTATATTAGGCACATATTTTATTCTCTATGGTGTATATATTTCCCCTTTTATTTATGATAATTATTGATTGAATATTTCATTAAATATACATATTTCTTATATCATGGAGATGATTTTTGACTAATCCATATACCAATTTTTCATATGGTGTTTACTTTGAAAGTTATTTGATTGAATGGGGAAATAATGTTAAATCCATATCTTTTACTGAATAGATATATTTTTTGATAAGGCATATTGATTCATGAATTAAATACATTATTTCCTTATTTGAGGAATTATTTGTACATATAGACATGGGTGGGGCTCAGTTATAGATTTCTACTGAATGCATTGGTAATCTCATGAGATGAAAAATTTAGCCAAATTAAATGGGGTTTTACCCATAATGACTAAAATGTATTGTGAAAGGTCTTGATGTTAAAGGTACCATGATTCCTGAGATAATGGAATCCAATTATTAATCATTTCCTTCATTATGATTTTAGTCATTATTATCAATGGTATTTTCACTATATTATTATATATGGATTTTTATTATACACAAGTTATTGATCAAATGGAATTTGTTTCTAATAATTTACATTTACATGATGATTATGCCTTATCCTATCATGATTGATTTTTTATTAAATTGAATGTATTTTAGTTATATATACCTTTTCATATTGATTATGTTTAATTTTTTTTTTCGTGATTCATGAAATCTTTCATTGTATTTAATCATTATAGAGCATTTGAGCTCACCCTTTTATTTGTTCTACTTTCCCCAAGTTACGAAGAGGAAATGATTAAATGAGTTCAAGGCTGTAATTAAATTCCTTTTTTATGATTACTAATCTAATATGGGTACAATTCATGTATCTAGTGCTTTAAGACTACTAAATGGATCGGTAATTTGATAATTGAATCTTATATGTATGCCAATATAATAATGTAAGGATATGTATCCAGGCTATTGGGGTCTAGGTATTTATAGTTGGTATGAGATGAAATTTAGTAGAGACCAGGGGAACTCGATTTTAAAATAAACACATGTAACATGAGATCTATAATAATTAATTTTAGTATTACAAAATGTATACCACTAAAGGAATTTTTATTCTATGGACCAATGCCCATAATGATTATTGTATAACTAAATGCGTGACATTATTTAGTGATGGATCCCAATAGAAGGAAGGGAATCAACATCCATAAAAAATGTTGGGATTTCCCCACTGATAAATTCAACATAGTTATTGTTTTGGATGATCATATCCTTTCCATATTAGGATATCTTACTCATGTTGTCAAGAATAACTATAATACACCTATGTTTTACCATTTCATATGGTAGAAGCCCCCAACATTTAGTGATATTACTAATCCAGTGGTAGCTGAGAAATGGATCAATTCCCTTGAAAAGATATTTCTATAATTTGGATGTGATGATAGGGAAAAGGCAATACTAGCAGTACATTTCCTCAAGGGGGATGCTGATTAATTGTGGTTTTTGATCCAAAATACTAATGAGGAATATGAAATTGAAGACATAAAATTGATAACTTTTAATGAATAATTATTTGAAAAATATTTCCCTAATGATAAATGAAATAAAATCAAGATAAAATTCCTTAACTCAAAGGCAAAGGAAGAAGAGAGTGTTGTAGAGTATGATGATACCTTCAAAAGACTAGCCAGGTATGTTATATATTACATATGGGATTCCGAAAACAAGATCAATCATTTTTTGAAGGTTTTAATACATGTATTTCAAGGGTACTAGTTTCCCAATATGTTTCATATTATGATTAAATAGTACTATCTGCCATCAAAACATAGACAGAAATTACAATTTTTGAGGAAGATATAAAATTCATTATCTTTTTAGTATAATATTCACCATCTTATTCTTATCTAGATCCATCCCCAGTAGCCCTACTAAATGAGATTCTTGGGGAGGAAGGGAAAAACATCTATGGATGAAGGAGTTATGTTTCAAATCGAATATTTTTTTATAGAAATATATTGATGTATTTCTGGAGGAATTACTAGGACACCATCGAGAACTTGAAGTTGAGTTTTTCATTGATTTAATATCTACCGCAAGAACAATATCAAATACTCCCTATATAATGGACACTGTGGAATTATTGGAATTGAAGAAACAAATAGAGGATATGAATAATAATGGATTTATTTACCCTATAGTTTCTCCATAGGGATCCCATGCTATTTTTTAAAAAATAAAGATGGATCCATGCGGTTGTACATTATTTATAGAGAAATCAATTAAATTACAATGAATAAAAGGTTTCTTCTACCACACAATGAATATATATTTTATCAAATTCATGGATATCAATATTTTTTGAAAATTGAACTTATTTTTGGATATCCTTATGTGCAAGTAAATAAGGAATACATTCTTAAGAAATATTTTCAGATGAGGTATGGACATTACAAGTTTATAGTAATCCCATTTGGATAGATTAATTCACCCTCGGTTTTTATGGATTTGACGAACAAAATATTCAAGGAATATCTTGAAGATTTTATTTTGGTATTAATTAATGATACTATGGTATATTATAAAAACTACGAAGACCATAAGAATAACATAAAGATCATTATTGAGACTCTCAAGAGGAAAATGTTATATGTTAAATTTAGCAGGTGTGAATTCTAATTTCATGAAATTTCTCTTCATGTATAACCCTGAGATTTTTTGATTTTTTTGAATTAATTTAACCTCTTTGATATTTTTCAATAAAAAATATATCTTTTTTCATACAAAAACAATATCTTTTTCTTTTGTTATATGAAACACCAATTTAATCCTGCACTAAATGAAATACATAGGTTATTTTTAGTGCATGAAACACTATGTTCGGATTATGTTAAACACAATATGAGTCCCATTGATAGATTGTTTTACATGCAAGATAATGTTTTTCTGGACTACATTATAATATTAATAATAATATTAAAATAATTATCACATAGCTGTTATAATGGAATATATGAATGATATTGAATAAATTATGAAACAATGGTTTACTCATGTATATAAAATAAGTCTTTTTTATATCAATTAGTTATAAATTAAAGTAAGAACTATTTGAGAATAAACAAATTCATTTTCTAAGAAAACTATTATTCTTTGTAAAAAAATCATTTTATCTTAATAGACTCAATAAAAAACTTTTTATGAGTGTTTTTAATAATATAATCATATATTATATATTAATTTTTTATGCTCATATAATAGATTTTATATTTGTAATATAAGAATAAATCCAATTTTATGAATAAAAAGATGTATTTTTCAAAAAGGTAATTTTACCACCTTTTAATAGAGAACCTATTTTAAATATAATTTTATATATTTTATATTTATTATTTTAGAACAATAAACATAAATTTTTAAAAAGTAATAAAAAATTTAATTTGGGTTAATTTTTGGTATTTTTATGAGATGGTACAGTTTTTCGTGAATAGTTAAAAATAGTGAATTTTAACTGAAAAATGCATTTTCAACTAATTTAATTATATATTTAAATTATATTTTAATTTTTTTAAATTTTAATTAGGTAAATTTTAAATTAATTAATCCAATTTAAGTCATTGGAACCATTTACACATTTAAATTAGATATTAAAACATATCATATTTTAAACATTTTCTCTTAAAAACCCACTGTCACGACACGTGTGTGTGATTAATTTTAAATTAATTTCTTCATATTATCTGATTAGAAGTTATAAAATTGGATTAATTATTTAAAATAATCATAATTTATAATTTCTAATAAGCTCAACTTAGTTTTTTTTTACCTAAAATATTATTGAGAGTAATTAAAATTAATTACAATGATTAAGGTAAAAAAAATATTAATTAGAAGTTAAAATTTAATTCAAGCATCCAAATAACCTAGAAACATATCCAAAATAAATTTTATGGAAATATTTATATCAATTAACATATTTTATTAAAAATTTAAAATTATTTGTGGCACATGATTTAAGGAAGATCTCTCAATATTGTTTACCTTTTATATTTACAAGAATGCCACTCCTCCTCCACTATAAAAAATAACTCACCCCACTCAGTTATTAAAACATCTAAAGCCCTTTTTATTGACCAAAATATACCCAAATATTCTCTCAGAATCAATACATTAATATTATAATCCTTCCATTTGGCATTATTCTAACCAAGGAAGCCCTTCGGTGAAAACAAAGAGAAGTTGCCCAAAGAAGAGGTAATATTTTCCAAAAGTTCTTTTATTTTATTTTCATTATCTAGCCTATAAAATATTATTATTACATTAATAACATGAGTATCATCAATATTATTAAATGTTTTTATTTAATTTTTTACCTACACATTCTTACACTTTCATCAAATGGGTAACAAATTTATCGTTTGTTTGTATGGTAAACTATCTCCTTGTGAAATGATGGTGTTCATTTTTTACTTTACCACCTCTCATGGTTGAGAAATATGATGTACATAATATTTTTATATTTTATATACGATATTTATGATGTATTTAGTATTATTTAATTAATATATAACACATAAATTCATGCATTCTATTTTGTGTAAATACGAGAACTTCGTTTGTAGACGTGTCGACTACCACCTCCTCAAAGCGATGTGATTTGGTCACACATTACACAGAATGAATTAAGGATGGTTTTATTGAAAATATATGATATATATGACATAATAAATCATCCATAACTATAGTATATATATATATATATTTCATTTCCTTATTTTATTTCTAAATGACTTTAAAATGGAAACAACATTCCTGCGTAGGTACAACCTACCATCTCCATGAATAGTGTATTTGATTTTATATTTCTACATTTTATGGATTATTATAAATATTTATATACTGAATATATATGAAATTTATATTATTTTTTACATTTTGTAAATAAGTAAATCAGGATCTAAGTAATAGGAAAAAGAATAACAAGTCAAAACATATGTGTAAAACAAAAAAATATTACCCAAAACATAACATTAACATGAAGTTTTTAATTAATGGATAATATAAAGTCAATAAAAAATAATTTATGGTATTAGATATAAGAATATGGTTCCTTGGTAGATGTAAAATAAACGTGTATTTATTATGCATGAATTTTTAATGTGTGTTGAAAAAAGTCAAGACATTAGGTATGGTTTTTCTCATCTCACTTTTATTTCTATGAGACTTATTCCTTACTCACTATTAATTTATTTTGTGTACTATATATACTAAACATGAATGTATTATATGATTCATATAATTAAATTTATTGGCATCTATATATCCATTTTATGATCTGTCTTTCATGGTGTTCATGGTTGAAAAGTTACCAAATCGGTAAAGTTATTTTGTCTCAATTTTTTATTCTTTGAGATACATGCCATGTTATGCACTTATATTATTCTATGAGGAGTACATAATTCCATTTGAAATGTTATATCATAAATATAATTCTTTTCATTATATTGTAAGCTTCATGCAACATTATTATTTAATGGGTATTAGGATTCAAAATTACCAATGTGGTAACAGTTTTTTGCTATAATCTCATCATTTATCGGGATTGTTTATTTTTTAGAAGAGTCCCTCGACCAATAGGCCAAGTTATTTATTAATAAAACGAAATTACAAAAGATTAACGTGACGGATCATATTAAAATCATTTTAATAAAAACAAATCAAATCCACTGGGAGAACGTCTGACCAATTGGAGTCACACCAATTGGCCCCCAAAATAATATGCATGAAAATGAAGTTGAGTCCCATAATTGTATTCATGAATTACATCTATTTTTCTATAATTCTCCATGAAATATGAAATTCACCATTTCTAATAGCATGTACAAGAGTGGAATAGTCACTTTCCAACCTTTCATTTTAACAAATAAGATAACATGGATAATTCCAAGCATCTCCACTTCAAGAGAAGAAGTCACTCCACAATATCCAAAGATACATCCGATGAGATTATCTTCATGGTCTTAAAATACAACACCACACCATAAGGGACCTGGGTTTCCTTTAGAGGAACCATTAGAGTTAATTTTAATCTAATTATGGAGAGGAGGAAACCAAGAAACCCCAATTGTACCCATAATAGGTATGAAATTTCCTGGAGCACTCAATTTTCTTAGAATGATGAATTACTACATAGTGTTTTAACAATATCCCATTAGAGACACACTTGCTTCCTTAATAAGAGAAAAAATATGCTACAAAACCAGCTTTAAATAGAAGGCTTTCCCTATATTAATGACATCATTGGAACCCAACCAAATAGAGTGCAAGCCTTCATCCACAACAGTGATGAAAAGAGCACGCAACTAAGAAGAATGTTATATGTATGTATAACAACACATAAGGGCCTGTAAACCTAAAAATTGTAATCCAGGAAATCAAAATTCCTCAATGATATCATTCCAGATAGCCTAGGTAGTTGAAAAACTAAGAAATATATACTCCACATCCTCTCCATGTTTATGACACATGGCACACTGATAGAAATGTGAAAAATCAATCTTCTGTAAAACATCATCAATGGGTATTATGTTATGAGAAGGCCTCCAGATAAGTGTTAACTAAGAGAGTTTGTTCTACTCCTTATAGAAAATAGAAATCCAATTTAAATCAATATTTGATCCCCTGATGGAATTCAGATAATATAGTTTACTATTGAGAACACCATTTTTGGTCATCTCCTATACCAAAATATTTGGATGAGAAACCAAATAATAGTTCTCAATAAGTCAATGAAGTTCATTCAAAAAAAGGTTGAGGAGCTTCAAAAAAATCATTATTACAAATTTGAGCATCAACATTTGAAATAGGAGGCTATCAATCATCAATGATGGAAGAAAAAATCCATCTATCATTCTAAAACATAAAATTAGAGCTCATATTCACAATCCATATTGATGATTTCATGATACTCTGAAAAGTGGATCTAATTACTGAAAACATAGAAGATTCTAGGAAATCATTACTTACCTACTTCAGTTTATAAAAAACGAGCTTTAAGAAACACCAAAGAGTCTGAATTGCTTTGAATGATGCCCCGGGTGAGTCCAGCTTGAAAATAATAATTGAAAATCACCATATTATTTATACCCATACCACAATTAGATATGGTTTTATAGAAATACTTCCATGTAATAGTTATTATATTTCTTTAATGAATATTTCCACTCCAAATAAAGTTCTTTATTGACATATTTAATTATTTGATAATCCATCTCAGACATTTATAGACCATAAATGAGTAGAAAAATTTGGAAACAATTACAGATTTCACCAAAATAATCCTTCAATCAATGGATAAACTCTTACCCTTCTAAGTTGAGATCTTCCAATTGAACTTATCCATAATTAACAAAAAAATAGGATGCTGTTGGTCTCCCCCAAAATAGTGGAAGTCCAAGATAATTAAAGGTCATGACCCCCTCTATGATTCCCATCTATGAAAGAATTCAATTTTTCTGGCATTAGAAAAACTCATTCAAAAAAATATTAAATATTTATCCCAACAAAAATGTTTCCTAGAAACACTTTCATAATGATGTAAATTTTTTTTCAAAACAAAAATATGATTTTCACTTCCTGAATTAAAACAATGATATCATCAGTATAAAAGAGGTGTGTAGGGATAGTGAGAGGAATAGACACTTGAATTGACTTGATATTTCCTTGTGAAACCATGTGAGTGATGATACTGCTAAGATAATACTCAGCAATAGATAAGAGTAATATTGAGATTGGATCACCATGAAGAACACCTCTAGAGCATGTAAAATAACTTGTTGGGGAGAAATTTATAAGCACTGAGGTATAAAAAGATTCAAATAGGGAGGAAACCAAATTAATGAATGTTCTTTTGAAACCAAAGCATCCAAGGACCTTGTACAATATGTTCTAATCCAGAGTGTCAAAGGCCTTCTTAATGTCAAGATTTAAAGAAATTATTCCTCATATGTGAGGTATCCTGAGACAATTAATACATTTCAAAGAATAAAAAATGAATTCTTGGAAATATCTTCTTTTAATAATTCCCAATTGATTCTAAGAGATGATTTTTTGATGAAATTATTGAAATCCTATTAGCAATAATGATGCTAATAACCTTATAAATTGGGTTGACCAAGGAAATGAACCTGAGAATATGTATTTCATAAGAATGATCAATTTTGGGTATCAAGGTGAGTAATTTAACATTAAGACCTTGAGGGAGCACACTATAACTGAATAAAGAAGAGGCCAAATAGCAGACATTACCTTTAATCACCTCCTAATACTTCTAAAAAAAAGAAATTTTTAAAGAAATATGGACAAGGGGAACTGATAGTATTGAGGCTAAAAATGAAATCCTTGATCTCAATGTTGAGAGGAATTATAGTGAGAAAAGGTTTTCCTCAAAAGTGACCAAATAAGGGATTATTCAATCCATAAAATTCCCCTCCAAACCAAGACAATTGAAAATATTAGAGTAATAATCCACAATGTGATCTGAAATAAAATACTTATTATATATGATTTGATATCCAACATTAAGAAAAGATAAAGGTTAGTTATCCCTCCAAATTTATTGAAGGGATTTGAAAAATTTTATGTTTCTGTCCTCCTCATGAAGAAACTTTATTTTGAAAGTCTCCTTATATACACATTCCTTCATTTATATGATATTATTCAGCTTGGAAACAATACTAGCTTCCTTAGAATAATCCAGATTAAATTCAACTTCAGTTTCCTCATATTAATGTTTACGAATCTAAGATTGAAGGGTGAAAATATATTTGTATAGACCAATATAGATATCCTGGATCCAAGTTTTCTTCATAGAATTTATTAGCTTGAATTTCATAAGGAAGGTAGATTCCCCACAATCATAATTCATGCTAGTCCAAAAATTATTAATTATACTATCAAAATCACTTTGGAGAGACCATGAATTATTGAAATTAATAGGTAGGGGAATTATCTATTCCCTACTCTTGAAAATGATAAAAATTGGAAGATGATCAAATGAGAATTTGGGGTGAGAGATGTTGAAAATTGAATCCCATTTGTCCAGTTCCACATCAATAAAAAAGACATGATCAAGTTTTCTAGAAACCATTTGCTTAAGATATCTGTTGTACTAGGTGTATTTGGAATCAAACAAGATAACTTCAATCAACTCATTATCATCAACACATGATTTGAATTTTCTAAGAGAAAAATGATAATTAAGGACACCCATTTTCTCCCTAGAATATATAATTGTATTGAAGTCACCAAATAGAAACCATGAGGAAGAGAGACCTCCCCTGAGTTTGTCAATTTCATGCCATAAACTAATTATATCATGATATTTGTTTTTGGAATAAATGAAAGAGCCAACCTTATTCCCAAAATCACAAAAAAATTGAAATAAATCATATTATCATTAATGGTGACAACATCAACTTTCCCCAAGGAAACATGAGAAAAAACCAATAAAAGATCCACCTGACTAGAAACACCATTCGGAACAACTAGTTGATAACCATATTTTTAAAGACCTATAAAACCCATAGAGAAAGACGTTTTGGGTTTAGAAATACCATGTGACATGGGTTTTTGAAAATGAATATACCCGTGAAAATCATTAATAGTTGTGAAGTTAGAATGTCCATGACCATTCCAATAAAGGAAATTCATTTGGAACCTGATTTATAAATAAATTTTCCTTTTTATTTTTATTTTTTTCCTTCTTATTTCTTGAATATTTCTTGGAACCATTTATGAGGTTGGAGAGGCTCGTAGATTTCATTCTATTGACAATACCTTCATCAAGATCCACCACATGTGGAGAGTCCAACAATGTTTCCTTTACCCATAAATAAAGGTCACATGAAACTACAGGCCATGAAAGAGCACTTTGTGAGATTGGGGTGTTAGCATCTAATGCTTTCTCTTCTTTCACCACTTCACACCAATTTTTATTTAGAAGGTTATGCTTATCTATTGAGTCAGAGGACATGGAAGTATCCCTTGTAACTGAGGGAGTATGAGTCCCTATTGAACTGTTAGAGGCAGCATGGGAAGTATCGTCAGAAGCAGCTTCCTTTAATTTCTTCTGATCTAAATGATTAACATCTTGAATTTTATTATTTTAAGAAGAAACCTGAAAACAAGAGGTAGGATTATCCTTTTCCAGTGTGGCACAACCATCAATATAAACGTCATAGCTTAAAAAAACCATCATATAATATTTCTATTCAAGTAGCAAGTCACCTTCAGTAACCTGATGCTAATTTAAAGCAGCAACAAGAGTACTCAATTTCACCACCTCTACCTCCACCTTAGTACCATCAACATCAATAGGTTCATTAAAATTAAATAAAATATTATTACTGTTAGAGGAATCATCACCATTTGGGGGTGGTGCAACCCCACCATAGACCCAGTCACCCTAAAAGACTATTCTGGAGGAGAGGGCATTACCTAAGTTGTAACATCAATTATTGAATTGTATTAAACCTCAATGCTTGGATTAATTTTAATCTAATTTGGATTAAACACCTAGAGATCCTTTATCGAGTGACCACCCTTCTTAGGTAAGGGATTCTTCACTTTATTCTTCCTACAAACCACCTTCCCGGAGTTTTCTTTGTCAATAGTGTGGTTCTTAACTTGTCTTTGAATGTTTCTATAATTGGAAACTGAGTGATCAAAAATCTTTTAGTAATAAAAAAATGGTGCTTTCTATTCATACTCAACTCTAATTTCAAACTTTTTGTCATTATCAAATAAGTGAACCCCATCAGGCAATTTGGATTCCATGTCCACTTCTACTAGAATACGAGCATAAAATCCAAGATCACCATATATAGTTTATTGATCCATCTTAAATGGAGTCCCCACTTAAGAAAAATAATCACCAAGAATTTTAGGATAATAATAAAACCATTTATTCCCATTCAACCATATCCACACCCGTGATGATGTTTTTTGTTGAGTGAAGGGGTTAATGTTCCTATCACATTCAGTCAATTTGAATACACCTGGTTTTATAATGGTAGTCCCTTTATTACAGGATACCTGAAGATATTCCCTAATATTAAAAAAATGTGAAAACACCTCTCCCAATCAAGATCATCTTCAAATTCCTAGGGATCCAACACTAACAAAACATCACATTTAGATCATGATTTCTGCAAGATTTATATTCCTTGCTAAGGGAAATGCGAACCCATTTATAAAACTTACAGACCTCAAGTATCTTATTAATTGAATCTATATAAAAAAATAGAAAAACACTATCCACCGAACTTTTTAGAGTGATCGATGTCGTTAAATTCACATCATCATTATGAGAGGAAACTCGCAAAGCATTATAAAAAGTGACTCTATTATCCAGGGGAGCATGATCCAATTTCAGTTATTTAGAGGCATATCCAGCTGAAACCATGAGAGAATCTATAGAGATATCATAGTTCGGATTAAAAGAAGTCATAAAAATCCACTAAGACTCTAGATCTAGTGTTTTTGAGAAGCTATATATTCTAACCAGACCTTCTCACTCATCCCATGTCGCCATCTCATCCACCTTATCGAGATTGTTTATAATTTTTATTCTATTGAAAAAATCTTATGGTCTATATATAAAGAATTCTCATGAGTTTTTTTATCTTATGTTTACTCATGATATCATAAAGAAACTCTACCATTTTCCCACTCTTTGGTACTTAGATAATTAATAAATTATTTTTATGAAAATATAACATTATTTCTATCTTCTGTCAGAAATCTATGTTCTTTCCATACTATGTTTTCTAAAAATGATTTTAAAAAATAGAATTTTAAATTAAATTTCAAGATAATTTTTAAGTAAAACAATTTTAAATATTTTTTATGTATTAAATAATATTTTAATTTATTTTCAAGTTTCCTTTATAATTTTTCCAGGAAAAATAGTTTCAAAATGTTTTCAAGCTTCCTTTATAAGTTTTCAAACAAAAAAGTTTTCAAAAAGTTTTCAAGATTCCTTTATAAGTTTACATAGAAAAATATTATAATTTTTATTCAATATTCCTTTATATGTTTTTAAAGAAAATGGTTTTCAATATATTTGTAAGATTAATTTATAATTTTTCATGGGAAAAGGTTTTCAAATTTTTTTCTACCTTCCTTTATAAATTTTCAATTTTATTTTCAAAGAAAATAGTTTTCAAAATGTTTTATATTTTAAAAAGAATTATTCAATAAAGAAAGTATATTTTACTCAAAAAAATGATTTTCAAAGATATTTTAATGTTATTTCTATAAAATATGTCATAATATGATATAGTTTATGGTTTAATGGGTATATGATCCATGTTCACCATTCTGATTATTTATTTGAATGGTTTATATTTAAGATGGAAATTTGATTATGAAACCCATTTCTATTATATGAGTTATACCACGATAAAATGATTATAAAACCTGATTAATTTCATAGATCATGGTTTGGTGAATTTATTATGAAACCTGTTTCATTTCAATAGTTTATGATATGTTTACATGTTTATGATAACGATTTCATTTCATGGGTTATGTTATGATATTTGTAAAACCCATCTCTTTTTATGGGCCATGATATGGTGAATGTTTTATTATATTATTGAACACATATGTGTTATGTTATTATAAGAGGGTGTTATATATATCTCCCTATAATGAATTGGGTAAAGATTTAAATATCATGAGAGAGACAAGGCTGGAATGGGGAGTGAAGTTGGTTTAGTAAAGAATGTTATCTGCTATGATTGTATTAAGAGTGAACCTTGGATACTAATATAGTGATCTAAGTGAACCATGACTACCAATATGATATTGGGAGTGAACCCATACTACTAATATGGACTTGTCAATAATCCTTGACTGCTAATGAAATCATTATATATTCTTATGTGTCTTCAAAAAATTCTATGTCTTATTCCTATGTTATGATTTCATGGATCACGCTCTTGATTACATTATGATTTGTGCCTTTTGAACCCCTAATATTGATTCCATGATTCATGTTTATTATCTTTGATATGCAGGTTATGATTTTATAATGTTATGATCATCTTATCATCCTGTAATTCTCATGTTATGTTTACATATATCTCTTATTTAACCTTACTGAGCAAATGAATTCACATTTATTATGTTTCCTTTGACCAAGTTATGAAGAAATGTTATAACTTGGAGTACTAATGGGAATGATATTTAAGGGATAAGTTGAAGATATTTCACCAGGATTGAATAGTATGTTCGATGTTTCCAGAGACACTAAAATATTATGGTATTTGAGCATGTAATTTTGTAATGTGTTGATTATTCATTTAAAATGTCATAATATTCATATATGTTAAGTCAGGGTCACTAAAGTTGGTATCAAAGAAAATGTTTATTCATCCTTTGGTAACTAGTATTAGAAAACTTTAGTGATATCCCTAGTCATATTTCTAAGGATATGTCTAATGATGTCTCTAAAGATAAGCCTAAGGTGTCATAGATTTAAAATCTTGTGTCAGGATTTATGAATTCTATTTGTAAATTTTCAGGATTTTGTGGTTTTATAGTATGATAAGTGCTACTAATTCTATGCTTTCTGGTTTTATTCAATGGATAGACCAAGAAGGAACTGATTTAATATTGAATGCAATGGAAAAATTACAGATGAGCAGTCATATGGGATGATCATTGGAGTGAAGGATATTATGATCATGCCTAATCAGTTTTAACATAAAATGATTAATAATGTGTACCTTAATCAACACTAGGACTCACCAAATAATATAAGGGAAGCGTTTTATGAGATTTCTTATAATGGATACCATATATAAAGGATTATTTAGTTTCCTACATGTCGAGAATGTGGGAATAATTTGGCAAGTGAATGTATTCGGGGAATAAGAAGTTGTTTTTATTGTGGAAAAGGACACAAATGAAGTAACTAGAAATGGAAAATGAAATTACTTGTTAATGAAATGAATGAGAATAATGTCCTCTCTAAGGTATCATCGATGATTGAATGCTTTAAATGTGTACTGAATGGCCATTAGGAAAATCAATGTCCTAAGTGGAAGGTGACCAAAGAAAATAATCAAGGTGGTATGAGTAATGGTTATATTGCTGATGATGATTAGAATACAAGATAAATATGAAAGGAATGATGTATTAAGTAAAAGGATGAGGTATAATTGTTAATGGATTAATGATGAAGTGGAATAATTGAAGTTTTTATGTATTGGGATTCAAGAATTGTGAAATATAAAAGGTTTGTTCAGTTTATGTTTTTTCACTAAGGATTTACAAGAATATGTTGAACGGTTCCGATAGACTAGAAAAGTTATTTAATTGAAATGTGCCATTTTTACTAGGGTAATATAACCATTAATATGATGCTGATGCTGAGAAAATGTTGTTTTTATAAAGATATGTAGGATAAGAACAAGTAAATTTGAGGGTATTGATTGCCTCACAACTATTAAAGGATTTATTAATTAAGTAGTTTTTTTAATCATGGATGGAGTTTATAGAATTTTTGGATTTATAGAATATATCCAAAAAACATTAGAATATGTAAATATGCTTGTTTTCAATAAGGATTTTTCTTAATCACCAAATTTCAAGAGAATACATGATTAAGGTATTCACATGTTTAGTAAGTGATCAAAAATAACTACTTTATGATATATGGGGGATCAATGGTAATTTTTTTTGAGAAATTTAGTGACCTTATTTTTAATTTTCAGGACTATAATATTTTTGAAGGGTTATAAGGTTAACTATTTATGAAATGGTTTTTGTTAAACTACAGAAGTGGTTATTGAGATTAAAGTTGTATCTCGCCATATAAAGATTTATTCATATTGGATAACCGATTCTAACATATTTTCATGAAAAATACATTTAGAATAAACTATCCTTCTATTTATGGATCTCATGATTTGTTAATTCTTCAAGAATGGAAAATTTACCTTAATTTCCTGGAATTAGAGATGAAGTGTAAATTTATTATGGAACAAAAAGGGGTGAGTTTGTCCTGAAATCATGTTGGTATATCTTCTAAATAAAAATATTCAAATTTAGGAAGTAGTGTATTGGAATATTTTTTTTCCTATTATCATTATTTTTGATGATATCAATGACCACTTTCATAATTCTTTAGTGTATGGTTTTTCAATTCTTAACATTCATTAGATCACCTACTTTTTTATGAATAGTGGTATTTATCAATCTTTATGATTATTTATGATTTTCCTCCAGGGCTATGTTTTCATTTTCTACCCATGTTATCCTATGTGGAAACCTAGTTATGAGTTACTTTGGGTAACCATAAATTTTGTATGTTTACATTTTTAAATAAAGTTTTAGTATTCATTTTTATGATTTGTTTTGTGAAAGGAACTTTAAAGTATACAAAAATTGATAAACTATACTGATTTCATGGGGGATATTCATTATAAGGGGGGAGGAGGGTATAATGTAACACCCTGAGATTTTTTGATTTTTTTTTCAAATTAATTTAATCTTTTTGATATTTTTCAACTCTGAATATAGATGTTGTTATATGAAAATCGTAATTTTGGCTTGCGTTATATGCTACACCATGTTAATAATTCACTAAATGAAACACATATATTTGTCTGCGGTATATGGAACACTATTTTTTTCTTGTATATCAAAAAATATCAAGTCCCTTCAATAGCTTCTGTTACGTACAAGAAAAAGTGTTACCAAACTATAATATACTATTAATAATAATATTAAAATAATTATCGTCTTGATGTAAGAATGGAAAATAAGAAGGATATTGACTAAATTAGGAAACTATGGTTTACAAATGTATATAAAATGAATCCTTTAGATCTAAAATATTTTCAAATGAAATTAAGAACTATTTGAGAATAGAGAAATTCTATTTCTAAGAAAATGATTCCTCTATGTACAAACACAATTCTATCTTAATAAATTAATCAAACAAATTTTGGTTAATTTTTTTAATAAAATTTATATATTATATAATCAATCATTTTTTTACACTCATACAATAGATTTGATAGACATATGATAAGAATATATCCAATTTTATGAATAAAAAGAGGTATTTTTCATGTAATTTTACCACCTTTTAAAGGGGAACCTATTTTATATATAATATTTTTACAATTTTATAATTTTTATTCAAAAAAATAAAAATTATTTTTGAAATTAGAATATCATAATTTACATTGGGTGATTTATTGGTATTTTTATAAGACGTTTCTTTTTTGGATGAATACTGAAAAATACTGAATTTTAATTAAAAACTATATTTTTGTATTATTTAATTATATTGATAAATTTATTTTAATTTGGTTTTAAAGTGTAATTAGATAAATTTTTAATAAATTAATCTCTTTCAGGTTATTGGAACCAATTTCACTTTTAAATTGGATATAAAAATATATCAAATTTTAAATATTTTCTCTTACAAACTCGCTATCAGGAAACGTCCAGAGGATTAATTTTAAATAATTTTTTGCTACTTCTATGATTTGAATTTGGAAAAACGGATTCCATATTTCGAATAATAATAATATTTAATTTCCATAAGAACCTGATTATTATTTTTAGGTATGGATCAGTTCTTTTTGGTTTATACATAAGGAAAAGGAATAAAGGAGGTCAAATGCTATTTCCAAACATTACATAGTTATACTTATTGGTTACACACTATGTATTTTCCTATACACTCTATGTAATCTTGTTGGTAGTATTTTTAATAACGTGTAATGGATGCCAGTGAAATAAAAGAAAATTTTCTATATACATGGCGTGTATTTCCTTTTACACACCACATATTTCTGTTTTTTCATTAAAACAAAATATAGCCTCATTTTCTTGTTCTAGATAATGGCTCTCCAGGGTTTGATGAACTTGTAGTGTTGAGATCATTTTTGGCTCCCAAATCTCTGTCCAAACTCCAATTTGATCACCGTCAGAGGCATTTGAACCCAATCGGTACGATCTTGATTCTTAATAAGTAATTATATGTGATTTTTACTCTCAATGAAGTTATCTAATATTGATTATTTTAACTCATTTTTAGATCTACTTCATTCTATAATGAATTAGAAGTTGATGCTAGATGAGGAGAGCCACACGAGGACAAGGTAAGTGGTCTTGTGCCATTCCCTCCACATCTAGTTGTTTATATGTGTTGTAGTGCCATTATCCCATATTTAGAGTGTATCCTAGAATGTAAATTGACCCTTGTTGTTTCCTAAATATGATTAGGTGATGGAATAAATTAATTATAGAATGTTTGAGCTTCTTTGGTTTGATTAAGGGCCACCACTGGGTGTGTTTCCCTTAGATGGCCATTTTTTATCTGTTTGGACTAGGATGCCTATGGGAATTCCCTTGATTATTGGGTTGTTTAAAATGAAATTGGTTAAATTTAGGTTTCCCACATGAGATGATTTTTTTTAAACATTATGATAGTTTAATCCACATGTTTTCTAGTTATATATAAACTACCCATGTGAGTATATTTTTTTAAGCCTTGTGATTTTTTTTAGATTACATGTTGGGATTGGGATACATATTCCCATGAAAGATTATTATTGTTATTCCTGAAAATGGTTATATTAATTGATATTCTTGTGACATGATTGTTTCCCACAAATTTTTTTAATTTGTTAACCATGTAATAGTGTAATTTACAAGAATTTTTTATTATGTTGAAATGCTTATATAACAGGTTTTGAAACTAAAACATGTTGAAATACTGATATATCTGGATTATACATATTTAAAATTTTATGAAATTCTTATATACTTGGTTTTGACCCACAAACCCCACTGAAATGCTGATACACCAATCTCATCCATGTTTGAATCATGGTTAAATGCTCATATATCATGTTTTACCCTGACACATGTTGAACCACTGATATACTGAGATCATCCCTCTTTTAAATATACTGAAATGATTATATATCAGTCTTGGCCCTAAAAAATATTGAAATGGAAGGAATTATGATGCATCTACCAAGACAAAGCATATTCTTGGATTCAGTCATCACTTATTTCTATTTAGATATCCTACATAGGTATATGTTGTGCTAACATTATACAAGGGATTGAAGAGATGAGGTTAGATCCCAAGAAATATATAATTCAATGTAAATGAATTATTTAATGAACATGCGATTAATGTAAAAGAATGATAGTGCTTTTCGGATTGGTTACTTTGAGTACTTCATAGTTACTACTTTCACTATTTTTACACAACTTGTAACATATATTCATTGACATATTGGCACATATATTTTGTGTTTTCCTATTGGGATTAGTCTTATAACCTATTTGGGACATGTTTTTAGGCCCAAAAAGATTATATTGTTGTAGGTATCAATAAGGGAAAGTTCCCTTCTACAAGTACTTGATACGCTTTTAGGGGGAGGAGAGAATGAGACCAAGCCAGGGTTTATGATGCTTCAGTGTCTCATTTGTTCCTTTTTTAACTCGGTATTCCACTTGTATTTCATATAAATGTAGTGTATCTCATTTTGGATGATTTCCTAGAATAGGAACATAATGAATAATCCTTTATATACTATGACATCTAGTTGTTTTTATTATCAGTCCTCCGGTGTTTATTTCTGTTATGGTATTACTACTTCCACTATTGAATTGTTATTATTTTTGCTGTGTTACACTCTTACAATGAGTGTATAGTTTCCCCACTATCACTCTTAGGCCCTCGCTGCTAGTCTAAAACCTTTGGAATTTGGGTAAATGTGAATGAGGCCATATGGTCACCTAGGAACGAGGAACTTTTGAGTAGAATCCAGATCTGGGACATTAAAAAGTGGTATCAGAGGAGTTTTTTATTTTCTAGATTGAATTATGGGTTTGAAACATTAGGCAGGGATATGAAGGAACTTGAGTTTGGTAATAAACTATGTCTGGGAGTAGCTACCCCACATACATGGAAAATCCAAATTTCCTCAAATTGACTTGTGTTTTTTGGATTCTGAGTTGTTAAAGTTGAATTGATTTCACCATTGGGTGATGCACTTGTTTTGTGCTATTATTATAGACATTATATTGGTTCTATTTTTTAGAAACCTGATGATATAAGGGTATTCCATCCCATGAATCATATAGGAACTTGTTAGAAATCACATGACATGCATTATTGACATGCCATTTTGAAAGCATTACTGATTTCATGCTATTGTGATAGATATTGTGCTAGAGATGCATGATGTTGAGATAGTTACCATGATAGATATACCTAATGTTGTGATAGGTGTATTGATACATGTTATGGTTCGAATTGGATGGATGCCAAGCGTTGAACCCTGAGGTGTATGGGCCCTCTTGGATCAGAATTTTGTGGATCATGTTTAAACTTTTTTGTATAGAATTCTATTGTGATATGTTATTCTTGGGTGCCCAATGTTGATTCATGGGGATTATGGGACCTCATGAATCATAATTTGGCATATAAATGGTTGATTTTTCTATAGAACATGGGTTTTTTTGGGAAATATAGAGTTTTTTCCCTAAAAACCCTAGTTTACATGGCATGTAGTTTAGTCTAACACACCATGTGTTCTTCTTGTTCAGCAAAGGGTGTTTTATTTTTATAGTTACAATCCATGTACTCGTAGTACACACCATGTGGAAAGTGAACATGTTTCTGACCATGTGAGAAGGAACACAGGATGGTGGGTTTCACAAGTACATGACCGTGTACTTTCGGTATATGTCATGTGGGATTACTCAGATAGACCCCATGTGAATCTGGCCATATACAAGTACATGGAAAAGAGGGGGGGGGGGACTTGTGTACATGCTATTTACCCTACTAACACACCATGTACCTGGGGTGTTTGCACACCCAGGCCAGTGAACGTACACAACCTTATAAGAGTTTAAGTGTACATGTCGTGTATGGTCTCTACACACCGTGTACTCATCTTTTGATAACTTCTAAGGGTTTTCTGCTCTTATTTAGTTCTTTCACTCTTTCACTATGAACCAAGATCACAAATTGAACTAAGGTGTCTGATTGACCTTGTAGAGCCATACCTCCATGATAACCTCTAGTTGTATGCTAGGAGAGTGGTGATGATCATACCCCAGAGGTGGTATGACATGGGATACTAGTGGATCCTCCAGTCATTCCAGTTACGACTCGAACTATTATAACGGACACATGTTTTGATGCATAGTTTCATGAAGGATTTAAGAGGTTCATGAAAAACTTGTCGGGAGAACCATAGCCTATTGCGCCTATGGAAAAGCTGACATGAGTTTTCCAGTAGTAGCATCCGCCCATATTTTTGGGGGATGGCAGACCACAAGCAGTAGAGTCATGGTTGGAGTCTATGGTTATAATCTTCGATCATCTAGAGACGCCTCCCAAGAGGTTGGTGAAGCTCAGGACGTATATTCTATGTTATTCTGCGAAGAGATGGTGTTATGTTATCGCTCAGAAATGGAATCATTGGGATATGACATGGGAAAAATTTCAGATGGTCTTCTATGATGATTATTTTCCTGAGATGTTGAGGTCTGACTGAGTTCGAATGTTTGTGCACCTGGAATAGGGCATACTGTCAGTTATGGGCTATTTTGCTTGGTTTATTGAGATTCAGCAATTTACATCTATTCTAATGGGTGACGAGATATCAAAATCCTGACAATTGGTGGATGTTCTCATGTTCGACATCTGATCATAGGTGAATGTCTTCAGGTTTACTTCTGTATATGATATTTTGAATTAGGCACTGATTACCAAGCACAACCTATAGCAGTATGGGGGTGTGAGCCAGGGTGATTTGGTACCAAGATCTTAGTGAATGGAAAGAAGAAGCATCAATTAGAGTTTTTTCACAGGGGCAGTAGCAGTAAGAACATATCTTCTGGTAACTTGGTGAGGTGCTACTAGTAAATAAAGGTTGGGAATACTAATCCTTAGTGCTCTATGGACCTAGTAGAGTGTTGAGATTGCAGAAAGATGATCCATTTATAATGTTTCTGTAGGACTTTTCTACTAGAATCGTGTGAGAGAGGGTCTACACCAACTCCATGTTTAGAAGAATGGTCAGTAGCTTCTCACCAGTCAAATAACTGAAATATGTCAGGCCATTCAGGCTATGGTGGTGGTTGTGGGCATGGTTGCCAGACCCCTAGATCTCAGCAACAATAGGGTGGATCAGCTCATCATAGCCAAGAAGTGTCTTAGGGCTACAGTACATGTCAAACTTATGCAGTACAACATACCCAATAAGAGAAAGATCCCAGAACTTCTAGTATTAGAGGTTCTATTCTAGTCGCATCTGTTCTAGATTCTTCATTTTTTTGATATAGGGGATTCACATATTTTCACATCAATTCCCATTTTAGAGACCCTTTATCTCTTTTTTTTTACGTCTAATGATGTTATGATTCAAGACACTTCATTAGGGATTAAAAGGACAAGTGTACGTCAGTGCAAGGAGTTCCCACTTAAGGATGGTGGGTGTCACTTATTATGGGACCTCTACATCTTAGAGATTAAAGGCTTTGATGTCTTTATATGAATGGATTTACTGGTCTACTTTCAATCCTTTTTCGATTTATATCACAAAAAGATGAGTTTTACGTCACCAGAGGGATGGTCGTTTCTATACAAGGGTGAATGGGATTTCCAAGTGAGTCGAGCTAGACTCGAGGAATGTGGGTTGGGTAGGATGACAACCCAGATTGTGATTTTATATCTGGATGACCAAGGGACACGTCAGACAGATTTCCATCCTGTAGTTGACTATTTTAGGGACATCTTCCCAGATGACTTTTCAGGCATACCTCTCGTGATAGAGGTAGTGTTTTCTATCGAGCTAGTACCAGGAGCTACATCAGTATCCATTCCTTCTTATAGGATGACTACAATAGAGTTGCAAGAGATTAAGAGAAATTTATTGGATTTGGAGGCTAAGGGTTTCATCTGACCCATTACTTCTCCATGGGGTTCATTGGTCTTTTTTTTCCAGAAAGGCTGACAGTACCCTTGGGCTATGTGTGGATTATTAGAAATTGAACCAGTTGACAGTTAAGAATTGGTATCCTCTACCATGAATTGATGATCTCATCAATCAGCTCCGAGGATCTTGGGTTTTTTCTAAGATTGATTTGATATCCTGTTATCATCAGTTGCATGTTAAACCATCAGACATACCTCACATAGAATTTTAGATCTGTTATGGTCTGTTTGAGTATATTGTTACGCAGTTCGGTATCCCAAACAAACCAGTGGGTTTCATGGGTCTGATGAACTGAGTATTCTATCCTTATCTTGATTAATTTGTAGTGGTTTTTGTGGATTATATCTTGGTTTATTCTCACAATAGACATGAGCATGACACGCATCATGAGAACATTTTGAATATACTGAGAGAGCATCAGTTATATTCTAATATCACATAGTGACACTTATGGATGGATCTGATTAACTTCCTTGGTCACATCATCTTGGAGAAAAGAGTATTAGTGCACCCAGCTAAGGTGAGAGTAGTTGTTTTCTGAGGACAACCCAAGAACGTTTTTGAAATATGAAGTTTCTTGGGTCTAGATGGCTACTAAAAGTGATTTATATATTAATTATCACTTTTAAAAGTTCCACCGAAAGAACTGAAAAAAATGATGTGAAGTGTGTGTGGATAGATTCCGATGAGATGGACTTTCAGGAGTTGAAAGGAAGATTGACTTCAACACTGATAATGATTTTTCAAAGCCGAGAGGGAGTTAAACTGTGTACAACGATGCATCAATTATCGAGCTAGGATAAGTTCTTATGTAGGGGATCAAGTTGTTGCATACAGATCTTAGTAGTGAAGGAATCATGAGATGAATTACCCAACACATGATCCCGAGTTAGCTGCAGTTGTTCATACCTTATAAATTTGGAGAAATTACTTATTGGGATAGAATTTTTTGGTGTATACGGACCAAAAAAGTCTTAAGTACATATTTACGCAATGTGATCTAAATCTGAGGCAGTGAAGGTGGGTGGAATACCTTTAGTCCTTCGACGTCAAGCTTGCCTACAAGCCTGGTAAGGGAAATGTGGTGGCCAATGATTTGAGTAGGAGGACTTAGGTATAGGCAGTGCTATAGGATAGTAGTTAGTGTAAGCTTATGGAATTATTTTCTGAGATGTACTTGGAGGTGTACATTAGTCAGGGTAAAACTTTTCATTCATCCTAAGTTTTTACCTCTACCCTACTTGATAGATTGAGTATTAGGAAAATATCATATTCCGAAGGCCTATTTCTATGAGAGTGTGGTAGGTCAGGACCCTCCTCTTGGTTGGACCATATGAAAGGATGATGTTTTGTAGTTACAAGGTCACCTATGGGTGTCAGTATACATGCGTGAGGAGCTTATGTGGGATTTGGATGCCTTTATATAGGTAGTGCATCCTGGTGTTAACAAGATGTATTAGTATTTACATTTTTAGTATTTGTGGCCCAATATGAAAAGGGATGTAGCTGGTTTTGTCCTGAGATATTCCACCTATCAATAGGTGAAGGTGGAACACCAGTGAACGGTAAGACTTTATAGAAGCTACCCATTCTTGAGTGGAATGGAATGATGTCATGATGGATTTCATGATGGGGTTACCAAGTTCATCTCAAGGTAATGATTCCATAGGGGTTGTTGTTGAGAGGCTCATGAAGGATACACTTTTCCTACCAATCAAGGAAACCTTCAATGTTGATGAGATTAAGAGATTGTATATCCTCAAGATTGTACGACTACATGAGGTTCCTCATTCTATAATTTCAGATAAGGAAACCTGTTTTAATTGTCATTTTTGGAAAGGGCTACAGAGTGTTCTAGGTGCACAGTTGCTTTTGATTACATCGTACCACCATTAGATAGATAGACAATCATAGCACACAATTCAAGTGATAGAGTACATGCTTCGGGCATGCGTCCTGTGTTTCAATGGATCTTGAGAGAGATGCATACCCTTTGTTGAGTTCTCCTATAACAATAGATTCCAAGTTCCTATTTGAATGGTGCTAGTTGAGTATTTTTATGGTAGACCATATTGATCACCCCTGTGTTACATGGAGGTAGGAGAGGAAGCTATACTGGGACCTCGACTTGTCTAGGAGACCACTGAGCAGGTGTAGTTGATTCATAATTGGATGGCTACGACACAATCTCATTAGAAAAATTAAGCTGATCATCACAGATGACCTCTGAAGTTTGAGGTAGGGGATCCAGTTTTCCAATGTGTTTCACTAAGGTTGGGATACAAGATGATCAATAGAAAGAGTAAGCTTTCACCAAGATACATTGGGCCATTTGATATTTTGGAAGGGGTCGGGCTGGTTGCATATCAATTGTAGTTACCTCAGAGGTATCAGGATATTGATGATGTCTTCCATGTTTCTCAATTTCCATGTTACTTTTCATAACCGTCTCATGCTTTTCAACCCAAGGAGGTTTATTTACAGGTAGATACATCTTCTGAGGATCATCCTATTCGAATTGTGGATCATATCATAAAGGTTCTCTATGTCTGGTCCGTTCCATTAGTATGGGTGTTATGGCAGCATGACTGGGTGTAGGATGAGACCTAGGAGCGACAGGTCAATGTACGGTCGTAGTGGCTGGATTTAATCTCAAATATTTCTTCACCACCCTTGAAAGGGAAATTCAGGGATGAATTTCATTAAGGGGGGAAGTTGGTAAGAACCCGGTTCATCTTTCTAGGTACGAATGTTTAATTTTGGGTTTATACTTAAGGAAAAATAATAAAGGAGGTCAAGTTCTATTTCCAAAAATTACACGGTTAGACTTAGTGGTTACATGCCATGTATTTTCATATACACATAGTGTAGGAAAGTCTTTATGATTTTAATGACGTGTACAGGAAGTCGGAGAAAGAAAGGAAATATTTCCATATATACGGCGTGTATTTCCTGTTAAAAACCATGTATTTATGTTATTTCATTAAAATGTGAAGTAGCCTTGTTTTCTTATTCTAGATAGTGTCTGTCCTGGGTTTGATGAACATACAATGTGAAGATCATTTTTGGATCTTGAATCTCTATCCGAACTCTTATTCGATCACTAATGGAGGCTTTTGAACCCAATCAACAAGATCTTGATTCCTCTTGAGCCATTATTTGTGATTTTTTTCTCTCAATGAAGTTATCATTACCTGATCGTTTTACTTAATTTTGTATATCTACATAATTCTAGCATGAATTAGAAGTTGTAGCTGGATTAGGGGAGTCACACGAGGACAAGGTATGCGGTATTATTCCTTTCGCCCCATTTCGAGTTGTTTATATGTTCTGTAGTGTCGTTATCCCATGTTTAGGGTGTATCCTTGAATATAAATTGACCATTTTTGTTAACTAATGATGATTAGATGATGGATTAAACTAATTGAAGCATGTTTTATCTTATTTGGTTAGATTAAGGGACACCCTGAGACTAGATTTACCTTGGATGACCATTGTTTATCCATTTTTCCTAGAATGCCTATGTGTATGCCTTTGTTTCCATTTTTAGTTTTATTTAAAATGAAATTGGTTAATTGAATGTTTCCGACATGAGATGACAATTTCTTAAGCATTGCGATAGTTTAATTCAACTGTTTTCTTGTTACATATAAACTACCCATCTGAGTATATTTTTTTAATCCTTGTTTTTTAAATTACATGTTAGGATTGTGATATGAATTGTCGATGTAAGATTATTAGTTTTAAGCCTGGTAATGGTTAGATTATTTAATAGGCTTGTGACATGATTTTTTCCTACATGAGTTGTTAATTTTTTAACCATGTAATAATGTAATTTAAATAAATTTTTTATTATGATGAAATGCTTATATACTATGTTTTGTCCTTGACACATGCTGAAATACTGATATACCAGTCTTGTACCTGTTTAAAATATAATGAAATGATTATATACCAGGGTTTGACCACGAAACATGTTAAAATGATGATATACCAGGAAAATCCCTATTTGAAGCATGCTGAAATGCTCATATACCTGGTTTTATCCCTCACACATGCTGAAATGCTAATATACAGGGCTTGGCCCTATTTGAAATATTCTTAAATGCTTATACATCGAGCTTGGCCTTGAGACACTTTGAAATGGAATGACTTATGGCATGTCTTCAAAGACAAAGCACAAGATTGGATTCAGTATTCACTTATTTATATTTAGATATCCTACTGATGTATATTTGGTTCTTAGTTTATACAAGGGACTAATGGGCTTATGTCAGATCCCAAGACTTATATAATTTTATGTAATTGAATTTATTAAATTACATGAGATAAATCTAAAATAATGACAGTGCTTATAGGATTGGTTACTTAGAGTACTTCCTAGTTTATTACTTTCACTATTGTACACTGCTTGTTAGATCTATTCACTGATTGATTGGCACAAATCCTTGGTGGTTTCCTACTAGGATTAGTCTCACACCCAATTTGGGCCATGTTTTTGGTCCCAAACTGATTATATTGTTACATGTGTTGATAAGGGAAATGTCCCTTATATAGGTACGTGATATGTTGTTATAGGGTAAGAGATAATGAGACCAAGATGAGGAATTTTATGATTCTGAGTCTCATTTGTTCCTTTTTTACCTCATTATTGTACATGTATTGCATATTACTACAGTTTATCCTATTTTGGCTGTTTTCCTAGAACATGTGTCATGAAGAATCATCCTTTGTATGCTATGAAATATGGTTATTTTTATTATCAGTCCCGTACTATTTATTTCTGTTATAGTATTACTAATTTTGCTATTGAATTGTTATTGTTTCAGTTGTTTTACACTCTACCAATGAGGGCATAGTTTCCCCACTATCACACCTAGGCCCTCACTAGTAATCAGCAACCTCTGGAGTTTGGGGAAATGCACTTGAGGCCATGTGGCCAACCGGGTACAACCCACTTATGAGTATCATCCAGATCCAATACATTACAATTTATAATAATGTCAACATAGATTGTTTTTACCAAAAATATTAGTGAATTTAATTAAAATTAATTATAGTGATTAAGGTAAAATAAGATTACTTAGTAGTTAAACTTTAATTTAAGGGAAAAAATAACTTAGAAAATGTCAAAAATCCATAGGATAGAAATATTTCTACCAATTCCCCTATTTTCATGAAAATAGAAAATAATTGGTGTCACATTATGCAAGGGAGACCTATCAACAGTGTTTAAATTTTTATATTTATAATAATTTCACTTCTACTCCACTATAAAAAGTAACTCACCCCAATCACTTATTCACACCTCTCAAGACCTTTGGATTGTCCAAAATCAGACCAAATTTACTCCCACCTTCGGATCCTTCATCCTTGAAGCCTCCCTTTAGGAATAAATCCAACCAAGGAACCCCTTTGGTGAAAACCAATAAGATTCACCCAAAAAAGAGGTAACATCCTTCCACATGCTCTTTTATATTATTTTCATTATACACCCATCGACTATTATAATTAAATGCTTATATAAAAACCCCATTATCATAAAGTTTATTAGAGTTTGTTATTCTAATGGTTCTACCTAGACCAACACACAATTCCATAAAATGGGTAATTAACTTATCATTCGTGTGTAAAATAGACTACTGCGTCACGAAATTGTGTCGTTTTTTCCTTTACCACCTCTCATGGTAGGGAATTATTGTGGACAGACTATTTTTAGATTTTATATATGATATTTATGATTTATTTAATATTTTTTAATTATTATATAAAAAATAAATTCATTTTTTCTATTTTTTTATAAATAAGATAACTTCGTTTATGGACGTGTGGACTACCGCCTCCTCAAAGCGATGTGATTCGATCACACTTTACAAGGAATGTATTAAAGATTTGTTTGGTGAAATTTTATGATATATATAAAAAAATAATTCTAATAGAATTTTAGTGTGTAGACACACACACACACAAACAGATATATATATTTCATTTAATTACATTCTCTTAGAATGATAATAAAATGGAAACATTATTCATGCGTACGAATGGTCTACCATCTCTATGAATGGTGTATTTAATTTTTTATTTATAAATTTTATGGATTATTATAAATATTTTTATATTGAATAAATATTACATTTATATCATGTTTTACATTATGGAAATAATTAAATCATGATATAATTAATATGATCAAGAATAATAAGTCAAAAAAATATGAAAAACAAAGTGGATATTACCCAAAACGTAACATTAACATGGGGTTATTAACAAACGGATAATATACAGTTATTTAAAATAATATATGTTATTATATATAATAATAATATTATTTTTTATATTTATAGTAAAACAATTTTTATTATAAATGAGGTTTGAATTTTTGTGAAGAATGTTAAGACTTAAGGTAAGAGTTTTCTCATCTCACTTTTATTTCTGTGAGACTTATGCCTTATTCACCCCTCATTTATTTTGTGTGGTGTATATAATATCTATGAATATGTTATATAAATATTATAATTTAATTAATGGGTATTTAAATAACCATTTTATGATCTCTCTTTAATGGGTTTTGTGGTTCAAAAGTTACCAAATCTGTAAAGTAATTTTGTCTCAATTATCCTTCTTTGAGATAAATGCCATGTTATGCACCAATAATCTTCTATGAGGTGAACATACTCCACATTGAAGTGTTATATCATGAATATAATTATTTTAATTATATTTTAATATTCATTTAATGTTATTATTTAACGGGGATTATGATTTAGATATATCAATGTGGTAATAGATTATAGCTATAATCTCATCTTTTATCCTAATTGTTTATGATTGTTCTTCCATTGATGAAATATTATTATCAATACATCAAAAAATATCATTAATTTTACTGTCCCCTATTTACTAAAGATACATTAAAGCAATTTTAACATTTAAACACTTTTTTACTTAATATAATTAATATTGTTTTATAAAAATATGACAATATTCCTCTTTTCAGTTTGAAATCTGTGTTCTTTCAAAACCATGTTTTATGAAAATGTTTTTTAAATTATCTCTCAAGATCAATCTCAAGGAATAGGATTTTAAAAATGTTTTATGTATCAAAATAGTTTTTAAAATTATTTTCAATTTACCTTTATATGTTTTCAAGGAAAAGCATTTTCAAAATGTTTTCAATATTCAGTTATATGATTTCAATGAACAAGGTTTTAAAAATGTTTTTGTGATTAATTTATATGTTTTCCGAGAAAAATGTGTTGAAAATGATTTATTGAATCATTTATAAGTTTTCAAAGAAAATGGTTTTCAAATTTTTTTCAATATTCTATTATATTTTTTCATGAAAAAGTGTTTTTAAAATGTTTTCTATCTTACTTTATAAGTTTTCAAAGTTATTTGCAAAGAAAATGGTTTTCAAAAGTTTTTATGTTTTAAAAATAAAATTTAAAATAAGAAAGGATGGTTTCCCCAAAAATTATTTTTTAAATATATTTAAAATTTATTTTCCATATAATATGCAATCCTTTGATATAGTTTATGATTTAATAAGGATATGATCCAATTTCACCATTTTTATTCTTTCTTTTAATGGTTTAAGTTTAAGATGAAAAATTGATTATGAAACCCATTTCTCTTCCATGGGTTGTACATGGATAAACAGATTATGAAACCTTATTCCTTTCATGGGTTATGATTTGATGAAATTATTATCAAACCTATCTATTTTCCCCAGGTTAGGTTATGATGACATGTTTATGATACACATTTCATTTCATGGGTTATGTTTTGATGATTATGAAACCCATATATTTTAATGGTTCTTGATATAATGGATGTTTTATTATCTTAAAGCACACATATTTATGATTTAATTATGAGATGGGTGGGACCTATATATCTATACAAAGAATTGGGGGATTAATTATATATCATGATATAGACATGGACAGAATGGGTAGTGAACTCAGTTAAGTAAAGGAATTTGTCTGCTAAGATGGTCTTGGGAGTGTACCTAGACTACTAAGATAGTCATGGTACTGAACCATGACTACGAATATGGTATGGGGAGTGAACCTATAATGATATTCTAGCCCTGAAAATATTAATTAACTATTATTAAAATCATTTCATATGCTTATTTTTCTGCCAAAAATTCTATGTCTTATTCCTATGTTATGATTTCATAGATGATTCTCCCTATTACCATATGATTCATGTCTTATGAACTGCCTATATGTATTCCATGATTCATGTTTATGATAGATTATATATAGGGTATGATCTTATAATTTTATTATCATCTTCTCAAACCCTTATACTCATGTTATGCTTGCATATCACCCTTGTTGAACCTTACTGACCATCTAAACTCATCACTTTCTTATGTTTCATTTCCCCAAGTTATTAATAAAAGGTTTTAAGTATGTTTAATAATTGATAATATCATTAAAGGATATGTTTAAGATCTTTCACTAGGATTTAAGATTATGTTTCCTTGTTTGCAAAGACGCTAAACTATTACGGTCCTCAAGCATGCACTTTTGTAATGTGATGAATATTTATCTAAAATGACGTAATATCCATGTATTTTAAGAAATGGTCACTATATTTCTTGGATAGATTTTCTCTATTGATGGAATCTCATTTGGTCATGTGAAGATAAAGGTAATGAGAGAATTTTCTATGCCAATGAACATAACTGAGGTATGTAGTTTCATTGGTTTAGAATGTTCTATTAGTATTTTGTTCAGAATTTTTCCAGATTTGATAAACTTTTACCCAAGATCACTTGTAAAGGGGTTATGTTTCTATGAAGACAATTATGTGAAGAATATTTTGAATAATTGAAGATATTCTTGGTCAATGATCATATTTTTACTCTACCATCATGAAATGATGGGTTTGTGATATACAATGATGAATTAAAAATAGGGTTGTATTGTGTCCTTATGAAAAATGATTAAATTATTTCATATGAATCAAGGAAGCTGAAGAATCAAGAATAAAGTTATCCAAATCATGATCTTGAGTTAGCAGTGGAAATCATTGTGATAAAGATATGTAGAGGCTATCTCTATGATGAATGATGTGATATATATACAGATCACAAGAGTTTGAAATAAATATTTACATTGAAAGAGATCATATAAGGAAACAGTGATGTCTTGAGCTACTCATGTATTATGATTTTTCAATACACTATCACCCAAGAAAAGAAAATAAGTTTTTCAGTTACATTATATAAGAATGATCATGGAGTTTTGACCCAAATGATGATTGAGAGAGATCCTATGTTCATGGATTTAGTAAAGATGGACATGGAAATTATTAAGAAAGGGGGGACACCAATCCTTTTAAAAATCATTTGAAACCATTTTCATTGGATAAGATAAAAATATATCCATATGATGATGAGGATTTTCATAACAAAATTAATTCGGTGAATGATAGAAAATTGGAAGGATTTTTTGTGTGAACATGGTGCTCTGAAATTTCAAAAGAGGTTTTGTGTTATGTTAATAACTGATCTAAAAAGGGAACAATTAGGTTATTCTCATAGATAAAATTTTTCTATACACCGTGGTAGTACCAACATGTATAAATATATGAAGTAATATTTTTGATGGGATAATATGAAGTAAGAAATTGCTGAATATGTGTCAAGATGGCTAGTTTGTCAATAAGTGAAGGCTGAGAGACAATATCCTAGAGGAGTTATGAAACATATAACTATTATTATATAATAGTGGGATGGAATTTCGATGTACTTTTCAATATAAATATAAAGGAAACATGTAAGGAATGATATATTATGGGTTATTGTTGACTGTCTTACAAAATCAGAACATTGTCTTGCTATAAGAGAAGCTTTACCTCTTATGTGCATAAAAATACTCTATATTAATAAAGTTGTAAGACTTCATCATTTACCTATATATATTATGTTTAGATGAGATCCATATTTTACATGATATTTTTAAGAGTCTTTAGAATGATCTAGATACTAATATTCATTTGAGTACTGCCTACCATCCTCACACTAGAGGACAATCATAAAGAACTAATCAAACATTGAAAGACAAGTTGATATCATTTCAATTGAGTTTCAAGGAATGTGAGATCATTATTTATGTTTGGTATAGTTTTACTATAATAACAGTTTCTATTCAATTATTAAAATTGCACCATATGAATCATTATGAGATAAGAGATTTCATACTCCAACTTTTTGGGATGAAGTTTGTGAAATAAAACTTATAAGACCATAATTTTTTTGAAGAAAAACAAAACAAATGAAAAGAAAATTCTAGATAATACTAAATAAGTTCAAATTAGGAAAAATATTTATATAGATAATTAGAGAATGGATTTTTTATTTCACATGAGAGATCATGTGTTTCTAAAAGTATCTCCCTAAAAGGGTGTCATAAGTTTTAGTAAGAAATGGAAACTGAGCCCCATGTACATATGATCACTCAAGAATCAAGAAATAATTGGATTTGTAGCTTACTGATTATAAATCATACCATGAATCTTCAATGTTCATTATGTGTTCCACATATCATTTTTAAGGAACTACATTCTAGACAAAAAACATGTACTCACCTATGAAATTGGAGCTTTATTTGTCTTACTGTAAAGATCCTATCTAGATTATTGACACTTGAGAGAAAGTCTTGAGAAATTAAACAACTTTATTGGTAAAGTTTATTTGGTGAAAACCTAAAATGGAAGAATTAATTTGGGAACCTGAGGAAGTTATGAATAAAAACAACTCTCATCTTTTTAGAAGGTAATATTCATTAGAAATTTCAAGGAATACATTTTTGAAGGAGGAAATAATATAAAACCCCGTGATTTTATCGTATGTATCTTATTAAATATATTAAATTTACTATATATATTACCTTTCATGCAACAATGATCTTAAGTGAAAAATGATATATTATTATGTATTTTAATTTTAGTATGACCTTTGGAATAGTAGTGTGATTGTTAGGAATAGTAATCTGGCCATTAAAATAACAACCTCGCCTATTAAATTATAAATAAAATATAGGGATATCATAAACGAAAATATGATATATTTATATAATGGAATATAAAAATAGATGTTTTAAAAAGTATAAATTAAGTGGTGTGATTAAAAAGTGATTCTTATAGTTATCTTCTCTATCTTGTCAATGATTAACTAATCATTAATGGAGAAGGCTGAATCCCCCACTTATTGGTGGTGGGAGGGGGGAGGATGGGGTAGAACCACCTTATCTAGTCACGCAGAAGCATTACTTTATGGATTTATCTTACCCTAATTTTCTACCTTTGTTCCTGGATATCTCGCTAATTCCGAAGGTTCTAGATCTTCTCTACGACGTTCTTTAGCTTTCGTTATCGATATTGGAGTTCATAGAATCATAAAGTCTCTTGTATATGACCCCAGTGGATCATTTTAGACATCAAAGAAATTTAGTGGATTCTTTTTATAGGTTAATTTTTGGAACATTGGGGTTACAAGAATGCACAATTGTTGGTCTCCTCAACAAATTCCATATGATGATTCGGTTCACCCTGGTGGAAGATCTGATTTGTGTGTGGTCCATGGCTCCTTGAAAAAATAATGGCTGAAACTTATATCTATTTTGATGGTAATATGATTTTCATATGAATCAGGATTCTTCATCCATCATGATTTTGGTACTCTTTCTTAAAATTTTATTTCGGTTCCAAAACCACTCAATTATTCATATGTTGAGAAATTAGGCAGGTCAATTTCTAGGTTCCGAAAGTCAAACAACCTCTGTGAGTCACCCAATAAATCTGTGTATTTTTATGGAAGTGGTTGTTTCAAGGACACCAATAGAGTGGGGTTGGATTGATTATCGAGAATAATTTATGTGAAAAAAGCTGTTGTCTTTGAGTATTGGGATGATTAATGTTTTTTTTTGTGTAGATAGTTAGGTCACCATGATTCACATTGTCACCATGGAGTTAGGCATGGGGGAGTTAAACCACAATAGATCAAGGAATATTTATCTGTCCATGTAATTGCCCAGGAGGGATATAATAAAATTTTTCCTGATAATCTCACATAGAAAGAGAAAAAGGCTCTGAATGATTCTAAGATTGAGTGTGTCCTTGACCGCATGAAGAATTACCTAGGGGTTAACAAGTTGATTGAGAAGAAATATGATCTGGGGGGGTTAATGGTGCTGAGTGTAGCAAGACATAACCTCCTTCTCATACCGAAGCAGTGTAATCGAGTAGCATTACTTATAACCAGGTAGTGGTTATGGAGATGGTTGAAGGGGGAAGTTGAGATATCAAGTTTTCACTACCCGGTAACCCAACAAATCTAGTGGGTCAAAGGGTTGAAACTAACATGAATATTCAAAGGAAGAACCATGAGATCATAAAAAATAGTAACTAATTTAAAGCATTGGTTACAATGGGATTGAATCAAGACCAAGGTGGTTCCCCACATGAGGAGAACGACAATGAAGGGGAGATATATATATATAGTGTGTACGATTATGATTTTCCTTGTAACATATCACATGATAATATAGGAGGAAGTCTTAATAGAGGATTGTACTATTTGATGAGGAAGATGGGGAAAAAAGGTTAATCAGGGCATGAGCAGTTTCATTTTTTTAAAATGAATGAAATGAAAATGGTGCTAGGACTACTCGTATTCACCAAAACCATTGGAGACTAGTTCAGGTAGAAAAAACAAACCAAATGTGGTGGAGTGCGTCATCATTGGTGTTGATAATATGCAGGGAAACTCTAAAATTATAGATCCTAAAATTAGTGAGGGAATAGATTTCATGGTCATGGGTGACATGATTGGTCTGCAGTGAGAGATATGTTGTTGATTATTTCATTAACAAGAAAACTTTGGATCTTCTTATCCACTTAGTGGAAGAAACGATAGAGAGTTCCTTATAATCAATTCCACAATAGATGAGGCTGATAGGATGATGGAAATTCCAATTCATGTGGATACTAACTATGACCATACTAAATAGATTAATAATAAAGTCATAATACTAGTAAGGTGGTTCAATTAAGGGAAGATAAATAATTAGGAGTATATTTAAACTTGGAAGAACATGGCCAACCGATTTTAAGACCATATAAAGGACGACCCAGAAACATAGGTAAACACTCTCTCGTTTAAATTATTTAGGGAGAGTGTCTTCAATAGGATCAAGATCAGTTTAAATGATATTGTGATATCTTATTCTATTTTTCTACTAGGGTGAACCTATGTGTTTTATCACTTTTCCTTAAATGTGATTTGATAATATAAACTTTTAATTTAGAGTGGTGAGATTTTTGTGAAACTTAAATTTTTAATTATAATTTTATAATTAATATAATTATTTAAAATAAAATTTATTTTTGTAATAAATATTCATAAACTAATATTTTATTTTATTATAATTATAATATAATTATAAGAGACTACAATTAATTTTTCAAAGTGTCATAAAATCGATTATAATATTAAAATAAGTATTTTTGGTATAAATGATTATTTTAATTAAAAATTAAATTTCACATATATAGAAAATTATTTTCATAAAATAGAGTCCATTATTGAAATATATATATCAATAAAATATTAGGGTAATTTGTTTCTAAAATAGATGATTTTTTTTGCGAATAGTGAAATACGATAATTTACAATATTTAACATTATAAGTAAATAAATGATTTGTTTTTGTCAGGGATGGTGTATGGATCATGTAAGAACCATTATATATAACTAAAAAGGTCTAGTTACTATATTCAGTAATGATAATCAACACTATTTATAGTCTTGAGGGAAAATAACAATCAAATGAATAAAATAATAATAAACATGCCTATCCTCCCCTATAAATACCACCCCTCAACACCCATTCTCCTCAAAACTCCAAATACTTATAGCTTGTATAAATTATACCTAATTCCCTTATAAATCCTCTTACCCATGTCTTATATCTGATGGTCTTACAAAATACCAAATCCATGTTCCTTATGGAGGTTCTTAAGGAGACAATAATCAAGAGGTAAATCCCCCTTCATTGTCTTTTATTTTATTTTATTTTCTTATCCACTCATCACCTAACCTATTAAAAGTGAAATTATAAATATATTATAACAAATATACTATAATTTTATTATTTTAATGGAATATCCATCATCAAATCTCTTCACTTCTCATTTTATTCTAAAAATGAAAACATTGTATGTGTTGTGCTGATTCACCACCTTCATGGAAGACGATTTTTTATTTTCTTTTACCATATTCAAGGCTAGTCATAAAAACTTTATTATAGATAAATAATATTATAATATATAAATTATAACATTTTTTATATTTTTTAACTAATATATATATATAATATTAAATAATAAAACAAAACTAGTTTGTGATGGTCAGAAAAACCGCAAAAGACAAACCAAACATTTATCATTAATGTTTTTTCTAATGGATCGACATCATATCAGAAGAAAATTTTATAAGGGATCCATTAAAATTATAGAAGGATATTAATACCATTTTACTCGACTTATGGGGTTTTTGTTCCATTTTACAAGAACTCTTGTAATTATACATAATTGACCAACCATAAAACCATGAAAAAAATACTCGTGTAATAATGAAATTAAGAATTAAAACTCATCTAGATGAACATAAATGAACTAAATAAAGTTATAATAAATAAAATATATGTTTAATAGGTTATTAATTATGTAATTAATTAATTTAATTTTATTATCTTGGATATTAATTACATGTGAAGAATGCTTTCAGAAAAGTAGAAATGGGTTTCTCATATCACTTTTATTTTTGCGTGATATGACATATTCACCACTTATTTCTTTAGTGTTCTGTATGTATACTTCCATTTTTCTATATAATATCATGAATATATTCATATTCATGTTATGAAATTTTTCATTTGATGAATATTAATTTTATGGGGCATACAATTTGACTGATTACAAACCAGTAAGGATTTATCATCTTTATTTTACTTCTATAAGATATATTCCTTATTCATCACTTATTTATTGTTTGTGGTGTATGTGTAATACCATTTGATATATAATATCTTGAATTCTTTTTATCTTCATGGTTTTAAATGTTATATTTTTTTACATTTAATTTTATATGGAATGCATTTAAATTGGTTACCAAGTAGTAAGGGATTTATTAACTCAATTTACATTCATTAGGTTAAACTTAAATTTCATTGTTTATGTCATGATAAGGTTATTTGTAAAATGTATTTTTGTCATCTTATGTTATATTTACTCTTTTTTTATATGGATTAACAGTGAATATACATAATATATTCATTTGATGAATGATATGATCCTTGTAAGGGAGTTTGTTTTCATTTTATTTCACTGAGTCATATTTTTTATGTTATGTACCAGTTTAATTTTATGTGGTGTATATACTACCCCTTTTATTAATGACCATTATTCATTGAATATTTTATAAAATATTAATGTTTCTTATATCATGGATATGATTATTACCTGATATATATACTATTTTTTTATATAGTGTTTACTCTAAAAGTTAATTGATTAATTGGAAAAATAATGTTAAATATTTATATTTTACTAAATACAGATATTTTTTTGATAAGTAATATTGAATCATGAATTAATTCTATCATTTTGATATTTGATAAATGCATTGGATATGGAAACATGGTTGGGGCCAGATTATAGATAGCCCCTCAATGCATCGGTAGTCTCATGAGATAACAATGTTGGCCAAATTAAATGGATTTTTACCCAGATTGATTAAACCATATTGTGAAAGGTATTAAAGGTAATGGTACCATGATTTATGAGATCCTAGAATCCAAATTTTTAATCATTTCCTTCATTAAGATTTCAATCATTATTATCCATAATATTTTCACTATGATATTATATGTGGATTCAAAATTTTCACAAGTTACTAATTAAATAGAATTTGTTTCTAACAATTTATATTTCCATAATTATTATGCCATATCCTCTCATGATTGAAAAGTTGTAACGCCCCGACCCTAGTTAACCAGAGTCGGTTCATTATTACATAACATTGGCATGATCACAAGAAATATCAAATCTCGAAAGACCGATTGGTTTAGTAGCCTTGGAAACACTAGATATATTCATAAGTTTTACATTACATCATAAAATGAAAAACTACTACAACAAATTAATGTCTCCATAATCCACACTCATATCCCCACATAATATCCCTGCAGGTCATTCATAATTTACTTCTTCACTTCCTGGGAAAAATAAAACATAGAAAAGGGGTGAGCTCAAATGCCCAGTAAGGATAACAATATAGCGGAAACTTTCATAAATAAGAATAAACATTTAAGGCAATGTAAAAATAAAACAACAGCCTTTAAAACTTTAACTTTCAACATTGTATGGCATAAATAAAATGAAATAATACCATTTACTCATTCACATGGATATTCTACTAATCGAATAATCACATGAAAAATCACTAACCACTTTCATAATGATGGAATTCATAATGCTAAACTTTAATTTCTTTGTCAAGGCCTCGTCCCAAGACCTTGGGGCTATCTGTAACCGGAACCCAACCCGGAGTGCCTCTAATAACCAGACACCAACCCGGAGTTCCTCTAATAACCGGACACCAACCTGGAGTTCCTCTAATAACCGGAGACCAAACCGGAGTTCCTCTAATAACCGGAGACCAAACTGGAGGGCTTACTTTTACCGGTCCCCAACCCGGAACATACTAGTCTAACACATTCATCTGAATGAAAGGTTGAAATATAACATAAACATTTGGATTAAAATAACTTATGAAATGTCAATACTTTAAAAAAACATGAGTGACATAAGAATAGCTTATCCACAGTCAAAAATATCACAAAACCTTTAATAAAATATGGATGTTTTGTATCATAATAAACCAACTTCAAATAAGCTTAAAAGCCATCAAAGGATGTTGACATAGATGAAATCAAAATTCTTTTTAAATAAATATCTCCTTTTATTTTGAAATCATTTAAGATCCATATAAAATAAAAAATTTCCTTTGAAAATATTCTTATAAGCTTGTAAGGGAAGCTTTGAAGATTTTATAACGGCGGAAAATAGCCGCACCCTCCGTAAAAGTTAAAAAAAACATTCTTACCTTAATTCTGTCGAAAAGGTTAAAAAGGACCTTGTTTTGAAAACGACGGAAAGATTCCTTTATAAACCTCTTATAACAAGTCAACCAAGGGTATAAATGACTTTAACCCATATTCTTGTAAAAATGTTTTGAAATATATTTTGAAGAAACATGGATGTGGATGATAACGAGATCCCAGTAGATTATTACGTATAAACAACCTCGGATAATGAAGAGATTGTGAAATAACCCTTACCAATTTGGTAACTTATGAAACATACAACCCATGAAAGAGTTATCATACAATGAATATGTAAATACACATAAATTATAGTGTATTACAAAAAGAATATAATTATGGGCAGTACATACACCACACAAAAGGTAATGGTGGCAATATGTCATGAATCTCACGGGAATAAGGAGTGAGATGAAAACTCCTTACCACGTTAATCAAATGAGTCGTATGTACAAAAGTTAATAACCACCAAATTATTTATAAAATAACATGAATATAAAGATAATCATGATAATATATATCAAATGCCAGTACACAATACACCACTTTCAATAATTTAGTGGAGAATAATGGAAATCTCACGGAATTGAATGTGAGATAAGAAAATACCTTACCTTGTACATTTCCTTGGTTGGTGTAGGTTAACCTCTAGTATAATGGTGAAATAATTGTTATTAAATTATACAATAATCATATACATTAATATGATATCATATATGATCTTTTAATATTGATTTGATAATAATATCTTAGTATTATCGTTGTTTCGGGTGTTAACTTACTTGTTTTCTTTTATATGTTTTGTTACGTAAGACTTGTTTGTAAAGGATAGGTTGTATATTATTCATATCCAGAATGATATCAAGTCCTTAAACATCATTTTTAAATCATAAAATGATAAATATACTTTAATGGTTACGATGGAGAATGAATCTCATCGCGTTCGTGGAGACGGTAGTCCGTACATACGCACGAGTGACAATATCATTCTTTTGATAATAATATATAAATGTATGGTATATAATATATACAGAATCATTAACATGTTATATTTATTATTTACATGAGTTACACATCATTATTATACCCATCCAAATAATATTATATTGAATAACAATTACACCACGACGTGGAGACGGTAAGCCGTACGTACGCACGTATGGTGACATGTTATTCAAAGGGTGGATAGAAAACTGAATATGGTTGTACCATATTTATAATAACATCAAAGTATATATATGATACTGGATTTATTATTTTATAATGGTAACAACAAAGGAAGAAGAAGTGGAAGAAGAAATGAACTTGGAAAAGGGTGGTGAAATCATTACCTCTTCTTCGGTTTCTTCCTTTTGATTTGATCAAAAGGGATCCTTAGGTTGGCTTTATGATCAAAATAATGCCTATAGGTTGTAGTGAGGTAAGTTGGGAGAGTATTTGGGCAGAGTTTGGCCGAACCAAAAGGCTTTGAAGGTGTGAAGAAATGAGAAGGTGGAGTGCCCTTTTATAAGAGGGGTGAGGGGAACCTTTGGAAAATCTAGAAATATTAATTTATAATAAATTCATATTCGGTTTCTAATGGATCCAAAGTTTATTATTCAAAGTTTAAGGTGGGGATAGGTCGAAAAAAACTCAACCAATAGAATTTAGACAGGTTTGGGTACTTATATTAACCTTATCTTTAAGTATTAACTCTAAGTTAATTAGTTTCACTTTTACAATGTCTCTTTGTATTTTTATATAATATGGTTAATAAACTTACTACATACATCCAAGAGACCCCCAAGTGGTCCATTAATGATGAACCTATCATGATATAAGTCTCTTGGCCGAACCTTAGATTTTTAGGAATTTAATATCAAGTAATAATATAATATTTGTTTTAAGAACTCTTTTATGTCAATTTTGACACTATTCAATAGTTGATTTTTTCGAAACTCATAACAGATTGATTACTTCGAAAAAAGTACATTAAATCAATACTAATATATCATATTATCCTAGAAAATTATTTTAATTCATTAAAAGTTTCATATTATATTTATTTGGGTATTTTTAATATCAATTAATTTAATTTTTTATTATTTTAGTAATTTCTGCATCATCATTGTGTCATAAATAAAATAAATTATTTAATGTTTAAAATTATAAATAAAATATCATTATGTAGGAAATATTTTTATCTTTCTAATAAATATTTATAATCTAAAATCCGACATATATAACCCTATGTAAAAATTGTTTTTCTAAAAGATATATGCTTGTGTCATTTTTGTATTCATTTTAACTTAATTAAAATAAAGTGTCATTATCACTTACAAGTGGATCCATGGGGTCCCAAAATAGACCCAAAGATGTCCCTGGTCGACCATGTATCAACCAATATGGTTAAGACACGTTTTAGGGTAATTTAGTATTATAATAATATTATTTTTTTAACCCTTTTTTACCGGATTTACCCTTAACCATGGTAAATAAAATATTTACCGCAGTAATTATTCAAAATGTCTAAAAATAAAAGTTACCTATTTACACAATTTGAAAATCCTGATTCCAAATATAGAATCCATTTTCCTAAATTCAAAACACAGAAGTGGCAGAAATTAATTTAAAATTAATTCCCACTGTCAAAACAAAAAGCGTGTTTTTAAGAGATAATAACTATCAAAAGATTGACACTTGTTTATGTTCGGTTTAATTGTAAAATTATGTCCAATGACCAACATTATATTAAATGGTAAAAATATATTCTAAATATACTTTAAAACCACTAAAATTCATAATTTATCACTATTAATTATTTTGATAAAAAAAGTTGTTTTTAATTAAAATTTAGTAATTTTCACTATTCATCAAAATATGAAAGTTATCCGAAAAGTACCAAAATTTCACCTTAGGCTAAATTAGATATTCCGAATCCAAAAATGATGTCCATTTTGAAATATAAAATATATATATAATTTCAAAATTTAGGTATTACTATTCATAACGGCTAGTTTGATTGGTTGTGGTGTGTGTTAAAACTCGAAGTTGCGTACAACACACGCTACTGTATTATTCAAAGGAAAGCGTACCATGGAAGCTTGGGATGTTTCATTTTAAATTTTTTTGATGTCCTCATTTAGTCAAAAAGTTTAAAATATTGTATTTAAAAAGGTTTCACTATTAAAAGTTGATAAAAGTGCAATAATGAAAATGAATCTGTTCTTGCATTATGTCTAAGAAACTCATAATATGGATTTTAAAATTATAAGGATTATATAAAGTTTAAAATTTAGTTAATACTATTCATAACCTCTTTTGAATGTCTTTTTTTTGGGTAATTCATGGTGTGATTGAACTCGGTGTTGCGTGTAGTGCAAGTTATTGAATTATTTTGAAGAAATAACACACTATGAATTCTTGGGGTGTTACATTCTCCCCTCCTTCAATAAATTGCGTCCTCGCAATTTGAAATTGTTCTTCGAAAATAAAAGGTTGAAAGTAGAAAATATATTTTTGGGAAAACCCACATCGGAAATTGGGTTACTAAAATTTAGTCTTAATATGAGGAAAAGAGAAATCAAAGGGTCACCACCAAATTATGATCTCGATTAGGAGAACATTGGTGGCAATTAGAGACATATAATTGGAGGGAAAACGTAAATATTTATAGGTAGTGATTGAGGTCATCAATCACAAACAAGTGTAAAATTGAGGTCCTTAAATTCATCAATCTATGATGATTTGAAATACCATCGGTTCAACAAAACATAGGGTATTAGGATAACACATTTTTGACGTTTCAAAATATGTTAGTTGATATCCCACATCGAAAAATGAATTAATGAGGCCTCTATTTAAAATAAAGAGTGGAAAGTATGAAGATTACCGAAAATAACACATACTAGGGTTCCATGTAGGAAAATATGGATATGGAAGAGAAATCTAACCATCAATTATCTGATGGAGAGTGGTAGAGAACATGGCTATGAAGAGGCCAACAATCCCAAAGCCATAAATTAGTGATGATTTAAGGTACCATCTAGGACAACATTTTTGTTCTAAGTTTCTTTTCTTAATGTTGAGGAATTTATTTATGAGATTGGCTAAGATCATAAGGATATATACTTACTTTATAATTAGAGTTTTATCCATTAATAAATTTCTACCACAAACTCATCTTTCACTCTAAAAGATAATAGGACGTAAAAAATTCTATTTACACTATTCGTATAGGGTTCCAAAATAAATGAATTTATAATTCATCAACAAGATCTTTTAATAAAAACTACATTATTTAATCCAGGACATCTCGTGGGCCAGTGGTAGGTGATACACCTTTGTCGCCCTTCAATTGCGGGTTCAAGTCTTGCAGCCTTGCCGGACGCGACGGGTTGCCGCCCGACCTCCGGGTTGTCCATTTATGGCAATCCAAAATAATCCAAACAAGAACTATCCAAAATACTTCTGTCCAAACTCACAGTCCAACATTTATAAGTAAGGTAAACATAATGTAGAACCTTTTTACCCCGTAATATCATATGAATAACTTCATCATGTATTCTTTTAATACACTGAAACATCCTGAATTACCATATTCCTTATTGATTACATTCATGCTCCCTTATTTCATATAGAATGCTGGATATACTTCATTAATCCAAAAATGTTTTAAACCCCAAAAATGATGGAATATACAAATCATTAATCAGTTCGAAGGTAGTCAAGAATATCTAATATAATTTATCCAAAACAATCATGTATTATTCCAAAATCACTACTTCGGTATCAGAACTACATTATGGTTTATCATTCTCTCAACCATATATTTTCCAAAAATTTATCCTGCTATTGAGTCACTTTTCTTTGTTCCACATAATCTCAAGTCCTTAATGAAATAGTACTGCAGTACAATCCTTATATACTCCATAATTATTATAACAAGTACAATGTTGATACACACTCAATTGACATAATCAACATAAGAACTCTAATCATTCCTCTTCATCTGTGGTAGTATCATAACTTGATTATTATCCAATAACATCATTTCCGGCATAGTCTGATGACTGGGACATAGGTTCGCGTAGTGTCCAAACTCCTTTCAAATGAAGCATTGTACATTTGAAACCATTTTCTTACCCTTGCAGTCACGTACTTTGTGCCCTTTTTCTCCACACTTATAACAAACTCCCATTCCTTTCAGGCAAGTTCCAGGGTGTTTCTTTCCACAGTAATCACATATGGGAAAATTCATCTTTTTCCTCTTCCCTTTATCCATCTTTCTCTCTTCCATCCTTTTCTTCTCTTGCTTCCCTTCAAATCCATAGGACTCAGTAAACTCTTTACTTATCATATCAACACATGATATTATTTCTTCATATGATGATAATACATGCGAGACTATTTCTTTTATAAATTCTGGCTTAAGACCATTAAATATATGATCCTTCTTTCTCTTTGTATCATGTGCATTGCTGGAGTTCTCATTCCTTCTAATAGGCACCATTTCTAAACAATGGAATACACTAGATTAGTTTATGAATCAAAATACATAATCCCACACTTATAAAACACTTAACATAAATTGAACTATTTATGGATATAATCCATAATCATAAAAATGTTTTCTTTGAGGAAGTATATGCTCATAAACCGTTCATAATGATTTGTAAAGAAAATGAGAGCTATCCTATGCATATCCCCCTGGAGTGTCGTAACCAAGAGTGCAGCAAGGCCCGTTGTCATGCACCAGTTCTCATTCGAGTCTAGCTCAAAGCGGTGTTTTCGGGTTTTACCCCTAGGTACATCTGTGCCAGAGCCGCCTCTACCTGCTCGTATCCATACAGGGATGTATTGCTCGAAAAACTCACAAAATCTCTACAATACCAAAATTCTAAGAAGTTCTTCTATACTAATCCTCAAAGTTCATCTTAGGTCTACGTGCTCTAATCAGAGTTTATCTAAATCTAGCTTCCAAGGTTTGTACTAAACTTCCTCTGATACCAACTGTAACTCCCCGACCCTAGTTACCCAGAGTCGGTGCATTATTACATAACATTGGCATGATCACAAGAAAGATCAAATCTCGAAAGACCGATTGGTTTAGTAGCCTTGGAAACACTAGATATATTCATAAGTTTTACATTACATCATAAAATGAAAAACTACTACAACAAATTAATGTCTCCATAATCCACACTCATATCCCCACATAATATCCCTGTAGGTCATTTATAATTTACTTCTTCACTTCCTGGGAAAAATAAAACATAGAAAAGGGGTGAGCTCAAATTCCCAGTAAGGATAACAATATGGCGGAAACTTTCATAAATAAGAATAAACATTTAAGGCAATGTATAAATAAAACAACAACCTTTAAAACTTTAACTTTCAACATTGTATGGCATAAATAAAATGAAATAATGCCATTTACTCATTCACATGGATATTATACTAATCGAATAATCACATACAAAATCACTAACCACTTTCATAATGATGGAATGCATAATGCTAAACTTTAATTTCTTTTTCAAGGCCTCGTCCCAAGACCTTGGGGCTATCTGTAACCGGAACCCAACCCAGAGTGCCTCTAATAACCGGACACCAACCCGGAGTGCCTCTAATAACCAGACACCAACCCGGAGTTCCTCTAATAACCGGAGACCAAACCGGAGTTCCTCCAATAACCGAAGACCAAACTGGAGGGCTTACTTTTACCGGTCCCCAACCCGGAACATACTTGTCTAACACATTCATCTGAATGAAAGGTTGAAATATAACATAAACATTTGGATTAAAATAACTTATGAAATGTCAATACTTTAAAAAAATCATGAGTGACATAAGAATAGCTTATCCACAGTCAAAAATATCACAAAACCTTTAATAAAATATGGATGTTTTGTATCATAATAAACCAACTTAAATAAGCTTAAAAGCCATCAAAGGATGTTGACATAGATGAAATCAAAATTCTTTTTAAAGAATTATCTCCTTTTATTTTGAAATCATTTAAGATCCATATAAAATAAAACATTTTCTTTGAAAATATTCTTATAAGCTTGTAAGGGAAGCTTTGAAGATTTTATAACGGCGGAAAATAGCCGCACCCGCCGTATAAGTTAAAAAAACATTCTTACCTTAATTCTGTCGAAAAGGTAAAAAAGGACCTTGTTTTGAAAACGACGGAAAGATTCCTTTATAAACCTCTTATAACAAGTCAACTAAGGGTATAAATGACTTTAACCCATATTCTTGTAAAATTTTTTTGAAATATATTTTTAAGAAACATGGATGTGGATGATAACGAGATCCCAGTAGATTATTACGTATAAACAACCTCGGATAATGAAGAGATTGTGAAATAACCCTTACCAATTTTGTAACTTATGAAACATACAACCCATGAAAGAGTTATCATACAATGAATATGTAAATAAACATAAATTATAGTGTATTACAAAAAGAATATAATTATGGGCAGTACATACACCACACAAAAGGTAATGGTGGAAATATGTCATGAATCTCACGAGAATAAGGAGTGAGATGAAAACTCCTTACCACGTTAATCAACTGAGTCGTATGGCCAAAAGTTAATAACCACCAAATTATTTACAGAATAACATGAATATAAAGATAATCATGATAATATATATCAAATTCCAGTACACAATACACCACTTTCAATAATTTAGTGGCGAATAATGGAAATCTCACAGAATTGAATGTGAGATAAGAAAATCCCTTAAGTTGTACTTTTCCTTGGTTGGGGTAGGTTAACCTTCTGTATAATGGTGAAATAATTGTAATTAAATTATACAATAATCATATACATTAATATGATATCATATATGATCTTTTAATATTGATTTGATAATAATATCTTAGTATTATCGTTGTTTCGGGTGTTAACTTACTTGTTTTATTTTATATGTTTTGTTATGTAAGACTTGTTTGTAAAGGATAGGTTGTATATTATTCATATCCAGAATGATATCAAGTCCTTAAACATCATTTTTAAATCATCAAATGATAATTATACTTTAATGGTTACGATGGAGAATGAATCTCATCACGTTCGTGGAGACGGTAGTCCGTACGTACGCACAAGCGACAATATCATTCTTTTGATAATAATATATAAATGGATGGTTTATAATATATAAAGAATCATTAACATGTTATATTTATTATTTACATGAGTTACACATCATTATTATACCCATCCAAATAATATTATATTGAATAACAATTACACCACGACGTGGAGACGGTAAGCCGTACGTACGCACGTATGGTGACATGTTATTCAAAGGGTGGATAGAACACTGAATATGGTTGTACCATATTTATAATAACATCACAGTATATATATGATACTGGAGTTATTATTTTATAATGGTAACAACAAAGGAAGAAGAAGTGGAAGAAGAAATGAACTTGGAAAAGGGTGGTGAAATCATTACCTCTTCTTCGGTTTCTTCCTTTTGATTTGATCCAAAGGGCTCCTTAGGTTGGATTTATGATCAAACTAACGCCTCTAAGTTGTAGTGAGGGAAGTTGGGAGAGTATTTGGGCAGAGTTTGGCCGAACCAAAAGGCTTTGAAGGTGTGAAGAAATGAGAAGGAGGAGTGCCCTTTTATAAGAGGGGTGAGGGGAACCTTTGGAAAAGCTAGAAATATTAATTTATAATAAATTAATATTCGGTTTCTAATGGATCCAAAGTTGATTCTTCAGAGTTTAAGGTGGGTATGGGTCTAAAACAACTCAACCAATAGAATTTAGACAGCTTTGGGTACATATATTAACCTTATCTTTAAGTATTAACTCTAAGTTAATTAGTTTCACTTTTACAATGTCTCTTTGTATTTTTATATAATATGGTTAATAAACTTACTAAATACATCCAACCGACCCACAAGTGGTCCATTAATGATGAAACTATCATGATATAAGTCTTTTGGCCGAAACTTAGATTTTTAGGAATTTAATATCAATTAATAATATAATATTTGTTTTAAGAACTCTTTTATGTCAATTTTGACACTATTCAATAGTTGATTTTTTTGAAACTTATAACAGATTTATTACTTAGAACAAAGTACATTACATCAATCCTAATATATCATATTATCCTAGAAAATTAGTTTAATTCATTAAAAGTTTCATATTATATTTATTTGGGTATTTATAATATCAATTAATGTAATTTTTCATTATTTTAGTAATTTCTGCATCATCATTGTGTCATAAATAAAATACATTATTTAATGTTTAAAAATTATAAATAAAATATCATTATGTAGGAAATCGTTTTATCTTTCTAATGAATATTTATAATCTAAAATAAAACATATATAACCCTATGTAAAAATTGTTTTTCTAAAAGATATATGCTTGTGTCATTTTTGTATTCATTTTAACTTAATTAAAATAAAGTGTCATTATCACTTACAAGTGGATCCATGGGGTCCCAAAATCGACCCAAAGATGTCCCTGGTCGACCATGTATAAACAAATAGGGTTAAGACACGTTTTAGGGTAATTTAGTATTATTATAATATTATTTTTTTAACCCTTTTTTACCGGATTTACCCTTAACCATGGTAAATAAAATATTTACCGCAGTAATTATTCAAAATGTCTAAAAATAAAATTTACCTATTTACACAATTTGAACATCCTGATTCCAAATATGGAATCCATTTTAATAAATTCAAAACACATAAGTGGCAGAAATTAATTTAAAATTAATTCCCGCTGTCAAAACAAAAGCGTGTTTTTAAGAGATAATAACTATCAAAAGATTGACACTTGTTTATGTTCGGTTTAATTGTAAAATTATGTCCAATGACCAACATTATATTAAATGGTAAAAATATATTATAAATATACTTTAAAACCACTCAAATTCATAATTTATCACTATTAATTATTTTGATTAAAAAAGTTGTTTTTAATTAAAATTTAGTAATTTTCACTATTCATCAAAATATGAAAGTTATCCGAAAAGTACCAAAATTTCACCTTAGTCTAAATTAGATATTCCGAATCCAAAAATGAAGTCCATTTTGAAATATAAAATATATATATAATTTCAAAATTTAGGTATTACTATTCATAACGGCTAGTTTGATTGGTTGTGGTGTGTGTTAAAACTCGAAGTTGCGTACAACACACGCTACTGTATTATTCAAAGGAAAGCGTACCGTGGAAGCTTGGGATGTTTCATTTTAAATTTTTTTGATGTCCCCATTTAGTCAAAAAGTTTAAAATATTGTATTTAAAATGGTTTCACTATTAAAAATTGATAAAAGTGCAATACTGAAAATGAATCTGTTCTTGCATTATGTCTAAGAAACTCATAATATGGATTCTAAAATTATAAGGATTATTTAAAGTTTAAAATTTAGTTAATACTATTCATAACCTCTTTTGAATGGCTTTTTTTGGTAAGTCATGGTGTGATTGAACTCGGTGTTGCGTATAGTGCAAGTTATTGAATTATTTTGAAGAAATAACACACTATTAATTCTTGGGGTGTTACAAAAGTTGTTTATTAAATGGAATTTCTTTCAGTTATACATAACTTTTTCATATAGATTATGTTTCATTTTTTTATTTATTTTGTTAAATATTCTGTTGTATTTAACCCTTACTGAGCACTTGATCAGACCCTTTTTTATTGTTCTAATTTCCCCATGTTATGAAGTTGAAATGATTTAAAGATTTAAAGTATCCAATTACTTTGCTTTTATATGATTAAAAATGTAATAAGGGTACCATTTATGTTTCTAGTTCTTCAAGACTACTAAATTGATCGGTACATTAGGATTTGAATCTTGTATATATACCAATGTAATAAAGTAAGGCCCCAACTCCCAGCTATTGGGGTTTATCTCTTTATAGAACCATTCCCTTAAGGAATCTTAAACATGTCACATAAACCATTTTATAAATAGCTACACCTAGTTGATCTAACCAGGTTCCCATTCTTCCAGATCACCCAACTAGGTTCCCATTCCCCTAATTTATAAAAATAGGCATTCCTTTTCCCAAATATATCACAATGAGTTACACAAATCTTCTAGTAAATATCCATTATGTGACATATTTTTTCTATTATATAAAGGTTGTGCTAACACTATATAACATATTTGTGGGCCCCATTTACAAATTTAACCACATAAAATTAATAGGCTGCGTAAAATATATTTCTAACACTCTTGAACCTATGCAAATTATTCAATGTGTATCTACCCCTTATCCACATTGAATATCTCTTTTGGTATACAAAATGGTTATGTATTCTCCCATACAATAATTTTTTCCTTTGAAAATAAGAATTAGGAATCTTCTAGGATATATTTCACTAATTTTCCTCCCTAACACGTGAGTTCCTAAGGATAACATCAATGATGTATTCCATTAATAATGTGAAATCTCATTTTTAACAAACTTGGGGAATTATCTTTAATTCATCACTCTTGGATCACCTAACATGGTTTTTATAAATAAGAACCATGTCCACTAGGTTCCCAATCAACCCTACAACCATACCCATAGTCCAACAAAAAATATATATAAATATAAATGGGATACTAATATTCTATAATCCACAACCTACATTCACACGAGTCATCTATTTGGATAATCCTGAAAGGGTCACTCATGTGTAAGCCCCATACCTAATAATTGATAAACACCGGAAACAAATAATTCATTCCATATAACATGAGACTATTTTTAATTAATCCATATCATATGAATTTAAATTACAAGACACCATAGTCTGGGAAACACAACCCTAAAAGGAACTTCATTGGTTATGGTTACCTGATCTTGAAAATAACTTCAATATTACTAAATGAATTACGTTAAAAGTAACTTCATTTTTCTTAGATACCCGACCTTAAAAATGAAATTCCATATTCATGGACACATATCCTTAATTTATATTTCATTGGACATGTTACTATGACATAAAAGGCACCACAAATTTCATTGTCACATGAACTTAAAAGGTATATATTTCCTTGTTAAATATTACCATACAATTTTGGTTTTTTTTCTCTCATGAAGATATGAAATTAACCCTTCTCAGGGGAACAATGTTAACACCATAACACTAACCCCCACCTTAAATTTTGATAAATTATAGTGTACCCACCTCTATGGATTAAAACTAGAGAATTTTTAACCAACACTGGGGAAGATAGAGAACCTATGATTCAAAAAAATATTCATATAACTGCATAGTGAAAATCAGTTTATTTCAGGATAAAGGTAATAAATAATATTACAAGGGACTATTTGATGAATATATCTTAAATATCAAGTGATTAACATACTAAAAACGGATAAACTTCATGGAACGAGTCTACCACTCATCCTTTATTTTTTGATATGAAATTTGAAGCATCGTATGATCATCCTAATAAACACCCATAATTGGAAAAAGGGTCTATGATGAAAATAAAGTGTACTTGAACACATTGGGAACAATAATTTCAAGTCATATTCTAAGGTGGTTCTCAGGTTTTTAATGGAAAAGTCAATGATTCATTAGGCTATGTAATATTTGTTGGCATCTCATCAATAATAATAAAAATTTATTTTATACATTTAAATAGGGTAATAGAGCAGTGACTTCACTTGCATGAGAAGTAAGGTATTATAAAGGTATTATATTACATGAAAAGCATTGATTTAAACCACTATCGTTGAAGTACATTTCACACAGTGACTCTATTTACCACCAATATATTATTTCCACTTTATTGAACTATTTTCTATTAATAATGAAATAAAATAATAATTCCTCAAAAAATTAATTAGATACATAATAAAATCCCCCATAATTAAAAAAAAATTGTTCCAACTATAATTTTTACAAAACCTATATCATTTTGTAAAAAAATATTTTAAACACAAAGTAATGATTAAAACATTATTTGATACCAATAAAATTTATCATTTAATATTAAAATATCAAATGTAAAAAAACCATAACCAAATTTAGAAACTCTAATAATAAAAAACACGGGACTCTACATTATACACCTCTTCAAAAAATTTCATCCCCAAAATGATTTATCATACTATCAAAAATAAAATTGAATTAACCCATGAAAATCATAAAATAAAATAAAACAATAAATGATCATTAAAGTTAGAAAACATCATTAATGAAAATATACCATTTAAAATAATTATAGGTATTTCACTTTTATTTTATTTTACCTTAGGTACATTCCTATTAACCACTCAATCTCAATAAGACACACACAAATGGAATAAATCTTCCATTAAAAATATATCCTCTTGATCCTAGTTTTAATTGGATATTATACAAAGGATTAATCATTTTTTAGTATTAATCATTCTCAAAGTGATTACATGTGATTATTTATGTATGTACTTTTGATGTTTTGATCCATTGAAAAAATTATAAAAGGAAAATATATACATCTCTAATATAAAAAATATTTTTAAATATTTTTCATAGTATTTCTACAATTACAGATTTTTTGATCATGATCAACCATATGAAACACCATTTTCATGACAATAGATGTTTATTCACTAATATCAAACCATTATTAAAGTAGGAAGAAATGTCAAACATATAATTCCTAATATAGTGATATGAAAATAGTTGACTGAAAACTATTATTATATATAAAATTCACTAATGGAAAATTATTATCCCACAATCCTCTAAATTCCAATATGAATTATTTTTAGTTTCACAGTCAAATACAGTAGTCCATGATACTACGTGAAACCTCACCACTTATTATACATAAATTAATTCCAAAAATAACATATATTTATGCTATTTGGTTGGAATGAAATGAGATTACTTCATAAACCAATCCATTACAACCCAATTAGAATAATAAAATTTCAGAGTATATTGTAATATTTACATTAATTATATGGAAAAAACCCCCATTTTCTTTATGGAAAACTCATTTTAGAAAAATAAAATTTATTTGATGTTAAATATTTACCTACGAAATATTAATACATCTTTCTATAAATTCAATAATTAGTCTATTTATTATGGGTCAACAAAAAATCTTATTATAAATGTGGTATATCATTGATGTATATGGATTTATGGCTAAAGTGTTTTAGAAAACTCTAATAAGACATTGTATGTAATTCCCCAATCCGTATGACACTAAATTGGTTCTCGAAGATGGTTCGTTATGAGGCCTCAAGCATGCCTCTCCGTATACTAGAGGATTCTGACTAGAAGGTCCTATAAATTCTCTAATTAATCTATTTATTATGGGTCAACAAAAAATCCTCTTATAAACGTGGTATATCATTGATGTATATGGATTTATGGATAAAGTGAGTTAGACAACTATAATAAGACATTATATTTAATGCCCCAACCCGTATGACACTAAACTGGTGCTCCAAGATGGTTCGTTATGAGGTCCTAAGGTGTGTTCGTGGAGTGACTATTCCCTCATATTAGAGTAAACAAAATCAGAAATAACCATATATTATCCATGAAGTAAATAATTAAAGTGAATAATAAATAAAAAAATTGAAATAGAATGTACTACAATAATAAATTAAAATATATAAAATCTTGAACATCAATATCATATATACAACACTGGTCACCCATTGGGAAAACAATACATATAAGAGTACATAAATGAAACTAAAATAGAAATATAGGGCACTTCTACTATCTCTGGGTTGGAAAACATATCCAGTCTCCAAGATACTACGAATATATACTATCCCAATCATAATAATCTATAAGAGAAGATTTGTTCGATCATGAAAATATTTGAAAATGACATATTCACCATGTTTCTGGGATCAATCAGAAAAGTATACATATGGTCCTTACACACACAAAAGTTATATAATTGTGGTGAGAATATAATCTTAGTAGGACACCCCAATGATAAACCTATAATATTCTTCCATAAGTTCATGTTTACACAATATGCTCAGCCTAGCTGAGACACAAATGGAGTAAATGAATGAAAGAAACATGAAACCAAAGTCGATACTAGGAAGAATATATGGGTGTCCCAATGATGAAAAAGATGAAACCTAGGTAGAACAAATAGAAATCTTAAATAGAAATAAAGATTAATCATGTTAGGCTCACTAACCACCAACCAAGAAGCACCTCTTGTAATAATCATCACAATAGTAGTAAGCATGTGAATTTATAAATAAGAGTGAGGGTCACCGAATGCCTAAACCCATCAGTAAAACCACAAACCCATGGGATTAGAATTTTAGCACGTGTTCTAAGGGCACAACCACTACCATCTCTACCCAAACGCCCAATATACTAGCTCAGTGTCAGTCATCATAGGGGAATCCATTCGTTCCCTTACATCATAACATAAGAGAGGCATCCTACTTGGGATCCTCAAAGTATATAAATAATAAAAGCCATCCTAATCAAGATCCTCAGATTAGAAGGTAAAATAAGGGATTCTAATATAGAATATTAAGGTGGGATTGTAAGTGAAGGCATACTATAGGGACCTTCTATAACCAAGAACAAGATAGAGGCATCCTATAGGGAATCCTCTAGGTAAAAACATAAGTAGATGCATCCCATATTGGATCCTTAGAGACAACTAACCTCAAAGACAACAGGGCCATAGGGGAACATTATACATGGGAGATATCCATAATGTAAATTCTACACAAGAATTTTTCAAGAGAGATGGATCATGGCCCATCACAGATCAAGGTATCACTCTTAGGAGACAAAAGTGTTAGATTACCAGAGGAAGAACTTATATATTTAGAAATATCCAAAACATCACCTTGGATTCCTCAAGACACCTCAAGGGTTTACACATCACAATCTATGTGGAATGATACTTATAATGAACTAATAATTTTTAAAATTACGAATCCATGGCATAAAATTATAAAAACCCCTAAAAATGGTGGCAATGAAGGAGTACACGCTGTGTTAGTCCTAGAACACAACATGTACTCTCATGGACCCACCTGGGCATGTACTTCATCAGAGCATGGAATGTCAAATCCTAGGTACAAGTTGTGTTCATCATGTAAATGAAATGTACACTACACAAGGTACCTACCTATGTACCTATCATGGCCTGAACATGTACCTCACTTGGCTCTGTTCGTCTAGATAGTGTCCAACCCACACGTTGTCTAGTTGTGTACTCCACATGGCCATGTTCCCCTAGACAAGATGTTTGGAATGGTACTTTGCTACATTAATGAGTCACAATATATGAAATTTATACCCCATACATGACTTTTACCTTTTAAAATAGTTTCTTCCCTAATTAAGAAGAACATACAACATGCGTTCCTAAATAACACATCGTGTACATCAATTTTCCCAAACCAAAGACCCCCAAATAATCCCAAAACCCATGTTTTCTCAGCAAAAGATATTGTTTGACCCACTAGGGGTACTAATTAGGAATATAATGGGTTCAAAAGATAAAAATGGAAATTCTATAGGGATTTATAGAAAAACATAAAAATGTATTACCTTTGGGTGGAATCCGATGAAGCTTCTCCAGTTTCAAAACTCTACAGCTACTGCATGACAATTCAACATGTCCCTAGATTCACACCGGTATATCTGTTACCATATCTCTATTTATATCTCTCTCTATCCCTTTTTATCTTTGTTTGAAGATAAAGGAGGACCCCAAGGAGCATACGCGTGATTTTTTGGAACAAAAAGAAGAAAAATAAAAGGAAGGAAATAAAAAGGATAAAATGAAATGAAAAAGAAAATGGGGAACAACTCGACCCTGGTTTACAAATGGAGTTTATGAACCACCTTAAGAAAACTCCCTGTTCTGGACTCAATGATGGAGGTGGAATCTTAATCCATTGATCTGATCCCAAGATATGTCTAAGTGAAACTGTGCGAATAAATTAATATTTAATTATTACAATAAAATTTGAATAGATCAAAATTCTAAAAAACTTTTGTCCAAGATTAATCACCCTATTCCATGAACAATTGAATTTATAGAATAATTATCCATGTTTATCCACTAAGGTAAAATTAATATTTCACCCATTACAAGCTTCTAAAGGATAAAATTGAAATTTCTACACAAAATTTCAATTCAGAAAGACATGGGTCCTTACAATATCCCAACTATAATGCTTCTCATCCATATGAATCTTTCTTAAAAGAACAAGTGTCCATGGTCTCTACCCAAGTATCTGTAGAAAATCTCTCTGAAATTTCCAAAAACTAGTATAATATCATCAACAACTCTTCCATTAAGGAAGGAATTTAACTACGATTGAAATGGAACTCCCCACCATTATAATGCCCTTGGCATTTACTCAAACCAAGATATGATCATAGAGGATTACATAAAATGATGAATTTTAACTAAAAATGTGGTTTACCACCCTCAAATGGCCAATGACGCACTCCCCACCATATGACCTACCTTATACCGATCTTCAAGCATAACCTCAACCATTTCCTTCATAAAACCAAAAAAGATACATAAAAGAAAAGAGTCTTGGAATAGGGCTGATGCTCTCTTAGTGTACTCGAAGGTGATTTTAAGATAGAGCATGATCATCTCTAACTAAGAGTACACTATGATTCCATAAAGAGGCACCAGTGTGGGAAGACTGGGCACATCCGTCCAGCATGCCCTCATCCTCCGAAGACCTGTTTCCAGTGTGGAGGTATGGGACACGTGCAACGCTTTTGCGGGATAGCGCGTCCACTTCAAAGTGGGGCAGGATCCATGGCTCCCAGAGGAGTGCCAGCATAGTCTGAGCCGTCGAGGACTGGGGGATCTCGATTTGGCAGCCGTGGTGGTAGGGCTGGGTCATCTTTTGGGAAAAGCCAGTTCAGGGCACAACCACAAACTAGCGGTCGTCTTCAGGCAGAGACTGGACATCTCCATGCGGTGGATCATGCACCACCAGGATCAGAGGCGGGACCGTCGACTGTTCGAGGTACCGTTTTGATTTCATCTTCTATAGGTACTGCTCTTTTTGATACTGGTGCCTCTGTTTCATTCATTTCATCCCGTTTTGTGGACATTCTGAATCTGCCAACTGATTTGATGTCATTCGCAATAGAGTTGGTGACACCGTTGGGAAAGAAGAAGGAGCAGGGTCTCAGGTGCCCATCTTGTGCGCTTTCTGTGTCAGGGGTTGAGATGTAGTGGGACCTCTTGGTCTTAGATATGAACCTTTTTGATGTCATACTCGGGATGGATTGGCTAGTACACTTCCAGGGACACATCTATTGCTATAGACGGCATGTGAGTTTCACGGCACCTGATGGGAGTCGTCAGGTTTTTCATGGAGAATGGGATCCTCGGTCAGGTCGCGCAGGGCCTCCACTCACAGAGTTGGGAAGTGTTATCTTCCAGTTATCTTCTCTTATGCTAGAGGATGGTCTTTCCCCTGAAGGTTCACTGCCTCATGTAGTGAATGAGTTTCCGGAGGTATTCCCTGATGATTTTTCTGGTTTGCCCCCGGAGCGGGATGTGGAGTTTTCGATTGATCTGGCGTCGGGAACACAACCAATATCTCTTCCCTCTTATCGCATGGCCCCCACCGAGTTGAGGGAATTAAAGATACAGCTGGACGACTTAGAATCCAAAGGATTCATTCGCCCGAGCGTCTCTCCTTGGGCCGCTCCTGTGTTGTTTGCAAAAAAGGCTGATGGATCCCTCCGGTTGTGCATTGACTACCGGAAGCTGAATAAGGTAACAATTAAAAACAAATACCCTTTTCCCAGAATAGATGATTTGTTTGATCAATTGAAGGGGGCAAAGTGGTTCTCAAAGATAGACCTACGTTCAGGGTATAATCAACTCAGGGTGAAGGAGTCAGATATCCCTAAGACAGCCTTCCGAAGCAGGTACGACCACTTTGAGTATTTGGTCATGCCCTTCGGATTGACCAATGCTACAGCAGTATTTATGGCACTTATGAATAGGGTGTTCCATCAGTATCTAGATTCCTTTGTTGTGGTGTTCGTGGATGACATTATGGTATACTCTTGCTCTGAGGAGGAACACGAACATCACTTGAGGATCGTTTTGGGTACATTACGAGATCACCGCCTCTATGAAAAGTTGTCAAAGTGCACTTTCTGGATCAGATAGGTGAGATTTCTGGGGCATGTGATCTCAGAGCATGGAGTTTCAGTGGACCCTGAGAAAATTAGTGCAGTCATGTCATGGGAGAAACCGAAGAATGTGTTCGAGATCAGGAGTTTTCTTGGCTTGGCCGTTTATTACAGGCGATTCGTTCGGGATTTCTCTCGGCTTGCTTCACCGATGACTTCCCTCACCCGAAAAGGGGTGAAGTTTGTATGGGGTCCAGAATGTCAGGCATCATTCGAGGAGCTAAAGAGGTGATTGACTACTGCCCCCGTGCTGATTTTACTAGAGGCTGGAAAGGGATATGTGGTTTATTGTGATGCTTCAGGTATGGGTCTTGGGTGCGTGCTTATGCAGGATGATCATGTGGTGGCGTATGGATCTCACCAACTTCGGCCACACGAAAAGAAATACCCAACCCATGACTTGGAGTTGGCAGTAGTGATGCATGCTTTGAAGATGTGGCGTCACTACCTCTTTGGGGAGAAGTTTGTGGTCTATTCTGATCACAAAAGCTTGGCTTATATCTTCTCACAAAAGGAACTCAACATGAGGCAGCGTCGCTGGATCGAGTACTTGCAGGGGTTTGATTTTTACATTGTCTACACCCCAGGTAAGGGTAATGTAGTGGACGACGCCTTGAGCAGAAGGGTTCCAGTGCAAGCTTTGAGGAAGTCCAGTGATGAGTAGACATTGATGGGGATCTTTTCTCAGATGCATGTGGAGACCAAGGAACATAGTGGAGGGGCATTCTTGGTGAGAATCCAGTTGACTCCTTCTCTGTTGGAGTTGATTCAGCAGGAACAACCAAGTGATGAGCTTTGTCAGCGATCGAAGCAGTTTCTTCATGGTGGGGAGACATCCTCTGATTGGTCGTCATCTCCCGAGGGCATCTTGTGCTTCAAGGGTCGTTCGGTAGTGCCGTTATCTCTACAGAAGGTGGTGATGCAGGATAGCCACCAGTCTCAGTGGGCTGTCCATCCGGGTGCCACTAAGATGTATTATGATGTCCGTCGACAGTTTTGGTGGCCTGGTATGAGACGGGACATAGCGGACTTTGTGTCGAGATGCTACACATGCCAGCAGGTGAAAGCAGAGCACCAAAGGCCCTCCGGTTTTCTCCAACCACTACCCATTCCTACCTGGAAATGGGACGAGGTTGCCATGGACTTCATTGTTGGATTACCTATTACACCTCGAGCTAAGAATGCCATTTGGGTGGTGATTGATCGTCTAACTAAATCAGCCCACATCATTCCGATCAGAGATACATCTAAAGTGGATGAGTTGGGCCGTTTGTATATTCAGGAGGTGGTGAGAATCCATGGTGTGCCATCAGCAGTTGTCTCAGATAGAGACCCTCGTTTCACATCTCGATTCTGGGAAGGCCTTCAGAAGGCCTTGGGGTCCCAAATTAAGATGAGCACACCATACCATCCACAGACGGATGGTCAGACAGAGCGGGAAAATCAGATTTTAGCGGACATGCTTCGTGCATGTGTCCTAGACTTTGGAGGTTCTTGGGATACCCATTTGGGATTGGTTAAGTTTGCTTATAATAACAGTTACCAATCCTCGATTCGAATGGCTCCTTTTGAGGCGCTCTATGGTCGGCCTTGTCAGTCCCCCCTCTGTTGGGATGAGGTAGGTGAGACCTCACTACTGGGGCCGAGTATGGTGCAGTAGACATCTGAGAAGGTAAAATTAATCAGGCAACGTTTATTGACAGCTCAGAGTCGTCATAAATCATATGCTGACCGGAGGCGTCGAGACCTAGAGTTTTCTGTGGGTGATAGAATATTCTTGAAGGTGGCCCCTCGTTTAGGCCATCGTCGATTGGGGAAGCAAGGTAAGCTGACTCCGCGGTATGTCGGGCCATTTTAGATCATTGAACATATTGGAAAGGTGGCATACAGGTTGTCCTTACCTTCTCAGTTGACATCCATCCATGATGTCTTCCATGTTTCTCAGTTGAAGAAATACTACCCGGATCCGTCCCATGTGTTGAGTTGGGAAGAACTGGAGATAGATCCTGACTTGTCTATTGTTGAGAGGCCAATGAAAATAGTGGACTCCCAAGAGAAGATACTTCGAGGTAAGTCTATTCCATTAGTCCGGGTTCTATGGCAGCGTGGTAATGATACACATTAGACATGGGAGCGAAAGTCGTGGGTCGAGGAAGAGTACCCGTTCTTGTTTTCCAATCAAGCCTCATGTTGACTTTCCTGGGCGGAAAGTCCTTCATGGGGGAGAGAATTGTCACATACATGAAATATTTAGAGGTATTTTTCATTTAATTTACATCCTTGATTTGTTTTGGTGGGTTTTCATTCATTTTTAAAGGAAATAGTGGGTTTCCAAAATTTGGGCCAACCTAAGAGCCCATTTCCAGTTTTGAAAGTATATTTTGTTTCTTTAATAACTCCTTCGTTTTTCAACATTTTTCAACCATTCAACTTCCAAAATGACCTTAATTTAAATATTAAAACCACAAAATAATTTTGGTCCACTTAAAAATTCTTTAGAATCATAGATTTGGGTGATAAAATTAGGTATTGGGCCAACCCGAAATCCCATTTCCAGTTTTAAAATTGTTTTGTAATTCTTTCATAAAATATTTATTTTTTATCCTTTTTCGGTGATTCCACCTCTCAAACATTACCATCGAACCCAGACACACCCCCATATTATTTTGCGCCTCTTTGGAGCTCATATTGGTCGCGAGTTAGGGCCTATCCTCTGTAGCTCGAAAAAACGTCCAGATTTCTCAAGTAAGTTGTTTCTCTTCCTTATTCCTCCCTTCTTCTTAGGGTTTCTTCCTTTTTTATTGAATCCCCAAATGTCCAGAAGATGGGGTTTCGTACCTAGGGTTTTAGTTTTGATTTTATTGGTCCAATCCTCTGGTTTTAGGTTCAATCTTACTCCTTTGTGGTGCGGCGGAGGTGCGGTTGAAGTGACACACAAGGATTTGGGGGTTTTGACTCTTTTGGTAGGTGATTTCATATGTAGGTATTGTATAATGAGTTGGATTGCTGTATTTAGGTCTCCATTATGTTCATCATTCAGTATTTTGATTTCAAAAATTGATTTGGGTAGCATTTTAAAAGTGGTAGATTTTTAAGTGCCAACCTTGTGTGAAAATGGGTGTTTTACATGTGTAATGCATATTGTGCCTCTTGGTGTTGTTTTATAATTCAGGGATTGGATTTATAAAAATGTTTTGATGCTGAAATTTATGTTTTGGTATAATATTGGTCTCCATTTGGTTTTAAATACGGTATTTTAGATGAATTTAATGTGCAACACTTGATTAAATTTCTTGAAATTGTTTTATGAAAATTATAAATGGTTTATTGAGTTACACAAAAGGAGAAAAGAAGGTGTAGATAATATTTTGAATGTGTGTAACCAGAACTGACATTTATATGTGAATATTGATTTTGGTAGCATGTGGTGACTATTTGAGCACAATATGGGAAACCCGGGTATCTAGGTGGGCTAACGTGTACTAGTACGCTAGTGAACGGAGGGGTTTTGACCATGGTTCACTTAGCAAGTCTGACATGGATAACACTAACAAAACTATAATGGAGCTGATTGGAGACCACTAGGTTATGGGTATGCTCCTTACTAGTGGATCGTGTATGAGAACGAATTTCGTTATGGTTACTTTCACAGAGGTACGAGGTACTTGGGGCTCACAACAAACTAGTACCCAGGGGGGGTTCCTACGCTTGGTGCTCGTGGCCTTTTTGGCATTTAAACTTTCTTTATGGTATTTTGGGATGTGAAAACCAGCGGCTTGAATGTTTTATTCAATTTCACTGATTCTTTATAGTTATCCCCATTGAATGTTATTTTCTTTTCAAAGTTGCACTTTTAGAAATAAATGCCACTATTATCTATTTATAACTCTGGCAAGCCTTTTATTTTACAATGCCTATCACTTGAAATCCTTGGGTGATATCCTATTGGGCTTAGTCTCACACCCCACTTACACCTTTCGGTGTAAGTAGACTTGATCATGTTTGACACAGGCAAAGGAAAAGCCTTGGGCGATGGCGGTTCGGGTTGCTAGTTTCTCTCGATGGTGCGGTGTTGTGGAGACGACTTGTGGGTGATGACCCCTTGTCGTGTGGAGTCTCTTGGGATGTTTTCTGCTACTTTTATGTACCTTTGGACCTCTTGTGTCTTGTTTAAACTCATATACTAAGTTCTGAATTTTTATTAATTCTTTTTTGGCATAATTTTTCAGATTTGGTTTGTTGTTTGTTTTTGGTTATCTTATGAACCCAAACTCGGGTAAATCGTTCCCAAATGAATTTTTATGATACCCGGGCACTTGTGCCAGCCTGTGGGGATAGGGAACGCCCTTCGGGTCATGTTACGGGCTGGGTTTGGTGCCGGTTTTGGCGGTGACCAGATTCGGTTCGTGACAAAATGGTATCAGAGGAGGTTAATGTTTTTGGGTTATATTGTTATTTTGGGATGAGTCAGGATAGACAGGAGCTAGGACTGTCGGGGCTCGGGGTTTTGGTTGTGAGTAGGGTGTCTGGCCCACACCTCTCATGGAATACCCTGAGTCACCAGGGGATGTTGGAATTTAAAGATTGACTTCACTTCCAGGTGAGACGTGTGGGCTGTAGACCACATGTGGACATCATGCGGATGTGTTGTAGTTTTTTATTTTATTACTGAAATGTGTTTTGATTATCTATATTTGAGGCATTTGATTAAAATTTTCAGAATTGTGGTATTGATTATTATTTTGTGACTGTTACATTTTGTAGCAACATGCCTCCCCGGAAAGCTCTCACGCACCCACGGGAGGAAGCCGGAGAGAGTTCTCCCACACCAATTGATCAGAGGCTAGTCGAGGCCGTGGTCCGGGCTGTCCAGGCTCTAGGATATGGACCAGCTCCAGTTCCAGCTCCTATTAGAGAGGATGAGACTGGTCCTAGAAAGGAAAAGACCAAAGAGTTCCTGAAAAATAAGCCTCTAACCTTCCGAGGCAGCTCAGAACCCCAAGAAGCAGAGGAATGGCTCGAGAAGATCGAGCGTATGTTTGAGTTCCTGGAAACACCCGAGGATCTCAGGGTGAAGTGTGCCTCCTTTCTGTTGGAGGGTCCCAGCCGTAAATGGTGGGAGTCAGTGCTTCAGGCTGGGAAGAACGAGCAGATGCGCTGGGGAGATTTCAAGGCTGTCTTCAATGAACAGTACTACCCTGAGGTGTTGGCTTATGCCAGGTCTAGAGAGTTCATGGAACTTGTTCAGGGAAATCTATCTGTGATGGAGTATGCCAACCGTTTCGCTGAGTTGGTTCGGTATGCTCCAGAAATTGTCTCTAATGAGCAATCGAAGGCCCAGAGGTTTGAGAAAGGCTTGAGACCAGAGATATACTCCCAGGTGTTCTTGTTTAAGCTGAGGACCTATGCTGAGGTCGTTGATCGAGCATGCATGGTGGAGATTGATAGAAAAGGCAGGTCTGGTTTCTATGGTTCTGTATCAGTAGTGGGAAGTGGAAGCTCCTCAGAGAAGAAAAGGAAGCGGGAGGATCATGTGAAGAAAGGAGGAGGTAGTTCAGGGAACTCTTCTAGGCAGTTGTCATCAGAGGCTTCTGATGTGAGATCGGTCGTGTGCCACCAGTGTGGGAAGACCGGGCACATCCGTCCAGCATGACCTCATCCTCCGAAGACCTGTTTCCAGTGTGGAGGTATGGGACACGTGCAACGCTTTTGCGGGATAGCGCGTCCACTTCAAAGTGGGGCAGGATCCATGGCTCTCAGAGGAGTGCCAGCACAGTCTGAGCCGTCGAGGACTGGGGGATCTCGATTTGGCAGCCATGGTGGTAGGGCTGGGTCATCTTCTGGGCAAAGCCAGTTCAGGGAACAACCACAAACTAGCGGTCGTCTTCAGGCAGAGACTGGACATCTCCATGCGGTGGATCATGCACCACCAGGATCAGAGGCGGGACCGTCGACTGTTCGAGGTACCGTTTTGATTTCATCTTCTATAGCTACTGCTCTTTTTGATACTGGTGCCTCTTTTTCATTCATTTCATCCCGTTTTGTGGACATTCGGAATCTGCCAACTGATTTGATGTCATTCGCAATGGAGTTGGTGACACCGTTGGGAAAGAAGAAGGAGCAGGGTCTCAGGTGCCCATCTTGTGCGCTTTCTGTGTCAGGGGTTGAGATGGAGTGGGACCTCTTGGTCTTAGATATGAACCTTTTTGATGTCATACTCGGGATGGATTGGCTAGTACACTTCTAGGCACACATCGATTGCTATAGACGGCGTGTGAGTTTCACGACACCTGATGGGAGTCTTCAGGTTTTTCATGGAGAATGGGATCCTCGGTCAGGTCGCGCAGGGCCTCCACTCACAGAGTTGGGAAGTGTTATCTTCCAGTTATCTTATCTTATGCTAGAGGATGGTCTTTCCCCTGAAGGTTCACTGCCTCATGTAGTGAATGAGTTTCCGGAGGTATTCCCTGATGATTTTTCTGGTTTGCCCCCGGAGCGGGATGTGGAGTTTTCGATTGATCTGGCGTCGGGAACACAGCCAATATCTCTTCCCTCTTATCGCATGGCCCCCACCGAGTTGAGGGAATTAAAGATACAGCTGGATGACTTAGAATCCAAAGGATTCATTCGCCCGAGCGTCTCTCCTTGGGCCGCTCCTGTGTTGTTTGAAAAAAAGGCTGATGGATCCCTCCGGTTGTGCATTGACTACCGGAAGCTGAATAAGGTAACAATTAAAAACAAATACCCTTTTCCCAGAATAGATGATTTGTTTGATCAATTGAAGGGGGAAAAGTGGTTCTCAAAGATAGACCTACGTTCAGGGTATCATCAACTCAGGGTGAAGGAGTCAGATATCCCTAAGACAGCCTTCCGAAGCAGGTACGACCACTTTGAGTATTTGGTCATGCCCTTCGGATTGACCAATGCTCCAGCAGTATTTATGGCACTTATGAATAGGGTGTTCCATCAGTATCTCGATTCCTTTGTTGTGGTGTTCGTGGATGACATTATGGTATACTCTTTCTCTGAGGAGGAACACGAACATCACTTGAGGATCGTTTTGGGTACATTACGAGATCACCGCCTCTATGCAAAGTTGTCAAAGTGCACTTTCAGGATCAGAGAGGTGAGATTTCTGGGGCATGTGATCTCAGAGCATGGAGTTTCAGTGGACCCTGAGAAAATTAGTGCAGTCATGTCATGGGAGAAACCGAAGAATGTGTTCGAGATCAGGAGTTTTCTTGGCTTGGCCAGTTATTACAGGCGATTCGTTCGGGATTTCTCTCGGCTTGCTTCACCGATGACTTCCCTCACCCGAAAAGGGGTGAAGTTTGTATGGGGTCCAGAATGTCAGGCATCATTCGAGGAGCTAAAGAGGCGATTGACTACTGCCCCCGTGCTGATTTTACCAGAGGCTGGAAAGGGATATGTGGTTTATTGTGATGCTTCAGGTATGGGTCTTGGGTGAGTGCTTATGCAGGATGATCATGTGGTGGCGTATGGCTCTCTCCAACTTTGGCCACACGAAAAGAACTACCCAACCCATGACTTGGAGTTGGCAGCAGTGATGCATGCTTTGAAGATGTGGCGTCACTACCTCTTTGGGGAGAAGTTTGTGGTCTATTCTGATCACAAAAGCTTGGCTTATATCTTCTCACAAAAGGACCTCAACATGAGGCAGCGTCGCTGGATCGAGTACTTGCAGGGGTTTGATTTTGACATTGTCTATACCCCAGGTAAGGGTAATGTAGTGGCCGACGCCTTGAGCAGAAGGGTTCCAGTGCAGGCTTTGAGGAAGTCCAGTGATGAGTGGACATTGATGGGGATCTTTTCTTAGATGCATGTGGAGACCAAGGAACATAGTGGAGGGGCATTCTTGGCGAGCATCCAGTTGACTCCTTCTCTGTTGGAGTTGATTCAGCAGGAACAACCAAGTGATGAGCTTTGTCAGCGATCGAAGCAGTTTCTTCATGGTGGGGAGACATCCTCTGATTGGTCGTAATCTCCCGAGGGCATCTTGTGCTTCAAGGGTTGTTCGGTAGTGCCGTTATCTCTACAGAAGGTGGTGATGCAGGATAGACACCAGTCTCAGTGGTCTGTCCATCCGGGTGCCACTAAGATGTATTATGATGTCCGTCGGCAGTTTTGGTGGCCTGGTATGAGACGGGACATAGCGGACTTTGTGTCGAGATGCTACACATGCCAGCAGGTGAAAGCAGAGCACCAAAGGCCCTCCGGTTTGCTCCAAACCACTACCCATTCCTACCTTGAAATGGGACGAGGTTGCCATGGACTTCATTGTTGGATTACCTCGTACACCACGAGCTAAGAATTCCATTTGGGTGGTGATTGATCGTCTAACCAAATCAGCCCACTTCATTCCGATCAGAGATACATCTAAAGTGGATGAGTTGGGCCGTTTGTATCTTCAAGAGGTGGTGAGACTCCATGGTGTGCCATCAGCAGTTGTCTCAGATAGAGACCCTCGTTTCACATCTCGATTCTGGGAAGGCCTTCAGAAGGCCTTGGGGTCCCTGATTAAGATGAGCACAGCATACCATCCACAGACGGATGGTCAGACAGAGCGGGCAAATCAGATTTTAGAGGACATGCTTCGTGTATGTGTCCTAGACTTTGGAGGTTCTTGGGATACCCATTTGGGATTGGTTGAGTTTGCTTATAATAACAGTTACCAATCCTCGATTCGAATGGCTCCTTTTGAGGCGCTCTATGGTCGGCCTTGTCAGTCCCCCCTCTGTTGGGATGAGGTAGGTGAGACCTCACTACTGGGGCTGAGTATGGTGCAGGAGACATCTGAGAAGGTAAAATTAATCAGGCAACGTTTATTGACAGCTCAGAGTCGTCATAAATCATATGCTGACCGGAGGCGTCGAGACCTAGAGTTTTCTGTGGGTGATAGAGTATTCTTGAAGGTGGCCCCTCGTTTAGGCCATCGTCGATTGGGGAAGCAAGGTAAGCTGACTCCGCGGTATGTCGGGCCATTTGAGATCATTGAACGTATTGGAAAGGTGGCATACAGGTTGGCCTTACCTCCTCAGTTGACATCCATCCATGATGTCTTCCATGTTTCTCAGTTGAAGAAATACTACCCGGATCCGTCCCATGTATTGAGTTGGGAAGAACTGGAGATAGATCCTGACTTGTCTATTGTTGAGAGGCCAGTGAAAATAGTGGACTCCCAAGAGAAGATACTTCGAGGTAAGTCTATTCCATTAGTCCGGGTTCTATGGCAGCATGGTAATGATACACATGAGACATGGGAGCGAAAGTCGTGGGTCGAGGAAGAGTACCCGTTCTTGTTTTCCAATCAAGCCTCATTTTGACTTTCTGGGGCGGAAAGTCCTTCATGGGGGGGGGGGAGAATTTTCACATACATGAAATATTTAGAGGTATTTTTCATTTAATTTACATCCTTGATTTGTTTTGGTGGGTTTTCATGCATTTTTAAAGGAAATAGTGGGTTTCCAAAATTTGGGCCAACCTAAGAGCCCATTTCCAGTTTTGAAAGTATATTTTGTTTCTTTAATAACTCCTTCGTTTTTCAACATTTTTCAACCATTAAACTTCCAAAATGACCTTCATTTAAATAGTAAAACCACAAAATAATTTTGGTCCCCTTAAAAAGTCATTAGAATCATGGATTTAGGTGATAAAATTAGGTATTGGGCCAACCCGAAAGCTCATTTCCAGTTTTAAAATGGTTTTGTAATTCTTTCATAAAATATTTATTTTTTATCCTTTTTCGGTGATTCCACCTCTCACACATTCCAATAGAACCCAGACACACCCCCATCCTCGTTTTCGCCTCTTTGGAGCTCATATTGGTCGCGATTTAGGGCCGAACTTCTGTAGCTCGAAAAACCGTCCATATTTCTCAAGTAAGTTGTTTCTCTTCCTTATTCCTCCCTTCTTCTTAGGGTTTCTTCCTTTTTTATTGAATCCCCAAATGTCCCGAAGATGGGGTTTTGTACCTAGGGTTTTATTTTTGATTTTCTTGGTCCAATCCTATGGTTCTAGGTTCAATCTTACTCCTTTGTGGTGCGGCGGAGGTGCGGTTGAAGTGACGCACAGGGATTTGGGGGTTTTGACTCTTTTGGTAGGTGATTTCATATGTAGGTATTGTATAATGAGTTGGCTTGCTGTATTTAGGTCTCCATTATGTTCATAATTCAGTATTTTGATTTCAAAAATTGATTTGGGTAGCATTTTAAAAGTGGTATATTTTTAAGTGCCAATCTTGTGTGAAAATGGGTGTTTTACATGTGTAACACATATTGTGCCTCTTGGTGTTGTTTTATAATTCAGGGATTGGATTTATAAAAATGTTTTGATGCTGAAATTTATGTTTTGGTATAATATTGGTCTCCATTTGGTTTTAAATACGGGATTTTAGATGAATTTAATGTGCAACACTTGATTAATTTTCTTGAAATTGTTTTATGGAAATTATAAATGGTTTATTGAGTTACGCAAAAGGAGAAAAGAAGGTGTAGATACTATTTTGATTGTGTGTGACCAGAACTGACATTTATATGTGAATATTGATTTTGGTAGCATGTGGTGACTATTTGAGCACAATACGGGAAACCCGGGTATCTAGGTGGGCTAACGTGTACTAGTACGCTAGTGAACGGAGGGGTTTTGACCATGGTTCACTTAGCAAGTCTGACATGGATAACACTAACAAAACTATAATGGAGCTGATTGGAGACCACTAGGTTATGGGTATTCTCCCTACTAGTGGCTCGTGCACGAGAACGAATTTCATTATGGTTACTTTCACCGAGGTACGAGGTACTTGGGACTCACAACAAACTAGTACCCAGGGGGGGTTCCTATGCTTGGTGCTCGTGGCCTTTTTGGCATTTAAACTTTCTTTATGGTATTTTGGGATGTGAAAACCAGCAGCTTGAATGTTTTATTCAATTTCACTGATTCTATTTAGTTATCCCCATTGAAAGTTATTTTCTTTTCAAAGTTGCACTTTTAGAAATAAATGCCACTATTATCTATTTATAACTCTGGAAAGCCTTTTATTTTACAATGCCTATCACTTGAAATCCTTGGGTGATATCCTATTGGGCTTAGTCTCACACCCTACTTACACCTTTCGGTGTAAGTAGACTTGATCATGTTTGACACAGGAAAAGGAAAAGCCTTGGGCGATGGCGGTTCGGGTTGCTAGTTTCTCTCGATGGTGCGGTGTTGGGGAGACGGCTTGTGGGTGATGACCCCTTGTCGTGTGGAGTATCTTGGGCTGTTTGCTGCTACTTTTATGTACCTTTGGACCTCTTGTGTCTTGTTTAAACTCATATACTAAGTTCTTAATTTTTATTAATTCTTGTTTGGCATAATTTTTCAGATTTGGTTTGTTGTTTGTTTTTGGTTATCTTATGAACCCAAACTCGGGTAAATCGTTCCCAAATGAATTTTTATGATACCCGGGCACTTGTGCCAGCCCGTGGGGATGGGGAACGCCCTTCGGGTCATGTCACGGGCTGAGTTTGGTGCCGGTTTTGGCGGTGACCAGATTCGGTTCGTGACATATACATTCCTGTAACCAACTCCACATCTCCCAAAAATGCATGTCTAGGTCCAAACATGGGTCTACCTCCTTATAATTCCATATTATCTTATATGTATCCTCAATCATGTAATAACATTCATCATTTATCCACAACTCTCAGGAAACCATTCTCACAAAAATTCATTGAAACGATCTATCCTCCAATCACACACAAACACTCCCCAATTTACAATTTAAACGTCACCATGCATAACTAACATGCACCATCATCTCTTGAATCATAATTTGGAGATTAGTTTTCTAATAAAATTAAGATGACCATGATACATGGAACGTCAATCCAAACATGCCAAAAATTTTGTTGGACTTCCCCTTCAAAATCAAGCACCTCAACTATTTCATGCCTTATTCCACAACCACCCATCACCCAACACAATTCTCATCACAAGTTTCTTTCCTCAATTTGACTATATTAGTAATATTGGAAGAACTGGTCAACATGTACAGGAACCTGAAAATTACTTCCTACCAAATCCACTCTCAATAAATAGGCACCCTAAGTGCATCATCAAAATCCAAAGCCATCAACATTACTATTTTATATTTCTTGAGCACTAACTGCGTGATAGTGTCAAAAAAAACATATAACTAAGCTCACTACCTAAAAAAGAATCCAAATACATTGTCCAACCTATCAGACACATTTCCCCTGATCAAAATTAATATCCAACTATAAGGTTATAATTCAAAACTAAGAGCCTCTAGGTCTCTCACCTAGTTTTACTGATCAAGTGTCACAATAGGGTCAAAAGGTGTAACCAACTATCCCAAAATATCAAACCTATCAAAGGGAAGTAAAGATAATAGTGACATATGAGGGTAAAAACTGTCAATGTTGGCCTACCAGGGACTAAAAATCTCTAATAATCCTCATAAGGAACTGCTTCTTGGAGGCCGTGATACCAAAGAAGAGGATATACTAAAATAATACTCACCAGACATCCAAATGTTGTAATACTCCCATCAAGGTCCAGTTCATGAGAATTTTTCTAGTACCTATCAGTATTGTACCCAGTGATCCGACTAGATAACCACAAACATGGTTCAATTAAGTAGAATATCATTTCAGGCAACTCATAATGACACTATATAGTTTCTTATAGACAATTTAAATAATTTGACCTTAGGAAAAACACCCTACAAGGGGTCTAACACATGGGAATCATGTTCCCTATCAACCTTCTGTGGTCAAATCACCTCCCTTGCATCATATATGATTCATCAGCTCCACCATCAAATGTCTACCAAATATCCACACCAACTTTCATCAGAATCAATATACATACCTGATTGCAAAATTGAGTATAATTCCACCAAAAAATTATATGGGAAAACTCCATTAATTTTTTTGTTGACACTTTAAATAAGTGGCCTCTATAGTCAATAAAATCACACACTACTAGGCTTATAACATATGAATCTTATATTCTAAATATGGTGCATGTGACACCAATATTCATTTATTCCAAGATAAAAAGTAAAGAACTGGCCTCTTGATAGTGGTCCAAGAGGCATAAATTCAAAATAAATAATAACATCCACACAACAGGTACATCACTTAATGATAAAATCATAAAAAATATGTAACATCACATATCAAAAATAATAATCCCGTATCCCTGGGAACCAAAAATTCTTACCGGAACAGGTGTTCTCGATAGACCGGTCTAATATGCACAAAATGTTTTGATAAATTACTAATAATACTCTCTACCATATCCAAAATAGTAATTTAACTAGAAAATAAATAGTTCTGACACCAACTTGTAACATCTTGAAACATATTCCACTAAACCGGTGCTCCGATACAATTTTTTTGAGGGATCATGTGCACCTCTACATATTACAGAGGTTACTGTCTTGCTGTAAGGGCCTAGGGTGTGTCTACAAAGAAAGAATTTCCTCTTATCGGATTGAAAACAATAGATATAACTAGATATAAACCTAGTAGTAATTAAGATGAGTGAGATTGTAATAAATAAACTGAAATAGAACTTGTTGTAATAATAAATGAAATGCTATAAACTCCAAAACAACCATGTCATACATACAAAAATTTTCACCCACTAGGCCAACCAGACATATATAAGTACATAAAAGAAACTGAAATAAAAGTACATGGATCTACCACTAACTCTGAGCTAGACCACATACCTAGTCCCCAATACATTTCCAATCTAGACTAGTCTGATCATAAGAATCCTCACGATCATCTTCACTCGATCATGCTACTTTGGGCTAAATTCCAATCCACCATGCATCTGTGCTCAACTTGAAAAGAAGACCTAAGGTCTGTATTCACACAGAGGTTCACGTACATGGATGAGAATATAATATCAATAGGTCACCCCAATGAAGAGACTATAATATGATTCTATAAGTTCTTTCCCATTCAATATGATTAGCCTCGAAGAGACACACGTGGAGAAAATGAATCAAGGAAATGTGAAACCACAGTAAATCCCTGGGTCGATGATCCCAGTCAACTGGGAAATGATCCATCATGTATATATATATATATATTCCTATATGGATAAATATATAAATAAATATTAATATAAATGTGTAAGGTGAATGAAATAACATAAATTAAAATCATTCTATCCTAGGGTCCATAATCATGATCACCTGGAAATCCTGTGCAAGGGAATTGAGTTAGATGTCATAACACTCAAACCATGTATTTTTAAGTTTATCTCCAAGTCCATAATCCCAATTGAAAAATACCTTCCTCATATAGTTACAGAATTGTCTCTGAGATAGCTACATCACCATAAGGGGACACTCTTCCTAACCATGGGTTCACCCGTACTCGCCTCTAATCTCTATAACAATGGATTATAGGGATGTAAATAAGAACATTATATAAATTGAATAGATATAGAATACATGCCATTAATTCCATCTAAATCAATTCCAATGTCTGATCCATAGGCCCCAGACTGTAAGTGGTTATAACCTTGTGACTTTAATGAACCCTTGGGGTCTAACGCTTTGGAAAACTGTGAGGAGAGACCATTAGTGAGATGTCATGACCACCCATTGTGGACTCTAAATAGGGAGAGAAAAATCATCCCTATCAATCTAGAGGCTGTAATCATCCATGAGTATCCAATGATATGAAACACCATGTCTCAAACCACAATCTAGTAATTGTTTAGGGAGAGCGTAATCGTCCCTATCGATCAAGAGAACATAATCATTAAAGAGTATAATCAGTTCGAGGAGAGTGTAATCAATCTTATCACCTGTTAATCTAAATAGATTGGAATCATTCTCAATATATAATATTTCAAAGAGAGTGGAATCATCCTCATCACCCGGGACACCATGACCGTATATCATAAATAGGGACACCATTACCGTATATCATAATCGTAGGGTTAAAAAGCTAGATTCTAATAATCACCTATTGAAATAAAAATAATATAATAGTCAAATACATAGGCTCAAAACCTAGGTCCCAGGTAGTACCTTTAAATAAGTCAATAAATATAATAAATAACCTGGCTTATAAGCTAGATCCCAGGAAGTACACATGGGAATCCCAATGAAAAATAAGAAGGATCCCATATTGAACATTATGAATTCCCAAAGAGAAATTAAGACACGTCACATAAGACACACCATCCACCAACTGTGAAGAAACTATGGTAATCATCACTGCATAATTAGTAAACACGTGAATGTATAAATAAGAGTGAGGGTGACCGAACACCTAAACCCAACACTACCGCAACAGCCCCATGGACATACAAGTTTTTCATGGGTTATAAGGTGAAACCCACTACCAAATCCACCCAAACAACCAATGTAATAGCTCAGGGTAAATAAATATTGGGGCACCCACTAGGTCCTTCAAGTAATAATAGAATAGAGGAATCCTACTTCAGATTCTCAAAGTCTGTGCATAAGCAAAGACATCCAACTTGGGGTCCTCGGTAGGGAATGTAAAAAATGGATCATACAAGAGATTCCCAAGTTTAGTATGTAAGGGAAGGAATCCGACATAGACCTTCAGTAACATGAAGAAGACAGAGGGTTCCTACCAGGGATCTTCTAGTTAAAAAAAATAAGTAAAGGTATCCCACATGTTATCATTAGATACAACTAACCTCAAAACCTCTTAGTCAAGAAGGGAATATATTTCAAGGGAGAAGTCGTCAAGGGAAAATATACACAATAATTTGTAAATGGATGCGGATAATGGACCATATAAAATCAAGGTATCACTCTAAGGATAAATCTAGATTCAATTACTAATGGAATAACCTCTCTATTTAGGAATACTCTTGAATCGTCACCTAGGTGTCCTTAATACACCTAACGGGTTTAACCATCATGATCTATATAGAGAGATACTTAGAATTGAATACTCATACATCCAATTGTTAATCTAAGTCAAAATATTGGTAAATACCCTAAAAATGTGGCGAAAGAGTACACGACATGTTATCCCTAACACACAACATGTACCCTCATAGCCCCACTTGGGTGTGTATTTCAACTGAACATGGTGTGTCAAAGCCCATGTACATGGAATGTTAATCATTTAAAGGGAATTTAACCTACATGGGGTACCTTACCATGTATCTCATAGGTCATGACAATGTACCTCACCTGGTTGTGTACCTCTACAAGGCGTGTAACCCACACGCGGTCTCGTAGTGTACTCCACCCATCCTTGTACCCATACATGGGTTGTCTGGATGGGTAGTTGACTACACAGATGAGTTCCAGTACACTAAGTGTATAACCCATATATAGTTTTTACCTATATAAAATCCTATTTCATGAACAATAAGAATAAATGACATGTTTTTCTAAACTACACGCCATTTACACAGGGTTTCCCAAAAATAAAACTCCCAAATCACCGTGAAACATATGTTTTCTCCACAAAAGCTATAGATCGACCCAATATGGGATATATATAGGAATATAATGTGTTTAAAACATAAAATAGTAATTATAAATGTATTTATGAAAAAACATAAAAATTTCCTACCTTTGGGTGAAGTCTACCGAAGCTTCACACATTTCTATGCTCCACGACTACCGTACGACGATCCGACGCATCCTGAGATTCATAGTGACACATATTTGCCTCTCCATACCTTTATATATATATATATCCCTATACCTTTATATATTAACAAGGTGTTGCAGGGAGATCACCCTTCAGGTGTACATGAGATTCTAGGGAAATAAATGAAGAAAAAGAAAAGGAAAGAAAGAAAAATAAGAAAAAGAAATGAATAAGAAAAGGGGGCCCAGTCCGTCCCCGGTGCCCAAACTAATTTTATGACTCACCTAGATAAAACTCCACATTATAGAACAAATGGTGGGTATTGAAACTAAATATTACCATTCATTTAAATTATAATTATGAACAAACCTACAAGAATAAATTAATATTTAATTAAATAATTATTAAATAATAACTATTTCTCCAAAATTATAATGACTCATAATTCTAACAAACATATATACAAGTGTAAAAACCCTATTATGGGAAAAAAGAGTGGTCATAGAAAATATCTGATGTAATATTCATGATGAAAATTACCATTTCACCCCTTACAAGCATCTGAAAACAAAAATTCAAACTTATGCTCAAAATTTCAGTCTAGGAAAACATGGGTCCATATATTCTATATAATAAACTACAGAAAAATATAACCATAATTTAAATAAAACATAAGGATTTTTTATATATCCAACCCATAAAATAATATCCATGAATAATCCAATATCTATGTACATTATTCTTGCATCTATAAGATGAGATTTAATAATTATTATAAATAAAGATGATTCAACCGTCATCTAGTATAAATTTGAATTGTTATATTAATCTTCCATGTAAGAATGTTTGGATTAATGTTTTTTCATCATATTTCATTCCTCAATTTATTATCAATTAACATCACTATAATTATTGAAAATCAGAGAATCAATAAGAAAACTATTCTTTATAGGGGAATATGTAATATCAAATTCAATGTCATGATGTAATTTTACATATCTCTATTACTATAAATTCATGTTAGTTTTAGAGAAATTCAACATAAAGATTTTATGATTCTTGTAAATAACTTATTGGGTGAGATGTTTTTATATTTTTTTACTGATATTTCATATTATGTTAACCCCATAATATATAAATATTTAAAAAATATATCAATTTTTTATTTGATTTTTGTATCAAGGATAATTTTTTGATAATTAATGTTATTTTAATGACTTCAATTTCATTATGAATTTTATGTAAAATTTTGAGGCCACACAGTATTATCTGTTTGATTAAAGGAAGAAAATGGATAAGGTAGTTTCAAGTGAACCAAGACCAGTTGAGAAATACAAACCATATTTACCTATAACCAATAATTTTATTCAATTCAATAAAGAAACTCAAGCCCAATTTTGAAGAACAACATGCTTTCCTCTCTAATCAACTAACTCGCCACACTAAACTAACAATATGATTCTAACACTACATATTTAACCCTCATGAAAACTAATGGAACAGAATTTTCATGGGTAGGGATAAAATTTACATAGAAAGGGTGAAAAATTAATATAGTAAGAATCTACTACTGATAATTAACCAATAATTCTTACACATCAAAGAAGAGGCACATGATCCATGTAAATTACCTTAGTTTTAAAATAAATACGTAATGATATAAAAACCCAAAAAATAAATACCAGTCACTCTCTATGATATTCTTTATCATAGACTAGGACATGAGAATGAAAAATGATAATAAATAAGGAGTTACATATATAATTTATTTCATTGTATTTAGATTTATAATATATACACACATAAGTGAAAGATATATCTATTAAACTAAGGGTAAGGAATCACTCACACATATGATATCACCATTAATGATGTACATTGTCAAAATCTATAAAAGAATAATCACTTATGATATGATATATATCCAAGAATCCATGGATATAAGTATTTATAATTATGATATTGGAAAATTTAGTTTAGGTGATGTTACAATGCCTAAGATATTGTGTGAGGGTAAAAATATTTATGTGATAGGTGTTATATGGTAAAAATAATATGTTTTGGAACTAATAGTGATATAAAAAGGCATTGAGATATGAGGTAACCAAATTGAATCAGATTGAGAATATATAGTTTGTTTTCATTATGAAAAAAGAAAAATTCGGGTAATTAAATTTATGAGGAGAAGCTTGAAGATAATATCTTATTGAATAAAGGAAGAGATTTATGAATAAGATACACTATGGAGTATATTGTGGTTTAATATATTATATGTAACTCTTTGAGACATACCCACACCAACATTCATTAATTAGAGATACTGTATACCAATTTATATAATACATTTACAATCATATTTGTTTACCCAATTGAATTTATGATATAGAAAGTAATTACCTAACAATGATTCTCTATTTGGGAGGGGTGAAACTGCAATTTCTATCAAATTATACAATTGGTATAAATAACCATACTCAAGATAAAATTTATAAAGGATAGATACATATCAATATTTATAACTTGTGAATTTTTTCCCATGGTCATATCATTTCTTATAAGATAAAAAATGTTACAATTGTTAAGAAATTAAAACAACCCATGCCTTAAAAAACACCAAAAAAATCCATGAAAGATGTTATCTTTCTCCTACGAGATCAAGGATGTTTAAGATGACCACATGATCTATGGAATTGATCCATGGTTCACATGGAACTCATGCAAGATAAATATCTAATTCGTATGCAAATTCATATGCATTTCAAGTAAAAAAGAATAAAAACTATTTCATTTTCCATTCAGCAAAGGAAAATGAATATCGATTAACATTAGATGATAGAGACGAATATAAGAAAGATAAATAGTGAATATATACATTTTTTAAAAAATGGATATGACTCATATTTGGTTGGAGGATAATGAGTTGAAAGTAATAGTCCCAATAATATTTTTCAATTTAAAAATATCCCCTTTTTTAGATTTTTTAATAGGGAACAACATGTGACTCTATTGATATTGGGTTAGAGGAAACTCATAGGTGACCCGAACAAAAATCAGGCCAATGGGGTGGGTCAACTCTATGTGAGTGGGAAAAGAATGGGGAACCTAATACATGAGATGAAAGACATGTCTCAATCCTAACATATCCCAATGACTAAGGTGAACACTGTATGATGTCCCTTACGCAATCTATCACTATCAACGATGTCACATTATACCAACACAATCAGAGAAACCACCTCCCACAATTTCCACAGATCCATCACCACCCATGGTCACCAACCACCACTGTGAAGGGTATCACACTAGATAGAACCAACATCACCACACTGAAGGATTCCAAAAGATTCTAGAGAATCCATCATTGTTAGAATAAGTAAATAATGAGAACACTAAATTAAAAAGCAACAAAAAACAAGATCTACCACCACATATAGAAATAGAAAAATATCAAACCACTATAGAATACATCTATTATAACTAGAGTGATATCGTACATGATAGGGAATAATATAATGGAAGAAGTGGATGAGAACAAACAAGAACATATTCAAGAATAGAATATATAAACACTATTAAAGGATAATTCCAATGGAGTATAACCATATAAGGTTGAAAAAAAACCAAATAACATGACCTAGAAGAAGCCATTGAAGGATTATAAATAATTTTAGTGAAACATCTACAGAGCTCTGGAACACAAAAACAAAAAATCATGTTGAGAGAATTATCACACCATGACATCATAAAAAAACCTAGAAAAGAGAATAGTGGATGAGGCTAATGTAGGAAAGATGATTCCTACATCAATTCACCCTCAAAGGCGAAACTCAACAATGGTTACTTCACCTATAGAGATCCTATGAAACCACATTGAAACAAAGAGAACTTGGTTCATTAGATAACACACCTCATCTATCTAAATCTTACCATAGTTGAAGGAAACTTGAAAACCCCCAACCTTACTTGAAGAGGTCCACCAGGCTCAGATAGAAATGGTTTCAAAATTGATGAAACCTAGGCATGAAGGTGCCATAGAATTTTGGATTCTAGAGGATGTTGGAGTGGTAGTGAAAGTAAAACCAATAATAGGTGACCATCATGGGGGCAATAAGAGAACCCTACTTTATTGATTTATTGAGATAAAAGATAGGGGAGTCAAGTTGAAAGTAATATATTATTTAAGAAGTTATAATAATTTTTATGCACATGAGTCAGATAATAAAAACTATAGGTCAAGTGTATTACATGATCATATCCCAATAAATCATCAACCATATGAAGTAACCAAAGATAGCTAACAAATAATATTATTAAGTGAGTTTTGAATAATTTCGTGAACATTATAAATAGACACCGATGAATTCATATAATTATTTTAGACTTTAGGTTTTTACCATTTAGTGAAGGATTTATTATTATTTATTTATTTATTATATTTTGTGATGTCTATGATTTATTTTCTATCTATAATATCCATGATCAATTTATAGATTTCTTGTTTTCATTGTTAGTTTTATAGGGAGAATCTAGGGTATGATTTATTTATTGATGAATATGATATGTTACATCATTGATATTTTCACTCAGAGAAGCTATAGTGAGTAGTTTAACTAGTTGGGTGATGTAATAATCCCTCTACCTTTACTCATTTTTAATCTTATTTTTGTTATAAATTATTATCACTTCCCTATAATATCTCATTCCAAATTAGTGGAGTTGAATGAGGCAGTATGGAGTAATTTTGTGACTATGGGCCATGTAAAATATTAGTTACTACAATAATTCTAGTGGATAGAAGAAGGAATCAAGTATTCATCTACTCAATAAAGATATGTATACTAAAACTAAACATAAGAAGAAAATAGATCCTCAAACTCACAATTATGGTTTATTATAGATCAATGTTGGAAAAGATGGGAGGCATTGTGATAAATGATATTTATTTATACTACTAAGTGTGAATAGAATGGAGTCGTATTTTTGTATAATTATGAGAAGACACACATAATTATCCTCCTTAGGATTAAAAATATTATTCATAATAATTTATTTCATTTTTATTTTCATTTTTTCATTCAAAATTAACATTTTTTTAATTTTTTTCATTATTTCAAAATATATATATATAAAATAAGGATAATAAAAATTTTAACTAACTAGATGATCTTCACAGGAGAGAAGAACTCAGTATCTATTAAAACTTAATTCTTAGTGAAATTGTTGAATTATTATCAAGATACTCTAAAATAGTTCAAAAACCAAGATCACAATACTCTCTATGATAATATTATATCTATAATTTTTTGTTAAAGAAGACAGTTTCAAGTTCAAGATCATGGATTATATAAGCATTATTGTGATAACCCATATATATATATATATATTAAATTAACACTCTCTTTTATATCAAAATTGATCATATAATTTAGTCATAATAATCAAAAATAAATATGAAATATGATAGCATCACATGCTATCAAAATAATAATAATACTATTATATTGTTTCTTCAAGATCTCAAAATATTTCTTATTATTCTTTGTCCAATTAAAAATCATGAACTATCAGTGGTGTTACTAATTTTTAAAATTCAATCAAAATACTATGATACTTTAAATTGAAACATAATACTCCACTCACCAAAGATACATTCATATATGACTAATAAGTAACTAAAACAATATATATTAGTTGTATAAAAAACAATACCATATAAAAAAACATGGCAAAGTAAATGTAATTTATATTTCCATGAAAGAAATTTGAACATATTTTTGTACAAATAATTTACATGAATTAAATTTTAGAGTATCATTTAGTAATTTATATGATCTACCTATATCATTTAATAAAAAATTAAATCATTGATGAATACATCCAAATACTCATCAATATATTATTTAAACAAAAAATGATTAATTCTCATGAATATTTTTAGTGTATTGTTTTTTAAAAATGGAATCAAAATGTTTTAGAATGCATCTAATGACACTAAAAATATATATTTGTAATAACATTATCCTTTACTGTCATCTAGTGATATCCTAATTATAGTCAAATATTTGAGATCCTACTTTATCTTATAAAGTAATCAAATAAATATTCAATCCATATAAAAATTAATAAATTCTTCACCATGACTTGGTTTATCATTTAATATTTGATTCATAATCATAAGGTATCTTCCTCCTCAGTTAATAACACTTTATTAACATATTGTGAAACAATATATTTAATAAAACAAATTTCCAAAAAATAATTTATTTTAATCTTCAATTCTATAATATATGAAGGATTTACATGTCATTCATCAATAGAAATTAATGATACACAAGGGTATAAGACAATAATAAATTCAATCTCCCATCATTTTTTTTAAATTAGTGTCTTCCTCCAAAATAATCAATGAATTCCCAATAAAGATTACGAAATTCATCTATATTTTCCTACATGAATAAGGACTTAATATTTCTATATGATCTGAAATACACTGTAGTAAGATAAATTTATCATCCAAATGATGATCTCTATCACAAAATAATATTGTAATAACCTCGTATTTTTTATAAAATGCAACCAAAAATCGAAATCTACACAATATCACATTGAATAAAACTAATCCAAGAAAATAATAACATCATATAGTTACATCTAAATCAATAAAAAATATCAATATAATTGTTTATATTGGACAACAATCCAATATTTACCATATAACTTCACCATCATTATTCACTCTTTTACTAGAGTAAATAAAATTAGTGGTCTTTGATAAATTTATATAGGTATCTCTATCCCATGAACTAATATGGGTGTAATAAAAGAATTAGAATTGATAATATCAACAAATAAAAAATTTTGAGTAAAAAAAATAAACATATAAAACCCTGAATGAATTTTTATCTTTCCAACTCATCAATATCTATATCATAAAAGTATCCATTTCCATATACTCTTCCTTATTGAAAACCACATTTCATATTTCCTCATCATCCGTGATCAATATGTTTTCTATAAATATATGTAATATCACCTTATTAAACCCTTCCCACAACACCTTTCATTGATGGTCTTTAAGATCACCAATCCTATTATAGAAGCTACTAGAGTAGTCTATTAAAATATCTTGGAGGTCCGTCGACTATAACAGTTTTTGTAGTTATGTAAAACGTTTTAGTGGAAGGAAACATAGATTATAGATACCACATCACACCAAAATGATTCTACAATAGTCCTTGGAGAACATTAAGAGGTTAAAAACTAATAGTACCTAATTTCTATGTATGTTGAGGTAATCATCTTTTGTATCAAAATGCCTTAGATAATTTTGGTTGGTGAAACCTCCAAATACCAGAATTATAGAAAATATGTATTCTACCTCTCTAAGTCATATCCAATTAGAAATTAGTCTGATCTAGCATTCATTTAATAATCCCATCAATTTAAAATTACACCAACTAAGTTATCAATTTATGATAAGTTAGTTTTTTTAAGGAAAAGATAAATTACTGATCAAAGAAGTATGGATTACAAAGCTAATCAAGGAACGAGTTCACCCAACAATGATTACCCCAATGTTTTCCAAAATGGGCCAAACGATGGTCCATAGAATTACCATTTCTTTTGATGAAAGAAAATTTTCCTGCATCAAATCCATCGGTCAGGGACCAGATCTTCCTCAGGATGAGGCCATAAGGCTGGGAATCCTCATCTTTTGTTGAGAGAGCGTTCACCACTTCGAGGTAGTCAAGTTCCACCAGAATATTAGGCCAAGATTTTGAACGGGAAAAAGAATTCCCTAGAGGATGGTCGTGTCCTCTACCACCACAGGGCTCCATGATTTAGGCTCTGTCCTACTCTGGGTTTCCACAATCTGGCCCAAAATGTTATGAGCAATGAGCCCAATACCGACCCTTGAATTAGCAGTGACAACAACATCAATATTAATCTTGAAGAAAGCCTCGGGGGGGGGGGGGTGGGGAGACCAAGATGGATCCTCTCATCGAGTGTGGCTCAAAGAATACCCTACATCGCTTTTCTTCCAACCATTCATCCACTCCAAAGCTCAATCCACCCAGAGGTGATCAGGGGTCACCTTTATCTGGAAAATGAATTCATTCCATCTAGTCCATACCAACCAAGAAATTGTACAAATCATCCCTAACACTCTTGGTTCTAGAGAAGACACCCATTGAGTAAGGTTTGGGACTAACCCAATTGAAGGATCAAGGAAAGTACCAAAATCCGGCCTCCAAGCCTTCTAAAACCCTTCCACCCCCTTACAAGAAATAATTGCATGCAGAGGGGATTCCAAATCATGGAGGCACAAAGGGAAAGTGTCATCCTCCGACAAATGTCACTGCACCAGAAATTCACGGGTTGGAAGAACCCCATCATAGACTTGCCAAAAATAAAATTTCACCTTAGGGGGAGCAGTGAGGGACCAGAGTCACTTCCACCGATTATCGGTAATGGCCGGGGCAAGACCTTGAACCCTCATTTTCTATCCCGAACGAATAGAATATCTCCCATGAGGTTCCCCAGTCCAGCAAATCTGGTCAGTCCCCATTCCTGGTGTGAGAGGTATACCCAGGATGAGCTGACGATCCACTTAATTAAACCAGCAACAAAGCTTCTCCCGATCCCACTCCTCAAGTGACTCATCGAGCAGGTGATGTACCCTTGCATATTTGAAGCCAGGGACAACCGGTGAGGAAACCTTATGATTGGAACCCTCTGTCATCCAAGGATCATTCCATATGTTAATATTATTCCCATTAGAAATTCTCTACACGCATCCCAAATCAAGGAGAGATTTTTCTCCCCAAATTCTCCTCCACATAAAACTCAGTCGTGGCCCCAGCTGGGAATGCAAGAAGTCAGAATGAGGGAAGTACTTAGCTCACATCACCTTTGAAAACAGGGCATTTGGGTGGGAAATAAGGTTCCATACATGCTTTTCCAAAAGAGCCTAATTAAATCATTTAATATTGTGGAATCTGAGGCCGCCACCGAATTTTGAAAGACACAACTTCTCCCATGAAATCCAATGGGAATTATGTTTTCACTCCTGGGAGCCCCACCAAAAATTGGCCAACCGGGAGTGGAGTTGATCAACGAGAGTTTCTGGGAATTTAAACAACGACATAGCATAATAAGGGATTGCTTGGGACACTAACTTCATGAGAACTTCCTTTCCCGCCTTGTAAATCTTCCTACTAGACCACATAAAAACCATATTATCCACCCTATCCACAATCGTGCCAAAAACTTGTTTCTTCGATCTAACCACTAGGTTCGGGAGGCCCAGGTACTTAGGATGCTTATCAACCAGTGGAAACCCACACATTCACTACAACTCATCTCTCTTAGTTTGGGGGACGCCTTTATTGAAAGATAAATCTGATTTAGAAGCATTAAGACGTTTCCCAGAGGCCTTTTCATACATATTGATGATATTCAGCACTGCACTTCATTCTTGTGGGGTAGCACGCATAAAGAAGAGGCTATCATCTGCAAAGAAGAGATGAGAGATAGGGGGACACTTCTACATACCGTAGCACCATGGATAACTCCTTGATCTGCCACCTTCAGGATGAGATGAGAAAAGACATCTTCCACCAAAATGAAGAGGTAAGGTGACAGGGGGTCCCCTTGTCTCAAGCCTCTTGATGGTTTAAAGCTCGCTGAAGGGACCCCATTAATGTTGATTATGTAGGAGACAAACATAACACAATTCATGACATTAGAGATCCATTTCCTCCCAAAGCCCAACATGGATAGAACAAGTTCGAGAAAAGTCCATTCAACTCTGTCATAAGCTTTCATCATATCATGTTTCATTTCCATGGTTCCACGCTTGGATGAGGAGAGAGTTTTCATAGAGTGGATTAATTTGAAGGCAATGGCAGCATTGTCCGTAATATATATCTTTGGAACGAAGGAAGTTTGGTTATTTGAGACAAGCAGCAGGAGAAAATTCCTAAGTCTGGCCACCATGATTTTGGAGAAAATTTTGTAAATCACATTACACAGGCTGATTGGCCGAAACTACGAGATTTTATAAGGGCATTGGGATTTTGGGATACGAGTAATAAGAGTTTCATTCAGGGATTCAAGAGAATCCCTTCCATCCCACACCTCCTTCATGAGGGCCACCACATCAGGCTCCACTAGATGCCAAAATTGTTTAAAGAACAAGGCATGAAACCCATCAGGCCCTGGTGCCTTGGTAGAGTGAATAAGATACAGGGCCCGAAGCACTTCCTCTTCAGACAAATCTCTTTCCAGTTGCCGATTCATGTCTTCTTTAACCAACTTTGGGATGCATCCAATCAGGCATGAGGTAGTGAAAATACTTTCTGCTGAATAAATGTTGCTGAAAAAGTTTAGGATAATGGAGTGAAGGTTATTTATGTCATGTGAAACTCTTCCAGTGGGGTCCTCCAGATGGGCAATATGATTCTTCCTTCTCCTTGAAGACGCTCGTCGGTGAAAACATTTGGTGTTCTTATCACCATCTCTGATGTGGGACTCCCATACCCGAATGATCCAAAAACTCTCTTTCTCTCTCAGAGTTGCATTGAGATTCTTTTCTGCCATAGCGATGTACCTGAGGACTGGGTCACAACATGGAGATGAGTGGAGTCACTTTAATTTATTCTCCACCTCCTTAATACGTTAGTAAAAGTTACCAAACCTAGCTGAGATCCAATTCTAAAGGCAAGATGCAACAGTACGGAAGTTGAACATAATGCACCGATTCGATCCCTCCCAAGCTACCTGAACCACATTTTCAGAATAACTATCTTGGATCCACAAACTTTCAAATTAGAAGGTTCGCTCAGGTCTCCTCTGTTTCCCTTATGAGACTATTGACAACATGATTGGGCAGTGGTCAAAGGAGATGGGAGGTAGGTGGATGATAGATAATCATGGAAAAGAGAGGTCCACTCATAATTCACCATAAATCTATCTAACCATTCCTCCAGGTGGTTCTCCATTGACCTACCCAGATGCTAGGTAAACAGAGAGCCAGAAAACTCGAGGTCATGAAGAGAGTTTGAAACAAGATACATCCTAAAATCTCCCATCGCAACACCACTCCTCACATGTCCCCCTTCTTTTTCATTGGTAGACAGGATCTCGTTAATGTCCCCCCACCAGGAGAGGGCCAGGGAGGGAATCCTGCAGTTTCTTTAAAAGGGCCCATGATCTGTGTTTATCTTGCCCACCCGGCCACCCGTATAACCCAAAAAACGACCATGTAGGAGCCCCTGGGCCAACAACCATCACAGCAATGTGGTAACTTTAGTAATTGGAGATCTTGAACCCAAGTTCCTCCTTCCACAAGAGGCATAGTCCACCTGAATGTCCCTGTCGTATAATGGGTAGGGCGTTTTTAAACCCAATCTTCCGGCCCATAAGGCCTGCATCCTTATAATCCAAAATAGTTTCAAAAAAAAAACTATGTCAGGGAGAAATTTGGAACTCCAGTGATGGAGAACATGAACCGTTCGGAGATTTCCAACCCCCCGACAGTTCCAACATAAGATTTTCATTGCCCTAGGTGGGGCTGGGACACACCCACTTCCGCCTCTGAAACTTCACCAAACCGCTCGTCATCAACCACTTTCCACCACTTTGGAAGGCTCTCAGTCATCTAAGATGCCTCCAAGAATCGTTTGTGGTCCCTAGGCTGTGAACTCTGGGGATCCACTCCCTTATCCCCACTAATAATGCTTTTCCACCTCTGATGTTCTCTAGTACCTGTCAACATGATCCTCGTCATGTCATCGACTGCCTGAGGGGTAGCACTGGCAGATACATCATCTGAACTAGGAACCGGGTCCGGTGGGTCGTTGCATAGCTATTGTACCCATGAACCTGGGTCTGGGGGTTCCTTATAGTTTGGTTGCAACCTAGCAGATGGGGAGGCAGTGGTCTTCAAAAAAGTTGTTGTCTGTCTGGCGGGGGCAGTCAGCCCCTTCCTCTGACACATGTGTTGTTCCCTCGGATCGACCGAGGTGTGTGGCCAGTCCAAATTCCTTCCTTCCGCCCGTTAAACCACATGGCTATCATCAAAAATAATTGGTGGCCCAAGCATGATTATATTAGCATGATTTGGTTCAGCCCTCTTATTAAGAGCCTTGGTAAGTTTTTCACGGTCCTGTTGTTTTTGAACTTCAGAGATAAAAGCCGCCCCAGAGGTTTTTTCATGAAGCGAGGGGCCGTATTGAAAAATAACATTGCCATGTATATCCTACTTTTTTGCCTCACATGACTTTTCTAAGTGTCCGAGGCATCCACAAAATAAACAAAAAATAGGAAGCTTTTCAAACTCAAAAACAATCCAGATGTCAGAGTCCTCAATTGTCAAAAACATGTCTCTCATAAGAGGATGTGCAACATCCATCGAAGCTCTAATTAACACAAAGGGTCCCCATTGAATCGGATCGGACTGATCCCATTCCAAAAATGAACCGATGCATTCTCTAATCTCCCGCATAACAGGTTCTGTTGTACCATGAAAGGGGATTCCTCTAATTTGAATCCAGAAAAGTGAGCAAGATAGATTAACTGACTGGAAATTTTCTTCTCCTTTAAGGTCCTCCATGAGTATGATTTTTTTGTAAAAGGACCATGGTCGACCTTTGAGGACTTTTAATTTATCTCCTTCATTGAATAATTCAAAGACTTGGAGTCCTGCTTCCACTTCTCTTATAGCAACACCATCCTCCAATCACCAGATATTTTGCAGAGTATTTTTCAGCGCTCCCGGATTGAAGGACCTTTTTTCTAGGAATTTTACAACAATAATAAATGAAAGTCGCTGTGAGATAAACACATCTTCACTCTTCCGTAAAACAATTATCGGTTTTTCTTTATCAGTTAAGGAGATGTTCTTCCAGCGATGCATTAGGTCTATCTCCACTTAAGTGAAACTGATAACTTCCCTCGTCACTACCAAACCCTTTGCGAGCAGTGTCCTCTGAGAGAAAAACCTTTGCGATCAACAAAGTGCGCGGACCAAACCATATGGACTTAGGACTTCGTGGCCCCATGCGCACCACAACCTCTACGGTCAAAGCCCCACGCAAGAAAAACTTATGTGTGCAGAAGTCTCCACCCACCAAGAACTTCGAGAGCACACCATCGCGATCCTAAAATTCACAAGAAAACTCTTCGTGTGAAAACACTTCAAAACAAAACCTTCGTGAGTAAAAACTTCACGATCCAACCCCTTTGCGGACATGTCCTTTGTGGCCAATAATTTCGTGAGGTAGCACTTCATGAGAAAACACCTCATTCTGAAAACACTTCACGATTAAAAACTTTGTGAGCGAATACATCGCGATCCAAACCCTTCGCGGATAAGTCCTTAAAGACCAAGACCTTCATGAGTGGACACTTTGTGATCCAATCCAAAATCTCTACAATCAGGGGCCTTCGCGAGAAAAAAATAACTGAGCCCAATTGAGGGTCAGAAGCCAAACGTCAGTTGGGAGGCAACTAGAACCACAACTGTTGATCAGAAAGCGCTAGACGAAGATCAGAGACCAAATCGGATGCACTGGTGAAGAAGACCATAACAACGCTGAAGAGGGATCTGGCGTCGTGTTCCCTCTCACATATCTAACTCCGGAGAGAGGTGAGGGCGATGGAAGGAACCTCAGGCTCCTGGGGGAGGCATGGTACAACGCTTGAGGTCGAAGTCGGGCAGATGAAGAAGAAGAAACCCGACTCCTTCCAAATCCCAGGCGGCGGGATCCGAGAGCTGGTGTAGGAGAGAGGAGGCAAAGAACACATATTCTCACCACGGAGAGTCGAGGGGCGACACTGGAAGAAAGAAATGAACCATAGGCTCCATATTTGAGGAAGGAGTGAGCTACGTAGACCTGGAACAGGGTGCGCGAAGGGAGATGGCACCGCCGGAAACCGTTCGGGCAAAGGCGACTGAAAACCTAGGAATTCCTAGGAGATATATATAATCCTCACTAAATGAAATGAAAAGTATTTCATAGATGAGTTTCATTAATACAGGGATAATAATTCTTGATAACACTCCCCCATGAGGGTCATCAATAAAACAACCTCCTGAATTGATTATTAATTTCATACTACTTAACTGAAAATTTATTTCTACCCCCCATATAAATTTACCAATAATAAATAGTTTCATATAAAAAAATATCACTACTAGAGAAGCATGATATTGATTAGGAGTTTTACAATGATGAAAAATTAACCCTAACACATTAAGAAAATGCTCAATATAAGAATATATAATAGATTCATTCCCTATCCCTAGAATTGTTATAAAAATGTATACCATGCCTTATTGGACACAAGATTTTATTGCTAATATTCAAATCATACAACAGGTTCTTACTATATTTCCTCCGACTCATCAAAATATATAAATCCTTGAGGAAAATATATTATAGAACAATAAGTATAATTTTATATGGATGTGAATATAGATTTATAAGTAAACATATATATCCCATGGAACATATAATATATACCATTAACTTATTAAAACAATAAACATAATCATGAACTAAATACTAATTTATTTATGGACCCATACCTTTTACCATAGCCTATATATATTGCACCTCCCTTAAAAATGATTAGTAAATTATCAAAGTCCTTTTATTGGATCATGAGGGCCTTTAATGTATATTACCTATTTCCTATGTTTAATTTATATCCAAGAATTTAAAATTACATTGTTTTACTTTCCCAATGAATTCCCCACTCATTCATACTCTAAAACGCATTATAAAATATTATTCTTATATAACTTTTTTATAACACATGCCCACTAAGACTCTTCCCATACTGAATAAGAGTTCATATATGAAACCACAAAATATCCTTCCATGGTCTAGGGGTTAACTACTAATGTTAAGGATATATTATCTCATATGGGGAACATTACCATTTTTTATCTCTAAAACTCCATATCAAAATAATTAAAAAAACAAGTGAACACCTTCTATACGAGAAATGGATATGTATAAAAATTATATCGATGGAATTAAATAAATCAATCATGATTGAAAAGGAATAAATATTACAAATAAAATCCACTTCCAGTAAACCTCAATAAAAAATTCTACTAGAAACTATGAAAAAATCAAATAAGAATACAGTGCTTTAATCTAATATTTCTCAAAAACTCCTCAAAAAAAGAATGATTTTTTTTAAAATTGTGTATATAAAGTAGGGGGAGTATAAACATACTAAACATTTACCTTTCATAAACCATCACAAGTAATTATAAATAGGTCATAATGACGCTTCCTTGAAAATAAGTAGTCAAAACATTATTACAAATCAATTTATATCAATTATAAAAACATCTCACCATAATCTTCTGCTCATGAATAATATACGATACATAAAAAACATTCTAAAAAATCAACATCCATAGAAAGAAATTGACCCTCATAAACCAATTCCCATTAGATATCATACCTTTTCTCCAATGTCAAATATCTAATATTTGAAGTAAAAATCTATTCATGGGTAAAAGAAAACCAAATTTGAGTAACTGATCCTCTAATTATCCTATATCTCATTGGATTTTGGGTTACAACTATCCTCAATACTTAGATTGTGGTTGTGTTCTGAATGATTATTTAAAATTATCTCTTAAATAATTTAAACATAAATGGAATTAAATCATAATAATTGCTATAAAATCTATACATTTATATCCAAACCCCATACGAACTCATTAATAATATTTATTTCTTATATCTTTATGGATAAGAATAATTAATATTTTCATTGTGAATAATAAAAAATTATTATGGTTACCTGAGATTATTTTCATAATCCAAAATCACAACACACTTGTGATTACCAAGAATATTTAAAATCATTGATGTTAAAAAACTATTGAGAATACCTAGAATTATATCATTAAATCTACACACTAAGAAACAGTATTAAGAATGTATATGTAAACACAAATATCTCTAACTATATTCATATCCACATCCTATTTAACATCATCAATTAATGGTTAAACATCAACAATAATATCATTAATTATAGTATTATGATAAAATAACTAAAAATAATATAATTAACTCCACTTTTCACAACCACATATCATCCATTACATCCATTTACCATAACTATATTCATAACCACACTTTAATATCGTATTCTATGTTCATAACCACATACATAATAATCCTTTATGTTATTCCATTTTATAATAACTAAAAAATTATTTCAAAACATATATTAATTGAAATGATAAATGCCCATATATTTCCATAATACCTTATTACTTTGAAGAGAAATACGTTGAATAATCCATGGGTGTAATAACACCCAAAGTAAATTTATCATGGACTTGTATTGATTTGGTATGGATGCATGATATTCCATATGTAACTACAATATATTTATTTATACCAAATGAAATTTAATTTTATACTTTATAAACTTATTTCAGTTGTTTTGGATTTTATTTTGAGTTTATGAGAGGACAATAGGAGATTTTTTTGCAGTCAAGTTGTCAGGTAAACTTAGAGTTCACTAAAAGATGCCAAAAATACCTCTTTGAGTGATCTTATGAGTCCAATGGTTTAAAAAAATGAAGGTTGGATTATAGGTGGATATCAAGAGGTTGATGAATAATCACCAGAAACCTAGTTACCCACAATGATTCTAGTGGTAGTAAACTGAGATCCTGGTATGTTTTTCAATATATATTTTATTGAGGGGAATGTTTTGAATTTCACCATTGTAAATTTTGTATTAAAAATTGAAACATGATAATCCATATGAATATTTTATAGATTAAATACCTTTATTTATATCATTTTCTTCTCTAATCTCTATTAAATTATAATTTCTTTAGTTCTTGATGGATTTATGATTCATTATTTATTTATGATTTAGGATATTTGGTGTATTATTAAAACTATATTTTTTATGGGTTGTGAGGTTTTGTTCCCTTATTTTATTTAACTTGATGTTTTCTTCTAGTTTTGGGATAAATTCTTCTATTCAGTAATTTGGTAGTAGTAATGAATCTATTTTATAAATTAATAATCAATTTATATTGTTATATCAATTTTTTTTTTGGGATTTTAGTCCACTTCTTTGTGTGTGTTTTTAAATTTTTGGTTTAAATTTAACCATGATGTGGTTGCATGGCATTTAATTTATTATTAATTAAAGAGAAAATTAAAAATAATGAATTGTTATGGATTATTTATGTGGATTTCATATGTTTTATCTATAATTACATAATTATTAACTTCCTGATGATGATGATCATTCATTGTAAACAATATGTTCATTGATGAATTAATATTATAGAACAAGAGATTATATTAATAGATAGAGTAATTTTCTGAATATTCTACATGGTGTGTGAAACGTTGGTATTTATATATGATGGTTGTGTGATTAATAAACATTATATTTTTTTAATGGTCTATTTTGAGATTAAATGAATCAAATACATGTAAATGATAGTTTATACAAGGAATTACACTTGATAGTTATAGAATATTTCATTGATTTGATAAATATTATTTATAGTGGTTTATTAAAAACAGTTTAAATTTTAAATCTATTTATGAGTTTCTATAAAACAACATGATTTAAAAAGTGATAAAATGAAGGAATGTAATGTATTTTTAATGTGTCTAATTATATATGTGTGTGATTGAAAATAATGATTTTTTAGCCTTTGTAATTTATTTTGATTATTGAAATAACCTAATATTTACAATGGTATACATGAATATAACTGATTTTTAAAAACATGAAACTGTGAATTTAAATTTATATAACTAGATTGTATGAGATTTTAAGGACATTAAACTTCATTAAAGGAAGAGTTTTAGTATTCGAATTCTGTTGTTGATATATAAAAAGATAGAAATGAGTAATGACATGAAATGGTTGAATTGTTATTACAAAATAGATTAGAAAAAAATTATTCGAACAAAACTTTAGGATAAATTTCATATTATAAATTTTTTTATGTATTGGAGATATTATTTTTCTTTAAAATATTATTTTTTAATGATTAATTATCTTTTTTGAATTAATATTATGAATTGAGAAATTTTGTTATTTGAGGAGACATGTGATTTTTTTCAGATGGTGTGATTATTTAGTAAATGTGGAAATTAATTTATGAGTCATGATTCGTTTTGAATTTAATTAAATATGAATTAAATGAGAAGAAAATTATGGTGATCAATATTAATATAAATAGGACTAGGATTCTAGAGAATGATTACGTGAAAAAAATTATTTAATGAATTATTAGAGGTAAATGAAATGATTTTATGATAATGAAATAAGATTAGAATGTGGGTGAACATTGTAGGGTAAATAAATTTATGTTTAACATACATTGTATATTCTATAGTTATAGTGTATAAATATTTATTCTATCATGTGTTTATATTAAATTCTTAATTATTTTATAGAGGGTTTATGGGTTTTGAGGTGAAATTATATTGGGATGTATAATATAATAATTGTTGAAAATTATATTAAAGAAGAATAAGAAAGGGTAATTTTATGACTTAGTTATTATTCATTACTTTGATAAAGTATAATATTAACTGATATGTTTGAATGAGATTATAAAATTGTGCATTTATTGTTGAAAAATTATATTTTAAATTAAAATATAAAATGATCCTAAAAGAATTATTTTATATGAGAACATAAATTAAAAAATAATGATTTTTTGGGTAAATAAAATGGGATTGTAGAGTTTATTAGATAAAATTAATTATCTTGATTTATAAATTGGAATATTTTTCTAATAAATTCAATATATTTTATTTAAATGAACCATTGTTGTGACTTATTTATTAATAAATAATGTGATAAAACTAATGATTGACTAAGGAATGGATAATGTATTTAATATTTTATTAATTATGGATGGAATAATGTACTAAAGTTAATGGCTCAAAAATATTTTTTTGAAGAATTAATTATATGATGAATATAATATTTTGATTTAATATATTGTGATATATCCATTAATTGAAATGTATTATCATTTTGTTTAAAGAACCTGTAGAGTTAGCCAAAAGATATGCAGTGATCTGATATAATCTTTGTGGTTAACCTTATTCTATGTTATGTCATAGTTTCTATTATTCACTAAGGTTATAAATTGAGATAATATAATACTACTTTTCACATTGATCTATGTTATGACTTGGACCAGGATAAGATATGAGATGATGGTTTTTTTGATTGACTATTTCAGTTGACCATGATCATCGTTACACCTTGGCCCTAGAAAAATAAAAATGTATTAATATGATATTTAGGTAATGATAATTAGTTGTGACTATGATTCATGATAAAAATATGATCATGATGGTATTTGAGGGAAATTTGGGATCTCTAGTAGTATTATCTTGATAGGTGATTCTAAAAATCTATATGTTTACATATTTTTAATGAGAAGACTTCATATATGATCATTTAAAGAAGATGTAGGGACAGAGTTTACTTGAGATATGGAGACTAGAATCACTATGGCGGTTTCTAGAGGCCTAAATAATTTTTCTACCATGTTCATTTACTGTTATTATTTTTTATATGACATACCAATTTAAGATACATGTACTCCCATTTTTTATGCATTTCAAATATATTTACAAAATTTAATTCATTTTTGGGAATTGTTATGGAGTTTATTTGAAATTATTTGGAAGGAGTTTCCACATTTATTAGATATTTAAGAATTTATGATTATTTTATTTTAATATCATATTTCAGTGAAATTAATTCTCTTTGAGATATTTTATATTGTTAATGAATTTCAGAAGGCACTATTGATTGAAGAGTGAACATGATGGTAAGTGTTGTTTTGATTCAAGAGAATATAGATTCTTCGGTGAGAGATCACACTACACAACCCCAATGCATATTACTCTTTAATAATATCATTTCAATTAGTAATATATACATACCCTATCTAGGATAATACTCCATACCATATAGAAAAACCAAACCTTCAGTCAAAATAAAAATGTGTCCTACTAATATATAGAAGTTGCACGCCATAATAAAAAAAACATGAAATTTTAAATTTTCAACAAAATTTATTTCCACTATAATTTCAATGTAATTTTTCTTTTTCACAATACTCCCAAAATCAAACTATAAAAAATAAATAGTTTATTTACTTCTTCAAAAGTCTAATTCTTCACATTTATTATACTTTTTCTATTTAATGTTTTTATAATTACATTCCATCAATCTCCTTTTATCATGTCATAATTAAACAAGACTTATATTTTAATAATAATAAAAAAAGAAAATATATCATATATTGATTAAAAAATATTTATATTCCATTTAACTTATTCATTTTTTATTTTAATAACAAGGATTTATAATTTTAATCATCAATTTCATCTTTTACAAAGTAACATTATTTAACCATATATCCCTAAAAAATAAGATTTTCATAAATTGATAGTGATAAAAAATATGAGGATCTATAGTAAACTACATATATTTAATGATAATAATCAAATTATACTCACTAATATCAACTTATAAAACTAAATTTCATTCCCCAATGATTTTATCATAGTGACTAGAACAATGGTTTTCCCCACCAAACGAAAATTCAAAAATTTTACTTAACCAAAAAATATTATATCAAATAATATATCAACCTGAAAATTAATTTCATCTAAAATAAATTACTCAGCCTCAATCAATTAAATGGATTTTAAATTCTTAAACAAAACGTTTTTATATTAATGACGTTTATTAAATAAAATAAAACATATCTCTTCATAATTCAAATGAGTGGTCTATATTCCTTCATCGATCAAGGATATCTCTTGGCCTGATCTTTTTCTAAATATCCTTCAACACTCAAAAATAATAATAAAATTATAGAAATGAACAAATACTATATCCTCTACAAAATATTAAAATGAATATTATTATTTTTTCTAAATTAACATTTAAAATATTAACTTCCCCTATTAAATTACAGGTTTTTTACCCACACCGCTATAATGTCACAAATGAAACTTTCTTTCTCATGAATTATTATCATCCAAAATGAAATAATAAATTATTATTTATTTAATATAATTATGTAAATAAATAAATAAAAAAATGAAAATAATTCCTTAAAATTTATCCATTCTCAAATTCTTACCAAACATACAACATAGGGTAAACACCCAAATCAGAACTCAAAGGTGTGATTAGATTTTTTTTCCATGCCTTTAAAAATTAAAATTTTACCTTTCAATTCCAAATATTCAAAATACACTTTTTAAAATCAACAAACCATGAGAATAAAACTCAAAAGTTTTTATATGTGACCTTATCCAAATACCTCAATTTATCATTGATTAAACTTCTAAAATAATCATAAATTCTGTTGAATTGTTTTTTGTGAGATACTTATGACATAAACTAAAAAATCAAAATTTTCCCTTCAGTGTCTATAATATTTTATATTTTTTCACTTGTGTATAACTTGTATATTTATATGTATTAAATTTTCATCTTCTTTTATAAATTTTATACATATAACATCCAATTTATTATATAGAATAATTACATCTTCTCTCATTTGTATGAATTTTATACTCACACATAAACTACATAAACAATATGTCATATTTTTATTGTTACATCTATAATATTTCCTTTATATAAATTACTAGACACTTGATATTTGTAACGTATATAGAAAAACACAGAATATAAAACCAAATATATTACTTTTACAGTCATGTATTTGAATCTTTTCTCACATAACCAACCAACTAATTGTATATATAACTTATATTATAATAAACATGGCTTGATTCATCTTAATTTTAGAAAAAACGCCTCTTTAAATAAATTTGGAATCAAAATAAAAAATTTATTTAATCTATCATTAAACACTACAAATCAACATGTCTTAAAAAAAATCCATCCAAAACCATGTAATACATGTAAAAAACACATAAAATATAAAACTAATCATTTTTTTCAATATAAATAATTCATACATTATAAATTAAACCATGATCATTTAATGATATTTTTTTTAAAAAATGGGAAGCTTCTAAATTATCTTATTCTGTAAAAAAACCCTAATAATTAAAACAATCAAAAAATTATTTAATAATCTGAATGTAATTAATTAATGTTTTATTATATTTGAAATGACCAAATACACTAGATAATCCTACTTAGAGTGTAAATTAAAAACATTTTACAAAATATGATATATATTTTCAATACTTAATTGGTGGTATGATTGAGATTAAATATAAATGTGATAAAAAATGAATAAAAATATGCAAATCATGTATAATATATCACCAAAATATATATTATTTATGTAATATGCGTTTCATCCACAACAAAAAATATCACTCATATAATATTTAATAAATCAATAGTTTCATATATTAGAATAATGTTTCTCGTGAAAAAAAGAAAATTACGTAATTTTATCTAAATAAAAATTATAAAATCCCTTTTGTAGATTATATTGATAAAATGTGATAATAATATTACCTAACACATATGTATAATATTTATTCTTCTTAAAGGTGACCATGATTTTGATCATTTTATAAAAAAATCATTCACTATATCATTCAATTTTTTATTTAGTAAAATTAATTATTTATCAATTTAGTGAACAAATTTTTATTAGATTGAATGATGATATTAATAATCTTTCCTTTAATTTAATTAATCATTTTTATGATGATCCAAAACACTATGATTAAATTTCAGAAAAAAAAATTCAGTGTCAAATACTTTGTATTGTTTTTCGTAGTATTGTCATGAAATTAATACCCATTATTAAAATCTTAAAGGTCTTAAATATTGAAAATTTATAAAGAAATGCACTTAATTAATTTTTTATCATTGAAATACACATTTAATATTAATGTTATGTATATCAACATATAAATCATTTATATGAAAAGGTATTAAGTAAAAGTCCATCTATTGTTTAAAATTCAAGCAGATCATCTTCAGGTGAGTGATTAAATGCTATCTAATTCCATAATTTTATCTATATAAAGCGAGCTATGCACATATAAATAATATAAATATTTTTATATCATTTTTGGTTCATGAATATTCAGTAAATGTAAAAAAGTATCCTTAAAGTACTCATGGTCGCATATATCATGAAAAGTCATTTTAGAGATCTAAATTAATATTCAATTGGACCACGGGTATCCAAAGAAACATATGATCTTTTATATGAAACTAGAATTCATCTATATATTTAATTGTAAATTTATATAACCAAAATCTCTTATGTAGACACAAAAACTATAGAACAAACTCAATTTTCCTGAAAGGTGAAGTGTGGAGACTTCGAATTCCATGTACCATAGCATGAAATATCACTAATGTCTGGAAAACTCCCCTAAATACCAGGAATATTAGGAAAACCATCATTGTGAATACAATAATTTTGAGGGAATTTTTTCTATCAAAACCAATATCTTTTGATCATGAGTAATTTTAATGAAAATTTGGCATAACTCATCCATACATTAGACATGCCTAAGATAAAACCTTAAAATATAACTATACAAGTTCCTATTAAAAATGAAATGACTCTATGGAATGAACACCATTCATATTGGTAATGAAAACAATAAAACACAATCCTAATAAAAAATAAAACTATTCAACACATGTTATGGATACAAATATAAGAGAATATATAATTAATATTTCTAAATAGGATGAAGATTACTCAAGAGATGTGATCATCAATTACAAAAATACTAAAAATACAAAATATATTTTGAAAAATAATTAATCAAGGATATAAATATGTTTTATAAATAAAATTACTAATAATACCTCCCTAATTTGTATATTCACAATCTATCCCTCTTAATCATAAACGAAAGCTGATAAATAATGGTCCTCCCGGGAATAAATAGAAATAAATAAAGGATAAAATTGTACTATGTACTCTAAAATATTTTTTTTGAGAGTACTATATAGAACACCACTTTATGATTGTTCTTTTTATGAGGGGAAAAACTGATCATCTAAAGAATACATGATCCCTATGAGATAATATAATGTTCCATCCCATACCTGGTGTAAAGACTCCATCCATTTAGTTTAATTTTTCTTTTTTTTAAAAAAAATTTAAAACACGGTATATAGAAAATTTTCAATTAGGAAATGTTTTAGAAGTGTATTGTGGATATAGGAGAGAAAAGGGGGAGACCAAATGGGTCTAGAAACCACAAATTACCTGATGATCTTAGACCGTGTACCCAATAGGACTCTAGGTTCCTTGGTTGTTCTCTTTGGAAATGATTTAGTACCAAATGAGTTCTTGAAGGTGACCAATAGTTTTATTGATTATATTATCACAATAAAGGTGTGTTTTGGTCCTTTACCATTAATATTAAACCAAAATTACTTTGGTGTTAGAAATTCATTCCAATTTTCCTATTTTTGGTACTCTTACATGCTTTATATCACCCCCAACCTTTTCTTTTAGTTCCTCCTTTCATAATTTTTCTATATAGTTCATTTTGTCCATGAAAACATAGATTAAACAAGGTATGTCTATAAATTTATCATACTCTTTTATATAATTATATTCTCTCATTGGAATCAGGTTTATCTCATTTCACCATAAGTATGGTTTTTCAAATAATATAAATATTCTATATTTCTTCTAAGCTAAATAATAAATAATTTCTACCTATATTAATATAAGGTAAATCATTATTTAAAAATTATTTATGAGTATTCTATTATTTTTATAAATTTATTAAAAATTAAAAAATTATTTAAGTTCTTCATTTAGAGATTTTAGTGGAAAATGCATTATCTTAGATCATAATGAATCTTCCACATCTATTTTTGTCAGAATACACCTATTCCAAATCTTACTTCTTAATGAATATTTTAGAAATGGTAAAGGGATTAGTGAATTTTAATAAATAATAAAAATCCGTTACTATAAATTATTCATGAATTTATATATTATGGTATTTTAGGGTTTTTGGATATTTTATTTCATTCATTATAGTTTCAATATTTCCACAGGTGTTTTCATTCATGTTTTTAAATATATGTAAATTATATTTCATTTAACCATGAAATGAAATCCTTGGTTTCTATATTAAATGTTAAAATAAAATATGAAGCTTGCTATATGTGTTTCTTCTTAAGAAATTGTATGTTCATAATTTTGTATTTCTTATTTAAATTTATTTATAAGTGTAATATGATGATTTGTGAAATATTTTTCATAATAGAATTATTATATGACTAATATGAAAATTTTAAATAAGTATGAAATTATTGATGTATAATGGTTAGGATAAGATCATAATTCCAAAACAATTTATGCCCCTACCCCTATTTATTAGAACAATATTAATCCATAACTTGGTTTACCATTTTCCGTATCCCCCAAAATAGTCTTAAGCCATTAATTTTTACTTCATACCACCTAGATGATATGATATGTAAGACTATCCTACCTAAATCCTAACATTGACACCATGTTATTCCAAAATAAGGTAAATGAAGTAGAGGACCATCTAACATATGGGGTTACTATTTATTAGTATAGGTGATTTTTTTAATGTTTACTAATAATTTTTATTCTTTTCTTCATTTTTATTATATATATAAATTATTTCCTAAATTCACTTAAGTTTATGAAATGTATGTAGGGGTTTCGTGGAATACATCTACAAAATTATAATTTTAACTCACAACATATTCCCATTCTATCACTAATATAACTCATTATACAAGATCTTAGAATAGGAAAGACACTAGATCATGGGGGAAAGTTTCCTAGGGATCCATAGTTGTGTGCGAAGTATTTTGGAATTTTTGGAGTGTGTATGGGGGTCATATGAACTTGGGTTGTCCTGGGGGTTTATCATGGTATTTTTCATGTGGGATTCATTATCTTTTGATGAATAATCCACGTTTGTATTAGTATTTTTTTATATGACCTTGTTTCTTACTTTTACATAGTTTGTACATGAATTCATGTTTATACATGTTTTTTATTGTCATAATTGTATCTTGATTAATTGGTACCCATGGTAAAACATAATGGATTTGTAGAATTGATTCCCATCAAACTTAATGCTCATGCACAAATTTCTATACAAACCCCCTTTTTTATTATCTAGTTTTTAGGGGTATAACCACCATCCAACGACACTTTATTGATCCCTTAGTGTTTATGAAAACCTATGGAAATTAGGATTTGTGGATGAGGTGTTTTGGAAACCTATCCCTGTATATTTCCGAAAAAATGGTGTTATTTATTACAAAATAATATCAATATAAACTTTAAGGGTTCTTGGGTATGGGACATGAGAGTTTCTAGAAGTTAAGACCATCATAAATCAAGAAGTAACCCATAAATATGAATAGAAAAATATATTTATATTACAATCCTGAGTTACTTTGGGTAGTATTAGAGATATTTTCCTTTATTTATTCTTTTATCTGATTCTTATCTTAGAACTTATGTCTCACACTTTATAGTAATAATTTCTAAATTGGTATTAGTAGGACTGCATGTCATCCCAAAATCTTATCTATGTTTGATTATTTTATAGTAAGGATTAATTGGATGATTATGTTAATAAAAAATTAATAATAAATAAATATTAGTTTTCTTATATATTTATTCTGTATGAGTTGGTCTATATGAACTAACAACATACTCTTTGATTGTAATACTTTTCTTATTTACATGAATGACATTATTTTTTATTATCCCTTTTATATTATGTATAAAGTATGTTTTTAGGCCTTGAAATAAAGTTCAAAGTATGGTTTATGATTGTTTTTAGTAATGTTAAAATTATTCTTGATTAATTAAGGAATTTATAGAAGGTGATTTAAAAATGAAAGTGTTTCAGAAAATAAAGAATGAAATTTCTAGATGGAATAAGGGTTGGAACTAGTATTTTTAATGCAGTTTGAAATTTTATGTTTTTAAAAAATAGGGGGAAATTGATGTTGTTCTCTACTTTATTATAGAGTATTCCACTTATACGACCACCTCTTAAAAATTAGGAATGGATGGATGAGAATGTATCTCCTTCTTGACCTATAGTGGATTTTCATGGTCTAGAGAGATCTGTTCGGTTACACAAAGTTATTGGTCAAGGGGTTCCTTGAAAGGAACCAAGAATTTTGGATATCCAAAATGACTAATTTTTTCATTATCCTTTTATTGTATTTGGTAATAATTCTCTAGATAAAGTTGAGGAGTGGATAAACTGAAAGAACTACATCCCCAAGAGATTTAAGACCATAGAGAACCCATCACTTAGATTTTCCACATTCATTCTAGAAAGTGTAACTCATTTTAGTGGGAAATATTTCTTGTAGAGGATAAAGATTACGACCTCAGATAAAATAATTTCTAGGAATACTTTTTCATAATATTATATCCTAAATCCCTAAATTAGGTTAATGATAAATATTTTATGAGTATTCAATAAGGATCAATGGTTTTTATGGAGTAAAAGAACAATATTACAAAATTAATTCTTTTCAATGTTTTCCTAAGTGGGGATGGGGAGTCCAAAATATGGGGCTTCATGTTGGTATGAAAATATTTGTTTCAAACTCCAATAATAATTTTCAACCAACAACCACAATTTGAGGTGGTACTTTTGTTTCACTCAATATGAAAGTATCTAAAGGAGGTATATGCATGGGAACATTAGTACCAATATAAGATTCAAGTGATTACTCTTATAGTGTCAAAAATGATGATAGAAAGAGGGGATACATGGTGATTCTCATCAAGGATGTCTTGTAAGTGGATCACCTCCAGCACTATGTTTTAGCAGTCATTATATTTTATGTCACTAGTTAAGGAACTAAGGAAGATCCATATAAAATTATCTTTAGAATAAAATAAGTGGAAAAAATTTAGGAATTTTTTCAAACATCATAGAATATATCAGTATAGTTTATCTGAAAGCATCGGGTAAAGAACTTATCTAACCAATGTAGCATAGAACCTATTATCTACATATTTTACTAATTATAGTATTCCACCATATAGGAAATCAGGTCGAGGAGTCTTCTAGTATATTCAGGCTCAGTTAGCAATTTTATTGTCTTTTATATAATAATATACACCTCAGGTTAAATATAACAGTTCAATAATGATCTATATTGTGATGTTTTAAATTGATATTAGTTAAGTTGGGTGTTTTACTATTAGAGGTATGATTCTAGTATCTTTTACTTTATCATGTCCCTCATATGATATATGAGCTTCATATTCTCTTGTTTCTATGTACCTAGTTTTTCTTCTTTGTTTAAAGGGGGATGTTCTAGTTTCTTATATAAGGTTTTACATACCTATTGGGAATAGAATATTTCCAGTGAGGAAATGTTTGTCTTATTTATTTTTGGGGAATTTTTTGTGAATCCTTGGGATCTTATGGTTTCCAACGTGAATCCATTCAATGTAATTATGAGTATGGACTAGTTGAATTTATTTTAATCAAGAATTGATTTCAATGAAAGGAGGTGATCCATCTCATCTCTAGTTTGTGTTCAATATAAAATTCATCAGTAAAAGTTTTTTTATCTACTCATGTTGGACTAGATGAAGGAATGTTGGGAATAATTTCTTTTGAAATTGATACCCTTGTACTTGTAGAAGTAAATTCTAATGTTTAGTAAATATATTCTTTGATAGTGGATATATACCATAAAATATTCCTATAATACATCTCATGGATACCTCTAAATGAAGATATGGAGTTCACTATTGATATCCCACCAAGTTCCAAACCAATATCAATTCTATCATAATGTATGGATCCTACTAAATAAATGGAATAAAATAGAAAAGTGTATGATTAAAAGTCTAAAGGATTTTTTAGAAAGAGTACTTATATGTGTGTGGATTTGGATCTTCTTTCCACAAATGATAACATAACTCTATTCCTATGTGATGAGTATTTGAAACTAAAGTAGGTAATAATTAATAAATTATATCCTCAAACTAGAATCAATGATTAGTTTGACCAGAATAAAGGTGAAAATTATTTTGAAAATCATTCTTTGAATAATATATTATCAACTTTTTGTTTTTCCTAATTGAATTCAAAAGATATTTTTAAAAAATGATATTGGAATTTCAAGCAACTTTTAATTGAACATCATCATAAAAAGGCACTAACATTATTTTAGTACATAATGAATTGGATATTTAACACATTCTTGGATTCCTTAATTGTAGTCTTTGTGTATGATATAATGGTTTAGTGAAAAATATATGATAGAAATGCATGATACCTACACATTCTCATATAATATTTTCATTAACATAAACTGCTCAAAGTGTTTTCTAAACTCTCATTATCGATCAATGAAGTATTGTTCCTCAGACATTTTATCTCAATAATTGGTATCTTAAATGAACCTATAAAGGTAGATTCTGTTGTGTACTTGAATTTTATCTCTAATGTACTTTAAATAAGAATATTTCTCACACTTTTTTTTAATATTTTCATCATTTAATTAATAATTTTTTGTGAATTGTTTCCCCTATGGTTAGTCTAAATAATAATGGAGTTAACCTTTTTTGGTCATTATAGTGCGAAGGATCATTTCTAGAATTTAAGATGAATATAACCTCAACTACGATTCAAATATTACATTAGAGAGTTTAGGGGTTTTATGAGTATTATCATTCCTCATCTATTGGCATCAGTTGTGTTCTTATAAAGGATCTTCAAGTAGTAACATATGGTTCTTGGAAAATATATATTCATAAATAGAATTATACTACCCATGAACCGTAATTGGTCAATATTGTTCATCATCTCATGTGTTAGAGGAATTATATATTTAGTGAGAAATTTATGGCATTTAAAAACCAATAGATACTGGAATTCAACTTCTCTTAGTTGGAAATAAATATCATGTAGTTTTACATGGATGAATTCCCTCATTCATTTCACATGGATATATGGTACACTCATTCCAAGGTAAACATCATAATTTATTTCCTTGGCTATAATGTTCGCCCTCAAGGGGTATAGTGGGCCAAATATGAAATGGGCCTAATGTATCTTTTAACTCAGATTAATTTGGATGTAGTGGAGTATCAAAGAGGAATGCATGTATAACACATTAAGAATTCATATATTTTCATAGTAAATAACAAGTAATTCATGGTTTCTGACTCTAACTATAAAATTATTAAATAGAGAATTGATAGTGGGGATATCCTTGATGACCGACCCCATTATTCGCATTCATTACTATATGTCCATTGGAGACTGATATCTCATATGAGTACAGTAAAAGAAGTGATAAATGAGCACCATTCCTCTATGTGGGATGCACACCCATGGATATTAAAGAATACCAGGGTATTAAATTAATGTTTTTATGACTATGTATAAAGAAAGTCATTATAGGATTTATCACTAAATGATTTACCTATCAACAATTAAAGGTATAACATCAAAATATTATATGTACACTTCAATAACTCCCTCTATATATATGTATGTGCAATGAGATCATGATATATTTCATGACCAGTTAACCAAGTTTACATAATGTGAAGGATATTATTTTGTTCATATAGCATATTTTGACCATGAAATCAAACTATTAACTTATTAATAAATCTTCCCTAGTAGATGAACTAAAAATAATATATGGAGGGGAGATATTTTATCTTAATGCTGCATTGACTGGTATTTTCTTTGATGGGATCTAAGGTTTAAATATCACTCTTTTAAATGAATACCATATACATTCGGTTCTCAAGGGAAATTTTTATGTTGTTTTATCCTTAGGATAATGGATAGTCTAAGTGGAGGATGTTATTAGATCTCAAATACTCAACATTTTTTTTCCCATGAGAGGATCCCCTTACATTGGTGTTATAATTATATACAAAAAGTGAGAAATGATTTATTTAGATATCTATGTATGAACCATTATATAGTAGATAATTCAATTCTCCTCCCAATTGTATAGATAAAATTGAATCATTAAAAATTGAGTAATGTCTTATCTTGGAGGGGAAAATATAATGTAAATATGATTTGTAATTTTATTTAAACTACTTGTTTCCATAAAAATTATAATAAAAAACCGTCCTTGGTAACCCTTGGTGTTTGAAGATAACGATCATATGTTTCTTTGTGTTTCACTAAGATTGGGTCTTCAATGGATTGATAATCTAAGAAAATTTGCATTGAAATATGTCAGGCACTTTGAAATGTGTGGAATGATTGAGGAAGCTTCATATTAACTAACCTTACCTCTAATGTTTCTTTAAATGTATAATACATTTCATTTTTCCCAATTGATGATGTATGTGCCTAACCCATTTCATGTGATCTGGTAGGAATACATGGAGATATAATCTGATTCATCTTACCTGGACAACCATATATTCATCTTTTATTAGAGTCAAAAAGATTTACACTGAAAAATAGTTCCACTATTTCACATTTGGTGGAATCTTGAAAATAAAAAAGGTGATATGTTGATGAGGGAATAAGAAATTATTATCTAATGGATAGAATTTTCACTAAAAAATCCAATTAAATATTCTCTAGGATAATAAGTCGAATAGTTGGGTTTTTATATTGATTTGGTCTAATTTAGGTTTATTTATGTAGTGACCCTGACTCCCATAGCCTAGAGCTAACGTCTCTTTTATTACATTGGCATAAGATACACTAAATTACATCTCAATATACCGAATAGTTTAGTAGTCATAGTCAACTAGATACATACATAAATTCACATTACATTTTAAATCATTAAATACCAAATGTATTTTCATTTAGAATGCCATTATTACCCATAGTGTATCCCTGTATATCAATACTAAAATACTTCCTCATATCATGAGGAAAATAAAATACAATAAAGGGGTGATCATAGATTCTTAGTAAGGGTAAGTGTACAATAGAAGCTAGGAATAAACAAGGAATTATCATTTTGGAAAGGTAAATAGATGAGACACATTCCATTTAATAAATAACATGATCATAATATGATAAAAATAAAAAATTGTCAAATAATTCTATATAAATAACCACATGAACTTGAAAATTGGCCATGGATATTCTATATAATCAAATTATCACATTGAATATAAATAATTGAAATTATAATGACGGAATGAAATATATTGGAAATATTTAACACATTTTCGAGGAGTATGAAAATACATCTAATTCCATCTAGGATTGTGCTGAGAAATATAATTCCATCTAGGATTATGCCAAGACATATATAAAAATTGGTTCATTTTCCACCAAAACCATATAAAGCTTGTCTCTTGAGACCTAACAATGAATCAAGGGGATATAGTGGACCCCAACCGTCACTTATAAAGTCAAATTCATGCGTCATATGAAAGGGGTAAAACATAATAAACATAAATATTCATATTTAAACAATAATATGAAATTTAAATACATTTCCCAATCAATAAACATAATCATAAACCATCCAAATTAATATTAATGGTATCAACATAATACAAACCCATTCAAACTAATCATAAACCATTAAGAGAAATAATAACGATTGTATCATTGAATAATATCTACATTAAAGCATATGTAACATCAAATAATGTCTTTTAAGATGGAAAATTATTTTGAAATATCACTTGGAAAATTCATTGAGTAAGATAATTATCCTTTGAAAATCACCCTTTTTATTTTTAAACTTGAAAATTCATTAAATATTGCTAAAATTATTTTCATTGAAAATAAAATTTAAAAATCAATAATTTCCAAAATTTCAGGAAATAATTTTTCATTAAAATTCCCCTATATAATTTTAAATGAATATTCAATGAAATGATGGTTATGAAAAGGGGTAATTATTTTCACGTTGTATAAGTTAAAAAAATTCCTTTTTATTGAAAAATAGTTAGAAAAGACATTCATTTGTAAAACTAGAGTAATATTTCTTTAAAACCATTTTTAAGAAAAAAATGTGTAAAAATGTATTTAATAAATAATTTGGAAATACTAAAACATTTTCGAAAATAGTTTTTGAGAACATAGTTTTGGAAGAAAAATGATTTTCGACTGAAGAGAGAAAAAATGTCAAATTATCTTAAAAACACTTTCTTAATTAGTTTAAATATAGATAGAAAAAAATAGTATTGTTATGTGAAATAATTAATTAATAATCAAAGTATAATAAAATAGATTTAATTAAAAAATGGAATATAAAATATTTCTCCCAAGGGAGTCATAAGGAAAATCAAATTTGAATAATGATGGGATTGTCAAAAAAATCCTTACCAATTTTGTAACCTTTTTATAAAAAGACCCATGAAGTAAATAAAATAAAATAAAAAATTAAATACCATGATGATAAATGAATTCATTTTGTTAGATACAAAAGGGGTAGTATATACAGAACTCAAAAGAAATAAGTGGTGAATATGGTGTATGTATCACATAAGTAAATGTTAGATGAGAAAGACTTGCCTCTTGCTTTTATTACATTCAATGTTAAGAATTTTTATTAGAAAAAATGGAAGGGGTGGAGGTCCAAACAGTTCATAGGGGTCTAAAGAAATGAAGACCCAGGGCATCCGCTTGAACAAGATTGATGCACTCATGGGGGAAGGGATCCTATACTATTAAAAATTATTCAAGTTTCACCTAGGGAGCCCTGAGATGACAATTACTTATCCACCATATTAAACTCTCTCTAAACATGATTTAGATCAATGCCACTAGTCAGTGGACTCCAGAATCTGTGCACAATATATATAATATCCCACAAAATATTAATCTCCCAAGAATAGACTTGCTGACAGTAGAGAAATATGACTCCACGTATTCCAAATTTTTTACTTTGTGAATTACACAGTTCTAGTCCTATGAGAATTTGATTTCCTCATCCATTAAAGAGTCTCCTTTCCCTAAAAATAAGTTGAAATCATAAACCACTGATCCCCTTTGATCCTGTACAACCCCACATCCTTACATACAACCTTCCTTAAATGAGATTTAGAAATTTAACTTGAGAACACTAATATGGGGTATCCATTTAACCCAATTACCCTGAACTACCTCTCTATGAATTGAGAAAACCTATCCCCAATCAGACATAAGATTCTGTAGTGTAGGATATAAATCCCACTTATTCAAAAGAAGGACCATCTCTGCTTCCAACAAATGAGCCTGAACCATTAATGCCACCCCCGAACTTGAAGCCCCATCATGTCTCAGCTTAATAGGAGCCTTCTAGATAACCCAGTAACTAGACACAAAAAACAAAAACCTATCCCACTGTTAATGCTCATTATCCTCTTTACAATGAAACCAGGAATGGAGAAACAAATATTTATACATGTCCTAAACATCCGCCTTGATAAAGACACTGAACGTTCATCAAATTGTGAAAGCCCACTTTCCCAGAATAAAAAGGTGAGAATCATACTTTACATTTGGTTTTTGATGAGAATGAAATTTATAAACGATGGACACTCCCGTCTATATCACCTCATCATTAGTAGGAATCACAATGTTACATATTCTCTGGAGAAGGAAATTCTGTATAGTGGGTAGAGTTCTTCACCACAAAATGCCTCCCTAAGAATCCTAACCCAAGTTCTCATGTATAATCATCATATAAGACCTCGATGAGAAGAAGCTAGTGGGAGAGTTCATAAAAACTAGTTTTTCAGGGTAATATGAAATATTAGTACTCTAAAATCCCTCAAGTGGATGTGGGTTGAGCACAACATGGATGCAGGGAAACAACCTGCATGGTAAAAATAGAGGTTGGGCATCAGACAACTAGTGAACCCAAAAAAATTTCCCACCCAAATATCATACCATAAATTTGAACTCCCACATTCCATGATCCACTAAGAGTGAGTCCAAAATTCTTGAATGTGGTGGCATGTGGAGGCACAATGTTATGATAATATTATATTCAATTCATTGAAATTCATACCATATTTCTTGGAAGTGATCTTTTCCCATAAGGGTTGACTTTCCATATACACACATGCCAGCATAGCCTGTAGGCATTTCATTGAATCAATAACACTTCATAGATTAATACCACAGTACATAGCCTCCCGGGCCGCCCGATTCTAAGAAGACCAATGACACTTCCCATCTGTATGAGCATCCCATATGAATCAAACCATGATTTTCTAAATATTCCATAGCATAGTCTGAGGAACATTAAAGGCAGATAGAAAATGCATGGGGATAGAGTTATGAACACTATTAATTATGGTGATAATCCCCCAAAAGAGAAAAGGGTTTTTTTTACAATTCAAGACACCCTAGAATATTATATCCAAAATATTTTCAAAGTGATGAATACATATCTTACTCTGGGAAATTGGTTCCCCTAGATAGATTATTGAGAAATTTTAATCGGGGAACCCTAGTTTTTCTTCAATTTTTCTACCTCTTCTAACTAGGAATGATTTTGATAAAAAAACTCTTTTCATCTTGAATAAGTTATCCACTACACTTAAATTAAACATACAAGATCTGTTTTAGTTCTTGAATTGACCTAGTACTACTGTTGGTGTGAAGAAGAATATTATCTCCCAATAAGAGGCAAGTAAGATAAATAATATTTGGTTTATAATTAAAGGGATGAACCCTACCATCATTGTTTCACTTATTTAGAAATCTAATAATGGAATCTTGAACCATTATAAACACACTAGAAGATAATGGTTACTCAACTTTATTCCCCTAATCAACTTAAAGAACCAATATTTGTTTATCCTGGAGGTGACTACAAACCAAGGATAACTAAATCTTTAAAAGAAGAGATAAATAACCCATTAAAATAATCACATTCACCTCCAAAATCTAATAATGAAGCTCCATTCGACCATGTCATAGTATTTTTACATATCAAACTTAATGGAATTTTTTTAACCTTAGACATTTTGATTGATATCCTCCTTCATTTTATATGCCAAGGAAATAACGGTTTGTGTGGACCTACCTTTGAAAAAACCATGATGTTCTTTAGAGACATAGTTGCGGATGTGAATCACTAGTTGGCCATTTAAAATAGATTCAAGTATTTTATAAGTGTATTTTCAAATACGTATTGTCCTATACTATTTCAACGAAGAATGTCCATTCACATTGGGAAGAAGGATCATGGTGTTTGAATACAAAACTATAAGAATACTAACTCCACTTAGGTACTCCTCAATGATCTCCATGATCTCATTTTTAATGATATCCATTGATTCAATTTAAAAGGAACCTAGGAAGACATCCAATCCCAAGGAACATCCTGTATTAACACTAGTAATTTTTTTCTAGATATATGGATTATCAGTTTCCCACTCAAAAAAATCATTTATGTCAAAAAGAGACCACATTAGGTATAAAATCAATAAGATCATCTTGGAATTAGGGGTAACCAAAGTACATTTTTTGGTAAACAACCACTAATAATGAATTAAAATGAGACATAACTATACCTCCTACCACTTGAGAATAATTGGCGAAAGATCCATCTTGAAGAATAATATTAGGGATAGTATAAAAAATACTCTCAATAATTCATGCATGAAAGTAATTAGTGTTTTAATCCTCTTCTTTCAACTATTTCACCTATGAGCATTACCTAACTTCCCTTTCTTATTATAGGAGAAAGTCATTCATATGGATCCTCTGGATGACTGTTGACTATATAAGGAATCATCCTATTGATCTTTAATCCCCTTCTCTATCAGATCAATGTCTTCTTTAATGACATCTATGTCCCGAAAATATGAAGGTTTGTTACTATCCTAAGTGTGAAGGCATTATTTGCGTCTCATAAGCTTGTTGTTAAACCTGAACCAAGAACATTAATGTTTTTCATCTCCTAGGATAAATGAACAACACTATGAAAATAGTAGTCTACCTCTAATTTTATTGAATAGAAAAATCACCCACAACATATAATCTCAGATGCTTGGTGAACAAGTAGAGGAGAATGGTCAGAGAGTGTTCTAATCTTTAGTTCAAGAATGTACAAATGGATTGCAAATTGGATAGGAAATGGTCCAAGAAATACCATGTATTTCAGACTCATTTATGATTTTTATTCACCATATATAATTATCCCATGAGTATCCAACATCTAAAATACTATTTTTAGAATAAAACCTTACAAATTATTTCCTGGCCTTTAAAGGATATATCCCTCCACCCTTCATTTCCAATGGGTTCATTATAAAATTAAAATACACACATAAAAGTCATGCCTCATCCACAGGGTCTAATATAATGAGATCATTCAAGATATATTCCCTCTCCCTTATTTGACACATTTCATATACAAAGGAAAAATAACAGGAGAAACCTTCGAAATGATGTTTTCATTTTCTAGTGTAAAAATGATATATTATCATATCTGAATGAGAAATTTTAATTAATATCCTAATTATTTCACTTATATCACATATATTCATTTATATTTTCCTTATTAACTTCTATTCAAAGTGTTAGTGAAAAAACGAATCACATCAGTTAATGAGGCGGTAGTCATCCGTACACACGAGTGACATTGTAAAATCCCCTATGAAATATAAAGTGAAAATGAATATATAGTATAATGAATACATAAGTATAATTATATTGTAAATATAATATAAATAATTTATATCAATCATCATACCTAACCATGAGAGGAGGTAATGGAATGAAAAATAATATCTATTTTGAGATAGTAGTCCGCTCTGCATAAGATTGATGATTTCGTAACCCATTTGATGGAAGTGGAGATAATTATAGGTAATAAAAATATTATAAAAAATATAACTATATTGAATATACTAAGGATATTATATCATCATGTTTTAATTATAATTTAAGTAGTTGTAGGATGAAATAAAATAAAAACACACATTTAATAATGTTTCATCTTCTTTGGGTAACCGACTTTGGAATTTCCCAAAGCATTCCAAGGATGAAATTTTTTCCAAAATAAAGATTTTATGGTGAGGATAGAGAAATTTTTAAGGGATTTTGACATATATTATCCAATTCAAAAAGTTTTTTAAGGTGTCAATAAGAGAGTATAGGGGGTGGCCGTTTATAAGTGAGGTTAGTGACACACTTATAATTTTTGAATGAAAATGGTGTACCATTGTTTTTCACATGAAAAGGGTAAAAAATTTGTTATTATAGATAATTATAGATTATATTTTCAAAATATATCCATTAAATATATTTTAGAGAATTTATAGGTGAGTTTAACCCAAATATTATTAGATAAATCCCCCAGTAAATCTATTTTCACCTTAAACGTGATAATTAAATTTTAATGTTTTCAGTATACATTTTGGTAAAAAATTAATTTTCATTATTACAAAATATAGATTTTTAAAATTCCAAATATTGAATCCTTTTTTCTAAATTCTATTGACATAATTAGAAAATTTTAATTTAAAATTAAATTCACAGCCGTGTTTAGAAATCATGTTTTTATAGAGAAAATTGTGAAGACCTGGATTTTCCATGTATTTTTTTAATTATATGGAATTATTATGAGTCTAAAAAAATTTACGGTGCTTGATTCCGAGGCTTGGTGTGCCTGAAATGAATTTATGAACTTTTTTAGGTATGTTTAGTAAATGCGAAAGCAGCGTTTTCTAAATTTTGAAACAGTGCTCAAATTAAAAATCCGAGGGCACCATTGAATCCATAGTGTCGAGATTCTCTTAAGGGAGGGTTCACATTGACCGTAGTAGGTCTGGAGAAAAAGTTAACTTTTGGGATTTTTAAAGAATAATAAAATAACTTGGTTATTTTTTATTTTCTTTATTTCCCTCCAACAGATAAACAACAATGTGGGTCTTGCGGCCTATCAAGACAATAAATGGATTGAAATTCAATCTTACGTTACGATGTCATTAGGGAATTAGGAAGGTTCCAAATTAATGATTCTCATTAATTCTCAATGTTGTTACTTAACCTCCTACTTTCCTATATATTTGGAGCTTGGGGAGAGGTATCAGAAAACATCACCAAGCAACGAAGTGCTGATAAAGTGCCGTGACACCAAACCCTTGGAGGACGGATCCGGTTCCGGTGAGCGGTGATGAAGGACATAGAAACCCCAAAACGAAGTTTGATGATCGGGAAACTTTGTTAGAGGATAGTTGCAGGGGATGAAGAACACTGACCAAATTCCTCAATAGTGGGCGTTTTTCCATCGTTCTTGAGTAGGGTTTTTTTCTTGTTTAATTCAAGTTTATTTCTTGAACCCTTTGATCCTCCCTCATGATTACGAGCAAATGTAGAGGGTGCATGCCTAATAAACTCGGCCCAAAACCTCCTCTACTTTTCTACCCTTGCACCCTCCATGGAAAACCGCTGGCATGGTGGAACTGACTGGCTACGAAGGAGGCGACATGCTGTCTCATGACCCAAGAAGAGACCACGACACTAAGCCTCAACGATCATCGGAGTGGCCGACACTGGTCGACTGATGAGGAGGTGCGGCACGCCGTCGCGCGCTGCTGGTGAGAAAAGGGCCGCATCTCATTTGACTCAATGAACAGAGGATGTGTCCAACACATCGGCCGACTGCGGAATGGAAGGGTGGCATGACCAACGTGCCATCGGTGAGAAAGGGGCCGTGGTAGAGGAGGAACCCACCGCGCGGGTTCTGCTATGACCAGATGATATCCATGTGGCGCCGACATTTCACAACCCGAACAGCCTTCGGGCCATTCAGAATACCAGGTGACTCCCCCCATTTTCTAGCACGGGCGATCAACAAGCCATTCCCCCTTGTGGATTTCACCTCACGAAGCTGGGTCGCCCCCCTTGTGGGCCGCAACTCATGTGGCCAGGTCGCATGCGAAGTGGTCCGCGCGCCAGTGGGCCGCACCCCCTTGTGTGCCGGGCTGAACCTCAGCCCATCTGGCCGAGCCCATCGAAGCCCAGTCTAGTAGGGTCAGACACAGTCCGGGTCAGGTTGGCCCAGACCAGGTCAGGCCGGGTCAGTCCGACCGGGTCGGTCCAGACCCAGGCCCAACCGGACCCAGAATGACTTAAATGACCATATCGTGAGAACTCGAAGTCCGTTTGATGAACCATCTATGGCGCTGGGATACTTAGTACAAGACGGTCCTTTTGGTATACTCAAATTGAATTTTTGAGATAGTTAGAGTATGGATGGGTTGGATAGAACCTGAATCCAACTAGGCCCTCCGAACTAAAATGCTTATAACTCACATACCAGGCGCCCGACTGACACACCGTGTGTCATGTTGGAACACATACGACATGTCAGTACTCTGGGTTAATGCTTTTTGGAGATCAAAGGTGGTCAAGGTACGACTGATATCTCGAGGGGAAGATTCTACAGAACTCGAGCGCACCAGGTGTGAGGAATCCAGTGGTTGACTGTAACATGAAGAAAGAACACCGATCCTGTGTGGGTCAGCATCTATCAAATCCTGTGTGTGTTTGCACTCAGTGATCCTATGTGGGTCCTTGCATATCGATCTTACGTGCGTTAGATCATAAGTGGGTCAACATTCATCGATCCTGTGTGGGTCAGCGCATACCGATCCTGTGTGGGTCAGATCCTATGTGGGTCAACAGGGGTTAGTTACCTATCAATCCTGTGTGGGTCAGAAGTAGTGATAATTAACAGAATAAGATGATCTAGACTTATGAATAATCATCTCTACTTCTGTACTTAGGTTATACCAGGTGTGAGATGAGTCTTCTTCCTTCATGGTATTATCTTCATGGTGTTACCTGTGTGGTACTTATACCTTTGTGGTGATATCTTCGTGGTGTTACCAGTGTGGTACTTCTGCCTTCGTGTTGCTATCTTCGTGGTGTTACCTATGTGGTACTTCTATATTTGTTGTGTTACCTATGTGGTACTTCTACCTTCATGGTGATATCTTTGTGGTGTTACCTGTGTGTTACATCTATCTTCATGGTGTTAGCTGTGTGGTACTTCAAACTTCATGGTGTTATCTTTGTGGCATTACCTATGCGGTACTTCTACCTTTGTGGTGTTATCTTCGTGGTGTTACTTGTGCGGTTCTTCTATCTTCATGTGTTACCTATGTGGTACTTCTATCTTCGTGATGTTATCTGTGTGGTACTTTTACCTTCTTGGTGTTGCCTTGGTGTTATTCTTCCCTCATTTATGATATGAGTATATCGTGATAACTTAGGTATATTTATGGGAATATACCTAAGTATAGTTGATGCCTATTACTTTGTGCTTTGAGATTGAGGCTTTGCTTTGTGGTATTTTCTTAATGAAACTCTAGGAGACCTATGGGGGTCTCGCGGTCCCTACTGAGTATCGTTACACTCACCCCTGCACGGGCTATGCCCCAACCTTATTGTGTCTTGTACAGACGATGACAATCATTAATCGTGGCTGAGGGAGCTAGGACTTGACAGTATTCAGAGGTGAACCATTTATCATGATGTGAATCATGGACTACAGATCACAAGATGTACCTACGCTTTAGGTAGGATCTTCAGTGGATGATCCATGAGATTTTTTAACTTTTCATTTGTATTTTTAATTTCAGTTATACTTTTACTTTTCCGTTGGGCTTGTATCTCGACCCCTTTACTTTTAGCACACTTTGACTACAACAGTTTACTTCGTGGTTTCTTCTTGTTGGGTTCTTGGAATGCGTGTCTGAATAGGTTAAAAAGGCAATGCCTTCTCATATTAGGGTACGCCTTTCCGGTGCTAGTTTCCAGCCCATGGCCTATTTAAGGTGGGCTTGGGGTAGTCACGGCACGGGCCCTGAGGGACGGGTCATGAAAAAGTGGTATCAGAGGAGTCGATTCTAATGAGGATCTTGGACTTCGATTTTATTAATGTGGAAATAGTGTTATGTTTTATGAGTGAGTTTTTCAGTTTGGGGAATCCAGTGTTGGTGTGGTGGCTGATGTATCCATACACCAGGACCCTAAATTCTGATTTCTAACTTAGTGCATGAATACACTGATTTCATTGGTTCTAAAAATTCCTTCTTGTGTTTTATTTGAGTAAGCTCACTAGGTATAACTTACTGACCATGGAACACCTATTTTTATTTTAGGATGTCGCCACATAGACAGCCAACAAGGACCCTTGAGAGAGTACATGATGATGGCCAACCGAGTGATGAGGCCTTGGTGCTGGGCCCTCTTACAGTGTTAGAACCTTCTGGTGGTGTACCAGTAGCACCACCTTCTATTGGGAAGTAGATACCACTAGCCCCACCAGTAGAAGGTGCTTGCCAACTAAGCACGTTGCCTAAGTTTCAGCGGTAGAGGCCTCTAAGGTTCCAAGGAGAGACGGACCCGCAGGCAGGTGAGGACTGGATGGAGGTTGTAGTCAGAGTTTTCCACCTGGTTGGGACACCGGATGACCTTATGGTGATCGTAGTAGGAAGTATTTTCCAAGCAGTAGTAGAGAGATGGTGGAGCTTGATGATATAGTTACACGACAAGGTGAACCTCATTTAGGTAGACTTCGAGAGCCTTTTTAGGGCAGCGTTCATCCTAAAAACTCTACACTCAGTGTGTATACAAGAGATACTACACATACAGCAGGGAAACATGACTGTGACCCAGTACTCGGAGAGGTTCACTGATCTCTCCCGCTACTCCACCGTCCTAGTACGAGACCCTTTCTTCAGGGTTCAGTTCTTTGAGAAGGGTCTCCGACGGGAGATCAGAGCATTGATGATATCTCTCAGCATACTGAAACAAGATGGGGTTATATAGAGAGCACTTTTGGTAGAGATATTCCTAGCAGAACATGTATCGATAATGAGAGAGACCACCAGATGTCAGGTACTAGAGTCATCTAAAGTAGGTAGTAGACGAATGACGCATGGGCATATGCATGCCAAGTTTTCTGGTGGATGACCTCAGGATAAAAGGTCGGTGGTGCAGGGATAACGAGATAGATGAGGATAGCTGAGGAGCAGACATTACTACATGTGTGGTGGGCAGGGTCACATGGCTTACGACTGCCCGACCCGCCGTACGAAAAACCCATAGATGGACGAGGGACCATCGAGGAAGAGGTAGAGATTCAATCAGGGATGTCTGAAGGTAGTAGGAGGACGTGGTAGAGGAGTAGGCCGAGAAGCAGGTGATGGGAGGTGGTTCGAGGTTCTAACACCACCACCTCCAGGTGGTCCACCCCGACTACAGGGATTAGGTGGATAGGCATGAGCTCAGCTCCAGGCAGTTCAGGCCTATGACCACGACACTGCAGAGATGATTAGAGGTATGATTTGTGTCTACTCCACCTTAGCTGTAGTACTTATAGGCATGGGTTCCAGTCATTCTTCTATTACCACAACCCTCATTTGAAGTTGGGAGATTCCGATGGAGCCGTTAGCTTGATCCTTATAGCTAAATACTCCTACAGGAGAGGATTCAATGATTAGACATTGGTGGTCGGTGTGAGATTACTCTAGGAGGCAAGAGCTTCAGCTGGGATCTTCTAGTAGTAGATTTGAGGCCTTACGACATCATATTGGGTATGGAATGATTATCCACAATCCATAATCATATTGACTATATTAGGTGCAATGTACGGTGTGTCCACGAGGATGGGACCAGGTTTTCCTTCACCGGCGAGAAGGGAACCTTTGCAGCAAAGGATGGACTTACTCAGAGAAGGGTGTATCTGATACCACATCATTTGGCTAGCCTTACCCTCAGAGTAGTAAATGTTGAGAGTCTGAGATATCCTGTAGTGGTGGACCAATTTTCCAATTTCTTTCTTGATGATGTTCTGGGACTACCTCCACGTAGGTAGGTAGAATTTTACATCGACCTGTACCCTGGGAAAACACCGATATCTACACCCGGATATCGGATAGATCCTGTAGAGCTTTGTGAGTTACAGGTATAGTTGGAGGACATTCAGATAAAGGAGATCATAAGGCCTAGTTTTTCACCATTGGTAGCCCCGATTTTGTTCACCAAGAAGAAATATAGGAGTTGGAGACTCTGTGCTGACTAACAACGCCTGAACCAGGTGACCATGAAGAACAAGTATCCACTTAAAAAGATTGATGATATTTTTGATCAGCTAAAGGGAGATCATTGGTTTTCGAAGATAGACCTTAGATTAGGTTATCATAAGATCAGGGTATGAGATGAGTATGTGTATAATACACCCTTCAGATATCAGTATGGCCACTATGAGTTCTTGGTTATGCCATTTGGTGTGAAAAATACCCCAACAGTGTTCATGGTAATCATGAACAGGATCTTCTAGGAATACCTTGATCACTTAGTGGTGGTATTTATCGACGAAATATTGATATACTTAGTGACTGAGGAGGAGCATGAATATTATTTGTAGATAGTTCTGGATACACTCCGAGAGCACTAGCTTGATGGAAAGATCTCGAAGTTCCAGTTCTGGATACGAGAGGTCGAATTTCTGGGAAACGTTATCTCAGATGCTAGAGTTGTAGTCGATTTAGAAAAGATAGAGGCTATTCTTTCTTGGGAGCCACCCAAGAGTGTGACAGAGGTGCAATGTTTCCTAGGGTTGGCTAGATACTACCTGATATTTGTGCCTTAGTTTTCCAGATTTTTGGTACCCTTGTTAGCGTTGATGAAGATGGGATAACCTTGTGTATGGATGGAGAGATTCCAACATATATTTCAAGAGCCAAGGTAGAGACTAATAAGTTCCCCAATCTTGAGGCTAACAGAAGAGGGTGTTGGGTATGTAGTCTACTGTGATGCATTGGGGACCGGGCATGGATGTGTCCTGATGTAGGAGAATGTAGTGATCGCTTATTATTCACAATAGTTGAGACAACATGAGAAGAACTACGCTAACCATGACTTGGAGTTAGAATCAGTGGTCTTTTCCATGAAGATATGGAGACATTACTTGATGGGTGAACGTTTTATAGTCTACTCAGATCACAAGAGTGTCAGGTAAATCTTCTCTCAGAAGGAACTAAACCAGAGAAAGCGGCGATGGCTAGAGTTTCCCTAGAACTATGACATTGAGATAGTCTATACTCCTGGGAAGGGGAACATGGTTGTAGATGCACTCAGAAGGAGGTATGGAATGTTGTTTCTAAGTGAGGCAATAGAGAAGCTAGCCACATTGTAGATATCCTTCATGAATTGCGATAGAGTAGCTTACCTCTAGTCTATGACAGTCACTCCCCCACCCCTTTAGAGAGTCAGGGAGGCAAAACATGGGGACACTAATTGCGATGCTCAACGTGATCAGATATCCTCATGACATGAACATAATGGTTTTTTTGAAGGTGGGGGTCGCATAATCCTCTTCAGAGGATGTACCATGGTACCAGTGGTGCTATGGGAGGAGGTGTTGAGGGAGTTCCATACATCCCCTCTGGAAATACATCATGTTGTGGCAAAGATGTAGCAGGACCTCTGGTGTCAGCACTGGTGGTCAGAGATGAAGAAAGTAGTGGAAGAGTATGTTTCATGATTCCTCACTTGACATCAAGTGAGGGCCGAGCATCAGGCTCCAATAGCCTTAGTACAACTAATAAAGGTGTCAGAGTGTAAATGAGATGGAATATACAAGCACTTTATGACAGGGCTTCCATGTATGTTGAAGGGACATGATTCAATTTGGGTGATTGTTGACCGAAACACCATGTAGACCCACTTTTAACCTATCTAAGAGTAGGGATCAGTAGATGGCTTGGGACGCCTCTACATACAAGAGATTGTGCGACTTCATGGGGTTCCATCGACGATCATCTATGACTATGAGGAATGTTTCACATCCCAGTTGTGGAAGGGATTGCAGGAGGTGTTCGGGACACAGTTACGTTTGAGCACTACCTTTCAACCTCAAATGGATGGTCAGACAGAGCGAACCATAGTGACACTGGAGGACATGCTTCATGCTTGATTCCACGATTTTGGTTCTAGTTGGGAGGATCTCTTGGATTTGGTGGAGTTCACATACAATAATAGCTATCACTCCACCATCAGTATGGAACCATTCAAGGCCTTATATGGTTGACCTTGCAGATCACCTCTATGTTGGATGGACCTAGGGGACTCAGTACTTATGGGTCTAGAGTTGGTACGACCAACCACTGAGAAGGTGCAGATCATCCTGGAGCAGATGAAGACTGCACAGAGCAGAAAAAAGTCTTATGCTGATAGGAGGCATAACCCTTTAGAGTTCCTAGAGGGAGACCATGTATTCATGCGAGTCTCTCCTCGATGGGGACTATGGAGGTTTGGCCAAGGTGGCAAGTTATCACCATGGTTAATCAGACCATTTCAGATACTTCGATGGATAAGAGAGGTGGTTTACCACTTGGTACTTCCACTGTAGTTATAAAGGGTGCACAACATCCTCCACGTATCCCAACTGAAGAGATATGTGCATGAACCATCTGACATCATCAACCATGATGAGATAGACTTCGATGATGGAGAGATTCTTACGGAGGTTCCTATAGAGATTTAGGATTGACATGAGACATTCCTTTATGGGTGGTTGATACCACTGGTGTGCATTCGTAGGCAGCACGAGAACCTCTAGGAGAGAAAATGAGAGTAGGAGGCTTAGATTCTTTCTTAGTACCCCCACTTTTTTCCTAAGTCTATGTTGTGGCTTTCGAGTATGAAAATCCCTAAGGTGGGGAGAATGTAAAGGCTCGGATTTTCAATGTAATTTTCTTAATTATATGGAATTATTATGTGTCTGCAAAAATTGATGGTGCATGATTCCGAGGCCCGATGTGCCCGGAAGGAATTTCAAAACTTTTTAGGTATGTTTAGTAAATACGCGAGCAACGTTATTTACTCTTGAACTAGTGCTCAAATTAAAAATATGAGGGCACCGTTGAATCTGCAGCGCTGTGATTCACATAAGGAAGGCTTCACTATTAGCGTATTAGGTCTAGAAAAAAAGATAATTTTTGGGACTTTTTATAGAATAATAAAAATAACTCGGTTAATTTTTATTTTCTTTCTTTTCCCTACAATGGAAAAAAACAATGTCGGACCAATAGCGTGCCAAGACAACAAATGTCTTAACCTTTCAATCTTATGTAATGACATCATTGGGGAATTAGGAAGGTTCCTAATTAATGATCCCCTTTAATTCCCAAAGTAGTTACATATCCTCCCCCTATCATATATATATTGAGCTTGGGGAGATGTATTAGATAGCTTCACCAAGCAACGAAGTGCTGATAATGTTCTGTGATGCCAAACCCTTGGAGGATGGAGGTAGTTCTTGTGAGCAGTGACGAGAGACACCAAAACACCGAACCGAAGTTTGACGATCGAGAAATTTCATTCGTGGTTAGTTTCAGGGGATGGAGAACATCGACCCACATCCTCAACTATGGGTTTTTATTCATCGTTATTGAGGTTCGGGTTTGCTTCTTGTTAATTTAACTATTTTTCTTGAACCCTTTGATCCTCCATCATGGTAACAAGTTAACGCGGAGGGAGTGGGTGTAACGAACCCAGCCAAAACCTTCTTTTACTTTGCTACCCTTACGCCCTCCATGGAAGACCGCCGACGCGATGAGACCGGCCGGCTACTAAGGAGGTGTCATTCCATCACACACCGTAAGAGGAGACCACAACACTAAGCTGTGACAGTAATCAGAGTGGCCGACACTGGCTGGCTGTAGAGGAGGTGCGACGCACCGTCGCACGCCGCCGGTGAGCAAGGGGCCGCGACTCATTAGCCGCAGTGAATGGAGGAGGTGGCCAACACATCGAATGCCTCCAGAAGGGAACGAAGGCATGACCAGCACACCGTCGGTGAGAAAGGGGCCTCATTGAAGCTACGATGGAGGTGGAACCTGCCGCGTGGGTTCTGCGGCGACTTGGTGGCACCAACGTGGCACCGCTATTTCACAAGCCGAAAGACCTCCATGTTGTTTCAAATACAGGGGACTCCCCCCCTTTTCCAGCTCGGGTGGAAAATAGACCACACCCCCCTTGCGGGATATGCCTCACTCGGCTGGTCCTCGCCCCTTGTGGGCTGCCTACCCAGGAGGTCGTGTGCCAGCTGACCATGCCCCCTTGCGGGCCAGGCCCCCTTGAGGGCCCCCCATTGTGAGCATCCCCCTTGCATGCTAGGTCTGACCTCGGGCCAGAGGGATGAGCCTACCACGGCCCAATCCAGTTGGGTCAAAGATGGAAAGGGTCGGGTCGACCCAAACCAGGTCGGGTTGGTGTAGACCGGGTCTGGCCTGGTCAGTCCGACCGGGTCGGACCAGACCCGAGCCTCACCGGACCTAGAAACACTTAAAGGGACAATATCATGAGAACCGGACATCCATTTGATGAACCTTCTGCATAACTGGGATCCTTGGAGTGATAATTTCCTTTTGAAATACTCTAATTGAGTATTAGAGATAGTTGGAGTATGGACGGGTTGGATCAAACCTGAATCCAACCAAGCCCTCAGAACTAAAATGCTTGTAACTCACAGACTGAACGTCCGATTGACGCACCGTATGTCATGTTGGAACCCTTACGACATGGCGGTACTTTGTGTTAATCCTTTGTGGAGATTATTGGAAGTAGAGGTATGACTATTATCTCGAGGATTAGATTATACAGAACTCGAGTTCACTGGGGGCAAGGAATCGAGTGGCTGGCTGTAACGTGAAGAAAGAACATCGATCCTGTGTGGGTCAACACTCAACAATCCTATGTGGGTCAGTGCATACCTATACTGTGTGGGTCTGATCCTATGTGGGTTAGTGCTCAGCGATCCTAGGTGGGTGAGTGCATACCTATCCTCTGTGGGTTAGATCCTGTGTGGGTCATCGGGGGTCAGTTACCTATCGATCCTATGTGGTTCAGAAGTCGTGATACTCAATATAATAAGACGATCTAGCCATATGAATAATCATATATACTTCTGTACTTAAGTTATACCGAGTGTGTCTTCGATCTTTGTGGTGTTATCTTCTTGGTGGTACCTATGTGGTACTTCTACCATTGTGGTGTTATATTCATGGTTTTACCTGTGTGTTACATCTACCTTCATGGTGCTATCTTCGTGGTGTTACCTGTGAGGTACTTTTATCATTATGGTGTAACCTATGGGGTAATTCTACCTTCATGGTGTTATCTTCGTGGTATTACCTATGTGGTACTTCTATCTTTCTGGTGCAACCTGTGTCGTACTTCTACCTTCATGGTGTTTCCTATGTGGTACTTCTACCTTCGTGGTGTTATCTTCATGGTGTTACCTATGTGGTACTTCTATCTTCATGTGTTACCTATGCAGTACTTTTATCTTCATGGTGTTTTATGTGTGGTACTTCTACCTTCGTGGTGTTACCATTTTGGTATTCTTCCCTCAAGAATGAGATGAGTATATCTTGATAACATAGGTATATGTATGGGTATATACTTAAGTAGAGTTTATGTCTATTACTTATTTCTTTGAGATTGACGTCTTGCTTTCTGGTATTTCCTTTGTGGAACTCTAGGAGACCTACGGGGGTCTAGAGGTCCCTATTGAGTATCATTATACTCACCCCTACACGGGCTATGCCCACACCTAGTTGTGTCTTGTTCAGATGATAGACAATATTGATCAAGGCCGAGGGAGCCAGGACTAGATGGTACTCAGAGGATGACCATTTGGCATGACGCGACACATAGACTACTAATCATGAGTTGTACCTAAACTTCAGGTAGGATCCCCGATGGATGATCTAGGATCTAGTTTTCACTTTTCAGTTGTATTTTTACTTTCAGGTGTACTTTTACTTTTATGTTGGGCTTGTATTCCGACACCTTTACTTTCAACACACTTTTACTACAGTAGTTTACTTCGTGGTTGCTTCTTGTTGTGTTCTTGGACTGTGTGTCTAAATAGGTTAAAAATGAAATTCCTTCCTATATTAGGGATATACCTTTCTGATGGTAGTCACCTTCCCCTGGCCTATGGAATGCGGGCTTACGATAGTCACATCACATGCCCCGAGGGACGGGTCATGACAAAAATGTTCAAACGCTTATTAACTTTTTCTATCAAAATTCAATATTAAAATTATTCATAGAACCTTAATTGGATATATATATAAATAATTGAACTAATTTTACATTAAAAATAAATAGAAATATAATTTAACTTTATAAATATACTAAACGAAATTTCCTGTTTCAATTAAAATTTAGTATTTTAACTATTCATCAAAAAATGAATCATTTCATAAAAATCCCAAAAATTCATCCTAAGATAATATTGATATTAAAAAATTAAAAATTAAGTGTATTTTATAAAATAAATTTTATAAATTTTGGGAAAATAATTTTAAATTATTTGTGCAATGCGTGACAATACTTTGTTTTTTTTTTAAAAATAATTTTTTTATATAAAATAATTTTTTTCTCTCAAATGATTATTATTTTTTTGTAATCAATAAATAACCACAATTTTAATAATTTAGTTTGAACTATGTATAACCACCAACTTAATGGATATATTATAATGTTATACTACATTATAGTTCATTTTGACTTAGGGTTGTGTGTTCTATAATCTATTGATGAGATTGAATTTATTTCAAAAGAAATATTTCATAATGTATTAGGTGTTATATCTTCTTCTAATATTAATGTTTAATGTCTCACATGCTATAAAAAATAAGATTATTCTTTTAAAATATCAAAGTTTCACATTCCCCACTTTAAATAAAACAAGTCCACCTAGTTCAAACTTGATCTTAGTAATCATGGGTTTGAAATTTGGAAATACCATTATTGAAAAACCCAGTACATAAAATTTTTAATAAAATATCATCTTAAAAATATATAAAAATTAATATAAAAGTTTTATGAAATATTAAATTTCTAGGTTTCCATGTAGGAGAACATAGGTGGGAAATAGAAACATGGACATGGAAGTAAAACACAAATAATTATAGAGAGTGACATAGGGAATTGAGAAAAATAAAGTGAATAATCAATTGAAAGTTAAGTACCAAAAAAACATGTGATGATTTTAAAGACAATATGATTAATAAAATATAACTTTCTTAGGATTTTTTTAATATCATTTTCTAAAATTTGATGAAATATTTTAATATATAAGAATATTTGGAAATATACTTACTTGATACACTTCTATTTAGAAAGCACAATTTAATCCTCTGATTATGGTTTGATCAATTTCAAATTATTAACTTACTCTAAGAAATGATGTTACAAAAATGGATATTTTATGCATAAATCACTAATTTTCACTTTTAATAGATCAAAAGATCCATAAAAGAGTGACAAGTTTTTCGTATGTCTCTAGATAATTTTGAAAACCAATATGGTTAGACAAAGTTATCCAATATCCATAAATCTCTGTATAGTGAAGTAATGAATTAATCTCTAAAACCTTATCCAAATTTTAACATAAACCATTTCATAAATGGTTAACCTTATTAACCTTATAAAAGATTAAGATCCAAGTCATTATAAAAAAGGTTACTGAATTCCCAAAATGAAGTTATCATTAATTAGTTTCAAGGTAATTTTTATTATACAATTTACTTTATCCATATAAATCATCTATATACCCAAACATCATTATATTAAAATTTGGAAAATATTAATGGTCATATTTCCCCTAATAATGTGTTTTACACGAAGTTTAACTTGGAACTTAATCATTTTTATTGGTCATCTATACCGCTCAAGATAAACATTGAAATCCTTAATGTAAAATTACTATAGTACATTCCTCTTACGTTTAGAGAATGTAATTAATAAAATACTTTGACAAAAAAAATTCTTAGATCCAAATATACAAAAACAATAATTATTCGACAACATCTATAGTAATATAATAATATTTACCTTGACACATTAGCTCATTTTAATTTATTTTTCCTTGACATATGGGGAATTCATTTTCAAAGAGCACCATATCCTTATAGTAGAAGCATTAAAGATTAGTGTATTTTTTATCACACCCAAAATCATGCTCATGGTGTCCTTTTTCTATACACATTAGTAAAAATAATTTTACTTTTAAGAATGTTCAAAAGTGTTTCCTTCCAAAATTATCCCATTTGGAAAATACTTCATTCCCTTATTCCCATTTTTTGTTATTTTCTCTGTCATCCTCTTCTTCTCTTACTTACCTTCAAAGCCATAGGACTTGTAGAATTATTTATCTATATTGATAGAAAATGATACTATGTCCTCATATGATGATATTTTTTTGGAGACTATATCCCTTCAGAGGAATGGCTTAATCCCATCAAAGAAAGGGCCAATATTACTTTTTGTGTTACTTATGTAGTCTGTAACATGCTTTTCAAACCTTTTAGAGTTGGATTCGAAGGTAGAAACATATTATATTCTTTTTACCATAGAGTATAGAACTATATTTCCACATATGTTCATTTCTCACAAGTAAAATATTTTTCAATGAATATGAACATGAAATACATCTACTAAATTATTGGTATTTGTTCCTTATCCTTAGTGTTTTGAATCAATGATCACCATTGTTCTATATCTCTTAAGAGATTATAAACTTCCAGTAAAACATTATCCATTTCACTACTTCCCAAAGTGATAAATATCTTATCTGAGGAACCTATCCATTGCTAATCTAAAAATGGATTTGTAAACCCATTAAATGATTGAGGGTTCCAATGTAGGAATCAGTCTAACATTGTTACACCACACGGTGGATAAATTGGCTGCTCCACATGGGAATGGTAGTAACTCATAACCAAAGTCAAATACCCCATTATATTTATAATTTAATTAGTTCCATCTTCATATCTGGCTCCATCATAATTATCTTACATAGGAGAGAAATTATTACATTGAGTTTGTGCATTTATAAAGTTATCAATTCTTCTATTAGGCGCCATTTCTAAACAATGAAATACAATAAATTAGATCATAACATTATGGAACATAATGTATAATCCAAAAACTAATGAAACACTTAACATAAATTTAAAAATTTATTCATATTTAATATCATAATCATAAAAATGGTTTCTTTTTGGATATTTGTTTTAAATACTTCATAACGGGATGTAAAGAAAATATGATTTTTCATAAGAATATCTCTCAATAGAGTCAATCCAAGTGTGTATTAAAGATCACTATCATGAAACATGTGTCAATTAGGTCAAGTACTATGTCTTTTTTTGAATTTATTACCCCTAGCTACATATTTTCAGAAAACACATCCACATGTATTATCCAGACATGGATGTATTGTAAGAAAACATCACCCAATCTCTTCCTTACCAAAATAATCATAGTTTCTTCTCTAATTTTCCCTATTTTTTTTATCATAGGGTCGTGTAAAATAATGTTTTTTTCCAAAATATAGTTCCCAATGTTTCTACTAATCTTCATATGATACCAAATATTTTTATCCTGACCCTAGTAGCTATGAGTCAATATTTGATTTATTAGAATGTGATAAAATACATGGAATCAAATCTCGAGGGCTGAAATAGTTTAGTAGTTTTGGTAAACTACATACCTACTTGATATTTAAATTATATTATAAAAAAAATTATATTATTTTAGAAACCAATTAGTCCCCTTAACATATCCTTGTATATCAATTACAAAATACTTCCTGGTATCATGTGAAAAATAAAGCTTAAGAATGGGGGGATCAGAAATGCTCAATAATGGTAAGCGTATAGTGGAAAATATGAATAAATAAGTCATAATCAATATGGAAAGGTAAATAGAGACAACACATTCAATTTAATCAATAATGTTAGAATAATATGGCTATAATAAAGGATGATCAAACAATACAATATAAATTATCACATTTTCTTGAAACGTGACCATGGGTATTCTAACATATTGAATAATTACATGGATTATCAATAAATGAGTTCATAACAATGGAATTAATAATTATAGACATCTTGAAAATACCATCGATTCATGTTCAAATACATATATATAAATGGGTAAGGCTTTGTCCAAAACAATAATTAGTTTTTCTGGTGAGACCTAAATATGTATCGAGGGGATACAACTGGACCCACCTATCACCTAAAAATACCAACGTATTACTCATATAAATGTGGAGAAACATAATCAACATAAAAATTCATATTTTTACTAGAATAGGAAATTAAAATATTTTCCTAAGTTAATAAACATAGTCATAAACCATCTAGATTAAAATGAATAATATCTACATAGTACATCCCTAGTCAAAATAATCATAATCCATATGAAAAAATAATAATGATGGTATCACTAGAATAAATTTCCATTAATGAATAGGTGAAATAATGTAATTTCTTATTATATGTAAAATTATTTGTAATCATAACTTGTAACATGTATTCTGTAAGATAACCATTCTTTGAAAAGAACCCTTTTTATGTTAAAACTAAGAAATTCATAAAATAAATTTAAAATAATTTTCATTGCAAGTAACATTTAATGAATAATAATTTTCAAAATATTAGGAAATAAATCTTATTAAAAAAACTAAACTGTAAAATTTCAATGGAATCATCAAATATATGATGTTTACAGTGGTTGGTAATTCCATACGTGCCATATAAGTAAAAAAGAACATTCATATTGAATTGTAAAAAGGATAGAAAAGAGAGTTGTTCAGAAAATGATAAGAAGATTAATTTTAAAAAAATTTAAAGTAATAAATGGGTAAAAATAAATTTAATAAAAAAAATTAATTATGCGAAATCATTTTTAAGAAATTTTTTGAAAACATGGTTTTGGAAGAAAAAGGATTTTCGATAGAAGAGAGAAATAATTTCCGATTATCTTAAAAAATTATCTTAATCATTTTAAGTACCAAAGAGAGAGAAAAAAATACTATTAAATGAAATAATTTGTGAATAAATATTGTATAATAAAATATATTTATTTTAATATTGTAATATAAAATAATTCTTCCAAGGGATACTTAAACAAAAACAATCTCGAATAATGATGACATTGTGAAATAAACACTTATAACTTTGGAAACTATTGTATCATAAGAATGATGAAATAAATAGAATTTAATGAAACATTAAATACCAATAATATAAATTATTTCATAATATAACATAAAAAGGGGTAGTATATACACTACAGAAAAGAAATAAGTGGTGAATATGATGTATGTCTCACAGAAGTAAAAGTGAGATGAGAAACCCTTACCTCAGGGTTCATTTTGGTTGAACATACTTTCAAATCCTATATAGTGGTTTGAACCATGTTATTAACTTATTATAGAACCATATTAACAATAATAATATCATATATTATCCATTTATAACATCTTATCAACTGTTTGTTAATAAACTTTCATTATTATCATTTTTTTTGTGTAAATTGTTTTGTTTTCTAATGCATGATTCATCATGAAAGATCCAGTTATTTCACCTATTATATAGTTTCATTATCTTCATAATAATAAAAAAGAAATAATTATTATATTTATATTTAAATTATAATTTTAAATCCAATAATTAAATATGGTTTCGAAAAATGAACTGCATTATAATCAAGGAGACGGTAGGTCGTACGTACGCATGAGTAATGTTTCCAGATGTTAAGTAATAGTATATTTAAAAAATTATTATAATATAATATATAATGTATTATTTAATTAAATATACTTGTATATATCATCCATGTGGTGGGGTGATGACAAGAGAGTCACATCACTTCGTGAAGGCGGTAGTCCACACGTACATGAATGATGTTATCATTTTTTTTGTAAAAAAGGAAATTATATATTATCCCATAAGAATGATAAATATATATTTAATATTATAGTTATTTCATTTATACAACTTATATTAATTTAAATTTTCACTATATCCTCCATGTAAAGTGTTAGTGAGAATTAATTCATACCACTTGGCGAGGTAGAAGTCCACCATACACACGAGTGGCAATATTGTATCCCCTACAGAATGTAATGTAAAAAGGTATATATGATATATTGAATCAAGAGTTATCATTATATTATAGATATCATATATATAATTTAAAAACATTATCATACCCAACCATTATATGTGTTAATGGAAAAACGAATGACATTGATTCATGAAGTCGTAGTCTTCCATACACACGAATGATGGTTTCAAAACCCATTTGATGAATCTTAGGGTTGTTTTAGGTCATGCACTTATTATAAAAAAATATAATTAAATTTAACACAATTATTTTATTATATAATCATGGCTTAATATTTATTTAAGGGGGTGGATTAAGAAATAAAACAAAAATACTCATTAAAGTATGTTACATATTATTTGGGTACCCTCGTTAGTTTTGCAACAAAGCCTTACATGTTTGTAATTATAAAAAAATAAGAATTAATTAATAAGGGGATATAATTTAGTAAGTTATTTTTAGGTATTTTAAATAAAAATATATTTTAAGGTTTAAAAAATAGGGGATATGGGGTGTCCTTTTATACGTGAGGTGAGTGACACACTTTTAATTTTTGGAAGAAAAATTGCATTCCCATGTTTCTCACATGAAACCAGGTCTCAAAATAGATTATTCTAGATAAGAATATATAATATTGTCTAAATATGTGTTTTAATATATTTTATATCAAATTTTAAGTCAATTTAACCCTTATATTTTTAGTTTAATACCCTGATAAATCCATTTTTACCTTAATGAGGGTTATTAATTTTTAATGTTTTCACTATTAATTTTGGTCAAATATTATATTGAATTTATTATAAAATATATATAGTTATGATTAAAAATTTTGAATCAGTTTTTCCAAATTAAGTTCATGTAATATGAAAATTATAATTTAAAATTAACACTAGAGACGTGAAAAAAAGCGGCTTTTCAAATAGGAAATAATCAAAATTTTAAAATATTTTTATTTATATTTTAAGAAATAAAATTATTCAAATGTAATAAATTTGATTAATAGATATATAATTATACTATTTTACATTAAAAACAATTAAAAATATAATTAAACATTGTAGATAATTTTAACCAAAAGACACATTTCAATTAAAATTCAGTATTTCTCACTATACATCGAAAAATTTAACATTTCAGAAAAATCACAAAACATCATAGTAAGATAAATTTGATATTATAATTTAAAAAATGAAGTTTATTTTTAAAAAATTAAATTTATAAACTTTGTAAAAATTAAGTTTAAATTAAGTGCACAAAGTGTGACTAAATCGACTTTTTAGAAAAAATAAAGTCTTTTAGAAAACATTTCTATTTATTTAAACTTTTTATTTTTTTAATAAATATATAAACACAGTTTTCATATTTTAATTAGTAAAATGCATACCATCTATCATAACTAATAGGTTATAATATTATACTAAGTTGAGTTTCATTTCAACTTGGGGTTGTGTGTTTTATAAGCTATCAAAGAGATTAAATTTATTTTAAAAGAAATATTTCATAAAGTCTCATGTTTTATATTTTCTCCTAAGATTGGGGTTTTATTTAATAAATGGTATAAAAAAATGTTATGATTTAAAAATATCATGGAGTTACAATATTCTTTTTAAATATTGAATCTAAATATACTTTTAGAGTTATTTTGAAATAAGAAAGGGGTTAGATGAGTTTTGAGGAATAAGAAAAGAAAATGGGTACACTCCTTGGGTCTAGGAACCACTGAGTACCCGATTGTAATGGAATTGGTACCTGATGTTCTCTAGTGTATACTTGACAATTTTATGGGAAGAATTCCATTTATAGTGTGGTTTTTTCCCTTTTACCTATAATATTGAACAAAAATAATTGGGGGCTCAGAAATTCAATCCCATTTTTCTCTATTTGGGTCATCTTTAAGCACTACATATTCTTCAAACCACTTCTAGTGGTTCCACATTCCATCCTAGATTCAAGTGATTCCTTTTGTGATGAATGAAATCATTAAAATAATGTAATTCAATGACATTCTCATATTTTTTTATTCTTTCGTATATAGTAGGTATATCCCATATTCCAATAATATTGGTATTATTAAATATTCTAAATCCCTTGTAATTCCTTCATGTTAGCTACCACGAAATCTCCATCTAGGTGAATATAAGTTAAACTAATAGTTCTTATTTATTGATTTTCCTCCTAATTTTAGTGGTCTAGACATATTTCCAAATTCTATTTAGGTAAAATTTTGAAGATTTTAGTGGTATAATAATTTCCATTAGCTACAAAAGAATCTACCTTGTTTTTTGGTAGGCATAATGATCTTCCCTTCCATAATACTTAAGGAATATGTTTTCATTGGTATATAGCTGAGTAGATTTAAATAAAAAATCAACATTTTTTGCAATAAATAATTCATTAATTTATATTTTAGGGTGTTTAAGGTATGTTTATTTCTTTCTAGAGTTCATCATAGTTATGAACATGCATTTTTTCAATGTTTTTAATCTAGTATTGATCTACTATATTTAATCATAAAATGATTTTTTTGGTCGATAGATTAAATATTAAAAAAAAGGTTTGACTAGGCTATATGTGTTACTTTTTGATACAAATAGGTATATATTCTGGCACTTTTCCCCAATATGTTTTCTGATTTTTATACGGTGTTTAAAGTCTTAATATACACAATAGATGGGGTATATGGCTATAATGAATATTTTAGCAGGTAAACCACAATTAGATAATTATTGTTAGGATGGGATCAAAATGAAATTTCTCTGTATACCATTTATCGTATTATCTGAGTTGAGTTTTAAATCCAACTTAATATAGACTTTTACTTATCCATTGAGATGTGATTATTCCTTGAATTTAAATTAGTACCCACCTAGATGTCACGAGATATAATATTTCCCTACCTCTAACCTGATATTAATATTAGGATATTCTAGAAGTGGGTACATGATGATTTATACCCTCATAGTATAGGGTGTTAATATTTGTTATTAATGTTTCTTTATTTTAAGTTTAATAATTATTTTGTTTCTTTTCTTTTATTATAATAGAGGAATACATTTTTCTGGAAATGAACTTGAGTTTTTGATAGCTAAGTATTAGTGGGGTGGTGTCTTTATACATAGTTATCATACTCATTCTCAATATGTTCCGATCAAGACATGTGTAAACCTCATTATATGGGAACTGGGTAAGATAATGTAAACAATGAATGTGTGTTATTCCCATGAGGGTCATTGATAATGGTTGTTGTGTTTTAGAATTTCGGTAGGGTGTATAAAGCTTATAAATTGAGTCTATCCTGGTGGTTTATCTCATAAAGGTTTATTTGGTATTAAATATATTTTTATTGTTAATCCATGTTTATCTTGGTTGATTCATAAATATTATACATTTTAAAAATATTCATATTATATGGACATTGTAGACTCTTTTGAAAATAGAATATAGGTATAATAATGTTCATGTAGTTACTATCTGTATGAGTTGATTAATTGGTACTGATAGATATACCCAAATAATGTTGGGCATGAATTTATTCCAACCCAAAAGGTCAAACCTAAATTTTATTATGGAATACCCTTTATAATTATATATTTTCTAGGGGAAAACCTCCTACCATCAATAATTTATGATACCATAAATGTTTAAGCTAGCCTCTTGTGATTGGGATGTGTGTTTTAGATGTTGTAGGGTGTTGGCCCTTTACTGTTTGGGTAATAAAGTCACAATAGTTAAACAAAATTTACCATATGGTAGGAAGAAAATGATGAAAAGTTGTTCTGATTGAGATAGGGAGACCAAAACATTGTGTATAAGTAGTTAAGTGAATGACTATATGACCATCATCAATAACCTATAATATATAAATAAAAAATAAAAATAGGACATTTTATCTATGATTCATATAAAAAATCTAGTTTAACTTACTCATAATATATCAACATAATCCCATTATATATCCAGAAAGGATCCAATAAATACTACGTTAACTAAAAAAAATCTAGCATCATTTCCTAAAATCAAGGAACTCATAAATATCTATTTATTAGACATAATATACTCTAAATATGTTCTATCCAATATAAAGTCTATAGGGTGATAAGATATCCACAGAATTAATAATTTGATTATTCATATGGATTCGGACATACATCCCAATATAGAAGTATTTCTTGAATAATTTTATCATTTAAATATATATTTTTAAGGACTTTCCTAAATATCCTTCACTAAAATAATACCCCAAACATATATTATATCAGTTTATAATATGTCAAAAAATATAAGATAAGGTTTACTAGGGTGTAAATAAAATTTTCATCATAATATGATGTATTTCCTCAATACTAGAGTAATGGTTTATTAAATATATAATTAATATGACATGAAAAAATAAATTGAAACCAATAAACTTAGGAATATATATATATGATTTATATAACATGAGATACATCTATGATGATAAAAATTGAATACATAATATTCATTATGTGATGTGTTTCGATAATTAAAGTGAATTTTCTTACAACCAAAATAGAGATATGGTTCATTAACCAAATCAAAATCTTTTAGAAACATTAATAAATTTATATAAATAATATGGGAAAAAATTATTTCCTAACACATGTGGGGAATAATTAATCTCTTCATGGATGATTAATATTTTAGTCATCCTCTAAAAATCCCTCTATAAACTCATTCAGTCTTATTCAATAATAATCTTGATTCATTTTTTTAGGAAAATTAAAATCATAATTTTTAAATATAATATAAAATGGAAATTTTATATAAATGGTGGATAAAAATCTTATTAAAATTTCCATGATAAATACATGATAAAAAAATGATGAAAGTCCCCATGTATCAGTTTTACTGATGATTAAAGTAGCGAATATCTATCATCCATTAAAATTTATATAAAAACCTTATCAACCTTATTCTATGTAATGAGATTAATAATTTCTTTCCCTTCAATAAATTTTAATTTTTTTAGACCCCATTTCCTATTATTATTTTTGATTATTTTATGGAGCATATCCATCATGCCTTCTCCATCGAAGGCGATTTATCCACTTCCCCATATTCTCATTCTATTCATTGTTGTAGATTTAATATTTTTTTATTAGGCTCCATTATGTTTGGGGACTCAAGAACATTCATTTTTTACAACTGCTTCATCACCAAGGGAGTTTATTCCAAATATTTCCACCTCCTCAAATCACATTAGGTGAATTCCCTACAATAAATCTACCAAAAATCCTCCACCATAACTAGATCCACCTTTTCCATAAGAGGGTAATTTAAGACAGTCCTGAAAAGTGGGTCTACCCCCAATACATAGGTATATTTTCCACTGATTCCCACTATTTTGGTGTCATAGAAACAACAGAAAACCTTGGAGGGAAGTCTAGTGAGTTTGATTTTCTTGGATAAATTTATAACTACAACCAGATTCTATATATAGTTTCATATTGAAAATAATTGTGTAAAGAGTCCTCTATTATAAATTTTTAATTCTTTGTATGATATTTGAATATCCCTAGCCATGTATCCATTCCCATTATAAAAACAATGTCATTGTTCATCAACTAATTATATTATTTCAATTTCATTTATAACTAGGAAAGGTAATATAAATCATTTCAGGGGAGGATATTTATTTTTCGTCACTAGTCAATAGAGTTCCATAAAGTTTGAGAATCATCCTCAAATTTGATCAGGGCTCAACACCTATGACTCCCCCTACCATTCCATAAACCCACTATTAAAATCCTAGGTGATGTAATGAACTATATTTTTTTCAATGTAATTTATATTCTAATTATATATAGGTTTCATATTTAGTAAATTCGTATTATATAACAAACATGTATATCATGAAAAAACCAACAAAATTTATTATATTAACTTGGAAAAAACATTTATAGAATAAATATGGATATATGAATTAAAATTATTACAATTGAAAAAATAGAAAATAATATAACTTTAATATGAAAATGAAGATTGGATCGATTCCCTAGAACGATTTAACTCATGAACTACACTATAGAAATGAAAAAAAATATTCGTAAATAAATATTCAATTTGAAAATGAAAATATATATAAACATAATAGAAAATAAAAGTTAAAAAAATGAATATAACATTAGGTAATGTTTATGAACATATATGGCCAATAAATATCTTACCATTAGAATAGTAATCTGACATTTGTAAGAGTAAACAGAATGTTAGAAACAGTAACATGAACATTAAGATTTTAACCTAACCTATGTAAGTGTAAAATATTATTTTATGATCTTATAAAATTAAAGTAAATAAAATTTATATCATGATAAAACCAAATAAAAATTTTAAAAATGATAAAATAAATATTTGTCTTTTTCTAAAACATATAAATTTTTTATATTTTTATAATAAATATTAATATTTGAAATAATTTTATTATTAAAAATGATTAACAAAAAAAAGTTGTATTATAATGATAATATAATTTTAAGGGACTATATTTTATTTTCCAAAGGGTTAAAAAATTCATCATTTTATTAGAATTGGTATTTTAATAATAAATAAGGATTTAATTTAAAAAATAATTTTCATATATTATTAATTTTGTAAATAAAATATATTTAATTTTTATAATATATGAATTGAAAAGTTATTAAGTGAAATTTTTTTAATTCCTCAAAAATAGGAAATTTTTTTGGAATAATGAAATATTGAAAAAACACATTATTAAACATTAAAAGTTAAATACATGATTTATTACATATGAGATTATTCAAGAAACCATTATCAAAACATTTTATGAATAAATTATTTTATGTAGTCAAAATATTCATCACTATGGATAGTGTCCATACAAAATAATTAACTAATGAATATTATATTAAATAAACTCCCATATCCTCCCATTATAAATACTTCCCTTAACCACAATTTATCCTCACTCCTTTATAACCTTTATTTTAACCAAAATCTTCCCAAATATCTCCTCATATCTCTAATAATTTTTCAGGAACCATATTTCTCCTAAAAATAACAATCTCAAGGTTTATTAAGTGGAAGCCTAAGATGAGACATCTGAAGGAGAAAGTAACACTCTCAGCCATGAATTCCTTAAATATTTCCTTCTTATAACACCTAAATCCATTTTTATCTATAGTGATATGGTAATGTCAATATTTATAACATAATTAATGATTATTATATCAATTTAATATCCCTCTGTTATCTTTTAATATTATGAAAATGAAAACATCATCCATATTGTGGATGACTCATAGCCTCGGTGGACGATGAGTTTTTTTCCATTATTTCCTTCATGGTAGGATTAAATTGACTCAATAAGGTTGAAAATAATCAATATATGTGTATTATATTTTCTTTAATATGGATATATTCCCATAATATTAAAAGATACATAATAAGTTCATTGTGTCCAAAAATCTATCCTAAATTAAATAACTTTATATTTATAAAACATATACTCTCTGAATCATAAATATCTATGAAAGGAGTTGTTTATTAAATTTTTTTTTCACTTATATGAAAATATTAACTCCTTTACATCAAACTTATAGTGTTACAGAACTATTCCATAATAAATTCAACAATTATCCACAAGTTATCTGACCTGGAAATATTTAAATTAACACCTTTAGAACAACAAAATTAAACTTGATATCTAATTTTAGTAGTTGAAAATAAGCATAATATAGTTATCATAAATCATTTATATTTGTAAAAGTATCTTAATTAAATAATTTATGAATCTAATTTGATTATTTAATACATTATGTGAAAGTGCAGGATGATTCTGTACTTAAGGTAAGGAATCTAATTAAACCATCCAATTTTATTTGGGTTATACTTTCTCTCTATTTACCTCAATTTCTATCTCTATGATTCTTATTTACTTCTTATATATTTTTTTATATGTACCAAAAATATGTACCTAGTTGAAGTCTCATTTTCATTATGGGTACATGTTTTAATGGTAACGTTCTTAATTTATTTTATTAAGAAATGCAATTAAAGAAAACTTATCTATTTTCTTGCCTCATTTCACATAAAAATCAATGATGTTTTTAGACTTATATGGGTTTTAAAAAATCATTTTATTATGGAAAACCATTTTAGTGCATTACTCGATTATTGTATATTATTATGGAATTAGTCTCTTTAATGATTCTTTTCCATTTTTTCTTAAAACAACACATAAAAGGAATTTTTCCATAGTTATTTTCCATGAATTTTTATTTTTTCTATTCAATTGGAATTAATTTTCATGTCATGTGATTATTTATTTACCTAAAAATTATGATTAATGATTTATTACCTTATTTCATGAAATTCATTATGATATTCAATTTTCTTATATTATAATACCTTACTATATGACCCATTTCATTTCCATGGGTTTTTTTATGCTTATCACTTATGTATGATTTTTTATATGGCACACATATGAATTTACATGTAATGAATGTTATCCTAGATAGTTCCTTAATGAAATAAGAAATTTTTATGTCTATTGGGAAGATATGTATGAGATTATGGAGAAAACATAATCCATGATGAGACTCTGTCAACTATGTGATATTTTATGGGTGTTTTTCCTTGGCTTATGATTATTTCATACTCTATGATACTTCTAAATTTTAATGATTCCATAATATTTTGTTTCCTGCATACTTATGGCATCCATCCATGTGATCATCCATATAGATTTCTCTTTATGACATCATGATATGTCACTTAATTTATATGTTATGATTGTCTATCATTTTTATTCTCTTTATGGAATTTTTATATCACCCCTATTGTTTATGTATTCCCTAGGTTATTCGATATAGTTTTAGGCTCTCAAAGTTATTTAAGAACTAATATTGGAGAATATATATTTTTTTTTATTTCCATTTTGAGAAATTATGAACCCTGTCTTCAAAATAGACTATACCTAAAGATTTTTTGGATGTGTTTTGTGGATCATTATGTTGAAAATAATGTAATTATATATATATAAGATTCATGAGTCACTATAGTTGGTTTTAGAGAAATTTATAGTTTTTTTTGGTATTAAGAATAGAGATATTTATGGATAACCCTAGGGATAATTCTATTTACAGGAAAATATACTAAAATATTTGTGAAGTATAAAGAGAGTGGTTTCCAAGAAATTATATCCCTATCTGGATACTACAAGTGGATGTCACTATATCATAGATGTAACTAGGATTAGTAACCTCAGAAGGGGTTATTTGGTATGAAATATACTTGTGCCTAGTGTATAATAAAGAGGCCTTTATGACTACATGATTTTACATTCCTATGTTATATGGTTAGGATAATTCACAAACTCATAATGAAACATTATGAAGAACTTGAATATATTTTTATGTTTGAAAACCTAACAAAAAAATTACCATTGATATCCTATATTGAATCCTAGATACCAATAATTTAAGATAAATGTTTCATATAAAAGTTATTACTTCTACATTCATAGTTTAAAATTTATATTCTTATTAGTTTGAGTACTGCCATCCCAATATTTATTTTTTATATAATAAATGACTAGAATTTGTTTTAAAAAATTTAATGTTGTACTCATTATACATTCCTAAATGTAAAATGTTGTATATGATTATAGTAATAACCACTTTTTCAATAAATTAAATTTAGTATAAACATTAAAACATCACATAAAAACATGTTTTTTGAGTTATATATGATCATATATTATGTGGAAATTATTTCCTCCCAAGTATATCACACCACCCCAGTCAATGTTTGTGGAAAAAATCATTCAGATAATATTTTAAAACATCCTTCAGTGGAATTCTATGATTTACTAGAAATGGATTTTTCATCCTTATACAAATACATCGTGAAATGTTTGGATAGTGAAATCACTGACCATATCCCTAATCATCATCCTATTATATGCAAGTTTAAGGCTATCAAAAAATTTCTTTTGGAATATTCGTCTCAAAAATGAATATTATTTTCTTATGATCAAGACAATTTAGCTCAAATTATTGATACTATGGGTAGAATAATGTATGAATAAGTACCCATTATAAGGTACTTTAATGATGTATTCCCTAAAGATTCACATGGCCATCTTCCCAGATGAGAAATTGAGTTCTTAATTGAACCTATACATGGATCTCTACACATATCCAAAATCCCTATAGAATAGACACCATTGAGTTGAAAGAACTTAAAAAATAATTAAAAGTGAATATGGACAACGATTTAATATGCTAGAGTGCTTCACCAAGGAGTTCATTAATCCTATTCATTAATTAAAAGATTGTTTAATACAAATATGTATTGATTATCATAAAATAATAAATAACATGATAAATAAAATGTATCCCCTACCTTAGATTTATGACTTCTTCTATTAACTACTTGGGCCCTGATACTTATTTAAGGTGGAATTTCAGTCAGGATATCACAAATTAAAGGTGAAAAAATAATATATTCTCATGAATTCCTTTCAAACAAGTTACAAACACAATTAGTTTATAGTGATTCCATTAAAACTCACTACTACTAAAAAAATATTTATATAAATGATGATTAGAGTCTTGAGATATTACCTCAAAAATGTTTTGGTAGTATTTATATATTATATTATGATATACCCCAAAAGTAGAGAGGACCATGAGAATAATATGAATAATATACTTAAGACTTTACAAAAGGATAATTTATATAAAATTATAGTAAATTTTAGTTGTGGATAGAGAATGTATCATTCTAAATGGAATTTTATCACTAAAAAAGGGATTTGTGTGGATCTTTTGAAGACAAAGGTCGTTAAGGGGTGGTCTAGATAGAAATCTAAAAGAGATGTCAATAGTTTCTTTGGACTAGCTAGGTATTAACAATGATTTTTGAGAAACTATTCATTATTTTAAAACTCAGTAACCAAGATAAATTTAAAGAGAGTAATGTTTTTACAGATTGATAAATGAGAAGATATATCAAGGAAATTAATAGGAGGAATATCACAACACCAATACTTACACTTCACACCATATGTGAAATTTTCAGGGTATAAATCAATACTTTGAATTAGGTCTTAGGACATGAACTAATGAAAAATTACAATGTGATAAAATATGTCTCAATGTAGTTGAATGTTCATGATAAGAACTATCCAAAGAATTATTTGGAGTTGAATTTAATGATATTAACATTGATGATTTGGAGGTATTATCATCATAATCATAAATTTTATTTATTTGGAAAATGTGCTGAATGATAACCAAGAAAGAAACATCAGGGGTAAGAGAAATAGAGTGGTTTTAAATAGTGAAGCATAAGTTCATCCCCTCTCCCTCGATTATCCTCCTTGAGAGGCATGAAATTAATTCATGTAAAGTATGTAATGCTTTCACATTATACTGACATGGAGGAATGAAAATATACAACCTTATTACCCTATTTCCAAGTATATTTGACATTCATGCGATTTTTTATAAGGCTACATAACCTTCTAGTGATATATAATATTGACCAAGGAGTGATACCTGTTCTATGCTGGAAATCATAATGGGTTAAGGAGTTCATTTCCATCACCATCGATCTAGCCTTCTTATTGGGACCAGCTTCTCCCTCACCCTAGAACCAACACTCAATAAAAGAGATGTATATTAACTCTTGGGAGGAAAATAAAGTAAAATATCTAATGTATATCCAAACCATATTTTCCCAATTACCTTCAACGAACATGTCATCTGAGGTCTCTTCCTAATGCTATATACAAAATGAGCATTAAGAAACTTGGTTGACTCTTATTCATTTGATGTTCTCATCAATGGACAACACATTGTTCCTTGTTCTCCAAAAAAAGTAGAATTTATTTCATAGGGATATCCTTGAACTGTAGAACCTCTACTTGGTTATCAAAATTTCTCATTGTGATCATCACCCTACCAAAATCCATTACAAAAAGGAACCCAAAGTAAATTTAGTGAATACACACTTGTCCGGATCCGTGTTTATCTCATTGAGGTAAAAAATGTATCGATGTTTTCTGTACAAAATCAGGCAGATAATATTTGGGTAATTACATTCAGGAATAAAATTTATAACTGTATTAGGGAATGCAAGAAATCCATGGTTGGATCTGGCCCATTTGTGATTCCCGAACTAAATGTCACCCCTCCCCATTATCCATTTAGTGTGATTTTGAAGAGTTTGGATGTGAGGAAAAATCATAGGCCATAATTAAGATGTTTTACCTCATAACCTAACCATATCCTCTCTATCTATATTGACCATAAACCTCCAAATAGGGTAATCTTCTTAATAGTTCCCCAAGGTATCTTTTCATTCATTCCATGCAACGTGTCCGAGATATTCCTCACATTAATACCACCCTCCCTCACAGGCCTTGTAGGCCTTAGTCATGATGCCTAGTTGGGATTGAAATAATATTTATCATCCCAAATAAATGAGTCCAGGAAGTTATCAATATTAAAAATTACCCATTTAGGTACCATGATAGCATAAAGAGCATGAATAATGATGGAGGAAAGAACAATGTTCAAAAAATAAATTATTCCACCAACAGATAGATATCAGTTCTTCCAGTTAAAAATTCAACTCATGATCCTTATAGTGATTTAACCAAAATAGAGAATTCATAGCCTCTTGGAGAAGCTTGGGGCACCCATGTACTATTTAGGGAAGATACTTTGTTGCATTTGAAAACTATTACTCAGAGAGAAAACACTCCCGTCTGAGAACCTGCTTGAGATAAAGAATTTTTTCTTCCCTCAGGGAATGATTTGACAACTCTATTTATAGTAATATTGATGTTTCTTTTTAATATAATAAATTTATATCTTACTGGAATTAATTAATATGATAGTATTGTCTAAAAATATGAGATTGGAAATGAAATAAGGGTGGTACCTACACAAAAAAAGGTAAAATATTAACCCTTAAAATGCTCCTATTAATGAGGCAACTAATAAAATATTGGGTATGGATGAAGCTTCTAAAGGATAATGGGTGTCCCTTTCTTATCCCATGATATTATTTGAAGAATCCATTATTTTCCCGATGAATGATATTGAGATCAATGATGAAATAATGCACCTGAAAATGACATTAAAGGTAGTGTCACAAACTACATGGGGTAGACTTCCACCTAGGAAGAAGTCTTGAACATGCTTCACTAGATATCTCTTAACCATATTACAAAAATCATTGTAGAAAGTTCTTGAGAAACAGTCTTTTCCTAGAGAAATCTCTAGTTTGAGTCCACAAATCCATTAATAAATATACTTCTCATATGGATCCTCTTCAAATAACTTGTTTTCAATAATATAAATAGTGTGATGGACCATGTTTATGATTTCACCATAACCCCTCTTGTAACCAATCTTCATGAGGGGGTTGGGACCTTCAAGGATTTCATTGAAGTTAGATTCATGCATGCCACCCAAAATGCCCTGACCATAAGTATAGGATCCACCCCATAGTACAATATGGGGTATGATATTATTCATTTCCTCCTTAATATGAGCATGTAATAAGGTAGTGTTATATCCGGCTTCATGAATGCATTTTAATATCAACTGTTTGAGAGTAAATCATTCACGCCTAAGGATTATGTCTTATATAATATGATTCTTATTCACGAGTTCATGAAATAGAATATCAATACAACCATCTTCTAAACTAGATTCGATATTCTTGATTTCTATCTTTTCAACATCAATATCCTAGAAGAATGGAGGTCAGTTACTAATCCATAATTGTAGATCACCCTTGAGTCACCTTGTTTTTTTATAGAGCATGATCCCTGCACTCCCATGTATAGTAATATTCCTAGAATTATTCAATTATTGACGGTATCCCAGAGTCTCACTACTTAGATGAGATAAGGAGAAGTACTCACCTCTCTCATGCCTATTGGAAAAGGAAACTAGAAGTAGATAATGAGAAGATAGAATTTTGACATGACAATTTACCATTACATTTGGGAAGAATAAGATAACATGATCATTATAATGACATAGATCTTGGAGGAACTATGTTCGGAAACCCCCTTTCATACTATTTCATCTTGTAAAGTGACCCCAATAGAATCCTAAGTCTATAATCCCATTGTGATCCATGAGCTGAATAAACTTCTCACCATCTTTCTGAGGGAATGATACTCTCCCTTTATTTTCATTTGGGTCAAAAAGTGTTAAAATATCCACCTAAAAGCCATGTTGAATCCCCCAAATCAATGAATCCTAGTCCATGCCACATATATTACATTATTTTATCATCGCAACTACTATAAAAAATGAGATAAAATGTCTATGGATGCCTACAGTAATTCGTATTAATGAACTGCTCCAATGCATTAATCAGTTCCACCAATATATTAGGATTAAAAAAGATCCATGTGTTAATTTTTTCAGGTTTAACATGCAAGGAATCATTTATTTTAATTATCCAAACATGCTCGGTAATTTTTTAGAGACATTAATTGGGTTAATGTACTACAACATTACATGATTTTTTATTCTAGAGTTTAGTAGCGATGATGTCCATTTTTACCACATACCAAAGACTTCAAGTGTTCCAAAAAATGAATGAGATAATTTCTCGTGTCAATGTATAGATTTTGACGTGGACATCTTTTCACCTTTCTATTTAGAAGGAGATGAAGATTATTCTTGTTAATTTTTTATTAAGATCTCATGTACACACCATTATGCAGAGGTGAAGAGATCATAATATGAGAAATTAGGTGTTCTTGAATTCAAGATTTAGACCCACTAAAAACCATATATATGGATTTTATAGAAAGTCCATGAAAATAAATCATAGAGAAATATCTTATTCTCATACCAACTGGTGAGTGAACAAGGGGGCCTTCAGCTGAGGGGACTCCATTTGTGAGGACTGGTTAGAAAGGAAATCTAAGTGACTTGGACCTCTAGTACCTGCAATGATACACTTTAGAGAGATAATGAAAGTGGATGAAAATTCTCGGAGGGACCTAGATCTGAAAAATTAATATCACAAATAGGGGAACTATAAGAAATAACCTTACCTTAATCCATTCAATAAATATATATGAGCTCAATTTGAGGAACAACTCTAGTAAAGGACTACAACTAATCAATATATTAGCATGATGAGAAGGTAAATAGAGTGGAATATTCTCTATATAGAAAGGATAATATAAAGTTATATATTATGAGTATTTATAGGGATTTTATTATATTATACATGAAATGGATGGACTTGGGAATCAAAAAGGAAGGAAAATAGTCATTAATTTTTACAATTATTTCTCTACCATCCATTTTGAAGAATATAAAGGATGAATAAAAAGTTAATGTTGAAATGAAGAATAATTTTGATTCTATAAGAATAGTGAAATAAATGGAATTGAAAATTGATTAATATGGTGTTTTAAGATTTGGGTCACAACTCTGAATACCATAAAATAGTAATAAGAGGAAGGATTTGTTGAATTATTAACATAACTCAACCTTCTCCATCCAACCATAGATTATTAAGATGTATTAAGATATATGAGAACACTAATAGTGGGAAAAAATAAATAAAGAGATCACATAATACACATAAAAGTGCCTGGTATTGTAGAAAGTGATATTTGAAAGGAAAACATCCATAGGGATGATGAATCCATTACACATACATATATGGAAATGGGAATAAATCACCAAGGATTTTTCCATTGATCGTATAAAGGTATCTAAAACCAATAATTCCATATGGGTTGTAATGAAAAATATTATAATGATTTATCATTTCAATTTTATTAAATATGACCTTTCACACAGTCAAATTTCAAGGATATACATCAAATAAGTGGTGAGGCTGAATGTAACACCACTATCAATCATATCTGATTAAGATAAAAGGTTTACTGTTATGTTCTAGAAAATTATCCAAAATGATCTATTCACTAAATTTAATTTTAGTATGACTTATTACCCCCAATGTAATGCATAATCTATAAAGACTACCTAAAAACATAAATATATATTGAGAGTGTTTCAATGGACTTCAAAGGAGGATATGATCCACATATTACATTGGTTGATTTCTCAAACAATAATAACTTACAATCAAGATTCAAAATGGCTTCATATAAATCCCAATGTGGGAAAATATGTGGAACACATTCATGTTGGGATGATGTTATAGAATATAATATTTTGGGACCAAAAATTGTTGATGAAATGGAAGAAAAGGTAAAGACCAATTAGTAAGGCATCAGGGAAACTAAAATTCAATAGAAGAGCTATAATAATAATCATTAATGAGCATTGTAGTTTGAGGTTTTTTATAAAGTGTTCATTCATATATATCTATGGAAGAGATTCATGATATTTGGGAAGATAAAAAATATACGATCTAGATATATCAACACCATTAAGATTCTCAATTGCATTGGAGCTATGTCTTATTGACTAGAACTCCCTCAAACCATGTCTCAAATATATAAATTGCACCACGTATCCATCTTGAAGAATTACATAACTGATCCCTCACTTGTAATGAATTTAAAGGTGGTATTGTTAGAGAATTATCCCAATTATGAGGAGAAAATGGTGATGATATTGGTCAATAGAGACAAAGTTCTATACAACAAGACTAATCACTTAGAAAAAGTACTATGGGAGAACCATAAATATGAGAATTCTATATGGAAACTATAGGGTGAAATATAATAGAAGCATACTAATCTATTTTCATCTTAGTTAGTGAAATTGAAATTGGGTGGACATATTTCTTGAAGGGGGAAGAATTTAATGACAAAGAATTTTATCAAGGGAATTTCCAATTTTATTATATAAATGTGTCATATTTTGTGAAGTTGAATTATATAAATAACATGCACCACATGATAGAGAAATTTATTTATTATATTTATTTAGAAAATAAATTTTGACAATAAATATGTCCATAATAACCACTTGTATAATAGTGGGTAAAAAATATAAAATAATATATATAATATTAATATTTGGATAGGATTGATCCCCTAGAATGATCACTCACAAAAATCACTATAGAAATGAAAATGTAATATTGGTAAAGAAATATTAAAATTGATAATGAAAATATAAATAAACTTTAGGGAAAATATAAGTTAATGAAGATTAATTGAAATATGATGTATTTAAAGAAGTTATGGAACCCATATGGCCATTTCAAATCTATCTCTTGGAAGAGTAATCAGATTGTTGGAATAGTAATATGAAGGTTAGTAGGGATTTTTTTTAAAATATATGTTATAATAATTTGAAAATTATTTTATTACAATGGATTTCATTATTGGAATCTATATACCAGAAAAAAATTAGGGTTATTTTTTTTGGTAACTTTCATAAATAGTCTATTTTTTTTGTGAATATTCAAATTCAAAAAGTACGATATTTAATATTAAAAGTTAATTATACGATTTATTTATTATGAGATAATGTAATCACCCTTTATATCAAAATAACATAAAATAATTACTCTAATTAGTTACATTATTCATCACTGTTGATAGTCTTGAGAAATAATAATAAACCAAAGAATATTATATTCAGTAAACTTTCCACCCTCCCTATATAATTTCCACCCATCAATACCAATTATACTCACACATTATAAGACTTTGTGGTTACCAAAACTATACAAAAATATTTCCTCATATGTCTCTATCCATTACCCATAAATAATTGTTCCCCTATAAAGTCCAATCCCAATGTTCCTTAAGTGGACGCCTAAGAAGAGACATCTAAAGTAGAAGGTAACACTCTCAACCAATAATTATTCAATTATTTTACTCTTTTAGTTACCCAATCCATTCTTATCCATGATGGTATGATGATTATTGTTTTTTAATATACTAAATTTGTGTTATTTCTATGTAATACACCTTCCTCACTTCTAATATTCTAAAAACAAAAACATCATCCATATTGTGGTTGGTTCACATCCTCCATGGGTGATGTGTTTGTTATTGTGTTACCACATTCGTGTTATGTTTTAATTCACTTTATATGCATTAAAATGATCCAAATATGTATATAATATTTTATTTTACATTTTTTAATTGATATAAATCTACAATATTAAATGAAACATAACAATTTCATCATGGACAAAAAAATCAACAAAACGAACTAAACACATATAATTTAATCCTATACTCTACAAATAAATATTGTTTTTGAATATAATTGAGAATTAAAAATGTTTTAAACTTATAGAATCAAATAAAATCCTTGAAATCATACTTCTGGAGTAATGAAACCATTTTACATGAACTTCTATAATTATCCCCATATGATCCGACCTTGGAACCATGAAACGAACACCCTAAAAACAATGAAATTAAACTTGATATTTCATTAAAATTATTGTAAATGAACATAATATAAGTTTATTAAATAAAATTTATATTTAAAAGGTTATGAATGAATGAATGAATTAAAATAATTTTATTATTCTTCACATTAAGTGGAAGTGAAGAATGATTCTGGACCTAAGGTAAGAGATATCATAGAACCACCCTATCTTTTTTAGGTTATGATTTATATATCTTTACCTCACTTTATCTCTATTTTATTCTTATTTAATTTCACTATATATATATATGTCTCACACATGTACAACTAGTTTAATTAAAATTTATTTTATGGGGATATATCTTTTTTAAAGGGTTCCCTTATCAATGTATTTATTTAAGAAGAGTTGATAAAAGGTAATATATCCATTTTCTTGGATCATTTAAAGTAACACTCAATTAAGTGTTATTAACCCTCCATGGTTTCTAAAAAACATTTATTTTAATATGGAAACCACTTAGTTAATTTTTATGGAAATTATTATTCCCTTACATGATTCAATGATTGTTTAAGCTTTTTCCCAAAATACACACTAGAATATTTCATAAATTATTTATCCAATCCTTATTATGTATTAAATTAACTTGAAAATATTTTTAGGTCCAATTATTTTTTATTTATTTATTAATTTATAATAATTATTTAATCCCTTCATTACTGGAATTCGTTAAGTTATTCTATTTGGATATATTATATCGTGTGATTATCTGACCCATTTCATTTCCATGGGTGTTTCTTACGTATATTCCTTATGTATGATTTTTAAACATAGAAAAAATATGAATATACATTTTATGATGTGTTCAATTTGAAAAAAATCTAATTCATTGGGTAATTTTTATTCTCATGAGACAATATGTACTGGATTAGGGAGTAAACCCAATCCATGATGGGACTCTATCCCCATGTGATATTTTTCTTAGTTGTTGTCACTGGCTTATACTTATGTTATGTTTTATATTTCTTCCACATTCCTATGGTTTTTTGATCTTATATTTCATTCACACTAATGTCATTCCTCCATATGATCCTTCATGTACCTCGCCTCTTATGATATCCTGATATTTCATTTGATTTATATGTTATGCCTCGTTATCATGTTTGTTCCCTTATTGGGTTTTTTTAGATCATCATATTTTATGTATTACCTAGGTTATCCTATGAAATTTTATGGGATCAAAGGGATTTAGGATCACATTATGGAGAATAAAATAAATACATTGTGTTTTAGTCTAATTTTGGTGTATTATGAACCTTGTATGCCAAATACATAAGACCTCTAGGTACTTGGGTTGCGTTTTATGGATATTTATGATGAAAATAATTTAATTATATACCAAAAAACATTGGAAACTATATGAGAATCCCTTGGTAGCATTATTTGTATAGATAGAGCCTCTTTATAGATAGCTAATACTTTAGTTAAATTTATTATGTGGAATTGGACAGAAGACCTTATTTTCCATATGGTGTTTTAGTTTGTAGTGGTTAAGATATCTCCCCATGGTAGAAGCTCTTATATTCCAATCCCACATAATTTTATCCCTATTTCATCTTCATATTCATTCAAATATATTTTTTAGGTTATAGAATAAATTTTATTTCTCTTTTTTTATGGTGGGGGCCTCCCATGTTCATCCTAAAAGGAAGGATGTTACCTTCAACTCCACTAAAGGTGGTACCTTTTGATAGCGATGTGGATTATACTATAAATCATGAATTGGATGGTTTTATATAAGTCTGGTCAAACTCAGTAGAATCTTCTTTTTCATTTACTTCATCACTAGCTTATGTTTTTCATGAGGATAAATATTTCATTATAGATGGATTGATGTCTTAATTAGATATGAGAAATGATATTCTAGTTGGTATAACTATTTTATCTCCAAATATGGTCCTATTTAATCCAATTGGTTCTTATATAGGCATATCACTCTTATGTACATCTCCCCCTCACTAAGAAACTATGGGTCACTTGACAACTACTTTCCCTCTAATGAATTCATCCTAAACATAGGTTGGTGCTTCTATTTTTTTTCCAATTTCGGTAATCTATAAAGGAAGTAGTTCAACCTATTTTCATTTATGTTCTTCCTGAATTTGAGATAATTCCAGCCTTAACTAGTGTTATACTCCCTAGTTTAGAGAGTTCTTCATCCTCTCACAGAATATATATGTTATATTTGAAGTTTGGAAGATCAAGATAACCTATTTGTTCCATTAATTAATATGTGGTTTTGAGTTTGGTTGATGGTGAAATGTAAGTATCCCATCCTATTCATGGTAGTAGGGGAAATAATAAAATTTGGTCCATCGTAAAATGTATTGTGGTTACACATTAAATATCTCATTAAACTATTTATTTTTGTTCTCCTAGAATCCACGTTTTTTATGGAAAAGGGGTTTCCCCTCCAAAATACATCCCACAAAATTTGAAATGTCATAAGAATTATCTCCTTTTCCAAACATGAATTTATGTTCATGTTTCATTGGTGAAACATAATTTTTACTAGAAATTAGGGAAAACAACCATAAGTATGTCTCAATTTAAAATTCATTTAATAAACTACAGACTCCGAACAACATGTATGGGAGTCCAATGAACACTCATATTTGGATATTTTGGAAGAAACAGATCCAGGAAGAACCTAAATATGTTTACACCCATAATATCACTATCCATGTTATAAAAACTCTAATTTATTTCCTTATTTATAACATATAAAAATTTTTACAATAAGTGATAGACAATGTAATTATAAATCCCAATATTATTTTAAAAAATTTATAATTCATGGTTTTAGGAGTCAATTTCTACATGATTTTTGATCAATCAGAAAAGAAATAAAGGGGTTTATTCAAGTAATGGGATAGGGGATTTCCTATTATTCCTCTCTAAAAAACATAATGTACCTATTATACAATATATAAAGATTCATATAGTGTAATAAAAGTCAAGGTAGTAGTGGAATTTAGATCCGGTTGGATAGATTTCTATTCAATTTTCATACAATATCCAAAATTTTTATTATGACTGTTTCTCACATAGCTTAGTCCTTATTATATCACTCACCTATATTTATTTAAATCCATTTCTCTATGGTGGAATACTATAAAATTATATTCAAATTTTTTTAATGGAGAATGAATCTTTGTAGAGAATGGTAAAATCCAGGTGAAATTATCCTATTCAAGGACATTCATATGATTCCCTTCAAATATGTCACTCATATTTAAATGGAGAAATTCATGAATGGATTCATAATTATCTCATAAGTAGTGGTGTTAAAAAATATATTATTCATCTTGATGTATGGCTACATGACCAATTGGATGATGAAACCGTCGTCATTTTATCTAGAAATCAAACCCTTAATGAAGTGTAATGGACAATATAAGACAAACAGGTGTGAGTTAGATACATAGTGAGATGGATGGAGGAAGGAGATAAAAATATTTCGTATTTCCATCCATATTTAAAAGAGAATAAATTATATAGTATTCTCAATTATTAAATTGAATATGTTTCTATTAACAATGATGTAGAAGAAACCATCCCGCATAAAGTCTCTTATTTTATTAACATTATATTATTCCAAAACTAAAGAATATGAGATATGATTATAATGGAAGAATTTATTGATCATTTATTTGATAATATTCCATGTATATTTGAGGATGGGGATAATTATTAATAAAAATCAATTCTATATTAAGATAATATTTAGAAGTGGTTAGAAGCCCTGTCCTAGATAGTGCTATGGGATTTGATGGTTATTTTGGTTCCATTGACATTATCACATGCAATTATATTAAGAATTATTTGATTAAAGAAATTCATGATTTTTTTCATTGGATTCCATATTCATAGACTCACCAATATTGATGTCTATGTTCATATTTCTAAAGGGGAATAATCCCAATGGATTTGGATAATTTTGTCTAATTAGTATGTGTAACTTCTTTTATAAAGTGCTTAATAAAATCCTTAATAAGAATATTTCTCAGAACATTCACCAACTTGTTTTAGACTAAAACATGTATTCTTATATGTTATAGGTGTACTTTTAGTGATTGTATTGGATTATAAATTATTATAGAATATAAAAAAACTAGATGGACCTAATTACATGGTCAATATGAATATAGAAAAATTATATGACAGATTGGAATATAAATTTATTTGAAAACTTATAAAAAATAAAACTTTTTAGTGGGGTTTGGTGGAAAATTATTTTTTTGATTCTTGTATCTGTAGTTCATGATATATGTTACGTTAAAAGGGTGCAGATTCATGAAGATAGTTAGTGACCTATAGTGGACATAACTATTTTCTCCGAGCTTATTCTCAATGGCTCAGGATCCCCTTAGCAAGTACCATATTTTTGAAATTTCCAAGGGGTTGGATCATTTATCTAATGCTAGTTATGGATTCATATTAATCTCTCATATATTTTTTCCAAATAAAATTTCGTTTTTAATATAAGTTTTATGAAACTCATTTTAAAATTTTGAACTAATTTGGAATGATTATAGAAATATAAGTTGACAGTTCATTAGTGTAGATAAGATAAATGTCTATATTTGTAGAGACCTGAAGCTTAACGTACATGGACATTACATTATTTTTGTGGAATACTTAGTACATAACAAAAACACACAAACAAGGATCGTAATAGTTTAGTGTCTTTGGAAACTCGAAATATAATCTTCTAATCTTGGTGAAAGATCTTCAACATCTCCCATAAAGATCTTCCTTTTTTTTACCTAAAACCTTTCTTTATATCCTGGGGAAAAGAAAACATAAAAGGGTGATCTCAAATGCTCAGTAAGGGTAAACAAAAGAAATATCAATCACATCATATTCATAAGAACATAACATTTTGGAAATCTTAACCTGCAAAAGAGAGCATAATTTCATAACATGGGATAATCATAGTAGTGAAATGAAATCCCAATAATCATAACCTATAACATGAAACTTTGTGGCATACACACATAATCATAGAGAATCATTTCTTATTAGTCAAGACTCATTGCCAAGACTATCTTAGTGGACAAAGTCCCTTTCTGAGCCGAGTTCACTCCTCGTTTCAGTCCCGTTTCACTGAACCGGTATAACCTACCCTTCCAGCCATGTCTATCTCATGAGATATAAAATCTTTACCCAATTCATTGGAGGGAGATATAGGTACCACCCATCTCATAATGATATCATTCTTATGTGTGCCGCAAAATCATAAATCATACATCATTGCATAACCCATGTAGTAAAAATGGGATTCTTAAACAACATGACATCATAAAACAATTCATATAAGATAAAGGAATTCATAAAAATATTTCCATCACAAAATAATCAAATCCATGTAAAAATAGGGATAGAAACAGAACCCTATATTATCATAGATGGAAAATAATTTTGATAAAACACTTGAACTCCATTCTTGAGGAAAATATCCTTTCTACTTCAAAAACATTTTCCTTTATTAACATGTATTACAATTTTAACCTAAAATAAGTTGATTAAAAATAAACTTGAAAACTTGTAAAGGAATCTTCTTGGAAATATTGTTTTAAAAATCCATTCATGCCGTATAAGTTAAAAAAACATTCTTCTCGTACTTTTGTCGGAAAAGTCAAAAAGCACCTCGTACGAAAAACGACAAAATATTTCTTTCATATCTTTTACTAAAAACTCACCGAAGGGTAAAATAGGATTTAAAAATTTTTAGGTGAATGGAAATAATATTACATATTGAGGAAACATGGATGTGGATGATAAAATGCACCCCAGTAAATGCCAAAGTATAAACAATCTCGAATAAAAATGAGATTGTGATATTTCCCTTAACTTAGGTCCGATTTGTTTTGTATGTGTCCGAACCTCCTGTATAATGATTTAAATAATGTCATTGACTTATTCCAGAATCGTACTCATTGTTATGATATCATATATGGTTCACTTATGGCATTATATGACCCGTTCTTTTGTAAATTCCATGTTAAAGAGCGTTTTGGGTAAAATCGTTTCATTTGTCGTCTGTGTTTTGACTTGTAATTGTTCATATGATTACTTATATCATGATTACTTAATTACAGAATATAAAACATGATTTATATATAATATATATTCATAATATATATATATAATAGATCAGTAAATGGAAAGAAATACACCGTTTATGGAGATGGTAGACCGTACGTACGCATGAACGCTGTTTTCTTTTCCTTAGTGAGTTGAATGGAATTAAGTAGATGAAATATATATACACATAAATCCAGAATCATTATTATGTCATATATTTAATTATTAATTATTATATAGACTTTATAATCATTCATGAATGGTTAACGTGGAGAATGAATCTAATCGCGTCGTGGAGACGGTAGTCCGTACGTACGCACGAGCGATGATATCGTTCTCATGATCGTGGAATTGTATTGGAGTGTATGTATACTATTTCAGAATAAATATCACTTTACAATAATCATATGTAGTTATTATGTACACCATTATACCCATCCAAGTAAGGTGGTGGTGGAAAATAGATTACACCACGGCGTGGAGACGGTATTCCATACGTACGCACGTGTGATGATTTCATTTTCCGTAGGATGGATAGATGGTGAAATAAGGTTGTTTCATAATTATAATAACATATCAGTATATAAGTGATACTGATGTTATTACTTCATAATGAAACAACCTAAGAAGAATAAGTGGAAGAATAAATAAAGATGAAATAATCGGTAACAGACATTACCTCTTCTTTGAAGCGCCTCTTTGAGATATCCTTTTAGGGCACTAAAATTGGTCTTTGAGGAAGACCAGAACCTATAGGATGTTGATAGGGAAGTGGATAAGGGAATATGGTATGGGTTGTCCGATCTTGAAGGCTCAAAGTGGTGTGAGTAAGAGAGGGAGGATGTGCCCTTTTATAAGGGAGGAGAGGGGCACCTTTGGAATAACTAAAAATATTATTTTATTATAAAGTCAAGTTCGGTTTTAAATAGCTCCAAATTGATTTATTTCGAATCTAAGGTGGGGATCGGTCGAAATCCTATCATCCAATATAATTTACACAAGTGTAGGTTCCTATTTTAACCTTATCATTTAGATTTAACATTAAGTTAAATAATTTTACTTTTACCGTGTCTTCTTGTGTTCTTACACTATAAGGTTATTAAACATACTATAAGAAGCCAAAAGAACCCCAAGTTGTTTATTATTAATATATATAACCTTATCTAAGTCATTTGGCAGAACCTCAGATTTTTAGGAATAAAATAACAAATAATTAAATAATATTTGTTTGAAAAACTATTTTATGTCAATTTTGACACTATTTAGTAATTGATTTTTGTGAAAATAATAACAGAATGATTAGTTCGAAAAAAGTTAATTAAATCAATACTAACATTTAATATTAACCTAGAAAATTAGTGGAATTCATATAAAGTCTCAAATTACATTTATTTGGGTATTTATAACATCAATTATATCAATATTTCATTAATAAGATAATTACTGCATCATCGTTGTGTCATAAATAAATTAAATTATATAATGTATAAAAATTATAAATAAAATGTAATTATGTATGAAATCTTATTATCTTTCTAATGAATATTTAAAATCGAATTTATCTTATGTATAACCCTATATTAAAAATGTTTTAGTAAATAAACATTGATTTTAACTCTTTTAACTCTTCTTTGAATTAAATAATAATAAATGTCCTAATCTAATCCAAGTGGGCCTAAATGGTCATAATTTATTCCTAAGTTTGTTTTTGGTCGATTTAAACTTATCCAATAGAATTAGGACATGTGTTAGGGTAATAATAATATCATTTTTACCCTTAATTACCCTATTTACTTTTAACCATGGTAAAAAAAGTAAAAAGTTACTATTCACCAAAAATTATTTTCATCTCATTGAACCAAATTTTACTTACTAACATCAACCATGTCTCTAGGATTTTTGAAATTCCACTCACAGATGCGGTAAAATTATGTTTTATGAAAAATTCATTTTTTGAACTACAACTTAGTGGTTTCACTATTCATCAAAAAATGAAGGTTTCCAGAAAAATACCAAAAATTAGGCCTAAGCAATATTTGATATTATGAACTCAAAAATGATTTATATTTTACCAAATTCAAAACATATCAGTTGCATTAACTAATTTAAAAATTAATTCTCGTCGTCAAAACAAATAGCGTGTTTTTAAGAGATAATAACTATCAAAAGATTCACACTTGTTTATAACTGGTTTAAATGTGAAATTACATCCAATGAACAACATTGTATTAAATTGTAAAAATATATTCTAAATATACTTTAGAACCACTCAAATTAATAATTTATCACTATTAATTATTTCGATTAAAAAAGTTGTTTTTAATTAAAATTTAGTAATTTTCACTATTCATCAGAAAATGAAAGTTATCCGAAAAGTACCAAAATTTCACCCTAAGCTAATTTCGATATTACGAATCCAAAAATGAATTCCATTTTAAAAAAATAAAATTTACAAAATTTCAAAAAGTGGTTAATAATATTGATAACGGCTAGTTTTAATAATATTTTAATAGCATATTGTTGTTTAGTGAAACTCGTTTTTGCATACTACACACGCTATCGAGGAAGGTCGCGATTGCGTGTAATGAAAGGAAAGTCAAGGATGCATGTTGTGCAATCTCCTTTTGGTGTAGAGTACAACACAAGACATTAATGAAATTAAAAAGAATATTTTTTATAAAATCTCGGGGTGTTACATTTTACCCCCCTTAAAATGAATTTCGCCCTCAAAATTCGTCGGGGTTATAAATGGTTTACTACTAAAAATTTTCTTTAATAGAAACCCACAACATAAAAAGGAATACCAAAACCAATCTTAAAAAAACAAAAGTATGAAACGTAACGGTTACCCAAATAAACTAATCACTGGGTATCCACATAGGTGAAAATATGGATATGGAAGAGAAATCTCACCATCATGTTCTGATGGAGAGTGGTAGAGAACATGGCTATGGAAAAGCCAGAAATCACAAAGCCATAAATTTGTGATGATCTAGGGTACCATCTGATTCATCCGATATAAGGGCACTGAGACAACATTTTTGGTTTTCAATATCATTTCCCAAAATTTGAAAATTTTGAATTAGAAGAAATAATTGCTTGATTTTGGAACAATCTCACTGTTGTTCGTGAATTGAACAATTTCTACTTCATCTCTTAAATAAATGAAGATGAATTTGTTATTCGTGATGTGTTAGCAGATCTTGTGATAGAATGATGGGTTATTCCAACTCTTCCAAAAAAAAGGATAGCAAAAGTTATAAGTCCATCTTATGGTTAATCGTATATGGTTCCAAAAATGAACTTATACTTCATATATCATACCTCTTAATAAAATAAAACTAGTTTTTACTAACCAGGGACTTCCTGTAGGCTAGTGGTAGGCGATAAAGGCCAGTCTCACTTCGGTTTTGGGTTCGATTCCCACATCCTTGTCTGACGCGATGGGCTGTCGCCCGTCCTACAGGTTGTCCTTTTTCTAAAACTATATTACTATAACACCCCATCAATAATATCGAAAAAACTTCTATCCTAAAACAATACTAACTTATGTCCAACATAATCCATTCTAATCTTTAGGCTTATCCATAATACTGCAGTCCACTCTCATAATATAGTGAAAACGATTACCAGAGATTTAATACCATCATTGATCCCCATATATCATAAGATATGTCTTGTTGGTCACATTCCAAACATTCAAACTCCTTAATCATGTATTCAATTGAATACCCATTGAACCTTAGTGAAAACATGAATACAGTTAAAAGTTAAAACTTTCCACATACCAAAATCCTCAAAATTCTATATACTCAAACCATGATATCACTTAGTCCTTACATCAATCATGAGCTCATGAATACTGTCAAATATTTCATTTTCTCGTTTTCCCTTCATTATGCGCATATCATCCTTTTTCCAAAAATATCTCCATCACTTTCCATGGTTACTGGTACCATAAAATTATTGAAAACCACAATAGACCAATACATAAATATTCCAATATTCCACGATACTATATAAAACATTATTTTGGAATCCCATTACATAAACACTTAATCATTCCACCACATCGTTATCATATTCAACATCACCAATGGTGATCGCATGTGACTTCCCTTTGTATTTTGCCTTAAGTGGTTGCTCATGTCGATCATCACTAACCCATGGATTAGGGCATTTATTAGCATAATGCCCCATTTCCTTGCACTTGAAGCATTGAAGTGTAGTAGGTTCATTCTTTGTATCCCTCCCTTTTTTTGCATCATTAGACATCTTCTTCCCATCATTGCGGTATTCAAATGCCCGATGACCTTCTTTTCCACATTTGAAACATTTACTTGTCCCTTTAAGACAATCTCCAACATGCTTCTTTCCACACTTTGAGCATAAGGAAACATTCATCTTCTTTTCACCATTATTATGAGATTTCTCCTTGAACTCCATCTTTCGTTTCTTGTCAAAACTATGAGATAGATAAGTAACACCAACTTCCATTTCTACCTTGATATCACAACGAACAATTTCTTAATAGCTACTGAAGTCTCTTATAGATAATGCCCTTCGAAGATTTGGTTTTAAGCCACTGAAGAATCGATCAACTATACTTTCAGGTTGGATGATAAATCCAGATGCATACCTTGCAAGACTTGTAAAATTCGCATCGTATATAACAACATATTCATCATCCTTTTGCTTTAGTTCAAGAAACTCCTTCTCCATCTTTGTTCGAAGAATAAGAGGGAAGTACTTATTGAAAAATAAGTTCTTGAACTCGTCCCATTCCATGTACTCAATTTCATCTCTTGACCCCATATTCTTGATAAGATTCCGCCATTGATCAGCATCACCTTCCAAACGATATACTTCTAAGATGACTTTATCATGTTCAGAACATTGAAGAACTGCAAATATCTTTTTAGTGGTAATGATCCATTGTTCAGCAATAAGTGGATCAGAAGACCCACTGAAAGAAGGTGGACGTTGCCTCATAAAGGACTCAATAGAATATTGTTCCCTTCTCTGATCATTTGGAAGTCTAGAATGATTCATAGCTTGTGTAAGTATAACAATAAGATTTTTCACTCCATCTCCCATAAAATTTGATTGTTCAGGAGGACAATCATTGCATTGTCCATTGCATTGATCAACACGGTTGTTTCGGGTTCCAACCATCATCTAAAACCCAAAAAGAATAGTGTGAGAGGCTAAAATCATGCTAGGGAAAACAACATAATAAAAGGGGGAGTACCCTTAATATCTAACATCTTAGGTTAAATTCTAAGATCTTTAGCACAATTCTAGGACTATAACCTATACGTATACTTAACCTTAGAGACATCCCTAGAAATACCTTAGAAATATCTCTATGGATCTCACTAAAGTTCTCGCATCCTAGTTTCTAAAGGTTGACTAAATCTTTCCTCTGATACCAAATGTAGAGACCCGAAGCTTAACGTACATGGACATTACATTACTTTTTCGGAATACTTAGTACATAACAAAAACACACACACAAGGATCGTAATAGTTTAGTGTCTTTGGAAACTTGGAATATAATCTTCTAATCGTGGTGAAAGATCTTCAACATCTCCCATAAAGATCTTCCTTTTTTTACCTAGAACCTTTCTTTATATCCTAGGGAAAAGAAAACATAAAAGGGTGAGCTCAAATGCTCAGTAAGTGTAAACAAAAGAAATATCAATCACATCATATTCATAGGAACATAACATTTTGGAAATCCTAACCTGCAAAAGAGAGCATAATTTCATAACATGGGATAAATCATAGTAGTAAAATGAAATCCCAATAATAATAACTTATAACATGAAACTTTGTGGAATACACACATAATCATAGATAATCATTTCTTATTAGTCAAGACTCATTTCCAAGACTATCTTAGTGGACAAAGTCCCTTTCTGAGCCGAGTTCACTCCTTATTTCAGTCCTGTTTCACTGAACCAGTATAACCTACCGTTCCAGCCATGTCTATCTCATGAGATATAAAATCTTTACCCAATGAATTGGAGGGAGATATAGGTCCGACCCATCTCATAATGATACCATTCTTATGTGTGCCACAAAATCATAAATCACACATCATTGCATAACCCATGCAGTAAAAATGGGATTCTTAAACAACATGACATCATAAAACAATTCATATAAGATAAAGGAATTCATAAAAATATTTCCATAACAAAATAATCAAATCTATGTAATAATAGGGATAGAAACAGAACCCTATATTATCTTAGATGGAAAATAATTTTGATAAAACACTTGAACTCCATTCTTGAGGAAAATATCCTTTCTACTTCAAAAACATTTTCCTTTCTTAACATGTCTTAAAATTTTAAACTAAAATAAGTTGATTAAAAATAAACTTGAAAACATGTAAAGGAAGCTTCTTGGAAATATTTATTTAAAAATCCATTCATGCCATATAAGTTAAAAAGAACATTCTTCTCGTACTTTTGTCGGAAAAGTCAAAAAGTAACTCATACAAAAAACGAGAAAATATTCCTTTCATATCTTTTAATAAAAAGTCACCTAAGGGTAAAATAGGATTTAAACAATTTTAGGTGAATGGAAATAATATTACATATTGAGTAAACATGGATGTGGATGATAAAATACACCCCAGTAAATGCCAAAGTATAAACAATCTCCAATAAAAACGAGATTGTGATATTTCCCTTACCTTAGGTCCGATTTGCTTCGTATGTGTCCAAACCTCCTGTATAATGATTTAAATAATGTCACTGACTAATTCCAGAATCATACTCATTGTTATGATATGATATATGGTTCACTTATGGCTTTATATTACCTGTTCTTTTGTAAATTCCATGTTAAAGAGCGTTTTGGGTAAAATCGTTTCATTTGTCATCCGTGTTTTGACTTGTAATTATTCATATGATTACTTAGATCATGATTAATTAATTACAGAATATAGAACATGATTTATATATAATATATATCCATAATATATATATATATATATATATATAATATCAATAAATGGAAAGAAATACACCATTCATGAAGATGGTAGACCGTAAGTACGCATGAACGCTGTTTTCTTTTCCTTATTGAGTTGAATGGAATTAAGTAGATGAAATATATATAAAAATAAATAAATAATCATTATTATGTCATATATTTCATTATTAATTATTATATATACTTTATAATCATTCATGAATGGTTAACGTGGAGAATGAATCTCATCGCGTCGTGGAGACGGTAGTCCGTACGTACGCACGAGCGATGATATTGTTCTCATGATCGTGGAATTGTATTGGAGTGTATGTATACTATTTCAGAATCAATATCACTTTACAATAATCATATGTAGTTATTATGTACACCATTATACCCATCCAAGTAAGGTGGTGGTGGAAAATAGATTACACCACGACATGGAGACGGTATTCCGTATGTTCGCACGCGCGGTGATTTTGTTTTCCGTAGGATGGATAGATGGTGAAATAAATTTGTTTCATAATTATAATAACATATCAGTATATAAGTGATACTGATGTTATTACTTCATAATGAAACAACCTAAGAAGAATAAGTGGAAGAAGAAATAAAGATGAAAGAATCGGTAACAGACATTACCTCTTCTTTGAAGCGCCTCTTTGAGATCTCATTTTAGGGCACTAAAATTGGTCTTTGAGGAAGAACTAAACCTCTAGGATGTTTCTAGGGAAGTGGAGAAGGGAATGTGGCAGGGTTTGGCCGAGCTTGAAGGCTCAAAGTGGTGTGAGGAAGAGAGGGAGGAGGTTCCCTTTTATAAGGGAGGAGAGGGGCACCTTTGGAATAACTAAAAATATTATTTTATTATAAAGTCAAGATCGATTTTAAATAGCTCCAAATTGATTTCTTTAGAAGCTAAGGTGGGTATGGGTAGAAATACTCTCATCCAATAGAATTTAGACATGTTTAGGTTCCTATTTTAACCTTATCATTTAGATTTAACATTAGGTTAAATAATTTTACTTTTACCGTGTCTTCTTGTGTTCTTACACTATAAGGTTAATAAACATACTATAAGAAGCCAAAAGAACCCCAAGTTGTTTATTATTAATATATATAACCTTATCTAAGTCATTGGGCCGAACATTATATTTTTAGGAATAAAATAAAAAGTAATCATATAATATTTGTTTTAAAAACAATTTTATGTCAATTTTGACAATATTTAGTAATTGATTTTTGTGAAAATCACAACAGAATTATTAGTTCGAAAAATGTTAATTAACTCAATACTAACATTTAATATTAAGCTAGAAAATTATTGGATTTCATAAAAAGTCTCAAATTACATTTATTTGGGTATTTATAACATCAATTATGTTAATATTTCATTAATAAGATAGTTACTGCATCATCGTTGTGTCATAAATAAATTAAATTATATAATGTCTAAAAATAATAAATAAAATACAATTATGTAGGAAATCCTATTATATTTCTAATGAATATTTAAAATCGAATTTATCTTATGTATAACCCTATATTAAAAATGTTGTAGTAAATAATCATTGATTTTAACTCTTTTAACTCCTCTTTGAATTAAATAATAATAAATGTCGTAATCTAATCCAAGTGTGCCTAAATGGTCATAATTTATTCCTAAGGTTTTTTTTGGTCGATTTAAACTTATCCAATAGAATTAGGACATGTGTTAGGGTAATAATAATATCATTTTTACCCTTAATTACCCTATTTACTTTTAACCGTGGTAAAAACAAGTAAAAAGTTACTATTCACCAAAAATTATTTTAATCTTATTGAACCACATTTTACTTACTAACATCAACCGCGTCTCTCAGATTTTTTAAATTCCACTCACAGAAGCGGTAAAATTAAGCTTTATGAAAAAATCATTATTTTAACTACCACTTAGTGGTTTCACTATTCATCAAAAAAATGAAAGTTTCCAGAAAAATACCAAAAATTAGGCCTAAGCTATATTTGATATTATGAACTCAAAAATTATGTCTATTTTACCAAATTAAAAACATATCAGTTGCATTAACGTATTTAAAAATTAATTCCCGTCGTCAAAACAAATAGTGTGTTTTTAAGAGATAATAACTATCAAAAGACTGACACTTGTTTATAACTGGTTTAAATGTGAAATTACATCCAATGACCAAAATTTTATTAAATTGTAAAAATATATTCTAAATATACTTTAGAACCACTCAAATTAATAATTTATCACTATTAATTATTTCGATTAAAAAAGTTGTTTTTAATTAAAATTTAGAAATTTTCACTATTCATCAGAAAATGAAAGTTATTGGAAAAGTACCAAAATTTCACCCTAAGCTAATTTCGATATTACGAATCCAAAAATTAATTCCATTTTGAAAAATAAAATTTAAAAAATGTCAAAAATTGGTTATTACTATTCATAACGGCTAGTTTTAATAATATTTTAATAGCATATTTTTGTTTAGTGAAACTCGTTTTTGCGTACTACACACTCTATCGAGGAAGGTCGCGATTGCGTGTAATGCAAGGAAAGTCAAGGATGCATTTTGTGCAAGATCCTTTTGGTGTAGCGTACAAAACAAGACATTAATGAAATTAAAAAGAATATTTTTTATAAAATCTCGGGGTGTTACAATATTTTTAGGATTTTGTTGGACAGAACACCTATATCATTATAGATAATTTTATAATTTGAAGGAGGTACATTCATATGGACTTAATAGGTTCCATTTTATTTAAAAATATTTCTTTATCATTTCTTTAATGGTATTATCAATCAAATTAAGGGTCAGATCGTGAATTGAATGAGTAATATTATTTTCTATTAGGTAGGATACACACTTGAAATGGTTTTCATATTTGATTTTGAGGTAGGATAACCCCCATTAATATTGTCCTTATATAAATTCCACAGAATGTTATATCTATTATTTCTCACCTGAATTTGTGTTAAGATTAAATGTAAATTCTTTCGATAGTTTTAAATAAGGTTCTCAAAAAAATGGTTGACACCACAATGAGAACAAATCCATATAGGTAATACTAATTGAAATAAGTGGTATAAACCTAATAATAGTTGATGGGATCCTGAATTGAATGTAAACCAAAATTTACAAGAATATAGTCATTGAGAAATCCATTTAGAATAAATTCATAATGAATAAATACATAAACTATTCAACATGTGGGATGGATATGACTATTATGGGTTCTGGATTATGGTGGGAAGTTAAAGATACACTCTACAACATTGTAAATAATTTTTTATGGATTTAAGATAGGGTATATATCAATTTACTCTTTAATAACTAGACATGAAACACAGTCACCTACCCATGATATTAGTGATAGATATCATTATAGATAGGCTTTTCAGAACCCAATACATATGGATAATATTTCAGATGACCATAAAAATTATCTTCATTACTCTATTGAAATTATTGATGATCCTAAAATTTGAGACATTCCACCATATTCCTCAGGAATATTTACCATGTATGACTATTGTAATATTATCCATGTCTAATTTTGTGTTGATGAAAGAGTCAGTAGTGTGTGGTGAAAATTTATTCAAATCCAGATCAAAATCCTTATATAGAATGTCCAGATCTAGGAAATTAATATATATTCTATAGTAATAAAGAAAGGTATTTATCAAGGAACTAAATGTATATGCTATGTAAATTGTAGTTTATAATCTAAACTACAGTTTTTTACTGTTGTTGAGTGAGAGAGATATATATGGTTTAATATGATGGTATTCCAATGAGAAATTATCTATATCAACACTATAGAACACAACCTTGATACATGATTAAAGATTATTACTAGATGTTTATGGAACCCAAAATTGATTACTTATTCTTCTCACTCGGCAGTTGGGTGATATGGGAGGTGTGCAGTGAGAGTTGGAACAATGGACTAAGACTCACTAAAGATCACATAAAATATAAATTCTTAACCTTGGTATTCTCTCTCTATACTCTATACAAGTACCTTTCTCTTACTCTTTATATTTGAAGTCGGATATCTAGTTATATCAATCCAATGGTACATGATTGTATGGAGAGTCTTGATCTTTGGATCAAAAGGAAACCACCAAGTATGGGGATCAAACCTGACATGGATGGATATTGGGTTCAAGGTGGCATGCATAGTGGAGGTACAATTTAGGATCACTAGGGTTTTATCACAACATGTTTCTCAACTTGTTATAGTGTGCGTAACTGTCTCGTTCTTGATTCCTGATAATTATTAACCTGATTATAACTCTAAAAAATGAATAATTTTGTCTTTTAGAGATAAAATTGGATTTATCCTTGGTTCTAATGATATTGTCTCAATCCTTCCAAAATCATTCGAAAAAATCTTATATAATCAAGACCTAGAGAGGAGTGATCCAACATGGCATTGAGATTATGCACGTAGAGCACAAGGGAAATTATTCGAAGGATTTTTTTGCTACTAAATAAGAAAATTTAGAGAGACTAACAGATTAATTTATCATTGGTTCATTACTTAAGTATTGTGTGTCTATTGTTTATGTGGATGTCATACCACCGTACCAATTTAAACCTCCTTGATGACTAGTTTATTCCCTTATTTCATTATTTTTTTATAATAAATAATATCAAATTTACAGAGAAGTAATAATGTTAATAAAAGTTTATTTACATTAATTAGACCATGCTTTGAAAATCTAAAACATAATTATTAAATTTATAAAAATATCAAATATAGAAGATTTTAAAATTTCATTTTCTATGTATTGGCCTATATGGATGATTTTTAAGGTTATTATTATGGTACTAAATTTCTCATATATTAAACTTAGCTAAATAAAAAAATTATATTTTTAGGGGTGATTAACATATATAACATTAATACAATTTATATCACTTTAAAATTCATCTATATGAATAATTATAATGTTCTAGGTTATCTATAGCTTAAAATTCATGTATAAAACTATTTGAATGCGATTAAGGTAATGACACCAGTTTTAATAAGTTTATTTTTATCAAAATAGAAATTTACATCCAAATTATTCCAAATTTATTTGAATTCCTATAGGATAAAAATTTTCTATAACATTCAAAAATATCATTCCTTGATTACATATAGAGTACTTAAGGTCTTACATATTATGATGAGTTATTATATATGATCCAAATTCATATAAACAAGGAACAAGGTTGTTTGAAGATATAAAAGAAACTAATAAATATGAAATAGAATGAAATTTGTAGATATAATAATACATTTTTGTTGTGCCCAAGTGAAGTAATTGCATTTGTTGTCAATAACATGTCAGGGTGTGCCATCTGATGAAGTACATCTTGAAGATTGATGATTACAGAAGCATTAAATCAGACGATTGCTAAGCTGATCATAAGTTCAAAGCACGTGTATCAAGGAGATACATTGTCACAACATGATTAGAAGACCATGCACTATCTCTTAGTGCATGAGGATTTAAATTTGTTCCGACCACTCTGATTAGATCAATGAAGTTCTTTGAAGAATATTTTTGATTTAGGAGCTCGGTTGATGAAGAAGACCCTTCGGGAATTCCACATTCTATGTACTGAGTATATGTGAGGAGGATGGAGGAATTGTAATGAAGAAGAAAAATGAAGAAGGTTGAAGTGGCATTTGAACTTGGTTACTTTGTTTTTAACAAAGTACTTGTTCTATTACTTGCAAAAAATTAGCCATCTCAAGCCAGCCTTAAGGGTTCAACCCAAGGCACATGTGGGACTAGGTCACCACGCCCAAGGGGATCCCATGGGGCCAGCCCGAGAGGCCGTGGCCGTGTGTAAGCCGGGGCCACGCAGGGGATCAGGCCTGCGCAGCATGGGCGCCAGAGCGCGCCCGGAGGATGCATAGTGGGCGCCAGTAGCGCGCCCGCAGGGAGCAGAGAGTGGGCGCAGAGCGCGCCCGCAGGGAGAACACGGTGCGGGGCGGCACCGTGGAGGTTGGAAGTTCAATTGCGGGGTTGAGGCAGCGCTAGGGTGATAAACCGCGGAAAAACCACGCGCCGATTCAATGTGGGACGTGGAAATTTCACCCGGGACAGATCTGAGCCGTCCGTCTCATCGCGCGATGGATCGCAGCCGCTCATCTCATCTGCCACGCGCCGTGATCTAATCCGGCCGTCCGATGTATTTCAATCGCCCAATCCGACGGTCGTGGCTCGTCTTCCACCTCGAGCTCAGCCGAAGGCCACCCGACATCCCCCGCTGAACCAGAGCCTTTCGAGCACCAGAATTCAAGCTCCCGGCCACCATTGCCGAAGCCGAAGGCTCCATTGAGCTCTTCTGGGCACACCGAACATGTCCATACATTTTAATGACTCTGCATGCAACAAAGGAGAGAATTCGAGGAAGGCCGAAGGAAAACGAAGTGCCGAGGCCTCGGGGTGTTCGTGTTTTGCATGGGATGGCCAAAACGAAGGCCGTGCATGCGTTCTAAGTCGCATGCACGTGAAGGAAACCGAAAAATGGAAATCCCGCATTAAAACAGAGAAGAAGAACGAGATACGCGGAAGATATTTAACGCGTTTGAAGTTTTCAAAACGCCGATGATTTCGGGCATTCGAGTATTGGATTCCGCGGACTCCATTCACATTCCTCTGCCTATAAAAGGAGCACCCGAGGCATTGGAGATGCTTTGCTGATCCTTTGAGAACTCGAGAGTCCCGCGAAGCCATCCAAGCTACGCGAAGCATCTCTGCACAGCCTCTTGCGCGACTGAGAATCCCGGAGCCACTCGAGGCCCCGAAGAAGTCCCCTGCGCGTCTCCCTTGCGCGACAGGAAGGAGCACTCTGCCCGCATACTTGCGCGGCAGGAGTGGCTTGTACGCCTCGCGGTGGTGCACCTTGCACACCCGAGTGCTTGAGCGGCAGTAGCACCTGCACGCCCGCGGCCAGTGCATCTTGCGTGGCATTTGAAGACAGTAGAGGCCGCACTCTTGCGACCCTGCATGGAGAAGAAGTGGAGAAGAACTCGAGGGCATACCCTTGTGTGAGCCAAGTGAAGAGAAGAACTCTCTACTGGCAGTAGGTGTTCAAAGTGGATGGCCAAGGCTTAGCCCTTGTGTGTACACAAGTGAAGAAGACCAACCTTGAGAAGAAGAGTACACACTTAAGTGTGTTAATGTAAAAGAACTGATCATTCTAAGTGATTGGTTTTTCTGTGAGCAAGACCAACGAGATATTTTGAAGACTGTTGAAGCTACTTGAAGTTTCGAACAACACCTTTGAAGAAGTGAAGTGGAGGCATGATGAAGATGATGCTGTGGAGTTGGGGGGTTTAACCAACTTGTAATTGGGGGGTATAACCAATTATTGTGTAATCATCTTTTGGCATAGTGAAGAATCTGTGTTGGGGGTGTAACCAACACGGCAAGGAGTAGGTCTTTGTACCGAACCTTGTAAATCTCTGTGTTCTGTGCTCTCATTATTACTGCACCACTAAAAGAGTAGATCTAGGCTTTAACCAGCTGCAGAGGTTGAATTGATAATCCAAAGGGAACAATTCATAAAAAGAAAAAAAAGGTTATCACTGATTCACCCCTCCCCTCTCAGTGATCACAACCGATCCAGGCATTTCAAGTGGTATCAGAGGGAGGTTCCCTCTGTAAGGATCTACTTCTGAGAAGATGGACAATCTGAATTCTGTTAATAGTAGGGGTGTTCCTACATTCGATGGAATGAATTACCACAGCTGGAAGAATCGGATGTTACCCTACCTTCTATCTCTCGGCCTTGAAGTTAGAAATGCAGCCTTATTTGGATTCCCTCCTCTTGCTAATGAAGCTGCTATGACACTCGATGAGAAAAGAAATATGGAAGTTGATGGTAAATCTCAAAATTCCATTCTTATGTCACTCTCAGAAAAGGTATACACAAAAGTCATGGGACTCAAGAATGCTAAAGAAATTTGGGACAAATTGGAAAGTAGTTATGAAGGCAACATGAAAGTCAAGGAAGCAAAATTACAAATTTGGAGAAGCAACTTTGAAGATGTCAAGATGGGAGAAGAAGAAAATATTGATGATTATTTCACAAGAGTCAATGAAATTGTCAGTAACATTCGGGGCTTTGGAGAAAAGTTGGGGGACTCCACTATTGTTAAAAAACTAATGAGAAATTTTCCGGACAGGTTTGACCCCAAAGTCTCAGCATTAGAAGACAGAGATGATCTCTCTCTTGATGAACTACACAACATTCTCATTGCATATGAAATGAGGAAGATCCCAGTATTCAAGAAGAAGATCAAGGATGAGATGGCTTTTGAGGCCATGAGACAACTCAAGATAAAAGATGACGAAGTCCTAGAATCAAGTGATTCTGACAATGAAGAAAAGGATGAAGATCTCAACACGATTATTTCTGTTTATTCTAAAAGGTTTGGAAAAACTAAATTCAGGGGAAAAGGGAAATCACCATCGAGATGTTTCAATTGCAATAACATCGGACACTTTGCTGTTAACTGTCCTAAGAAAAGATCTAGTACTCCAGATATTGAAGATGATAAGTCACAAAAGAAGAAATGGAGTAGATACCCAAGAGAAGGAAACAGATCTGGTGCAAGAAAGAAAAGGATCGTTCCTGGTGAAAGAAGAAGCTATGTAAGCAAAGAGGAAGAATCAGACTTCACTTCAGCCAGTCAATCAGAAGAAGAAACAAATTTTATGGCCCATGTGGAAAAAGGGTTTGACACCTGCAGTAGTGAAGATGATGAAAGTGAACGAACAGAGCTCGAACACATATTGAAAGATGAACTAGTGGCTTGCCCTGAACAGAACACTGAACTCAAGAAAGAGAAGAGATTGTTACAAAAGGAAACCAAAAGGATGACTGAGGAGTTGGAAGAATGTACGAAGAAAGAGACAATGTACATTGATGAAATCAAGAGACACAAACTGAAGGTAGCTGAGCTGGACAAGATAGCAAAAGATCTTGAGGAGAAACTTCACCTCAAAGAAGAAGAGCAATCAGTGACACATTCCTAGTGGATTGAAGCACAGAATAGCTTGACAAAGATGAGAGAAGACTTCAACAAGGCTGTTGAGGTCAAGGCAGAATCATCTTATGCTGGTGCTCAGAGGCAGGAAAATTTACCACTAAGTAAATCTCTAAATACATCTGTTATTTCTAACAACGCAGGTTCAAAGATAAAATTGAGACAAACATGGCATGAACTAACCTGTGTAAAATCATCTTCAATGGAAGAAAGGAAATCCTCAGGAAGGACTACTCAAATCCTAGACAGAAAATTAAAACATGACTCTTATCAACAAAGAAGGTCAAGGTTCAGAGGCTACTGCTGGTGTTGTGGTGTGTTTGGACATAAGGCCTATGCATGCTGGTATAACATGTCTCGTCCAAACATGGGGCATGAGTCAAGGGGGAGACATCCTGAAACCCAGAGTGTTTTGCAGAAAGCATCAAAATCACCAACTCATAACTCATTTGACTGCCTGAGTGAAGCTTGTGGAAGATGTGACCAACAAGGTCATAGAGCTGATAAATGTATGACAACTCTTCCTAAACAAAAAGTCAAAGACATGAAAGGGAAAGGCATTCAAGAAACCAATGATGAAATCACATGCTTTGCTGAAGTGGCTCTAAAAGCCAGCAGTAAAACTAAGTCATGGATTCTTGATAGTGGATGCTCATCCCACATGACTGGTGATACAAAAATTCTAAGCAACATTGAAAGTCATGAGGGAGGAACCGTGGTGTTTGGAAATGATCGTTCTCTGAAAATCAAGGGAGTTGGAAAGGCTATGATTGCAACAAAAAATCTAAAATCCAATGATGTGTTGTTTGTTGAAGGATTAAAGCACAACCTACTGAGTGTAAGTCAATTATGTGATGATGGACATGAGGTGTTGTTCCAGAAGGACTCATGCATCATCAAGAGCTCAAAGGATGGAAAAATCATCACTCAAGGAAGAAGAACCACTGGAAATCTATTTCAAATTGGTGATCCCATCAATTCTTCTTTTCTTAGCTCTAAAGATGAAAACAACCTCTGGCATAGAATACTTGGCCATCTTGGTCAAAGGAGTATGAGTAAAATTCTGAAGTACAATGTTGTACGAGATCTACCCAAATTAAAGAGAGAAAGAGATGAAGTCTGCGACACATGTCAGAAGGGAAAACTGACCCATAGGTCACACAAAGGAGTTGATATCATGTCTACTAGGCCTCTTGAACTCATCCATACAGACATATGTGGACCGATGAGACAGAAGTCTACAAGAGGATATTTCTATTTTATAACCATCATTGATGATTACACTCGGATGACCAATGTCATGTTCATGAAACACAAGTCAGAGGAAATCACGATGTTCAAGACTTTCAGAAGGCAGGCTGAGAAGGAACTAGAGCTCTGCATCAAGAAAGTAAGATCAGACAACGGAAAAGAATATACCGGTGATGTCTTTGAAAGCTATCTAGTCAAGAATGGAATCAAACATCAATATAGTACACCATATACTCCACAACAGAATGGAGTAGCTGAACGAAAGAATCGAAGCATAGTTGAAATGGGGAGGACTATGTTAGCTGAGCATGATATCTCTAAGTTTTTCTGGAGAGAAGCAGTATGCACTACTATACACATACAGAACAGATGTCTCCTGAGACCAGAAACACAAACGACATCCTATGAAATGTGGTTTAACAGAAAACCAACTGTTAAATATTTCAAAGTCTTTGGCAGTCCCTGCATCATCAAGATTAAAAACATCAATCTGGGAAAGTTTGAAGAAAAAGCTGAAGAAGGAATCTTTATGGGTTACCTACCTGATGGAAAATGCTACAGATGCTGGAATAAGAGGTTGAATAAAATGATTGACTGAAGTGATGTAATAATAATTGAAAACAACACCAAGCCATACACTGTGGATGATGATGACTCAAAGAATGACACAGCCTTGGAACAGAAGAATGCAGAATTACCTAAGCTAACACCAACTGCTGGTGAGATCAACTCTGAATATACCAGTGATGAAGATGAAGGTAATGAAAATGGAAGAATCAGATACAACAAATTGAAGAAACATGTTGACACAGAAAATGTCCTTGGAGACCTACAGTCCTCAGTAAGAACTAGAAGAAGATTGAGATTGGAAGATCAGACTGCACTGGTTTCTCAATTTGAACCTCACACAGTGGCTGAAGCAGTTGTACATGAGGAATGGATACAAGCTATGCATGAGGAACTCAATCAAATTGAAAAGAACTCCACTTGGGATCTTGTGCCAAGGCCCAAAAATAAAATTGTTATTGGGACAAAGTGGGTGTTTAAAAACAAACTCAATGAAAAGGGAGAAGTTTCCAGAAACAAGGCCAGACTTGTATGTAAAGGATATTCACAAATGGAAGGAATCGACTTTGAGGAAACCTTTTCACCAGTTGCAAGACTGGAAACTATCAGAATGTTCTTAGCAGTTGCAGCACACAAGCAGTACAAGGTTTATCAGATGGATGTGAATTCTGCATTTCTGAATGGAGATCTTGAAGAAGAGGTGTATATTGAACAACCAGAGGGATTTTTGCTGGACAAAGATGGTAGTATGGTGTGTAGATTGAGAAAAGCCTTGTATGGATTGAAGCAGGCCCCTAGAGCCTGGTACTCAAAATTGGATGGTTGTCTTAAAAACATGAAATTTGTCAAAGGAACAGTTGACAGTAACCTCTATGTCAGAGAAATGGCCAATGGTACCCTCATAGTCATTATTTATGTAGATGATATAATTTTTGCTGGTAACAAGGAAGGACTATGTGAAGAATTTTCTGAGCAGATGAAAATAACTTTTGAAATGTCGATGCTTGGTCAAATGACATATTTTCTAGGATTTCAGGTGGAACAAAGACAAAACTCCATATTTCTTTCACAAGAGAAGTACACAAGGGACTTAGTGAAAAGGTTTGGAAGGGAAAGTTCAAAGGAAGTCTCCACACCCATTTCTGTCGGAACCAAGCTATGCAAGGATGAAGAAGGCAACAATGTTGATCAGAAAGAGTTCAGAAGAATTATTGGCAGTCTACTTTATCTCACGGCTTCAAGGCCAGATATAGCATATGCAGTGACTTTGTGTGCCAGATTCCAAAGTGACCCAAAAGAATCTCATTTAACTGCAGCCAAAAGAATCCTGAGATATGTTAAAGGAACCCTCAACTATGGACTCTTATACAAACACAGTGCAAACATACAGTTGTTGGGATTCACAGATGCTGATTGGGCTGGTGATTGCACTGATAGAAGATCCACATCTGGTGGAACCTTCTTTCTGGGAGAAGGATGTGTTAGCTGGTACAGCAAGAAACAAAATTCTGTAACATTGAGCACAGCTAAAGTAGAGTATGTGGTCGCTACACATGCATGTACTCAAATGATTTGGATGCAGGTGCAGCTAGCAGATTTGAGGATTAAAGCTGAAAAACCATTGAGGATCTTATGTGATAATCAAAGTGCAATTGGGTTGTCTAAGAATCCTATCCAACACTCCAGATCCAAGCACATTGATATAAAATATAATTTCATCAAAGAAAGGGTCGCCAGTGGAGACATCAAGCTAGACTACATTCCAACTCAAGATCAGGTGGCAGACATTTTCACCAAAGCTATGCCTATGGAAAGATTTGTTGAATTGAGGCTGAAACTTCATGTTCAGCCTTCTACTCTCACTTGAGGAAGAAGAAGGTCCCTCCTTATTCCCTAAATTTTTGTCTTCTTGTACTTACATGCAGGGAATTGAAGGAGATGAGTGCCTCCCCTGAGGGGGAGCATTGGTAGTTGAAGATGTGCAGGTTCCAGAAGCTCTATACTCTGAGTATGGATTTCCTTCATCCCTTTGCATTTGTTGGCCAATAAGGGGGAGAAATCATCAGGCACACGACATTCTCTCAGTGTGCTTCGGAGTATTGACAACCAAATACAAAGGGGGAGATTGTTGTTCCCAAGTGATGTAATTGAATTTTTTGTCAATAACTTGTCATGGTGTGCCATCTGATTAAGTACATCTTGAAGATTGATGATTACAGAAGCATTAAATCAGACGATTGCTAAGCTGATCATAAGTTCAAAGCACGTGTATCAAGGAGATACATTGTCACAACATGATTAGAAGACCATGCACTATCTCTTAGTGCATGAGGATTTAAATTTGTTCCGACCTCTCTGATTAGATCAATGAAGTTCTTTGAAGAATATGTTTGATTTAGGAGCTCGGTTGATGAAGAAGACCCTTCGGGAATTCCACATTCTATGTACTGAGTATATGTGAGGAGGATGGAGGAATTGTAATGAAGAAGAAAAATGAAGAAGGTTGAAGTGGCATTTGAACTTGGTTACTTTGTTTTTAACAACGTACTTGTTCTATTACTTGCAAAAAATTAGCCATCTCAAGCCAGCCTTAAGGGTTCAACCCAAGGCACATGTGGGACTAGGTCACCACGCCCAAGGGGATCCCATGGGGCCAGCCCGAGAGGCCGCGGCCGTGTGTAAGCCGGGGCCACGCAGGGGATCAGGCCTGCACAGCATGGGCTCCAGAGCGCGCCCGGAGGATGCATAGTGGGCGCCAGTAGCGCGCCCGCAGGGAGCAGAGAGTGGGCGCAGAGCGCGCCCGCAGGGAGAACACGGTGCGGGGCGGCACCGTGGAGGTTGGAAGTTCAATTGCGGGGTTGAGGCAGCGCTAGGGTGATAAACCGCGGAAAAACCGCGCGCCGATTCGATGTGGGACGCGGAAATTTCACCCGGGACAGATCTGAGCCGTCCGTCTCATCGCGCGCTGGATCGCAGCCGCTCATCTCATCTGCCGCGCGCCGCGATCTAATCCGGCCGTCCGATGTATTTCAATCGCCCAATCCAACGGCCGTGGCTCGTCTTCCACCTCGAGCTCAGCCGAAGGCCACCCGACGTCCCCCGCTGAACCAGAGCCCTTCGAGCACCAGAATTCGAGCTCCCGGCCACCATTGCCGAAGCCGAAGGCTCCATTGTGCTCGTCTGGGCACACCGAACATGTCCATACATTTTAATGACTCTGCATGCAACAAAGGAGAGAATTCGAGGAAGGCCGAAGGCAAACGAAGTGCCGAGGCCTCAGGGTGTTTGTGTTTTGCATGGGATGGCCAAAACGAAGGCCGTGCATGCGTTCTAAGTCGCATGCACGTGAAGGAAACCGAAAAATGGAAAACCCTCATTAAAACAGAGAAGAAGAACGAGATACGCGGAAGATATTTAACGCGTTTGAAGTTTTCAAAATGCCGATGATTTCGGGCATTCGAGTATTGGATTCCGCGGACTCCATTCACATTCCTCTGCCTATAAAAGGAGCACTCGAGGCATTGGAGATGCTTTGCTGATCCTTTGAGAACTCGAGAGTCCCGCGAAGCCATCCAAGCTACGCGAAGCATCTCTGCGCAGCCTCTTGCGCGACTGAGAATCCCGGAGCCACTCGAGGCCCCGAAGAAGTCCCCTGCGCGTCTCCCTTACGCGACAGGAAGGATCTCTCTGCCCGCATACTTGCGCGGCAGGAGTGGCTTGTACGCCTCGCGGTGGTGCACCTTGAACACCCGAGTGCTTGCACGGCAGTAGCACCTGCGCGCCCGCGGCCAGTGCATCTTGCGCGGCATTTGAAGACAGTAGAGGTCGCACTCTTGCAACCCTGCATGGAGAAGAAGTGGAGAAGAACCCGAGGGCATACCCTTGTGTGAGCCAAGTGAAGAGAAGAACTCTCTACTGGCAGTAGGTGTTCAAAGTGGATGTCCAAGGCTTAGCCCTTGTGTGTGCACAAGTGAAGAAGACCAACCTTGAGAAGAAGAGTACACACTTAAGTGTGTGAATGAAAAAGAACTGATCATTCTAAGTGATTGGTTTTTCTGTGAGCAAGACCAACGAGATCTTTTGAAGACTGTTGAAGCTACTTGAAGTTTCGAACAACACCTTTGAAGAAGTGAAGTGGAGGCATGATGAAGATGATGCTGTGGAGTTGGGGGGTTTAACCAACTTGTAATTGGGGGGTATAACCAATTACTGTGTAATCATCTTTTGGAATAGTGAAGAATCCGTGTTGGGGGGTGTAACCAACACGGCAAGGAGTAGGTCTTTGTACCGAACCTTGTAAATCTCTGTGTTCTGTGCTCTCATTATTACTGCACCACTAAAAGAGTATATCTAGGCTTTAACCAGCTGCAGAGGTTGAATTGATAATCCAAAGGGAACAATTCATAAAAAGAAAAAAAAAGGTTATCACTGATTCACCCCTCCCCTCTCAGTGATCACAACCGATCCAGGCATTTCAATTTTTATCACCCAAAGTGTTATATATCCCTTAAAACCACTTATGTAGAATAAATATTCATTAAAGGTGTAAAACCCTAGACTAGAATACCCTAATCCTTAGTCTTGAATTCCATCGAACTTTTCCATATTCTCCCAAATCAATAAATGGATAAAAATAGTTTAAAGGGTTAATGTAACCATTTAGGGGAATTATTTCCCCAAAAAATTCTATTTAAGGATCATAGAAGATTATATAAAAAATTCAACTTGAACCACACTGGAAATAAACTAGAAAATGACAATTACAACAGTCCTTAATGGGATCCCATAACAATAACATAGTAGAAATTAGTCAATAAAAATTATATATTGAATGAAAAATTGGCATATGATTCATGAAGAATATGAATCTTGGAAATTAATACACACAATCTTGATAAGTAAATAAAACATATTTAACTAATTTTACATAACAAAATACAATCAAAATATACAATAAAAAATTATAAAATGGTTGAAGCCAATATAGGATATGTGATCCTCAAGAAAAACACACCAAAGAATCCAAAATATAAGTAAATACTGATATGTGAAGCTGCAGAATAATCCTAAAAAATATTACATCCCTACACCTATTTATTTTTTATAATATTTGAAAATGTGAATTATGTGCACATGTTAGGGGTGATGATAATACGTAGTAGGTTATATTTATTGACCTTGATAACCACCGCACATGAAGAACTGGTGTATGTATTATGATTTTACATGATACAATATATGAAAATCACTTCTCAAAAAGAAAAACATGAATCCTAAATAACATTAATCAATAATATAAAATAACTTTTCAGTAAAAAATGATGTCCGATGATTTTTACTATACTATGATAATCAATATTGTATCTAATACTACCTAAAATATATGTATATTTATGATCCCTATCCCGCTTAGTCCAAAAAGTAAATAAATAAATAATCATTTTCTTAGGGATAAATAAAGAAGGACAGAGGGAAACATGGTAGTAAGCCCTCAATAATGTCATTCTATAGTGAATAGTCTAATATTGACCACCAAAATATTTCAGCCACTCTTATAATTGGGTGTTATTGAAGTTGGGAGATGTTCTATTTTTGTGTTGTTTATTTTCTAAAATATATCATGATTAATGGAATTTAAAATACTAATTAATGTTTAATTAGTCATTCTTGTTATTTCTATAACCTTGAAACTGATTAGAGTTTTATTTTTTTTGGAATTTGGAGAAAGGTTAGATTAATGGATGTGGTTATAGTATCTATTAGGTATATTATATGATTCAACTGAGTACCTATTAGAGAGATTAATGTGGATATTTAAAAGGTCTAGCCACCAGGTGGTCGATGGGGGCCCTTATGCACCTAAAAAACCAAACTTGTGTTTTTTTTAATTAGGGGATGGGTAAATTTTTCTTTAAAAAAATAAAATACTCGTTTAGTTACTTTTTTCTCAACACATTTAATATAAATGGGAGTGAACCCTCTTCATATATATATATATATATATATTTAATTTTTCATCCTTATTGATGTTATAACCAAGAGATATTCTAGGGTGTTCTTAGTTACATTCCTTATTATCTTATTCATTCTTCCTATCCCTCATCCTACCATTTTGGCATGGTTAATCTTGGAATTTGAGATACGATTTCTCTAGAGAATGGTGAAATAAATCCTTAATAAAGGGGGTTTTATGGGCAGTGGTGTGTGGAGGACGAGAGACAATGAACACAGTATGATACCAATTTATTAGATGATAAGAAGTCTCCTTATTAATTACTTATATATTTTAGTTGAAATTTATTGATGAATATAAATTTGAAATTATTTATTTTACTTATTGGGGAACCATGAGTCCTCAATGATCCATTTTCACATCATTGGATGAGATTACAAGACGGTTACACAACCATATGATATTTAATAGATAAAAATAAAATTTGAATCAATTATAAAATTAATTTAAATAAATTATAATTGAATAATTTATTACATTAATGAGATTGGATTTTTTAGGTTTTCATGATGTATGAAAAAAGGATTTGATGAAAAAATGAATGAAGTACCAGGTAGGATAACCTATTTTTTTCACTTTATATGTAATTATATATATTTTATGATATGAAACAATAGGTGAGTGGGTGTGACTAACATGAGTGAGAAAAAATGTAACTTATATAAATATTATTAAATCCTCATTACCTATTAGAATCATGATAGAAAAACAACACAAGTTCAATAAAATTTATAAAATCTATATGACTCTATTTTTGTGGTGAGATTATACTAAATTGGATATGTAACCCTGGGGGGGGGTGTATTTGACATTAATTTTTTAGTAAGTGACCTAGTGAGGATCCATGTGATGAATTAAAATTCCCTATGAAGAGTAGTGAGATATGAGTTGGTCAAGAGATAGGTTTGCTAGATCCTTATCAAATAATGTGTACACTAGGAGAGGGTGGCCTTTGAAATTGGGATTTGGATGAGTCGTCTTGTCAAAATTAGTATTATTAAATAATAAGTTCTTAAAGGTGTGTACTATAGGGTTAACTATAGTTGATTTACTAACATTTGAGATGATATAAAATATTACAGAGTGATTATTCTTGTTTACTAAGTTACATTGGGTTGTATCTTCAAAGAATAACATTGGTTAAATGTAAAAACTATGTTTTTATGTCCTAAATATATGAGGGATAATATAAAGAGGTAAAATATTTGAACTAACCATTGGATAATAGTTCTATTCCATTATCATATATTATTATACTGACATGATAAATACCAAAGGCCCGATCGGTTTTACAAGTGACTATTGACAGTCCCAAACTATTCATAGGATGTTGAAACTGAAAATTTAGGAATTAGGATACTTCACATAGTTGAGGTGATAGTTGGAATTTATTGATGATTGGTGTAGGGGTTTGTCTAGATATAAGATTCATGATGAATTATGTATTATCATATAAGGTTATAGATGATATACTCTTCATGTCTATGTGCATTTGATTATTTTCTTTATTATTTTATTGTGAGTGTGATGGAATGATTGATTTTGGGGAAGATAATACTTCCATGTATTATTGTTAGAATAGAGTTGTATGTGTTGAATTAACATAAAAAGTATTCATTCTATAGGGTATATCAAGTGGGTATTCCCTGAAAACATTTGATTCAGTAGGTATTTACATTATTGATACACAATCAACCTTGATGTTTGTGGGGGTATTTCTAGGTTTGATGTAATACCAACCTATATTTTGGAGGTGTATTTATAGGTTGGATGAATTATTGACCTTTTTGATGATAGAAGACTACTTATTAAGTGAATTATTATCCTAGGTGATGATATGTTATTTTTGTATTTAAATATCTACTACCCTATAACTAGATGTTGATTATAGGATTTATGGAATTCCAACCTACTATTAAAGATGAGTTGTAGATATCATGATATAACCTTGGTTAAGGTAGTTCCACAAAATATTATAGGAAATATTACCCTAATTATGATTTTTAAATGACCATCTTAGGTTGAAATAGATAAAAGTTGACTATCAGGGTGGCTTCATGAGAACCTGATGGTATGATATATTTGATGTATGTGTTTTTACCTCTTCCAATTCGTACTGCACATTCTTTCTTATATATATGAACTAGATTTATATCCAAGGATTATTAGTGGTTTACTAATGAGTTTTATATTGACAATTTTATTTTTTAACTTAGTAGACATGCAATCCCTATGTTTCACATGCAAGTCAATAAAAGAACCCTGACATAGGTGACTAAACATGAGTAGATCAATTGGGATATAGAGATATTTATCAGCTACAACCATGAATATATAATAATACACCTATTATTAATTTATTTATTTATCCCTAATATACAAGTATATAATGGTCCCATTAGGTGGCCCCCTTTACAAATTTTGACTTGCATGATATTATATTGGTTTTATCTATAACAACATGATATATTTTATATTTTACTATTATCTTACCTTTAAAATTTAATATTATATAAATATTAATATATAGCTATTTTTTTTCAAATTTATCTATTTTTTGTACTTGTGATATCATGGGAATAGTCTCCCCATCATGACAAATTTTACCCGCACTAATAGTCATCAAATTTTATCATATAGATAATGACATCATAGGTCAAACGACATTTTAATTAGGGTGCATGGACAAGTTCAAGGACATAGAAATTAAAAAATAATATTAGATCCTTTTATTTTATTTTATTTATATATTTAGGATTAGTAAATTAATAAAGGATTGACCATAACTTTGAATTTATGTTCTACTGATGACTATATAGTAAAGGTATTGGTCGAAGACAAAGTTAACAAAGAGTTAGAACTATGAATATTGATTTTTGTGGGAATAAGTGAGCTATTTTCATATAGTATGTTTTTTTTATTTTTTGTTTTTTTTTACTATTTTCTTAGGGTAGAAAATTGATGTTGTTCATGTTTTATAAATAAAATATTAGTTCACAAGACATGTGATTGATTTTACTTTACATGTATTAGTTTTCATGAAATGGGTGTTTGTTTTTCTAAAATATAATAAATAACATATTAGTGGTCCATTAATTATTGAAACATATTTATTTATTGTGATGAATTTGATATGAAAATGGGTGTGATAATGAACATAATGTGTGTAGTATAGTTATTTGGAAACCCCCATGAGGATAAAATCTTTGGTCGGTGTTTGACGTATGGATTTACCTTGGGTTTTATGAGATGGATGAATGTATGTTTCTTAAAAAGAATGTAATTATTTTTGTTGGTTGTTATATAAGTAGGATAGTTTCTTAGTGATTATGAGGATGACTGATGATGGAATAAGTTACATTAATAAATATTGTATTTGTGTGTTTTTCTTATACCTTCAAAGGAATAATTGTATTATATAAGGTTTTATCGAGAGAGGGAAGCCTCTGAATATAGATGCCTTAATATGATATGACCATTGGAATATTCCACACATTATAGAAATAACATACTAGTGGTGTTGGGTTAATTTAGTGGTCAAGGAATATGTATTACCTGAGAAATGTTTAAAATGAGGGAATAAAAAGTTCGTGTAAAAACATTACATTGACATGCATGATATACATGGTTAGATGATTATGTGAGTAGGTTTATGATTTATTAGGTATTAATCAAGAAAACATGAGTTGATTTGTTTAACAAGGTAGTGTAGGAGCTCAAAACTGCGCATGGATAGAATTTGATAGATCACAAAACATTGTATTTTCCATAACAACTTATATATAAGTAATGTGATTCCTTGAGAGACACTAATAAATAATAAAAGTTAGATTGTGATAGGTTATGAGAAAATCCATAAATTATTTTTGAGGTACATAATATTAACATAAAAATAAAGGATGGATGTTGATCTTATGATATTACTTTAAATTTGAGTTAGAGAATAAGTTTCTCTAGGGACGTTCCAATATTGAATATCCAGTGAGAGTTGGTGGAATAACATATTACAAGTGTGGGAGATGAAGTATATATAATGTTAATAGGAAATGACTTTGTGGTTATGGGTTTATAACTAAACATATCTAGTTGGATCATTATACATGAGGCACGACCACATTATAAAAATATTTTATAGGTAAATGAAATGTTAGTTCTATGAAACTATGGTACAAATATTTTTGTTTCAAATTTATTGGGGGTATCAAATGAACATATCAACTGAGGTGGGGGGGGGAATTACTAGAAGCTTCATGACTTATTTTATGGATGTAGAAAGAATTTATCTGCTGGGAATGTGTGTATTGTGACTATAAATAAAAATAATTGATATGAGTATATCTTTGAAGACTTTTGTATTGTGGTGATGAATCATCTATGTTATTAGTCATTGGTAGTTTAATGAAAAATTATGTATTTAAACCCTTTATATAGAAATATTTAATAGTTTTTAAGGGGTTGGAAATCATTGTTCATGTGAATTTTATTTTGGTGATGATTGATCCGAGGAAGGGAAGAACATACAAAATGATAATAAGGGAAATCCAATGTTGGGGAGAACATATTTGAAATCATGAGCCAAAATACCCTAATTATGGGAGTTAATTCGTGTTTTCTATTTTCATTTTAAATAAAATATTTTTCTAATTTTAGGAATAACACATAAATATTTCAAATCAAACCAAACATTCACACCATTAAATTATGAAAACTAAATTGTGGAAAAATATGAATTTTACTTGGTTCATCCATAAGGGATACATCCATGTAGGATAAATTGGTGATGTTCAAATATATATAAGAAAATTAAAAACATACTATCATGATTAATAAATTTTTATTAACCCATAATAATGTTAAGGGATACTCCCTTAAATTATCCCCCACTATCTACATCATGATAAGGATTTAAGAACCTAAACAATAGGGAATATAAAATTATTAAAAATAATTTCATCCAATAAACTAAACATCCTTAGTTGTTTCACTATGGCATCAACTTCTAGAATGACTCCAATTCTTCAATATCATTCTGGATATTTAATATCTAACAATAATATCTATTCTTCCCATTGTATTTTGAAATAGTCATCCTATATTTTCTATAGTATCTCTTAATTGTTCAAAAAAATATATCCCATTTAATATATTTTAACATATTATTCAAAAATATATTTCTTCATATGAAACATTTTACAGCCTTATTGACCTATAAAAAATTTCTCCACGACCTAGTCAATGTTCTTATAAAATATCACATATTTCCATATTTTAATTTGATTTAAAATATTCAAAATCTATAGAGTTCAAGTGAAAATTACATTTATAGGTAAACCAAAACAAATATTCTTGTTCAAAAATTTGACTATGAAAATCACCACTACTAAATCCTTACCCATTAGAAAAACTGGTCATTTAATTTATTAATATTACACAGTTGAAACACACAATGTTCACATGGACCATTTTTCGATAAAAAATCCAGGAAACCCCAATAATTCTTACATATAATATCATTAGGGATTCTATATAATAGAAATGTGTATACTTTTTTTTAATTTTATTGGTTTATCCTTAACAACATATATATTTAATAATCTAAATTAACTACGACTAGTGCTCCTAATACTAGAAGAATATACCCTTTTTAGTAAACAAAACGACTACCACTATGCCATGGTTTGGTAATCTCATGCTTTCCAGTTATTTTATCAAGAATACATCCCAAAAATGGTATCTTTAATGAATGTGGTTTCTATAATTTGTGTGGTTTTTTTAAAGTATAATGTGGTTTCCTTCAGGGTATCCAATATATTTTCCTTATTCTTTTAATTTTTATCGATAGCTATAACATACATGGTTTGATCATCTTCACGAAAACATGTTCAATACTCACCATAATTACTGCAAACAAATTATGGGATATATTAAACTCCTATTTAATACATCATCTATAATATACAATAACAATAATATACATTAATTTGATTTAATATTCACCTATTTTGATCCACATAAAATCCACCATTATCCTCTTTTGTATTTATTATAATCAGCCATGTTAATTCTTACTGTTAACATGATTCAAAATTTATTCCGGATAATTTCAAAGAATATTGATAATTCAATTGATAATATATGTTTTGATCCTATGATCTATCTCTCTGTTAGAAATGAATGAATAAAAAAACAAGAGTCAGATAAAGATATATTTTCTTACCTTGAATCTACAACTCTACCAACCACTATCTTGACAGAATGAATGAATAGACCCCCCCCGTGTCTTTATAAATTATTGATATTAATCTACATGTATTATATCTCCCCTTCTATGTGTACTAAAATAACCCCCCCTCAAAAATATATACCAACTTGATTTTAGAGTTAAAAATTCTCTACAAACACTTGTTAATAAACTATGTTAAAAACAATTTTTTGAAATAGTTATTTGAAGATCATCATGGTATTTTGTTTTCATAATTTCATTCATCAAATATATCTCTTATTTTACAATTTTTACCCTCTAAAAATAAACCCAATGTGTATTGTTTCTTATAATCATTGAGTAATACACCTTAGGCATTAAATAGACATGAGAAATGGAGAAAACACAATGACAAATATATTTTGAATGGATTTTTAACTCAAATATTTAACTGATATTTCTAAAACATAAATGTTTCTAAGTGTTTAAAAATATATCCAGTATTTATTGGATTTTTCTAATATGTTATACCATGAAAACCCTACATTCCTCATTTTGTTTGATAATATGGTAAATTTCATTATTTTTCATGAAATAATTATATAACAGATTATTTAAAGGATCAATTTAACTTTTTTATCACATAATATCACCATAATAACATTTACACTTTTTTTTAAAAGTTACTTATACAATTTATTCATCAAAATTAATAGATTTTTTTTTTCAGAGAATTATTCTCAATATTAGATGTCCTAATTAACATGATTTCTTGTTTTTTTCTAAACTAGATAATGCATTTAATTAAATAAAAAATGATCTAGAACAATATTAAATTTTATCCAAAATATTTTCAACCCAATATGTATCTGATTATGCAATAAAATATCATTTATTTCCTATGATATATACCAAATTATGACTAATTTTTTATCACATATAAACGAAAATCAATTTAACTAAAATAAGGTTCCATTTATTTGGATTACATTGAAACAATGTTGAAATACATATTTCATAAATAATATTTATCCTCATCACTATAAAGTACAATAAGCTTCCAACCATTCTCTATAATAATTTTGGATCTATAGAATTTCTATCTTTATACATCATAAATTAGGTTTCAATAGAGATATTTTTTGAGATAAATTTTCAACATTTATTTCCAAAAATTTCAATATATACCATGTAACTTTAAATTGAGTGGTAAAAGTGTATTCACATTTTTATCTACTTATATCCCATAAAATACAAGATTTCACCAATCATTGAAATCTCAAAATCCAATTGCATATTTCTAAAAATTATTCCCCCAATTCATTCTTGTTATATCAAAATTTGATATGTACAACATAAATGAGTACTGTTATTTCTTTAATGAAATCATATAATTTTTTTTATAAACATCACCTCTCTTGAATTATAGCTTCTTCAAGTATGAATATAAATGATCATACCAAGATCGTGGTTCCATATTGGACTTGTATAATGATTTATTTAAATGATATACCATTCTTTAATAATCACAAATTTGAAATCTAACTTGTTGTTCATTTTATACTTTCTCATTGAGTAATATATTCAATAATTTTATCTTCACATTCCTTTAGTATATCTTATAACCTCTATGAATAGAAACAAAAAAATATCAAATTTTTTAAAACCCAATATGGGTGAAAACATTTATCCATAATTAATTGACTTATTTTTAGAATTTACTTTTCAATTCAAACTAGAAATGTTTTGGATCATATTTTCTTGTTCTTCAAATTTATTAATAAACAAATAGTCTTTTTTTCGAATGTTTTTACAATAACTTAATCTCTACACAAGATCCAAAGTTATATTATTATCTATTTAATACTACTCTTCCTTCATGTATTTAATCAACAGACTCTTTCATCTTATTCAAATGATGTGTATTTCACCTGTGATAAAGAAATGTGTTTGATACTTTTCATCCATCATGTATTTTATGGATTAGTAATACCTTTAATGATACTAGTCCCATGAAATTTACCTCTCTATTTTTTCATTATTTTTATGTTTTCTTATATTAAAAATGGATTTTAACTTTTTATTTAATTTTTAAGTCATCTTCTTGAGATATGGTTTAAGGTTATAAAATTTTTGCAAAATCCGTATATCAATCTTGAAACATTTAATCCAGATCTGAATTTTTAGTCATTTACATCATTTATTTAAATATTCTTATTGCAATTTCTATAGAATCACTTATATGATTTAATCTTGTTTGAATAATAATGAAACACACATTCATAAATTTCACCACCACATTATCTGTATATAAATTACATTTTTATAGTAAAATTTTTTTTCTCAAAAATAAAATAAAATAATATAATGTTGGATGAAACACCCAATTTTTCCATACTACACTTCCTTTTAAATATTTCAATAGCAAGCTCAACAACGAACAACGAGTTCTAGCGCACAATAACCTATCAAAATACCTGTTTAAAAAACAGTTATGAATAATATTAACCTAATAATGAAATTTATAAATTTTATTTTTCTAAATAGACTTCATTTTTTGAATTCAGAGTATCAAAATTAGCTTGTGGTGAAATTTTGGTATTTTTTTGAAAAGTTTCAAATTTTGCTGAATAGTGAAAAATAATGCACTATTGTTAAAAAATTGAATTTTTAATTTAAATAAATTTTTTATTTGAAATTTATTTTTAAATTCATGATAGTTACATAATAAATATATTAGTCTAATTTAGATCATATGAATCATTTTTAGAATATATTTAAATAATTTTTTTATTAAACTATTGAACGTATCTTTTACCCGCCATTTAACCACATCTATAGATTTTAATTAAACGTAATTTTACTACATTGGTAAATTTTATTATGAAAAAAAGAACATACATGGTTGTATTTAGTGTAAAAAATTTGGTATAATAGGATTAAAATATTTTTTGGTGAGTAATAAATGTTGAATTTTATTTACCATAGTTAAAGGTAAATATGCTAATTTAAGGTGAAAATAATATTATAATTATATAATATTACCCTAACACTTGTCCTAATTTCATTGGATAATTTTTTAAACCAAAATCAACCTTCTGTGAAAAATATGATTATTTTTACGCAACTTGTATAAGATTACGACATTTATTATATTATATTTATAGAAGAGTTTAAAATGACTTATTCAAATCTCAACAACTATATCACTTTTAATACGATAATATATAAGTGATATAGTCAACCATAAATAGTATTTATCAATATAAAATTATTATATACATAATTTTAATTTATATATAACTTTAAGAAATATATAAATAAGTAAAATGGTGACATAATAATGATAGAGTAATTGAATTATTAAAGAAAGAATCAATTAAATTATATTAAAAATATTTAAATAAATATACTTTTACTTAATTAATGGTATACACGAATTTTATAGAAAAAATAGTTATATTAGTGACATATTAGAATTATTTCATTGAATTTATCACATTGGTTTCATATTTTTAAAAATGAATTTTTTGAATAGTATCAAAATTGACAAAAATGATTCTTCAAAATAAATAATATTTAATAAAATGTTATAAAATTCATAAATATATTATGTTCAACCAAATGACTATTATAATGTTAAAAATTTCATAAATTATCCAATGGGGGTTCGTTAATAATTTTATAGTAACTATATTAACCCTATATTATAAAAGGACAAGTAAACACTATAAGAGTTAACTGTTTAACTAAGGGTTAAATCCAAAAGATAATGTAAATATTCTGACCAAAACTTGTCTAAAAATAATTTTATGACATAATTTATACCCATGAACGTTTTATACTATGAATAAATGACTTTGGATGCAATTCAATCCGAAATAATTTATAATAAATTAATATTGCAAGATCTTCCAAAAGTTCCCCTCACCTCTCTTATAAAAATGAACCCTTCCTTCTCTTTTATTCACACATCTAAAGCATTTTATTTCAGCTATACCCTACCCATTTATCCTCCAAAAATCCCTCAATTCATCTATAGGACATACTTTTTGATGAAATCTATTCTAAGGAGATCTTCAGTTCAAATGAAAAGGAAATACCTGAAAAAAGAGGTAATTATTTTATCACTTCTTTCAAAGATATTTTTCTTCTTATACTTAATGTTTCTATTCTTTTTACATATAATAAAAATAAATCTTGTATCATGAATATACTTATATGTTATTATAATCATGAGACAACAATATTCATCATTTTATCTATCATACAAATAATAATATCAGTATGCGTGCGTACAAATGGATTACCGTCTACACATCGTGGTGTAATTTGTTATTTAACACCAAATTAATTGGATAGGTATAATGATTATTAAAAGGGATATAAATAATGAATATATAATTATAATGGTCCTGTATAATTAATATACCATTCAATTCTATACCATTTAACCATCAAGGGAATGATACCATCACTCATGCGTATGTATGATGTAACTTCTCCATGACATGATGTGATTAATTCTCAACATTAACAATTCATGATTGATTATAAAATTCATATTATGAGAAAATATAATATTTATTAACTTAATATAATTATTTATATGAATAAAATATATATCATACTCATAACAAACATGACTTATGTGACTAAACCAGAACGGGAAAACGAAGCAGTTGACACCCTAAACAACGGTAAAACCGAAATATTATTAACAAAACAATATAAGAGGATCATATATGATATCATAAATTTGGATACGGTTCTGGTATAATTTAATAACATAATTTAACAATTATACATGAGGTCAACTCACCCTCTAATAAAGGAAAGTACAAGGTAATGGTTAATTTCCTAATCTCTATATTATTTGAGATAGTTTATACATAAGTATTTACTAAGTAATATTTATCATACATATCTATGTTTCTTAAAATATTTTTCAAAAAATTATCAAGGTTTTAAAAAAAAAATTATTCATGTTTTAATTTTTATAAATTTATTTGAAAGGAAACAGTCCATCGTTTTCCTATCAAGGTACTTTATAACCATTTCAACAAATTAAGGAAGGTTTTTTTTAATTTATATGGTGTGATCAACTATTTCTCACCATTATTACTCCATAACACATTGAATATTACCATAAAATCTTACAAAGTTATTTTCAAAATAAATCTTTTCCTTTATTATTGTAAAAAATTTATATAATTTCAAATTAAAAAAAGGGATATTTCCCTCAAAGAGATTTAATGAAATTATTAGATTCTTTTTATATTTGTAAACATCCTTTATTGGATTTTATGTTTAATTGAGGTTCATTTATTATGATAAAATATTTTATAATATATTTAAGGTATTGGGATATGTTTGACTATGGATGTGTTATTTTGATACCATTCATGGTTTATGGTTAAAGTATTTACATTTTGTTTTCTTGTTTTAATATAAATGTTTATTTTATGTTTTACCCCTTTCATATGAGGAATTAATTAGACTTAGTAAGTGATGGGAGGGGCCCACCATAACCCCTAGATGCATTGATAGGTCTCATGAGACAATCTAGTGTCTAGGTATAATGCCTTGATGGTATGGTTATGTTTGGTCTTAGCCCAAGGCCTTGACAATACGGTTATGATGTTCGACATTATGAATTCCATCATTATAAAATTATTTATTGATTTTACATGTGATTATTAGACTAGTAGAATATCCCTGTGAAAATTTAAATGGAATTATTTGATTTAATACTACCATATTATGCTGAAAATTATGTTTTAATGGATTGTGTTTTAGTTTTATACCTTTCCTTAAGATTTTATGCTTATTTATTATAGCTTCCGCAATATTGTTTATCCTTACAGAGAATCTGAGTTCACCGATTTCTTATGTTTATTTTTTCCCAAGATGTGAAGAAGTTATTTTTTTCTCATGATGTAAAGAATTTATTTCTGCCTTTATGTTATCAAAGGGGATAATTGGTTTTTTTTCATTTGAAGATGTAATTTAAAAGTTATGTTTGTATCTAGTTTTCCCATGGCTACTAAACTGATCAATCCTTCAGGATTTGATTTATCATGATCATTACAATGTAATAAAATAATGCACCAAATCTAGCTGAATGAGGTTGAAGAATTATAATTGCTATCAAAAGAATATTAGTACAAATCATGGAAACTAGATTTAGAAAAACCTTGATTAGGGAACATTACCCTAAGATAGAATTTGAGTATAAGTATTGAATAACATCTTAAAATTTTTGTAATTTAGAGATTATGTAGGTATTCCTAGAAAATAAATCCCTATACGAATAATACAAGTGGTCATGATTTTAGCACAGATCTACCTAGAATTAATAACTCCAACAAGGTGCTCTAGTCATGACTCGGGGTAACCTGGTACTTGAAAACTGGCCTTACAATGCACCTGGTTTGACACTCTCAAGGGATATACTTAGGATAATTCACATTTTCTTTAAAAAACATTATGAAGGATTTATGAGTAAATATGTCACTAAAGAACTATTCTTATGAATATGTATTAGATATGCATAAAAATTTCAATTTATGTTAAGTATTTTTGTAGTTTGGAATTATGAATTATGGTTCATAACCTAATCTAATGAATCCCATTATTTTTAAATGGATTATAGTGGAAATATTGGAAACTATATTAACACACATAATCCATGTAGGTATTTCCCTCCTATACAAGATAATGATAGTGGATCTGGTGATATAACTGGTGCTAAACAACTTATTACCAAACTGGGACAACTGACTCAGGTTATGAATAACAACTTTACCCATATGGAGTAGCCTGATCCAAAAAGAGTAGGATCAATGTTAGACCTCTTCATAAGAAAAAAACCACCAAATTTAAATGGGACTAAAAATCCTTTTGTAGATGAGAAGTGGATAAGTTCCTTAGAGAAAATATTTCTTTCATTGGGGAGTAACAAAATGGGAAAATATGTTATTTCTGTCTATCCCCTATCAAGACATGCCGATCAATGGTGGTCATTAATTAAAAATATAAAGGAGGATGAAGAGGTTTCATAATTGGAATGTGTGGAATTTAAAGAACTCTTACTAGAAAAAAAATACTTTTCTCATTATATATGAGTGGATATGGAGAGGCAATTTTTGAGTCTGAGGTAGAAGGAGGATGAGAATGTTTCAATGTATGATTATAACATCCCATGTTTAGAAAGGCATGATGCATAGTACATACAAAACCCAATAAGTAATATTGATAAATAATTTGACGAGTTAAAACCAATCCTATGATGAGCACTGGTCTCCCAATCTTTCTCATCATACAGAGATATAATTTCATGTGATCTCAAAATATAAAATGAATTATTTAAGTCTTATGGATAGAATAAATATATTTATATGAATAGAGTTACTAAATACTCTGAAAATGGAAATAAGGGGATGAAGTGAAAATATGAAATTTCACCCTAAAATAATTGTGGGACAAAACACCCCGATACTTACTTAAAGGGGATGTGAGTTTGTTACAAGTGTAGAGAAAAAGGTCACCAAGATTGTGATTACATGGGGATTAAAGAAGCTATAAATGTTCAATGATACAATTTTTATGAGATGGTATATTATGTGAACGATTATACTAAACTTCAAGGAAACTTTCCCCAGAAATGTCCAAGGGAGAAAGGACAAGATTTTGCAATCACAACTGCTGAGGTTGAAGTTTCTAATGATATGGTGGCATGTACTTTAATCATATCCTCAAATTTATCCAAAGCGTTATTTGATTCTATATCCTTGAATTCGGTTATATCTTCCTAGTTTTCTCTAAAAATTAAATATTTCAAATTTACATTATTAAAGGAGTTGTCAGTCAAAACCCCTATGGGAATTCTCATTGGAACAAATATTTGTTAGGTAGTGCCCATTATGGCATATAAATGTGCTTTCTCTACTAAATTTATCATCATACCTATGATTGACTTTGATATAATCCCTATTATATATTGTCAATAAAAATATGATGCAAAATTTATTGCAAGAAGAAGTTAGTTTTTATTTGTGAGGTAAATGTAGAATCCATTATATTTAGATCAAAAAATGGATCACCTGATTCTTATTAAGATCCATGCCCAGTATCTTCACTAAATGATATTATTGGGGAGGAAGAGGAAATAAAATCTTAGGATAAATAAAAAATATTAAAAGTGAGGATGTAACTATTGTACGAGAATATATTGATGTATTTTTAGAGGATTTACATGGACATACTCTAGAGTGGGAAGTTGACATTACTATAGATTTAATCCCTAATGCGTGGAATATATCAAAAAATCCATATAGAATGAACAATGTGGAATTAGTATAGATAAAGAAACAACTAGAGGAGTTGAGTAATAAATAATTTATTCACACTACTGTTTCTTCATGGGGAGCCTGAACTCTTTTTGTTAAGAAGAAAGATGGATCAATGAGGATGTGCATTGACTATAGAGAAATAAATTCTATTATAATAAAGAAGAAGTATTGTATTCCTTGCATTGATGATTTATTAGATCAAATTTATGTAGGTAAATATTTTTTTTAAAGATCTAACTTCATTCTAGATATAATCAAATGCGTGTAAAAAATGAATATATTCCTAATACAATATTCTGAATGAGGAATGATCATTAAAAATTTATAGTAATATCATTTGGATTGACTAATGAAACCTCTATTTTCATGGATATAATGAATAGAGTGTTCAAGGAATATCTTGATGATTTTATCATAGTATTTATTGATGATATATTGATATATTACAAAATCTAAGATGGCCATGAGAACCACTTAAAGATTGTTCAAAATTCTCTTAGTTGAAATGAAATATATGTGAAGTTTAGCAAGTGTAAATTCCGGATTCAAGAATTTTCTTTTCTTGTCGATATTGTCTCGAAGGATAGAATATATGTTGATCCTTCAATAGAAAATGACATCCAATAATGGAAATCAACGATGTGTATAACCATGGTATATAGATTTACTAGTTTAGTAGGTTACTATCGGTGTTTCGTCTAGTATATTGCCCGATTGGAAAACCCGTTAACCAATCTCACACATAAAGGGGTTACATGGGTTTGGAAAAAAAAGTGTGAAGAATGTTTTGAAGAATTGAATAGAAAATTATTTAATGATCCTATCTTGAATTTACCATCTGGAAACAATGGGTTTGCGATTTACAGTGGTGGATCTAGGAAATAACTAAATTGTATCCTTTTTAGAATGATAGGGTTATTACTTATGCATAATGGAAATTATAAATTCATGAACAAAACAACCCAAATCATTATATGGAGTTAGTAGTAGTAATCGTTTCTCAAAATATATGGAGACACTATATATATGGTGAAATATGTGAGATATATACTTATCATAAGATTTTGAAATATATTTTCTCATAGAAAGAACTCAACATGAGGGAAAGGAGATGGATTGAGTTACTCAAGGATTATGATTTCACAATACAATACTACCGAGGGAAGGAAAATAAGGTGGACTATGCATTGGGTAGAAAGAACCGTGGATTTCTAAACAAAATTAGTTTTGAAAAGGATCATATGTTCAAGGATCTAGTAATGATGGACATGAGAATTATCATTGATAGTGAAACATCACTACTTTGTCTAATGGTTTCCAAACCTTATTTACTAGAAAGGACAAAATTTTCTCTGTCTAATGATGATGATTTTCAAAAGAAAATTAAATTTGTGAATGATGAGATACTGATTGACTTGATATTTGAAGATGGTATTTTGAAATTTGGGAAGAGGAATTATGTTCCATATATACCTGAGAAAAAAAGAGAATTATTTAGTGATTCTCATAGCTCCAATATTTTTATAAACCATGGGGACACTAATACATACATATATTTGAAAGAACATTTTTTTGGGACAACATGATGAGGGAGATTACTGATTATGTGTCCACATTTTTGGTTTGTCAATAGTTGAAGGCTGGAAAACAACATCCTAGAGGAGTAATGAAACCTCTTCTTATACCTATTTGGAATTGGGATGATATTATGATGAAATTTTTCATGGGGTTACAAAAGACTCCTATAAGAAATGATGTGATATGGGTTATTGTTGATTGTCTAAATAAACACATTTTCTTACAATAAGAAAAGATTTACTACTCGAATGTTTAGCAAGTCATTACATTAATGAAGTTGTGAGACTTTATGGTGTACCCATATTGATTTTTTCAAACTGTGAACCTTGATTTATATAAATATTTTGGAAAATTATTCTGATGGATCTAGATACTAAGATTTATTTGAGAACTTCTTTACACCCTCAAATTGATGCACAATCATATAAGACTATTCAATCCTTAGAATACATGTTGATATCTTACTCACTTGACATTCAAGGTATGTTAGATATGTATTTACCTCTAGTAGAAGTTTCCTAGAATAACAGTTTCCATTGAAGTATACAGATGGAACCATATGAAACATTTTATAAACAGAGATATCTTACAACAACTTTTTGTGATGATGTTGGTGAAAGAAAATTTTTAGGGCCATAACTTGATGAGGAAATGATAGAAAAGGTAAAAAATATTCAGACCCATATCAAAATAGCTCACAGTCGACAAAAGAGATATGTTGATAATCGAACGAAGGATTTTGAATTTCAAGTGGGAGGTAATGTATTCTTGAAGTTATATCCATGGAAGAGTGTTATATAATTTAGTAAAAATGGTAAATTAAGCCACAAGTACATCAGTACTTTTCATATTCTGGATGGAATTGGAGCTGTAGCTTACCATTTGGAAATTCTTCCAAGCCTCTTCAAAGTTCATGATGTGTTCCACGTATCAATGTTAATGAATTACATTCCATACCCAACGCGTGTAATCACCTATGAAGAAATATAACTTGAACCCAATATGTCTTATTGTGAAGATCCTATCAAGCTTCATAATACTAGAGAAAAAGTGTTGAAAACTCGGACGACTCGTCTGGAAAAGGTTATTTGGAGAAACCATTAAATTGAAGAGGTGACATGGTAGCCTGAAGAAATTATGATGAAGAACCACTGAAATCTTTTTATGAAGTGATATTCTAGAAATTTTGAGGACAAAAATATTTGAATGTGGGAAGAATGTGACACCCCAAGTTTCCATGATATTATTACTGTTATGTAATTTAATAGCTTGTGTTGCATGCAACATCATGATTGAGCACACCATGACCAATCAAACTAGTTGTTTAAAAAAATATTAAGAATAGTATTAACCAAAATATGAAATTATAAATTTTATTTTTTAAAATAGACTTAATTTTTGAATTTGTAATATCAAAATTAGTTTATGGTGATTTTTTTGTGTTTTTGTAAACATTTTCAGTTTTTGATGAATACTGAAAAAGACTACATTATTGTTAAAAATATGACTTTTATTTAAATAATTATTTTATTTTATACATATTTTAATGTCACAAAATATACATTATAAATATATTACTACAATTTAGGTCATACGAATCGTTTTTATAATAGAATTAGATATAAAAAGTTTATTAAACATTTGAACATCTCTTTTACCATCCTTCTAACCACATCTGTAGATTAGAATTAATTTTTTTCCAACTAATAGGAATTGAATTTAGAAAAATGGACATACATGGTTGTAATCAGTATGAAAAATGTGGTATGATAGGATCAAAATAATTTTATATGAATAGTAACTTTTGAATTTTATTTACCTCAGTCAAAGGTAAATCGGGTAATTAAAGGTTAAAATAATATTATAATCATATAATATTACCCTAAAACTTTTAATACTTTAATTGGATATGTTTTTTTAACAAAATAAAGCTTATTTTGAAAATATGATCCTTTTTAATCCACTTTTTTTAGATTAGGACATTTATTATAATTTGTTTAATGAAAAGTTAAAAATGTCATATTCAAATTTTATTAATTATATCATTTTTAATTTGAGGATATATAAGTGATATGATATAATATAAATATTACATAGAATTATAAAATTATTATCTACATAATGGTAATTTATTTATAATTTAATGAAATAAGTAATCAAATTTAATTGTGACACAATAATGATGCAGTAATTAAATTATTAAAGGAAGAATCAATTAAATGAGATTAAAAATATTAAAATAAATATAATTTGACTTAATTAATGAAATACACTAATTTTATAGATAACATATAAATTTTAGTGAAATATTGGATGTATAATAATTTATGACAAAAACATTGGGGATGACTACTTCTGTCTCTCGAAGGAATGTGCTTCACAAAACTAGTGTTTTTAAACTAAAAGGTCGTTACTCCCTCCATGAATTGCTCCCAATGAAATCTACAGCTCCACTGATGTTTTACCCAGGTTAAAGCCCTCTGGAGGCGGTCCCTTGTTCCCCCTAGGGGTCTCCGAACGCGTCTTCCAGGCTGGTTTGTCCGGCACGGTCCTTGAGGGATGTTCTACACAGTTCGGATCTTGGTGATTTTCTTCCACGATTCCTAGTGATTAAGACATTTTACCAGTTGGTCATGAGGGATGGATCGTATTTGTCACTGGTGGCACATGCGATGGTCTTGAATAAAAATTATTTTTTTATTAAGAAAAACACTTTTGCGGGAAAAGTGAGAAACCATAATGTTCAACATAACACCCAAACAACCCCAGGAAAAAAAATAGGATTTTACTCTTCCAAGCATAAGCAGCAACCACTATCCCCAATGCAAGACCACTTAGAAATCCCATGTAAGGATGGTCCCTCTTGATGGAAAGGCCATCCCTCCACATGTGATGGCCTTATATGAAGCTACAAATGTCTTAAAATGGATACTAATAGCGAGGTTTATATCTAAGAAACCTTTACATCCAATTTTCAAAATATTCTTGGATTCCTAGGGTTTGTAGGGGAGTCTCACATATCGATGATCAACATAAGCTCATTTTTATTGGTGTTATCTTCAGAAGTGGATTTCATACAATACTGGTGTAATTCCACATAGGTTAGTGGGTCATGGGAAATTCAATTTATCCTATTGGTCAATGGAGTTTCACAAGGGAAAGGAAATCCCTCACGATGTGGTTTGGGTAATCCTAAAAGGTATTCCTCTTTTATTTAAGAATATTTCTTTCCTTAAGGCAATCAACGATGCTTTGGGAGGGTATCTATGCACGATCGATAGAACCCATCACGTTGAGAAGACCATTGTGGCCTAGATCTACATTGATTAGGACCTTTGTCTTCCGATTCTAGAGAAGATCTCATTGGAAGTGTCAGATTCCATCATTTGGAAACATGATATAGTTTAACCGGTCTTTCTTAGATGTTGTTAGTCTTGTTTGTTATGTGGACATTCGTTACAATTTTTTTTGGAAATGCCACTATAGAGGCCGTCACCAAGCTGCCACCGGCTCCATGCATATCACTCATTCTTCCCAATCTCATATAGGGTTGTCCTAGACCTCAGGCCAGCATATGGATTCTGGGCCCTTCACCTTCCCCTAGCTATCTCTCCATGAAAGGTCCCAGTTCCTCTCTCAAAGAGTACTGAGGATCCTCCAAGCCTATCTTTGTTCCCCTATAAAACTGAAACCATTCATATGGATTCCCTAGGTTCCACAGATTGGGTGTGCTTACTAGGTTAGTTGTTGTTAAAAAAATATTTGTCAGAATTCTACATGAGGGTGCCCAAGGACGTTTCGGCCTCCCAATCCTTGTTTCCCTATATATATCTTTGGATTATAGTATTTGTGAAGAGAAAAAACTCAAGGTGTTCAGAGTCTAGGAGGCCACTCTTTCATAGTTTAATTCCTTGTAGGTCCCAAGACATTTGCATGCAGAGTTCCACATGCTGAAGTTGGTTTTCTTGAAGATCATCCTCCCACAAAGTCTGATTCTAGGTTAGAAGAAGATATTATGCCTCTTCAATCCCCTAAAAGGATCGGGGCTCTATGAAGGATGGTTCTATGGAATGGTTGTATCATAAGGCGGTGAGAAATATGTACCCAAATTCACCTTCTAACCATCCACTACTATCCTTTTTGGGCCTGTTTTGAGCTGAAGATTGTGTACAAGGTAGATGAAGAAGAAGTTGTAGGACAGGAAGAGCCCTTTATCCCCATCAAAAATGACCATGGTGCCAAGGGAAAATGGCAAGAAATCATTTTTTTAATGATTCCCATCATGAAATAGAACTCCGGAGGAATCAGGGTGAGGGTGAAAAATGATTTCATCTCCTCAGAGCCTAAAAGACATAATGTCCAGTTGGTTGCGATAAGTGAGCACAACAAGAACACTACTACGATTCAATATTTTACTCGTAAGGTCAAAATGCATGAGGCTCCATTCTTTAATCACATATGGTTATTATAGAAGAGGGAAGTCTCAGTGTATTTGATTAAAGTGGGAGACCATCAAATCATTAAGAAGGTGTCGAGTGGCAAAGAAGCTCTTTTTTTAACCTTCATTTATAGAAGTTGTGATGCCTAGAGGAGAGAGGTGTTGTGGTTGGAGTTAAACTGGCACGACCCAGGGGATCATCCCTGGGTAGTTGGAGGGTATTTTAATATCATAATGCATCCATATGAGAATAAGGGGAGAGGTGAATTCTCAAGGCAGTCTAGTATGGATTTCAAGTAGTTTATGGCTGGTAAGGGGTTAATAGACTTGAGATAATCTAGTTATCCTTTTACCTAGTGAAAAATTCTAAGGGGTGGTAGCCGATGATTGAGATGACTTGTTCAGTTCATTTCCCATATCGAAACCATTTCCATGTTCCCAAATGCGAAGGTTAAACACTTAACCCGAAGCATTTCTAACCACTCTCTTCTCCTGTTATCTCTATGTAGGACAGAGGTCTCGCATGATCATTACAAGTTATCCATCTAGTGGGTGTGTGATCCAAACTACCACCACGTGGTGACAATGTTCTGGAATGAACCTTCTTGGGGTCACTCAAGGGTGGCTATTAACTCCATGTAGAATAGGATGATGCATGTACGCATGTTGTGGGCTAGGTCCTTACCCCTAATTGATTGGGAAGTGGTTCTGCTAAAATTTGACATCGAGACCCTGGAGGCCATACTCGAGGAGATCTGGGATGACGTGGTGTTTGATGAACACTCTGAGGAGATGACTTATTTGGTGGTGATGTTGCTTTCATTGAAATAAAAGGTAAGAGAATTTTCCATGACTAAATGTCTCAAGGAAGGAGACAAGAACACTCCATGATTTTATGCATGCATTAGGTAGAGGAGGCATGTTGTGAATACCATTTGGGTTCTAGAGGATTAAACATACCCTGATTACATGGAAGTTTTTTGGGTCATGGACTTCTTGTTTTTGAAAGACCTCCTTGTGGTAATGAATGAGAATATGCCTCGGGAGTATCCCTTGAGGGAAGATTATCTTTGGGAAGGGATCCTAAATCTTGTCTCTACAGAAGATAATGCTATGCTTGAATGTATTATTGAGGAAGAGAAGGTGCATGTGGGCATGTGGAATCTAAATACTGAAAGTTTAGTAGGAACAGATGGGTTCCTGGGTTCATTCTATAGAAGATCATGGGAGGTTGTAAAATGTGATCTTATCCATGCGATCCAGGACTACTTCTAAGTGGGTGTCCTTCTGCGAATCGCATCTATGACTACTCTGGTTCTCTTTATGAAGATAAAAGACACATCTTACCACCTCCATTATCGTCCTACGAGCATGTGGAACTTTCCCTATAAAATATTTGTGAGTATAATCATTCTGAGGATCTCCAGTATTCTCCCTCGGTGGATATCCATGGAACCACATGGTTTTGTCAAAGACCATTCAATTCAGGGAGCCATAGCGATGGCATCCGAGATGGTGAGAGATCTAAATACCAAACCCCATGGCTCTAATACGGTTGTTAAGATATATATATAAAACAAATATAAAAGGATGGATTAAGTCTTTATAAACCAAGTTCTTACAAAGAAGTGGGTCTCGAATTGGGCCCGTGATATCATCATTAGGTGTATTTACTCGCCGTGGATGGCTGTGTCATTTAGGGGGAGAACACATGGTTTTTTCAAGACTGTTCGTGGAAATTGACATGGTGATCTATTACCCTCTAGGATCTTTATCCTAATGAAATATACTCTTAGTAGGATGATAAATAAAGGTGCATACAATGGGGAAATTTTCCATTACTATAGAAAGTATAGCCTCCCCCAAAATAACATTTTATGTGTGATGATAATATGATAATATTCACAAATGGAGGGTGGAGGTCCCTCAATGCATTTAACAAGATCATTGTGGAGTACAACTACTAGAGTGGGAAGATCATCAATAGCGATAAGAGAAGTTTATATGTATCCAACTCATGAAAATAGAGTAGGGTGGACAATAAGGGCAGCGAGCTTGGCATGGGGTGAGCTTCTTTTCCCATAGAGTATGATGGTACCCATGTATCCCTAGGAAGACTAAGAACCACAGACTTTTAAAAAGTAGTAAATAATATAATGGAACAAATTATGAATTGGAAAAACCATTTCTTATCTTTTGGGGGATATATCACTCTTGTTAATAGTGTACTCTCAGCAATACCGGTGCATACTCTGGCTTCTACCAGTGTGATGATGGGGGTTATTAGGTTCATCGATAGAATCCTTGTTCGCTTCATTTGGGATGCATCATCTGAGGGTAAGAGGCTGTGGGTTTCGTGGGTTAAGATGGCATGGCCCATATACAAAGGAGGAATCAACATCATGAGTCTAGTGGATACAATTCATGCCACACGTGCGATGCTTGAATGGGAAATAATTGAGGAATATACCCTATGGGGGAAGCATATGTATTGAAGATACTCATCTAGTGTTGCAACTCCATCATCCGGGGTGTCATCTCTATGGTCCTCAGTATGTAACATCATCCCAAGTCTCCTCCCACACTCACAATGGATTATTGGGGTGGGGCACATCCGCTACTAGTATCAAAATTGGTCGGGTAGTGTGTTGGGATATCTGGGATTCCAAGCTCCTACTAACTTCTTCTGGGAGGCATGCACACATCCTCGATTTTTCAAATTTGTTTTGGACGCACCTCAACAAGAGGTTTTTGAATATGTTCTTATTAACTATGAACAAGACAGGGGCATCTATACCCCTTCCACCTCAGGTAAGTTCAACTCGAAGGATTTTCATAGGAGTAACATTTCTCATGGGCATTAGGAGAGATAGAATAGTATGTATTGGTGAAATAAAATCCATACTAAACTTAACATCCTCACATGGAGGATCCAAAATAATTATATACCCTCTGATGATAATATAATATGTTTATGAATTTTCATGGCTTCTTGTTGTCATTTATGTGTGAATAAAAAGGAATAGAGTATGAATCACATCTTCTTAGGGAAAAAATGAGCTTGACATGTGAGGAGTTTCTTTGGTGCTTTCACAGGGTACTCTCCCCAAGCTGATAACAGTGAGTGGTTCATGGATAACTAGTTCCAAGGGATCAATGGGTCTACGATGGAGGTAGAAGCATAAGACATCATATCCAATGTGGGATACTGGATTTTATGGAAAAAAAGGAATCGAGCCAGGTTTGTGGGTATCTCTCCCACAAGTAGATATTTTTTGGCCAGAACTTGATGTATTCTGATTAACATGATCGGTCTTGCTGGAATCAGGAAGGAGGCGTCATCCCTTCATGTGTTTCGGGCATCATAGAGTGAGGCTCATCAGCATGGTTCTGGGTCACAGGGGAGATGGATTAGTTGGGTTCCCCTAGGTGGTAGTCTCAAGATTAACACAGATGTATCTTGTGTAATGGGTGATATGTGAGGAGCAGGAGTTATCTGTGACATTAGGGGGAGTTTGGTGCTGAAATTCACAACTCATTATGGAAGTGGAAATTATATTATAGCAGAGGCTCTTGCAGTTCTTATAGGATTTTCCATGTGCAGTCATTGGGACATTATCATTGCGCAACTTGAAACATACTCCATGATTGTTCATGATGCTCTTCATGGTATAGGTCCCACTCCAGGGTCAATTTCCTATACTATTAGACAATGAAAGTACCTAATTAATAAAAATGTTAGAGTCACCCATACATGGCGTGAGGGGAACAAAGTGGCAGATTACCTGGCCTCCCTTGCGATCCCCGATACCTTGGTTGTATCCTTTCTAATGTGTCTCATTTTAAATTGTAGGGGGTGAACATAATTCGTGGTGATGCCCTTGGACTTCATTACTTCCTCCCCTAGGTATTTTTGACCTCTTCCTTGTATTGTCCCTCTTGGGACTCTTTTTGATTAAAAATAATAATTTTTGATAGATTGGATGTGTTGTCTCATTGTTATCATGTCTGTTTGATATTTTTAAAAATGAAAAATTTGAAAAGTATCAAAATTGTCATAAATGATACTTTAAAATAAAAAATATTTAATTAAAATTTATATAAATAATAAAAATCTTGGTATCATCCAAATAACTAGTATAATGGTAAAAATTTCATAAATTATCCAAATGGGGTTCGTTTGGTATTTTATAGTAACTATATTAACCATATATTATAAAAGGACAAGTAAACATAGTAAGAGTTAAACTGTTTAACTAAGGGTTAAATAAAAAAGTTAAGGATAATTTGGTGACCTAAATTTGTTTAAAAATAATTTTATTTGATGTTTTCAATCCAAACTAATCTATGACTCAAAATAAATAACTTTGGAGCTATTTTAAACCAAAAAAATAAATTTACAACAAATTAATATTTTAAGATATTCCAAAAGTGCCCCTCATCACTCTTATAAATGGGCACCCTTACTTCTCTTTGATTCACACATATAAGGACTTTTAGTTCATCCAAAACCTACCCATTTCACTTCAAAATTTCTATCAATTATTCATAGAGCCAATAATTTAGGAAGAAAGAAAATCTAAGGAGTCCTTTTGTTCAAACCAAAAGGAAATACACAAAAAGAGGTAATTGTTATATCACATCTTTCAATGTATTTTTCATCTTCTACTTCCTCTTTATAGTTGTTTCCAAATAAATATAGTAAATCCAGTATCATAAATATACTAATATGTTATTATAATCATGTTACAACCAAATTACCCATTTTATGCCTCATATGAATAACAATATCACCATGTGTGGGTATATACAACTCACCGTCTACACACCATGGTGTAATTTTAATTCAAATCTACATTAATTGGATAGGTATAATGAGGAGTGTAATTCATATAAATAATGAATATAACATGATAATGATTTTTTATAATTAATATACCATCCAATTCCATACCATATAACCATCAAGGGAATGATATTGTCACTCATGTGTACATATGACCTACAGTCTCTATGGAGTGATGTGATTCATTATCCACGCAATCCATTCAAGAATGATTATAAAATTATTATGATGAGAAAATATAATGTTTATGAACTTAAAATCATTCTATATATGAATAAAATATATATCCTATTCATAAAAAACATAACATACTTGACAAAACCGGAATGGGAAAAAGAAGAAGTTAACACCTGAAACAATGGTAATATTGAAATTTTATTAACAAAATGATATAATAGGATCATATATGATATCATAAATATGAATATGGTTCTAGTATAATTTAATAAGATACTTTAACCATTATATAGGACGTCAAATCACCCTCGGCTAAAGGAAAGTACAAGGTAAGGGTTAATTTCACAATCTCTTTATTATCCGAGATTGTTTATATGTAAGTATCTGCTGGGAAATATTTATTATCCATATCCACGTCTAATAAAATGTTTTTCAAAATATTATCTAAATTTTTGTAAAGACATTTTTACCCATGTTTGAATTTTTATATATTTTTTTGGAAAAGAACCTTTCCATCATTTTCTTATCAAGGTACTTTATGACCTTTCCAAAAAATTAAGAAATGAATGTTTTTCAACATATACGCCAGGAGAGACTATTTTATGCCATTATGAGGTGTTAAAATTTTGAAGATCCCCTTAGAATATTGCAAGTTTAATTTCAAAACAACTATTTTATTTTATAATTGTGTGACTTTTTAATAATTTCAATGTAAAAATGGATATTTATCTCAAAGAGTTTTAATAAACATATTAGTGTTTTTTCATTTATTTCAAAATCCATTGTTATATTTTATGCTTAATCGAGGTTGATTTATATGATACAATCATCCATATTGTGTTGAAGGTATTATGATAGGTTTAACTATGGATGTGTTATCTTGATACCATTCATGGTTTATGGTTAAAGTATTAACATTTTCTATGCTAGTTTTAATATGAATTTTTATGTTATGTTTTCACTTTCATATATGGAATGGATTAGAATTAGAAAGTGACAGTTTAGGCCTAATGTAGACCCTTGATTCACCAGTAGGTCTCATGAGACAAACTAGTGTCTTGGAACATGGCCTTGATGGTATGGTTATGTATGGTCTTGGCACAAGGACTTGATGGAATGGTCATGATGTCTGACATTTTTCATTCCCTCATCATGAGATTAGTTATTTTTATTACATGTTATTATTAGACTAGTAGAATATCCATGTAATTTTTTAAATGGAATTATTTGATTTATTCTTGCCATATTATTCTGAATAGTATGTACAAAAGTCTTGTGTTTCAATTTTCTACCTTTCCTTAAAAGTTCATGCTTATTTATGATTTCTTCAATTATATTGTTCATCCTTATTGAGCATATAAGCTCACCCCTTTGTAATGTTTCATTTTCCTCAGGATGGAAAAAGGTATATTATGATTGACCTGTAGGGATAGTCTAAGGGATATGATAGTTTTCAAAGGGGATAATTGTAATACACCGAGATTTTATGAGATGTATTATTTTTAATTTATTTTATGTCTGGTGTTGTATGCTACACCAAGATTATCTTGCACTATACGCAACACCATATTAGCTTTCAGTATACACAACACTATTCTTGGATCATGTAACACAAAATTTCAAGTTCGTTTGATAGAAGTTATTCTACGCAACATTGAGTGTGTGTGTCTATATATATATATATATATATATATATATTCAATGTATAAATGAAATAAGTTTGGATTCTATTATACACAAAAAAAGGAATCTTTCACAACACACAACCCCGACTTGGCTTGCTTTACATGCAATCATGACCTTCCACGATAGCGTGTGTTGTACGCAATACCGAGTTTCACAAAACACCGATATGTTATTAAAATATTATATAAACTAGCTGTTCTAAATAGTAATACCCACTTTTTGAAATTTTATAAATTTTATAATTCAAAATGGACTTCATTTTTGGATTCGGAATATTTAAATTAGCATAGGGTTATTTTTTGGTATTTTTCTGAAAACATTCAATTTTTGATGAATATTGAAAACACTGTGTTACTATTTAAAGACCGACATTTTATTTAAATAATTATTTATTTTATATAAATTTATTTTAGGTCAAAATAGATACATAATACCTATATAAGTTCAATTTAATTCATTGGAGTCATTTTTATAATAATTTTATATATATAAAAATATTATTGAACATTTCACCGTCTTTTACCCACCTCCTAGGAGAATTTGAAAATTTACTTAAAACTTAATTTTACCGCTTCTGTGAGTGAAATTTCAAAAATTCGAGAGACACGGTTAATATCAAGGAGTAAAATTTGGTTCAATAAGATAAAAATAATTTTTGGTGAATAGTAACTTTTCACTTTTTTTACCACGATTAAAAGTAAATTGGGTTAGTAAGGGTAAAAATGATATTAATATTACCCAAAAAATGTCCTAATTCTATTGGAAAAGTGTAATTTGACCAAAAACAACATTAGGATTAAAATATGACCCTTTAGGTCCACTTGGATTAGATTAGGACACTTATTATCATTTTATTTAAAGAAGAGTTAAAAGAGTTAAAATCAATGTTCAATAACTAAAAAATTATTAATAAAGGGTTATACATAAGATAAATTCGACTATAAATATTAATTAGAAATCAAAAAATATTTCCTACATAATTTTATTTTATTTAGAATTTTTATACTTTATATAAGTTAATTTATTTATGACACAATGATGATGAAGTAATTACCTTATAAATGAAATATTAACATAATTGATGTTATAAATACCCTAATTAATGTAATTTGAGACTTTTTATGAATTAAAATAATGTTATAGGTTAATATGACATGTTATTATTGATTTAATTAATTTATTTTGAACTAATCAGGCTGTTATGACTTTATAAAAAATCAATTACCAAATAGTGTCAAAATTGACATAAAATAGTTTTTAAAACAAATATTATATTATTAATTGTTATTTTATTCCTAAAAATATAAGGTTCGGCCAAATGAATTAGATAAGGTTATATATATTAATAATGAACCACTTGGGGTTTTTTTGTCTTGTAATAGTATGTTTATTAACTATATAGTGTAAGAAAACAAGAAGACACAATAACAGTTAAATTATTTAACTTAGAGTTCAATCTAAATGATAAGGTTAAAATAGTAACCCAAACTTGTCTAAAACCTATTAGTTGAGAGGATTTAGACCAATCCACACATTAGCTTCTAAATAAATTAATTTTGAGCTATTATAAAACAAATATGAATTTATTATAAAATAATATTTTAAGTTTTTCCAAAGGTGCCCCTCTCCTCCCTTATAAAAAGGGAACCCCTTCCCTCTTCTCTTCACACCATTTTGAGCCTTGAATCTTAGACAAACCCTACCAATTCCTCTTTTAAACCTCTCTAGTTATATCATAGAGGTTTTGTTATTCTCAAAATACCATATCTAGTTCCTTGAGGAGAAGTTTAATGGAGGTGCGTCGAGGAAGAGGTAATCTCTTCTGCCGAATCTTTCAAGTTTCTTTATTCTTCAACTTCTTCTTCTTTAGTTGTTTCAATATAAAGTAATAACATCAGTATCAATAATATACTGATATATTATTATAAATATGAAACAACCCCATTTCACCTTATATCCATCCTATGGAAAACGAAATCACCATGCGTGCGTAGGTACAGAATACGGTCTCCACACTGTGGTGTAATCTATTTTTCCAACACCACCTTACTTGGATGGGTATAATGGTGTAAAGAATAACTATATATGGTTATTATAAAATCATACTGATTCTGAGATATTATATCATCGACTCCAATTCAGTTCAATAATCATGGGAATGATATCATCGCTCGTGCGTACATACGGACTACCGTCTCTACGAACGTGATGAGATTCATTTTCCATGATTAACCGTTTAAGAATTATTATAAAGTATATATAATGAATAATAATGAAATATATGACATAATGAAGCCACTTTATTTACATATACATACATATATATATATATATGTCAGGTACTTTCTTCCATTCAAGTTAATAAGGAAAAGAAAACACCATTCATGCGTACGTACAACCTACCATCTCCATGAACGGTGTATTTCATTTATTTTACCTATCTATTATATATATATACTCGATATATGTGATATATAAATCATGATTTACATTCTGGAAGTAATTAAATCATGATATATGTAATAATAATATCAATAACAACAATTCCATACACGTACGATAAATAAAACGATTTTACCCAAAACGCTGCTTTAACCTGAAATTTACAAAAGAACAGGTAATATAAAGTCATAATTGAACCATATATGATATCATAACAATGAATATGATTCTGCAATAATTCAATGACATTATTTAAATCATTATACATGAGTTTTGGATAGGTACAAAGCATATCATCCAGAGGGTAAGGGATAACTTTTCCAATCTCTTTTTTATCCGAGATTGTTTATTCGTAAGTATTTACTGGGGTTATATTTTTCATCCATGTACTTGTTTTATAAAAATGGTTTCATGTATGTTTAAAGTCCTTTTAACCCATTTTTGACTTTTAACAAATTTTATGGAAGGAATCATTCTTTTTTTACCACACAAGGAACTTTTTGACTTTTCTGACAAAAGTACGAGGAGAATGTTTTTTTAACTTATACGGAATGAATGAATTTTTACGATTTTATAATGAATTATTTTTAAGAATCTTACTCTACAGTATTTCATGATTATTTTCAAAAAATTCCTTTTCTTTTAAAATTTCATGGAATTTTGTGAATAGAAAATGATTTTGAAGAAGAAAGGATATTTTCCTCAAGAATTCTTTTCAAGTGTTTTATCAAAACCATTTTCCATCTAACATGAAATTATTTAATATGTGTATGTTTCAAGTATAATGTCTCTATTTTTTACATGGTTTTATTTTTCTTATGATGAAATGATATCCATTAATTTTATATGGATTATCTTATGATGGGATGGTGTTTATGAAACCCATTTTATTTGTTGGGTTATTATGAATGATGTATGTTTATTTTGTGGAACCTGTAAGAATGAATTCATTATGAGATGGGTGGGACCTATATCTCCCTCAAATGCATTGGGTAAAGATTTATATCTCATGAGATAGACATGTCTTGAATGGTAAGTTAATCCGGTTCAATGTTATAGGACTCGAACGAGGAGTTAACTTGATTCAGAAAGGGACTTTGTCCACTATGATGGTTTTGGCAGCAATGCCTTCGCTACTACGGAAATCATATCATGTGCTTAATGTTATTCCACAATTACATGTTTTATTACCATTCTAGTTTATCATGATTAATGTTTCTTTATGATCTATGCCTTAAGTACTGCCATATTGTATGTCTTTGCTCAAGATTTTGATGTTTAGACATTATGTTCAGGATTAAGTTCAAATGTATATGATTTGTTTTATTTTATCCATGCTTACCCTTACTGAGCATTTGAGCTCACCCTTTATATGTTATCTTTTCCCGAGGATTTAAAGAAAGGTTTTAGGTATGAAAACAAAACGGGAAGATCTTTATGGGAGATGTTGAAGATATTTCACTATGATTATAAAATTATGTTCCGAGTTTTCAAATACACTAAACTATTACGGTCCTTTGGTGTCTGTTTTTGTTATGTATTAGATATTACACAAAAGTAATGTAATGTCTATGTACGCCATGTTTTGGGTCTCTACAGTTGGTATCAGAGGAAAGGTTTAGTTAGCATTTGGAATCTAGGATCCAAAAACATTAGTGAGATCCCTAGAGATATTTCTAAGGTATGTCTAGGGATGTCCCTAAGGTTAAGTATAAGTATAGGTTATAGTCCTAGAATTACGATAACAATCTTAGAATTAATCCTAAGATGTTATATATTTAAGGTACTCCCCCTTTGTTATGTTATTTTCCTTGTATGATTTTTTCATCTCACACTATTCTTTTTGGGTTTTAGAAAATGGTTGGAAACATGAAGATTCACGATAATGGAGGATACGATGGACAATAAAATGATATTCTTCATGACCAACCAAATGAAATGGGATTTGGAAGTCCAAACATCGTTATTATTCTTAATCATAAATATCATAATATGATCAATAATCTCAAATTTGTTAAGTTTCTCGACTTAGATAATAAGAGAAAGATGGAGTTTCATGATGATCATAGAGGAAATAAAGTTCAATTTCCCTCATGTAAATCAAGTGGGAAGAGGCATCAGGGAGAATGTTTCAAAGTAACTGGAAGATGCTTTGGGTGTGGAAAAGGAAACTAGGCCATTAATTGCAAATGAAAAGTTTTAGTTAACACCATGGACAAGGATAATGGTATTTCTAAGACATCAAGTACGATTAAAATTTTTAAATGTGGAATGTACGTGCATTATGCAAACCAATGACCTAAGGGAAAATCTCATGAAGAGAATCATCATGGTCATATGGTTAGTATTTATATTGATGATGATGAAGAGACTACAAATGATATGTGAGATGAAAGAATTGTGGAATCTCGTTCATTGGTTTAAGAAGGTAGTGGAATGATTTATGTTTATAAAGAGTTATGTTGTATAGGTAATGGTACTATGGAATAAAGACACATCTAATGATTGTTACACTATTTCTAAAGTATTTGAAAGTATAGGTTGAATGGTACCGGTAACCATGAATGGTTATTTAGATATTATTTTGGAAAGAAGATGTTATGCACATAATGAAGGGATAAGGAGAAAATTAAATGTTTGATAGTATTCATGAGCTCATGACTGATATAAGGAAAAAGTTATATCATGGTTTGAGTATATAGAAATTTTGGGATTTCAGTATATGCAAAGGGGTAAATTTTGATAGAATTCATGTTTTCACTAAGGTTATATGGTAATTCATGTTTGAAAAGAATACATGATTAAGGTATTGACATGTTTGAAATGTGACAAAAAAGATATATCTTATGATATATGGGGAATAAATGATGGTATTCACGTTCTTGTTATGTGACCTTTCAAGTAATCGTTTTATTTATACAATAAGCATGGACTGAAGTATTTTGGATAAGCCTAAATATTAGAATGAATTATGTTAGACATAAGATAGTATTGTTTAAGACTAGAACTTATTCCGATATTATTGTCGGAATATTATAATAATGTAGTTTTAGAAAAAGGAACAACCTACAGGACGGGTGACAACCCGTTGCGTCGGACAAGGCTGTGGGAATCGAACTCACAACCAAAGTGCGAAATGCCTTTATCACCTACCACTGGACTACATGAAGTCCCTGGTTAGTAGAAACTAGTTTTATTTTATTAATATGTATGGAAGATGAAGTATAAGCCCATTTTATGAACCATATACGATTAATCTCACTATAGATGGACTTATGTATATTTAATAACTTTTACTATCCTTTTGTTGGAGAAAGATGGAATGACCCATCATTTTATCACATGATCTGCTAAAACTTCAAGAATGAAAAATTCAACTTAATTTCTTTAAGAGATGTAGTGGAAATTATTCAAGGCACGAACAACGGTGAGATTGTACCGAAATAAAGTGTAACACCGTAGGTAAATAAAGAATATGACATTTTTATATTTATCCCTATTTGTGAATAAAATGTTAATATTTATTTAAAGGGAACACTATGCTTGATGGCTTACCAAATATGCAACAATGAGTTTCTTGGGATTCTTGCGTTGGACTCTAAAAATAAAATAATATTATTTTAAATGGTAGTTAACGACTAACCGTGGTAATGACGGGAATGAACAGAACTAACTAAAAAATGATTATATATGTTTTTCAAGTATTTTTACTCTTTACAATAAATGTTATAGGATTAAAAATGTGAATGAATCCAAGTTTAAGCGTAAACATTCCAATATTCTTTAAAAGGTCGATTAAACGCCTTTTAATGGAGAACCTATTTTAAATCCACTTTTTGACAATTTTATGTGTTATATTTGACAAAATAAAATTATTTTTTAGAATCGGGGCATCAAAATTTACTTTGTGTAAATTTTTGGTATTTTTCCAAAAAAGTTCAATTTTTAATGAATAGTGAAAAATGTTGTATTTTAATTCAAAAAATATTTTTAATCTAATTTATTTATATGATTATATTATATTTTCAATTGGTTGTAAAGTGAAATTAAAATATATTTTTACCATTTAATCTAATAGTGGTCGTTGGAATTAATTTCACTTTGAAATCGGACTTAAACTAGTGTCAATCTTTTGATACATTTTGTTTCATAAAAACACGCTATTTGATTTGACAGCGGAAATTAATTTTTAAATTAATTAATAAAAATTATATGTTTTTAATTTTGTAAAATAGACATCATTTTTGAATTCGGAATATAAAATATAGCTTCGGGTGAATTTTTTGTAATTTTCTGAAAAACTTCAATTTTTGATGAATAGTGAAACCGCTAAGTGGTACTTATAAAAACTGATTTTCCGTTTAAATGAAATTTTGCGACCTTTGTGATTGGAATTTCAAAAATCCAACATACATGTTTTTCATTGAGAAGTAAAATGTGGTTCAATGGAATTAATATATTTTTTTGGTGAATTGTAACTTTTAAGTTTTTAATCGCGATTAGAGGTAATTAGTATAGTTTAAGGTAAAAATAATGTTTTAATAATATGAGATGAGCTTGACACATGTACTACCCTTATTGGATGTGTCATTTCCGATCAAGAAAATCCATGGGTTAACTTGGGGACCCCATGGAGACACATTGGTTGGGAAATGACATAAATAACGTTTTATTTAATGTAAAAGTAAAAATGACACAAACATGAGTTGTTTTACTAAAACAATTTTTAAATGGGGTTATACAAGTCATATTTTTTACTATAAATAGTCATTAGAAAGCTAACAATCTTTCCTACATTATGATATTTGTTTTTTAATTCTTAGACACTAAATGAATAAAATTATTTATGAAATAATAATGATGCAGCGATTACCTCATTAATAAAGGACTTAAATAAAATGAAAAGATAATGTAAAATCTATGACCTACACTTGTCCAAAACCTATTTTATTGGAGGATTTCAAAACCTTATCACCATATACTCGAAAAAAATCAATGTGGGACCATTAAAATCTGAAACTCATTCTAAAATAAAGTAACATTTCTTTACTTTCCAAGAGTGCCCCTCCTCTCCTCTTATAAAAGGCCCCCACCTCTACCTCCTTACCCACACTTCCAAAGCCTTTGGATCAGCCAAACCCAGAAAATTTTGTCTCTCCACATCCCTCTATAACTCTTTGAAGCCTCACTTTGGGAAGAAGTCTTCCTAAGGAAGCCTTTGAGCTCAAACCAAAGGGAGTTACCCTTTTTTAAGGTAATGTCTTCACTTGTGTCCTTTTGTTTTATTTTGCTTCTCCAACCCCATAAACTCTTTTTATTAATTTATTTTGTAAAAAATCCAGTATCTCCAATATACTAAGATGTTTTTATAAGAATGATTCGAGCTACACTTACACAAATCTTCGTCTAATGGTTAAAGAACATACTGTTTCTGTGGTTGGCGATTTTCTGCCTCACGAAACGATGATTGTTCAATATTCTTTTAACACCTTTAAAGATGACCATTATGATGTCACCGTATTTTATATATGATATATATGGTATTTATGTTTACTATTTGCTTCTGTATTTTATATTTAAAACATACCTTTATTCGTTTTATGTTGTGTAAACACGATAATTTCATTTTAGTAAGTGCGGACTACAGCCCCCTCAAATTGATTTGATTCGTTAATGCCATATGTGGGATTTATAAAGGATTTATTTAAAGTTATTATATATGATGTATGTTACATATAAATGATGAATATAATTCTGGAATTAAAATATACAAACCTCTCATTTAGTTTTAATTCCATTAATATGACATAGAAATGAAAGTAGCGTTCATGCGTACGTACGACTTACTGTCTTCATGAACGGTGCACTTCATTTCTTACCTTTAAATGATTATTTAATATTATAAATACATGTATATTCTGGATATATATGATATATGTGATATCCAAATCATGAATATCATTCTGGATATAAGGAACCTTTGACCACACGAACAACATGTAATTGTAAGAAGTCCACTTTCGACTTAAGAACCAAATATCGACAAAACAAACATTATTAACTTAAATGATTACATAATGTTTATAACATGGAAATAAGTGATATAAAAGGAATAATGAACTTGAAAAAGGTTCTTAAGCAAGTATAAATTAACTCAAGTTTATTATTCAGGACGTTAAAGAACGATCGAGTCAAGTCGGACCCGAGGTAAGGGATCCTACTCTTCTCTTTCTTTTTAAGTACACTATTTTATGTCATTACTTTTAAGATAATCTTTCTTGTGATTGGGATGTTATTTTATATTATTATTACTGTAATTTTTATGTTCATATAATGAGAGACCCTATTATCTCTTATCAATCCATTTTCTATGTTTTGAGCGGCGCCGTTAGGCTGCCGAGTTTTCGTAAGAGAACTAACCTCTCTCTTTCTTTTTAAGTACTCTCCTTTATGTCACTTATTTTAAGCTACTATTTGTTATGTTGGAGGATGTTATTTTATATTCCTATTTCTGTAAACTTTATGTTAATATGATGATATACCCTATTTTATCTCATCAATCCATTTTGGAAGTTTTAAGTGGCGTCGTTAGGCTGCCGAGTTTTCGTAAGGGATTTTTCATCTCACTTTAATTCCCATGAGATTTATGCTACATTTGCCACAATTTCCTTTGAGTGGTGTAATAATTGTGTAATACTGTTTCATTTATGAGTATTTACATCAATTTTGTATTGTCCCTCTTTCACAGGGTATATGTTTTGAAAGATACCCATGTCGCTAAGGGAACCTTTCACCCTCCTCTTTTTAAAAGACTTCTTTTGTTATGTCTTTTAATTCACATACTATTATGTTGGGATATGTTCTTCTATATCCTTATTGATTTAAATTTTATGTCCATGTGATGAGATACCCTTTTTATCTCTCATCAACTCATTTTCTGAATTTTGTAGTGATGTCGTTAGGCTGTCAAATTTTTGCAAGGGAACTTCTTAACCCAAATTTGATTCTTTGGGATAAACTTGAACTCCTTGAATATGTCGTTCTATGAATATGTGTGAATAACCTCTGACTGTTTTACACTTAATATCCACTTATATTTGGTATATTCTTTTTTCACACATAATTATGTAATTGATTTATCCTTAAACCAAGGATACCTTCTTTGTAAGGGACTTCGTCTCAATCTCCTTTCATTGAGGCAAATTTTGTTTTATACACAACTTTATTTTATACGGTGTATAAACCCCTTTGACTTTTAGGTTTATCCAAAAGGAATCTTTTTTATACGAAGCATTTTACAAAACGACAAAAGGGAATGTTTTTGTCATACGTATGTGGTGAAAATGACTTCTCCGCCGCCGTGACCATTATTTGAGTTTCAGATTCCACTAAAAGCCATACTTTCTTTTTAAAAGAAAACTAAATACATTGTTTTACTTTTCTTTTATTTTGGTATTGAAAATGGTTTTCATAAGGGTTTTTTTATATCAATGTATTTTATTGATATCTTTTTATTGAAATGTGGAAATTTTATTTTTCCTTTATGCATCTTTTATGTGATACGATTATGTTATGGTTCTTGGGAATTGTTATGAAGACGAGTGGTTCTGTGATAAACTAAGGGCGGGTGAGCCCGATATAGCTCTCCAATGCATTGGGTAACACGACGGAGTGAAACATTAGGGTTTCTCCGAAGAGATTTATGGAATATACTATGGTGGGTATTCCAAACATAACCAAGAGGGTTACTCCCTATGTAAGAATGTTATGAATGCCTCAATTACTTTTATGTCTTATGATTTCTATGATTTATTCATGATTTGATGAGTTATGTTAATGTGCCTATGTTTTATGGGTAAAGTATGATTTCATTCTTATGTATATATGAACTCATGTTTCCTTTCCATATTTTTTATAACCCTTGCTGAGCTTTTTATGCTCATCCCAAGTTTTTTGAAATGTTTTTCACAGATCAAGGGAAAGGTACATGATATGGTGATAGTGTCAAGGAAGTGTCAAGAAAGAATCCATGTTTTATTTTAAATATGTTTCCATTGATGGGAAAAAATGAATACTATCTTTATGTAACCACTTTGTTTAAATGTGAAATGTAATGCAAGTTTTATGATCTAATTCTATAAAAATCTAAACCTAAAAAGATACTCAATGTGTAGTCTTGTAATAACTCAAGATTATGTAAGTTTTAAGGTTGGGGCCTTATAGTTGGTATCAGAGTTCGGTTTAGATAACTTTAGATGTTAGGGTACTCTTTAAGAATAAGTGACATTACCATAATGGTTAGGATTTCAGAAAGAGTCCTAGTTTTAGATAAAGTGAATGAGTTAGTATATCATAGTGTTTATCTTCCTCATTAGTACATGATGGTTTTGTTGATATACTCACACTAACCTTTTTTGTTTTAGTAAATGGTTGGATCTAGCAGGCACCAATGTAATAGTGGATGTGAAGGAAACTTTGACAGTTTTTTGGGAAAGAAACTGAATGATATGGGAGCTGCAATGAGAACTCTTGTGTTTATCCTCAACCAACTATCTGGAGTCATGATTGACCACCTAAACCTTGGTGATTTATCTAAGGCATCATATATGCGTGAAACAAATCCCTACGGAAGTACAGGTAATAATCATAAAGGTAAGTGCGTTCAAAAACCTATGTGTTAAATATGTTGAAAGAAACACCTAGGAAAATGTTTCAAAGGGACATAAATATTCTATAGATGTGGAAATGATGTTTATAAAGCAAGAACCTGCCATGGAAAAAGGAAGCACCCAGTTTACTCGAGGAAAGGGAAAGAAGTTCTTTCTGAGGGATCAATTGAATGTTTTAAATGTGGGGTGCATGGTCATTATGAAAACACATGTCCTATGAAGAATTTTTGTGAATGGGATCACCAAGATCATACAAATATTTTTTTTACCAATACCTAATGCCATTCCGATTGAGGATGAAGAAACTGACAATGACCAATCAAAGGTATGGATTATTTCATAACTTTTTTTTCCTATTTTGGAATCTTAGGATATGATTCATGATTTTGTTTGTAGGAAAGAAGTATTTCAAAAGAAGTTGGAAAGGAATGGTTAATGGATCATGAAGAATGTTGAGTGAGTATGAAGTCAACATATAAGGGCTTCAAGAGTTATGGTGAAATTCTTAAGAGTATTAAGTCTCTTTTGATGATGGGGTTACATTAGAAGATTTTTTATAGTATGTGTAACCCTGATGTTTAATATATGAAAATTTTATTCAAGGAATAGTTATCTGTTCTTTTGTGGACATATTTATAAAGAACCATTTGGGTTTATATGATCCTTACTTTTGAGGTAATTATGGGTTATTATATGTTATGATGGAAAATGAAAGGCATGAGATAAACTTGATGTTAAAATATCTTATGATTATTTCTTGAAGATTTTATCTCGTTTTGGGGAATGTTTTAAGAATTATATAGTTTTGGAAAAAGGACAACACACAGACTGTGTGACAACCTATCGCATCGGACAAAGCTGCGGGAATCGAACCCACAATCAAAGTGCGACTGGTATTTATCACCTACCACTGGACTATGTGAAGTCCCTGGTTAGTTTGAATGATTCTTTTTAGTTAGATGATTTTATGAATTAAGAGTAAGTTGATTTTGGGTTATCTATGGAAATTTATTAACCTATCATGGAGGATATGTGATTAGGTTAATTACTTTTCAATACGAGACATTAGGAGAAACTGATGTTGCTTGGAGATAAATGTTACAATTTTACTTGGAAGGCTATGTGACTAAATCCTTCAAATATTTGGGTTTCAATATTAGTTTGGTTTACATTGAATAATTTTATAGAAAAATTGTTTATCAGATGGTCCTCGTTGAACTTTGGGTTTTGTTAGAAAAATTTTGGAGATTAAGAATATATTTTCTTTTTATAATGGGTTATACTTTTCTGGATTATCTGATCTTGTACTAACCATTTTGGTTTTGGTTTTGGTTAAAGTCTAAAGACATGGGAATTATATAGTTCTCTTTTGTGGATTAGCTGATTCTCTAAAAGTTGATTATAGTACTCTTAATGTGAAAAGTCTTCCTAAATACTCGTCTTTTGGAGAAAATATGAGTTTGTGTAAGGAATCTAATAAAAGTTGAAAGTCAATATGATAGGTGATTATTTTTCCTTATAAATAAATTCCTCAATAAAAAGTAACTTAAAAAAAATGCTTTCTATTAACTTTTCCTACTGTGGAATCGAACACCGTTTAACCCATCACAAGTTTGTGATTTTCTTGTGGTTAACTTTCTCCTAAACATGTTTTCTATCACTCTCCATCAAAACATGACCCTTTGTTTTTTTCCTCCATGTCCATATTTTCTTACATGGAATACTAGTATGGGTTAACTCGGGTGACCTCTGTACTCCTCTTTCATTCTTTTAAAGTGATTGTTTTACTGACTCTTATTCTGATTTGGGACTTTCAATGAAGTTTCTGAGCCCAATTTTAAAATTTCGAGGACACAATTCCCAAAAGGGGGGAAGGATGTAACACCCCAGGTAAATAAAGAATATGACATTTTTATATTTATCCCTATTTGTGAATAAAATGTTAATATTAATTTAAAGGGAACGCTATGCTTGATGGCTTACCCAATATGCAACAATGAGTTTCTTGGGAATCTTGCGTTGCACTCTAATAATAAAATAATATTATTTTAAATGGTAGTTAACGACTAGCCGTGGTAATGATGGGAATGAACAGAACTAACTAAAAAATGATTATATATGTTTGTCAAATATTTTTACTCTTTACAATAAATGTTATAGGATTAAAAATGTGAATGAATCCAATTTTAAGCGTAAACATTCCAATATTCATTAAAAGGTCGATTAACCGCCTTTTGATGGAGAACCTCTTTTAAATCCACTTTTTGACAATTTTATGTGTTATATTTGAAAAAATAAAATTCTTCTTTAGAATCGGGATATCAAAATTTACTTTGTGTAAATTTTTGTTATTTTTCCGAAAAAGTTCAATTTTTAATGAATAGTGAAAAATGTTGTATTTTAATTCAAAACCTCTTTTTAATCTAATTTATTTATATGATTAGATTATATTTTGAATTGGTTTTAAAGTTAAATTAGAATATATTTTTACCATTTAATCCAATAGTGGTCATTGGAATTAATTTCACTTTGAAATCGGACTTAAACTAGTGTCAATCTTTTGATACATTTTTTTTCATAAAAACACGCTATTTGTTTTGACAGCGGAAATTAATTATTAAATTAATTAATTCAAATTATATGTTTTTAATTTTGTAAAATAGAAATCATTTTTGAATTCGGAATATCAAATATAGCTTCAGGTGAATTTTTGGTAATTTTCTGAAAAACTTCAATTTTTGATGAATAGTGAAACCACTAAGTGGTACTTATAAAAACTGATTTTCCATTTCAATGATATTTTTCCACCTTTTTGTTTTGAATTTCAAAAATCCGACATAAATGGTCGTCATTAAGAAGTAAAATGTGGTTCAATGGAATTAAAATATTTTTTTGTTGAATAGTAACTTTTAAGTTTTTAATCACGATTAGAGGTAATTAGTGTAGTTTAAGGTAAAAATAATGTTTTAATAATATGAGATGAGATTGAAACATGTACTACCATTATTGGATGTGTCATGGCCAACCTATAAAATCCATGGGTGAAATTGGGGACCCCATGGAGCCACTGTGGTTGGGAAATGACATAAATAACTTTTTATTTAATGTAAAAGTAAAAATGACACAAACATGAGTTGTTTTACTAAAACAATTTTTACATGGGGTTATACAAGTAAGCTTTTTGACTATAAATATTCATTGGAAATCTAAAACGATTTCCTACATCATGATATTTTTTCTATAATTTTTAGACATTAAATAAATAAAATTATTTATGACATAATAATGATGCAGTGATTACCTCATTAGTAAAGGATTTAAATAAAATGAAAATATAATGTACAATCTATGACCTAAACATGTCCCAAACCTATTGGATTGGTATATTTCTAAACCTTATCACCTTATCCTCGAAACACATCAATGTGGGACCATTAAAATCCGAAACTCATTCTAAAATAAAGTAACATTTCTTTACCTTCCAAGAGTGCCCCTCCTCTCCTCTTATAAAAGGCCCCCACCTCTACCTCCTTACCCACACATACAATGCCTTTGGCTCGGCCAACCCCTACCCAATTTGCCTCTCCACATCCCTCTATAACTCCTTGAAGCCTCACTTTGGGTAGAAGTCTTCCCAAGGAAGCCTTTGATCTCAAACCAATGGGAGTTACCCGATTTTAAGGTAATGTCTTCACTTGTATCCTTTTGTTTTATTTTTCTTCTCCAACCCCCTAAACTATTTTTATTCATTTATTTTGTTACAAATCCAGTATCTTAAATACACTAGGATGTTGTTATAAGAAGGATTCGAGCTACACTTACACGCACCTTCGTCTAATGGTTAAAGAACATACTGTTTCTGTGGTTGGCCATTTTCAGCCTCACGAAATGATGATTGTTCAATATTCTTTTAACACCTTTAAAGGTGGCCGTTATGATGTCACTGTATTTTATATATGATATATATGGTATTTATGTTTACCATATGCTTCTGTATTTTATATTTAAAACATACCTTTATTCATTTCATGTTGTGTAAACACAATAATTTCATTTTAGGAAGTGTAGACTACTGCCCCCTCAGAGTGATTTGATTCGTTAATGCCATATGTGGGATGTATAAAGGATGTATTTAAAGTTATTATATATGATTTATGTTACATATAGATGATGAATATAATTTTGGAATTAAAATATACATACCTCTCATTTAGTTTTAATTCAATTAATATGACATAGAAATGAAAGTAGCGTTCATGCGTACGTATGACTTACCGTCTCCATGAACGATGCATTTCATTTCTTAGCTATAAATGATTATGTAATATTATAAATACATGTATATTCTGGATATATATGATATATATGATATACAAATCAGGAATATCATTCTGGATATAATTAACCTTTGACCACATGAACAACATATAATTGTAAGAAGTCCACTTTCTACTTAAGAACCAAATATCGACAAAACAAACATTATTAACTTAAACGATTACATAATGTATATAACATGGAAATAAGAGATATAAAATGAATAATGAACTTGAAAAAGTTTCTTAAGAAAGTATAAATTAACTCAAGTTTATTATTTAGGATGTTAAAGAACGATCGAGTCATGTCGGACCCGAGGTAAGGGATCCTACCCCTCTCTTTATTTTTAAGTACACTCTTTTATGTCATTCCTTTTAAGTTAATCTTTCTTGTGATTGGGATGTTATTTTATATTAAAAATACTTTAATTTTTATGTTCATATGATGAGAGACCCTATTCTCTCTCATTAATCCATTTTGGATGTTTTTGAGTGGCACCGTTTGGCTGCCGAGTTTTCGTAAGAGATCTAACCTCTCTCTTTCTTTTTAAGTACTCTCCTTTTTGTCACTTCTTTTAAGCTACTCTTTGTTATGTTGGGGGATGTTATATTATATTCCTATTTCTGTAAAAATTATGATAATATTATTAGAGACCCTATTTGATCTCATCAATCCATTTTGGAAGTTTTAAGTGGTGTCGTTAGGCTGCCGAGTTTTCGTAATGGATTTTTCATCTCACTTTTATTCCTGTGAGATTTATGCTACATTTGCCAAAATTTCCTTTGAGTGGTGTACTCATTGTGTAATATAATTTCATTTATGAGTATTTACATCAATGTTTTATTGTCCCTCTTTCACGGGGTGTATGTTTTGAAAGATACCCATGTCGGTAAGGGAACCTTTCACCCTCCTCTTCTTAAAAGACTTCTTTTGTTATGTATTTTAATTCACATACTATTATGTTGGGATATGTTCTTCTATATCATTATTGATTTAAATTTTATGTACATGTGATGAGATACCCTTTTTATATCTCATCAACTCATTTTCTGAATTTTGTAGTGACGCCGTTAGGCTGTCAAATTGTTGCAAGGGAACTTCTTAACCCAAATTTGATTCTTTGGGATAAATCTGTACTCCATGAATATGTCGTTCTATGAATATGTGTGAATAACCTCTGATTTTTTTACACTTAATATACACTTATATTTGGTTTATTATTTTGTCACACATAATTATGTAATTGATTTATCATTAAACCAAGGATACCGTCTTTGTAAGGGGCTTCGTCTGAATCTCTTTTCATTGAGGCAAATTTTGTTTTATACACAACTTTATTTTATACGGTGTATAAAACCCTTTGAATTTTAGGTTTATCCAAAAGGAATCTTTTTTATATGAAACATTTTACAAAACGACAAAAGGGAATGTTTTTGTCATACGTATGCGGTGACAATGACTTCTCCGCCACCGTGACCATTATTTGAGTTTCGGCTTCCTCTAAAAGCCATACCTTATTTTAAAAAAAAAATACCATGTTTTACTTTTCTTTTATTTTGGTATTGAAAATGGTTTTCATAAGGTTTTTTTTATATCAATGTATTTTATTGATATCTTGTGATTGAAATGTGGAAATGTTATGTTTCCTTTATGCATGTTTTATGTGATACAATTATGTTATGGTTCTTGGGCATTGTTATGAAGACGGGTGGTTCCGTGATAAACTAAGGGCGGGTGAGTCCGATATAGCTCTCCAATGCATTGGGTAACGCAAAGGAGTGAAACATTAAGGTTTCTCCGAAGAGATTTAGGGAATATACTATGGTGGGTATTCCAAATGTAACCAAGAGGGTTACTCCCTACGTAAGAATGTTATGAATGCCTCAAGTTACTTTTATGTCTTATGATTTCTATAATTTATTCATGATTTGATGAGGTATGTTAAAGTGCCTATGTTTTATGGGTGAAGTATTATTTCATTCTTATGTATATATGAACTCATGTTTCCTTTCCATATTTTTTATAACCCTTGCTAAGCTTTTTATGCTCATCCCATGTTTTTTGAAATGTTTTTCACCAGTCAAGGGAAAGGTAAATGATATGATGATAGTGTCAAGGATGTGTCAATAAAGAATCCATGTTTTATTTTAAATATGTTTCCGTTGATGGGAAAAAATGAATACTATCTTTATGTAACCACTTTGTTTAAATGTGGAATGTAATGCAAGTTTTATGATCTAATTCTCTAATACTCTAAACCTGAAAAGATCCTCAATGTGTAATCCTGTAATAACTCAAGATTAAGTAAGGTTTAAGGCTGGGGCCTTATATAAAGTAAGTATTTCTTCTATTTCAAATTCTTCAACTTTAGTGAAATGACCTTGAAAACCAAAAATGTTGTCATAGTGTCCTCATATATGATGAATCAGATGGTAACTTAGATCATCACAAATTTATGGCTTTGTGATTGTTGGATTTTTCATACCCATGTTCTCTACCACTCTCCATCAGGACATGAAGGTTAGATTTCTCTTTCATATCCATATTTTCACCTATGTTATCTTATGTGGAAACCCAATGATTAAATAATTTGGGCAACCGCTATGTTTCATAATTTAATTTTTAATGTTATGTTTTGGTATTCCTTTTTACAATGTGGGTTTATATTATAGAAACTTTCAAGTATTATACCATTTATATCCCCGACGAATTTCGAGGGCGAAATTGATTTTAAGGGGGGTAGAATGTAACACCCCGAGATTTTATGAGAAGTATTTTTTGTAGTATATTTGATGTCTTGTGTTGTATGATACATCAAGATTATCTAGCACTATACACAACACCGTATTAGCTTGCAGTATACACAACACTATTCTTGGATTGTGTTACACAAAAATTTCAAGTTCGTTTGATAAAAGTTATTCTACGCAACATCGAGTGAGTGAGAGAGAGTGTGTGTGTATATATAAATACATTCAATGTATAAATGAAATATGGTTGGATTATATTATAAACAGAAAAATAATAATCTTTCACTACACCCAACCCTGACTTGGCTTGCTTTACACGCAATCACGATATTCCTCGATAGCGTGTGTTTTACGCAATAACGAGTGTCACAAAACAATGATATGTTATGAAAATATTATATAAACCAGCTGTTATGAATAGTAATACCCACTTTGTGAAATTTTATAAATTTTAACATTCAAAATGGACTTCATTTTTGGATTCGGATTATCGAAATTAGCGAAGGGTGAATTTTTGGTATTTTTCTCAAAACATTCAATTTTTGATGAATAGTGAAAACACAGGGTTACTATTTAAAAACCAAATTTTTATTTAAATAATTATTTATTTTATTTAAATTTATTTTAGGTCAAAATAGATACAAAATACCTATATATGTTCAATTTATTTCATTGTATTCATTTTTATAATAATTTTAGATATATAAAAATTTTATTGAACTTTTCACCGTCTTTTACCCACCTCCTAGGAGAATTTGAAAATTAAATAAAACTTAATTTTACCACTTCTGTGAGTGGAATTTCAAAAATCTGAGAGACACGATTAATATCAAGGAGTAAAATGTCGTTGAATAAGATAAAAATATTTTTTTGTGAATAGTAACTTTTTACTTTTTTTACCACTGTTAAAAGTAAATAAGGTAAGTAAGGGTAAAAATGATATTATTATTACCCTAAAACATGTCATAATTCTATTGGATAAGTGTAATTCGACCAAAAACAACATTAGGATTAAAATATGACCCTTTAGGTCCACATGAATCTGATTAGGACACTTATTATCATTTTATTTAAAGAGAAGTTAAATGAGTTAAAATCAATGATTAATAACTAAAACATTTTTAATATAGGGTTATACATAAGATAAATTCGACTATAAATATTAATTATAAAGATAAATAAATTTCCTACATAATTTTATTTTATTTGTAATTTTTATACATTATATATGTTAATTTATTAATGACACAATGATGATGCAGTAATAACCTTATTAATGAAATATTAACATAATTGATTTTATAAATACCCAAATAAATGTAATTTGGGACATATTATGAATTCTAATAATTTAATAGGTTAATATGACATGTTATTATTGATTTAATTATCTTTTTTTAACTAATAATTCTGTTATGATTTTCACAAAAATCAGTTACCAAATAGTGTCAAAATTGACATAAAATAGTATTTAAAACAAAATTTATATTATTAATTGTTATTTTATTCATAAAAATATACGGTTCAAAAAAATGAATTATATAATGTTATATATATTAATAAAGAACCACTTTGGGTTCGTTGGTCTTGTTATATTAAGTTCATTAACCATATAGTGTAAGAAAATAGGAAGACACTGTAAAAGTTAAATTATTTAACTTAGATTTTAATCTAAATGATCAGGTTAAAATAGTAACATAATTTTTCTAAAACCTATTGGTTGATAGGATTTCAACCCATCCACTCTTTAGCTTCAAAATAAATCAATTTTGAGCTATTATAAACCGAATATGACTTCATTATAAAATAATATTTTATTTTTTTTCCAAAGGTGCCCCTATCCTACCTTATAAAAAGGGCACCCCTTCCCTCTTCTCTTCACACCATTTTGGGCATTGAAGCTCAAAAAAAACCTGCCAATTCATATTATCAACCACTATATTTATATCATATAGGTTCTGGTCTTCTCAAAAGACCAACTCTAGTGCCTTAAGAAGAAGTTTAAATGAGGAGCGTCGAGGAAGAGGTAATCTCTTCTACCAAATATTTCATGTTTCTTTCTTCTTCAACTTATTCTTCTTTAGTTGTTTCATTATAAAGTAATAACATCAGTATCACTAATATATTTATATGTTATTATAAATATGAAACAACCCCATTTCACCTTATATCCATCCTACGGAAAATGAAATCACCGCGCGTGCGTACGTAAGGAATACCGTCTCCACGCTGTGGTGTAATATGTTTTTCCAACACCACCTTACTTGGATGGGTATAATGGTGTAAAGAACAAATATATATGGTTATTATAACATAGTACTTATTATGAGATATTATATCATCCACTCAAATTCAGTTCAATAATCACGAGAATGATATCATCGCTCGTGCGAACGTACGGACTACCGTCTCCACGAATGCGATGCGATTCATTTTCCATGATTAACCATTCAAGAATGATTATAAAGTATATATAATGAATAACAATGAAATATATGAAATAATAAAGCTTCTGTATTTTTTTATACATATATATATATATATATGTCATCTACTTACTTCTATTCAAGTCAATAAGGAAAAGAAAACAACATTCATGCATACGTACGGCCTACCGTCTCCATGAATGGTGTATTTCATTTCATTTACCTATCTATTATATATATATATATATAATGAATATATGTGATATATAAATCATGATTTACCTTTTTGATGTAATTAAATCATGATATAAGTAATAATAATATCAAGAACAACTAGTCTATACACATACGATAAATAAAACAATCTTACCCAAAAAGCTTCTTTAACATTAAATTTAAAAAAGAATGGGTAATATAAAGTCATAAGTGAACCATATATGATATCATAAAAATGAATATCATTCTGTAATAATTCATTTACATTATTTAAATCATTATACAGGCGGTTCAGATATGTACGAAGTATATTGTATCTAAGGTATGGGATAACTTTTCCAATCTCATTTTTATCCGAGATTGTTTATTCGTAAGTATTTACTGGGGTTATATTTATCATCCATTTCCTTGTTTTATAAAAATGGTTTCATGTATGTTTAAAGTAATTTTTACCCATTTTTGACTTTTACCACATGTTATGGAAAGAATATTTTTTTTGTTTACCATACAAGGAACTTTTTGACTTTTTAGAAAAAGGTACGAGGAGAATGTTTTTTAACTTATACGACATGAACGGATTTTTATGGTTTCATAACGCCTTATTTTCAAGAATAATAATCTACAATATTTCATGATTATTTTCAAAAAAATCATTTTCATTTAAAATTTCATTTCATTTTGTGAATAGAAAACGATTTTGAAGAAGAAAGGATATTGTCCTCAAGAATTATTTTCAAGTGTTTTATCAAAACCATTTTCCATATAAGATGACACTATTTAATATGTGTATGTTTCAAGTATAATGTCTCTATTATTTACATGGTTTTATTTTTCTTATGATGAAATGATATCCATTTATTTTATATAGATTATGTTATGATGGGATGATTTTTATTAAACCCATTTTATTTGTTGGGTTATTATGAATGATGTATGTTTATTTTGTGGCACACTTAAGAATGATTTCATTTTGAGATGGTTGGGACCTATATCTCCCACCAATGCATTTGGTAAAGATTTATATCTCATGAGATAGACATGGCTGGAATGGTAAGTTAATCCAGTTTAGTGTTATTGGACTGGAACGAGGAGTGAAGTCGATTCAGAAATGGACTTTGTCCACTAAGATGGTCTTGGCAGCAATGCCTTGGTTACTATGGAAATAATATCATGTGCTTAATGTTTTTCCAAAATTACATGTTTTATTCCCATGCTAATTTATCATTATTAATGTTTCATTATGATCTATGCCCTACGTGCTGCCATGTTTTATGTCTTTGCTCAAGATTTTGATGTTTCAACATTATGTTCATGTTTAAGTTCAAATGTATATGACTTGTTTTATTTTCTCCATGCTTACCCTTACTGAGAATTTGAGATCACCCTTTATATGTTTACTTTTCCTAGGGATTTAAAGAAAGGTTTTAGGAAAGAAAACAAAAGGGGTAGATCTTTATGTGAGATGTTGAAGATCTTTCACCACGATTAGAAGATTATGTTCTGATTTTCCAATGCCACTATAATATTACGGTCCTTTGGTGTCTATTTTTTTATGTATTAGATATTCTGAAAAAGTAATGTAATTTCTATGTACATCATGTTTCGTATTTCTACAATAATATATTGTTTTACTTTTCAATATTTAATGTGAAACTAATGTTTGAATATAGTTTTTTCAAGTCTACTACACTGATCGGTCCTTTGGGATTTGATTTCTTGTGATCATAACAATTTAATAAAATAATGCACCAAATATGGGTAGCTAGGATTTGGGAACTACATTGGAACCATTTAATTCCACATATCGTATGGAATCATCCCTTTTTCAATAATTAACAATGTATCATTTTGTCTGTATAAATCCACTTGCTCGATATTTTTATAATTCTATAATGAGACACTAGACTCTATAAGTATTGTTTTCAATACATAGTTTACCACAAAATTTCCCCATTCAAAAAGAAAAACAATTTTATACGTAGTTATTATTAATTACACAATGCAATTTATTCTAAGTTTTTTCTGATATTTATCAACTTCAATTGAAGTGAACTCCAAAATATTTTTTCATCACAAGATTTTGATCAGTCTCCATTTTTATTTTTTGTGTTTACTCTGATATCTTCTAAAATAATTTATCACTTATTTCTTAAATTTAATAAAAAATATGCATCCCATCCCGCTGTAGTCAGTTATAAAAAAGATGAAATTATTTTCCCCCTCATGTTCTAACATGTTTCATGGGATTAAAAATATCTATATGATTCATATCATGTAATCATGATGTTTTGTTATTCTCTTAAATTTTTGGATTTCTCCATATCTTCCCTCCCACAAGAATATCAAAAAACTTATACTTTTATCTTTTCAGAATTGGCATTTCAATCATTAGAACACCCCAAAATTAACCATAAGGTTTGATATAGATTAATACATGGACTCTTTTTTACCTCACTATATGTAAGAGGTTGACGACTAGCAGTGAGGGACTAAAGAACATAATAGGGAGACTATTCCCTTGGTACAATTTATGTATTAGAGTATAAATTTGGATATACACAATAAATACATCCCATGTACAATCAATATGGGATTTTAGGCAGATTAACCAAAAATTAGAAAAGGATCCCCATGGATGGGGAATTGATTTATGGAGAAAAGAACCCAAAAAATCATACAATACATCCAGCCTAAGGTCCATCCTACAATATTAATATCCTTCTAAAAAATATACTCATCCATCCACCAGAAGTCCCTTTCCCTTTACCAGAACCCTCACCATAAAATCTACAAGCGCCCCAAAATTCCTGAGTATGGTGTGATTACAGCACTCTGTATGACACCTCCAACAACCCTTAACATATTTTCATATAATATACTGGTGAATTTAATGAAAGTAAATCTGTTAAAATTTATAATAAAATATAAAAAAGAACAATTATACATGCTGGTTCCTCATATATTGGCTCTAACAGCTTCATAACCATGTTGGAAGGAACATTACCAACGATGTTCAACACATACCCCTAATCAATGGGATTTTTCAAAAAACATGTTTCACACATCCCCCCTAGAAGGGATAACCCATCTACATGTTGTTCAATATCTCACAAAATTCTCTCAGAGGAGAGGATTTTCTATATGGTTCAACCTACATGAATAGTAGAACATAAATAGAATAACACATGTAAAACATGTATGTAGGATGAATGATAAAACAACAAATCATAACAATAAGATGAACAATTAAAATAATCCATATATGAGAAAAAAATATAACACAGGTTTAATGGGGATATATAGGAACACCTCATGTAATCAAAAATCAAACATGGCTCTTGTGGGGATACAAATCCATAAAAAAAACCCCTAATAAGAAACCATATGAAACATGAACTAAAGTCAAGGGCTTCTTACATCAGGTGAAATGATTATTCATGGAAAGTATCAAAACCTATATTCATACTCAACATCAGATCCTAGAATCAAACCCCATTTGAAATGATTAAAACAACATGCTTAAGGTTGAAGAAGAATCGTATTGAAAACGACAGGATTAGATCAACTTTCATAAGACTATCCATTACAAATGATGATCTAGGTTTGTATGTTGTGTATATTTCATAACCCAGAACATGGGTATCAAATCTACCAATAATCCACAAACCCTCATTAGAACATGTAAATAAAATTTTATTCTATCAATAAATCAGGAATCTTACTCGTTTTTATCAAGGATATGAGAAGTGTATTAGTTTATATTGTGAAAAAACTCACCAGATCAAGAACATAGGATAAAATCATTGTATATACAACAAATTGTATCTTGATTTCTCTGATTCTTTGGAAAACCTATCATAAATTCAATAATTATTGCATCCCAAATCCACACTAGAACTAGAAGATGATGAATTAACTCCATAGGCCATTGATTCTCAACCTCAACTCTATGATACATTTAAAATTTATGTGACAAATCATGCAATGTCACTTTTCAAACTGATCCACTAGAATTTTCATTTGAGTTCAGGATATATTTTTTTCTACACCAAGTGCACTACCCACTATGAATTGTGAGAGTATCTCATTAGATCCTCTCTCATGGAATAATGATCAATCAATCTTTTCATTGAAAACAATCAATCAATTCCCATTTAAATCCCATTCTAGAATGGAATTTCCCATTATTAACCTATTTTACGTCACAAAACTCTCTAGAAAAAGATGATGACTATCCTTTATACACTACTCTAGTGAGGAAATGATCAATAAGGGTACACAAGCCACTACACCTCAATCCATAGATATGTACACATGATAATCATCTAATAAATCCATGAGATTCCACCAACCTTTCGACCTTCACTCTCTAACTTCCTACATTTTCCTACTCAATAATTCATTAACCACATTTCCTTTCCTACAAGGATACACAATCTCAAACTAGAACATTTTAAAGTATTTTACTGAATTCCTAAAACAAATATTCAATTCTTGTTGAGTGAGAAAATATCACAAACGCTTGTGGTATTTATAAATGGAAAATATATCACCAAAGAGGTAGTGTCACTAATAACTCAATGCATGAAACCCTACTATCAAATATAAGTAATGAGTTGGGTATATATACTTCTTAGGTCACAACTGAATATACCCAAAAGGATATACCTTGTTACCCTAGATAAAAAACACTCCCATTATGACACTAGATTCATTGCAACACAGAACATACCCAGCTTAAGGCACAAGAATAACATGGATTGGAACCAATGTCAACCTATTATTCAACTCTATGAAGTAATCATCAGACTATTCTATCCATTAAAACATGACTCCGTTCTTGGTCATCATGATAATGGGTTCTACCAGGTGAGAAAGGTCCTGAATGTATTTCTTGTAGTATTCATATAACCTAATAAAACCTCAAATCTCAAACTCATTCCTAATAATGCCAATGACAAAATGGATTCTAACTTCAATGGATCAACCTATATCCCCTATTTTATAACCACATTCATAATAAATAACTCTTCCAACATCTAAAAGGATGACTTAAAACACTTGAAATAAATCCAAGGTACTCAAAGCATACTCCATATAATCCCTCAGTGTCTAGTATGTGATTGCAACATCTTGGAATAAATCAGGATGTCATCAATGATCACATGGAAAATTGAGTATATGTTTAGGTGAAAGGACATGTTCATGATATCCATGAAACTACATGAGAATTTGTTTGTCTAGAAGGAATAATGAGATACTCATACAAACCATACCTATGACTAAACAATATCATTGGGATATGATCCCTTCCAACCTGAAGATGATGATATTTTAAATGAGAATCAACAATTGAAAACATATTGTCTCCCCTAATTATTCAAACTGATCATCAATTTTTAGAAACTGGTACATATTTTTCATCAATATTTTATTCAACCTTTGGCGGTATACATAATGTTGTATACTACCATCTTCATTTCAAGTGAATAATACTAGAGCACCCTTAGGGTAAGTACTTAGTTTAATAAATAATTTATCTTTGAGATCAACATGATTTAATTTGATATCTTTAATCCCAGATGTTTCTTTGTGATATAGTGGAATCGATATAATTCATTCACCAGGAAGATGATTGATCTTGAATAAATATCTTTCTTTGGAGGTAACCCTGATAAATTATATAGAAATAAATCTCAAAACATTTCTTCCACAATACGATAAGAGTATGAGGATACTTTCTAGTCCACTATAAGGATCATTCCTTCTACCTACACTAAAATTACATCTCTCTGAATTAGATATAGTTATAATGTACCTGTAGAGACCCGAAGCTTGACGTTCATGGATATTACATTACTTTTGCGGAATACTTAGTACATAACAAAACACACACACAAGGATCGTAATAGTTTAGTGTCTTTGGAAACTCGGAGTATCATCTTCTAATCGTGGTGAAAGATCTTCAATATCTCCCATAAAGATCTTCTTTTTCTTCTACCTAAAACCTTTCTTTATATCCTGGGGAAAAGAAAACATAAAAGGGTGAGCTCAAATGCTCAGCAAGGGAAAATAAAGGAAATAAAAATCATATCATATCTTTTTGAAAATCATGACCTGCAAAAGAGATCATAATATCTTAACATGGAACAAATCATAGAAGTGAAAATGAGATCACCATAACCATAACATGAAACTTGAAACTTTGTGTCATGCACACATAATCTTGAAAAATCATTTCTTGTTAGTCATGACTCATTGCCAAGACTATCTTAGTGGACAAAGTCCCTTTCTGAATCGAGTAACCCTCGTTTCAGTCCTGTTTCACTGAATCGGTATAACCTACCGTTCCAGCCCAGTCTATCTCATGAGATATAAAATCATTACCAAATGCATTGGAGGTAGAAATAGGTCCCACCCATCTTATAATGAATCCTTTCTTATGTGTGCCACATAATCATAAATCATACATCATCGTATAACCCATGGAATAAAAATGGGATTCTTAAACAACATGACATCATAAAACAATTCATATAAGATAAAGGAATTCATAAAAATGTTTCCATCACAACATAATCAAATCCATGTAATAATAGGGATAAAAACAGAACCCTTTTATTATCTTAGATGGAAAATAATTTTTATAAAATACTTGAACTTCATTCTTGAGGAAAATATCCTTTCTACTTCAAAAACACTTTTCCTTTCTTAACATGTCATACAATTTTAAACTAAAAGAAGTTGATTAAAAATAAACTTGAATACTTGTAAAGGAATCTTCTTGGAAATAATTTTTTAGAAATCCATTGATGCCGTATAAGTTAAAAAAAACATTCTTCGTACTTTTGTCAGAAAAGTCAAAAAGTACCTCGTATGAAAAAAATGACAAAAGATTCCTTTCATATTCTTTACCAAAAACTCACCGAAGGGTAAAATTGGATTTAAACTATTTTAAGTGGATGTAAACAATATTACATATTGAGGGAACATGGATGTGGATGATAAAATAAACCCCAGTAAATACCAAAGTATAAACAATCTCGGATAAAAATGAGATTGTGATATTTCCCTTACCTTAGGTCCGATTTCCTTCGTAAGTGTCCGAACCTCCTGTATAATGATTTAAATAATGTCATTGACTTATTACAGAATCATATTAATTGTTATGATATCATATATGGTTCACTTTTGACATTATATTACCCGTTGTTTTGTAAATTCATGTTAATGTAGCGTTTTGGGTAAAATCGTCTCATTGGTCGTTCGTGTTTTTAACTTGTAATTATTCATATGATTACTTAGATCATGATTACTTAATTACAGAATATAAAACATGATTTATATATATATTCAGAATATTCATATATAATAAATCAGTAAATGGAAATAAATACACCGTTCATGGAGACGGTAGTCCGTACGTACGCATGAACGCTGATTTCATTTCCTTATTGAATTGAATGGAATTAAGTAGATGACATACATATAAATAATTCCAGTATCATTATTAGGTCATATATTTCATTAGTACTTATTATATATACTTTATAATCATTCATGAATGGTTAATCATTGAGAATGAATCTCATCGCGTCGTGGAGACGGTATTCCGTACGTACGCACGAGCGATGATATCGTTCCCATGGTCGTGGAATTGTGTTGAAGTGTATGTATACTATTTCAGTATCAATATCTCTTTATAACAATCATATATAGTTACTCATTACACCTTTATACCCATCCAATTAAGGTGGTGGCGGAAAATAGATTACAGCACGGCGTGGAGACGGTATTCCGTACGTACGCACGCGCGATGATTTCATTTTTCCGTAGGATGGATAGAAGGTTAATTAGATTTGTTTCATATTTATAATAACATATAAGTATATAAGAAATACTGATGTTATTACTTTATCCTGAAACAACTAAAGAAGAAGAAGTTGAAGAAGAAAGAAATTGAAATGATCGGTAATGGATATTACCTCTTCTTTGGAACGCCTCTTTGAATCCTTCACTTAGGGAACTAAGATTGGTCTTTGAAGAAGACCAGGACCTCTAGGATTATTCTAGGGAAGTGGAGAAGGGATTTAGGTAGGGGTTGGCCGAGCTTGAGTGCTCAAATTGGTGTGAGGAGGAGGGGAAGGAGGTGCCCTTTTATAAGGGAGGAGAGGGGCACCTTAGGAATATCTCAAAATATTATTTTATATTAAAGTCAAAATCGGTTTATAATGGTTCCAAAGGGTCTTATTTCTAATCTAAAGTGGGGATGGGTCTAAATCCTATCATCCAAAAGGATTTAGACAAGTTTAGGTTATTATTTTAACCTTATCAATTAGATTTAACTCTAAGTTAAATAATTTAACTTTTACCGTGTCCTTTTGTTTTCTTACACTATATGGTTAATAAACTTACTATAACATGCCAAACGAACCCCAAATTGTTTATTATTAATATATATATCCTTATCTAAGTCATTTGGACGATCCTTAGATTTTTAGGAATAAAATAACAATTAATAATATAATATTTGATTTAAAAACTATTTTGTGTCAATTTTGACACTATTTGATATATGATTTTTGTGAAAGTCATAAAAGAATTATATGTTCAAACCCAGTTGATTAAATCAACACTAATATATCATAGTAACCTAGAAAATTAGTGTAATTCATAAAAAGTATTAAATTACATTTATATTGGAATTTATAATATCAATTATGTCAATATTTCATTAATAAGATAATTACTGCATCATCTTTGTGTCATAAATAAATTAAATTATTTGATGTCTAAAAATTACAAATAAAATACCATAATGTAGGAAATAGTTTTATCTTTCTAATGAATATTTACAATCGAATTTATCTTATGTATAACTTTATATTAAACATGTTTTAGTAAACAAACTTTGATTTTAACTCTTTTAACTCTTCTTTGAATTAAATAATAATAAATGTCCTAATCTAATCCAAGTGGGCCTAAATGATAATATTTTACACTTAAGGTTGTTTTTGGTCGAGATAAACTTATCCAATAGGATTAGGACATGTGTTAGGGTAATATTAATATCATTTTTACCCTTAATTACCCTATTTACTTTTAACCGTGGTAAATAAAAGTAAAAAGTTACTATTCACCAAAAATTATTTTCATCTCATTGAACCACATTTTACTTACTGACATAAACCGTGTATCTCGGATTTTTGAAATTCCATTCACAGAAGCGGTAAAATTATGTTTTATGAAAAATTCAGTTTTTTTAACTACCACTTAGTAGTTTCACTATTCATCAAAAATTGATGTTTTTCAGAACAATGCCAAAATTTCATCCTAAGATATATTTCATATTCCAAATTCAAAAATGAAGTTTATTTTACCAAATTCATAACATATAAGTTGCATTAATTAATTTTATAATTAAATCCCGCTGTTAAAACAAATAGCGTGTTTTTAAGAAACAATATCTATCAAAAGATTGACACTTGATTATGTCTGGTTTAAATGTGAAATTACATCCAATGACCAACATTGTATTAAATTGTAAAAATATATTCTAAATATACTTTAAAACCACTCAAATTATTAATTTATCACTATTAATTATTTCGATTAAGAAAGTTGTTTTTAATTATAATTTAGTAATTTTCACTATTCATCAGAATATGAAAGTTATCCGAAAAGTACCAAAATTTAACCTTAGGCTAAATTCGATACTCCGAATCCAAAAATGAAGTCCATTTTGAGAGATAAAATTTCTAAAATTTTAAAAAGTGGTTATTAGTATTCATAACGGCTAGTTTTAATATAATTTTAATAGCATATCATTGTTTCGTGAAACTCAGTATTGCATACTACACACGCTACCGAGGAAGGTTGCGATTGCGTGTAATGAAAGGCAAGTCAAGGATGTGTGTTGTGCAAGCTCCTTTTGGTGTAGCGTACAACACAAGACATCAAAAAGAATATTTTTCATAAAATATCGGGCTGTTACATTCTACCCCCCTTAAAATGAATTTCGCCCTCGAAATTCGTCGGGGTTATAAATGGTTTACTATTCGAAAGTTTCTTTAATAGAAACCCACATCGTAAAAAAAGAATACCAAAACTTGGCTTAAAAAACTAATGTATGAAATGTAACGATTACCCAAATAAACTAATCACTGGGTTTCTACATATGTGAAAATATGGATATGGAAGAGAAATCTAACCATCATGTTCTGATGGAGAGTGGTAGAGAACATGGATATGGAAAAGCCAGCAATCACAAAGCCATAAATTTGTGACGATCTAATGTACCATCTGATTCATCAGGTATGAGATCACTAGGACAACATTTTTGGTTTTCAAGATCATTTCCCTAAAGTTGAAAATTTGAATTAGAATAAATACTTACTTTATTTTGGGACAATCTCACTGTTGTTCGTGCCATGAAAACTTTCCACTTCATCTCTTAAATAAATGAAGTTGAATTTGTTATTCGTGAAGTGTTATTAGATCATGTGATAGAATGACGGGTCATTCCATCTGTCTCAAACAAAAGGTTAGCAAAAATTATATACATAAGTCGATCTATAGTGAGATTAATCATATATGGTTGCTAAAATGGACTTATACTTCATATATCATACTGCTTAATATAATAAAACTAGTTTCTACTAAACAGGGACTTCCTGTAGGCCAGTGGTAGGCGATAAGGGCCAGTCACATTTCGGTTGTGGGTTCGATTCCCACAGCCTTGTCTGAAGCGATGGGCTGTCGCCTGTACTGCAGGTTGTCCTTTTTCTAAAACTATATTACTATAACATCCCATCAATAATATCGAAAAAAACTTCTATCCTTAAACAATACTAACTTATGTCCAACATAATCCATTCTAATCTTTAGGCTTATCCATAATACTGCAGTACACTCTCATAATATAGTGAAAATGATTACCAGAGATTTAATACTGTCATTGATCCCCATATATCATAAGATATGTCTTGTTGGTCACATTCCAAACATTCAAAGGCCTTAATCATGTATTCTCTTGAAGAATGAATACCCATTGAACCTTAGTGAAATCATGAATACTGTTAAAAGTTAACACTTTCCACATACCAAAATCAAAAAAATCTATATACTCAAACCATACTATAACCTTCTCCTTATATCAGTCATGAGCTCATGAATACTATCAAACATTTAATTTTCTCCTTATCCCTACATTATGCGCATATCATCTACATTCCAAAAATATCTGAATAACCTTCCATGGATACTGGTAACATTAATCTTACACTTTCAAAACTCAAGGAAAGACAATAGTGTAACAATCCTTAGATGTCTCGTTATTCCAACATTACACATGATAAACATGTAATCATTCCACTACATTCTTAAACCATTGTACAAGATTCAACAATTCATTCATCTCACATATCATTTGTAGTCTCTTCATCATCATCAACATAAATACTTCCCATACGACCATACTGATTCTCTTCATGAGACTTTCCCTTAGGGCATTGGTTTTCATAATGCCCGTACATTCCACATTTAAAACATTTAACCATTGTTGATGTCGTAGCAATACCATTGTCCTCATCCCTGGTGTTAACTGAACCTTTTCCGTTTCACTTACTGGATTTGTGTCCTTCTTTTCCACACCCAAAGCATCTTCCAGTTCCTTTGAAACATTCTCCTTGATGCCTCTTCCCACATGAATTACATAGGGGAAATTGAACTTTCTTTCCTCTATGATCATCATGAAACTCCATCTTTCTCTTATTAGCCGAGTCAGGAAACTTACCAAATTTTACTTTATTGATCATATTATGAGATTTCTGATTCGGCATAATAATTATGTTTGGACTTCCAAATCCCATTTCATTATGAAGAATATCATTCCATTGTCCATCATATCCTCCATTATCGTGAATCATCTTGTTTCCAGCCATTTTCTAAAACCCAAAAAGAATAGTGTTAGAGGAAAAAATCATAATAAAGGGGGAGTAACTTCAATATCTAACATCTTAGGTTTAATCTAATATCGTTACCATAGTTCTAGGACTATATCCTATACGTATACTTATCCTTAGGGACATCCTTAGACATACCTTAGAAATATCTCTAGGGATCTCCCTAATGTTTTCGCATCCTAGTTTCCAAAGGTGCACTAAACCTTTCCTCTGATACCAAATGTAGAGACCCGAAGCTTGACGTTCATGGATATTACATTACTTTTGCGGAATACTTAGTACACAACAAAACACACACACAAGGACCGTAATAGTTTAGTGTCTTTGGAAACTCGGAGTATAATCTTCTAATCGTGGTGAAAGATCTTCAATATCTCCCATAAAGATCTTCTTTTTTTTCTACCTAAAACAATTCTTTATATCCTGGGGAAAAGAAAACATAAAAGGGTGAGCTCAAATGCTCAGCAAGGGCAAATAAAGGAAATAAAAATCATATCATATCTTTTTGAAAATCATGACCTGCAAAAGAGATCATAATATCTTAACATGGAACAAATCATAGAAGTGAAAATGAGATCACCATAATCATAACATGAAACTTGAAACTTTGTGGCATGCACACATAATCTTGGAAAATCATTTCTTGTTAGTCATGACTCATTGCCAAGACTATCTTAGTGGACAAAGTCCCTTTCTGAATCGAGTAACCCTCGTTTCAGTCCTGTTTCACTGAACCGGTATAACCTACCGTTCCAGCCCTGTCTATCTCATGAGATATAAAATCTTTACCCAATGCATTGGAGGGAGATATAGGTCCCACCCATCTTATAATGAATCCTTTCTTATGTGTGCCACATAATCATAAATCATACATCATCGCATAACCCATGTAATAAAAATGGGATTCTTAAACAACATGACATCATAAAACAATTCATATAAGATAAAGGAATTCATAAAAATGTTTCCATCACAACATAATCAAATCCATGTAATAATAGGGATAAAAACAGAACCCTTTTATTATCATAGATGGAAAATAATTTTTATAAAATACTTGAACTTCATTCTTGAAGAAAATATCCTTTCTACTTCAAAAAAACATTTCCTTTCTTAACATGTCATACAATTTTAAACTAAAATAAGTTGATTAAAAATAAACTTGAATACTTGTAAAGGATGCTTCTTGGAAATAATTTTTTAGAAATCCATTCATGCCGTATAAGTTAAAAAAAACATTCTTCGTACTTTTGTCGGAAAAGTAAAAAAGTACCTCGTATGAAAAAAATGACAAAAGATTCCTTTCATGTTCTTTACTAAAAACTCACCGAAGGGTCAAATTGGATTTAAACTATTTCAAGTGGATGTAAACAATATTACATATTGAGGGAAAATGGATGTGGATGATAAAATAAACCCCAGTAAATACCAAAGTATAAACAATCTCGGATAAAAATGAGATTGTGATATTTCCCTTACCTTAGGTCCGATTTGCTTTGTAAGTGTCCGAACCTCCTTTATAATGATTTAAATAATGTCATTGACTTATTAAATAATCATATTCATTGTTATGATATCATATATGGTTCACTTAGGACATTATATTACCCGTTCTTTTGTAAATTCATGTTAATGTAGCGTTTTGGGTAAAATCGTCTCATTGGTTGTTCGTGTTTTTAACTTGTAATTATTCATATGATTACTTAGATCATGATTACTTAATTCCAGAATATAAAACGTGATTTATATATATATTCAGAATATACATATATAATAAATCAGTAAATGGAAATAAATACACCGTTCATGGAGACGGTAGTCCGTACGTACGCATGAACGCTGATTTCATTTCCTTATTGAATTGAATGGAATTAAGTAGATTACATACATATAAATAATTCCAGTATCATTATTAGGTCATATATTTCATTATTACTTATTATATATACTTTATAATCATTCATGAATGGTTAATCATTGAGAATGAATCTCATCACGTCCTGGAGACGGTATTCCGTACGTACGCACGAGCGATGATATCGTTCCCATGGTCATGGAATTGTGTTGAAGTGTATGTATACTATTTCAGTATCAATATCACTTTATAATAATCATATATAGTTACTAATTACACCTTTATACCCATCCAATTAAGGTGGTGGCGGAAAATAGATTACACCACGGCGTGGAGACGGTATTCCGTACGTACGCACGCGCGGTGATTTCCTTTTTCCGTAGGATGGATAGAAGGTTAATTAGAGTTGTTTAATATTCATAATAACATATCAGTATATAATAAATACTGATGTTATTACTTTATCATGAAACAACTAAAGAAGAAGAAGTTGAAGAAGAAAGAAATTGAAAAGATCGGTAATGGATATTACCTCTTCTTTGGAATGCCTCTTTGAATCCTTCCCTTAGGGAACTAAGATTGGACTTTAAGGAAGACCAGGACCTCTAGGATTCTTCTAGGGAAGTGGAGAAGGGATTTTGGCAGGGGTTGGCCGAGCTTGAGTGCTCAAATTGGTGTGAGGAGGAGGGGAAGGAGGTGCCCTTTTATAAGGGAGGAGAGGGGTACCTTAAGAATATCTCAAAATATTATTTTATATTAAAGTCAAAATCGGTTTATAATGGTTCCAAAGGGTCTTATTTCGAAGCTAAAGTGGGGATGGGTCGAACTCCTATCATCCAATAGGATTTAGACAAGTTTAGGTTATTATTTTAACCTTATCAATTAGATTTAACTCTAAGTTAAATAATTTAACTTTTACCGTGTCTTTTTGTTTTCTTACACTATATGGTTAATAAACTTACTATAACATACCAAACGAACCCCAAATTGTTTATTATTAATATATATATCCTTATCTAAGTCATTTGGCCGATCTTTAGATTTTTAGGAATAAAATAACAATTAATAATATAATATTTGATTTAAAAACTATTTTGTGTCAATTTTGACACTATTTGATATTTGATTTTTGTGAAAGTCATAACAGAATTATATGTTCGAACCAAGTTGATTAAATCAACACTAATATATCATAGTAACCTATAAAATTAGTGTAATTCATAAAAAGTATTAAATTACATTTATTTTGGAATTTATAATATCAATTATGTCAATATTTCATTAATCAGATAATTACTGCATCATCTTTGTGTCATAAATAAATTAAATTATTTGATGTCTAAAAATTACAAATAAAATACCATAATGTAGGAAAGATTTTTATCTTTCTAATGAATATTTAAAATCTAATTTATCTTATGTATAACTCTATATTAAAAATGTTTTAGTAAACAAACTTTGATTTTAACTCTTTTAACTCTTCTTTGAATTAAATAATAATAAATGTCCTAATCTAATCCAAGTGGGCCTAAATGATAATATTTTACACTTAAGGTTGTTTTTGGTCGAGATAAACTTATCCAATAGGATTAGGACATGTGTTAGGGTAATATTAATATCATTTTTACCCTTAATTACCCTATTTACTTTTAACCGTGGTAAATAAAAGTAAAAAGTTACTATTCACCAAAAATTATTTTCATCTCATTGAACCACATTTTACTTACTGACATCAACCGTGTCTCTCGGATTTTTGAAATTCCATTCACAGAAGCGGTAAAATTAAGTTTTATGAAAAATTCAGTTTTTTTAACTACCACTTAGTAGTTTCACTATTCATCAAAAATTGATGTTTTTCAGAACAATGCCAAAATTTCATCCTAATCTATATTTCATATTCCAAATTAAAAAATGAAGTTTATTTTACCAAATTCATAACATAGAAGTTGCATTAATTAATTTTATAATTAAATCCCGCTGTTAAAACAAATAACGTGTTTTTAAGAAACAATATCTATCAAAAGATTGACACTTGATTATGGCTGGTTTAAATGTGAAATTACATCCAATGACCAACATTGTATTTAATTTTAAAAATATATTCTAAATATACTTTAAAACCACTCAAATTAATAATTTATCACTATTAATTATTTCGATTAAAAAAGTTGTTTTTAATTATAATTTAGTAATTTTCACTATTCATCAGAATATGAAAGTTATCCGAAAAGTACCAAAATTTCACCTTAGGCTAAATTCGATACTCCGAATCCAAAAATGAAGTCCATTTCAAGAGATAAAATTTCTAAAATTTTAAAAAGTGGTTATTACTATTCATAACGGCTAGTTTTAATAATATTTTAATAGCATATCGTTGTTTCGTGAAACTCAGTATTGCGTACTACACACGCTACCGAGGAAGGTTGCGATTGTGTGTAATGCAAGGAAAGTCAAGGATGTGTGTTGTGCAAGCTCCTTTTGGTGTAGCGTTCAATAGAAGACATCAAAAAGAATATTTTTCATAAAATGTCGGGCTGTTACAGTACCTACCTTGCGTCACACCCGTTTTTGTTAGTCATTTTATTTATTTTATTTCACTTGGCGTCGGGTGTTTTTTTTCATAAGTGCGGGTGAGTCCTGATTTAAATTTTTAATGTTGGGATGAGTTTGTGGTTTGGGATGGTGCGCGGACACCATGCGCTTAAGACGCACAGTTCGTTTGGGCACGTGCCTTTCGTTTGGGTACGTGCAGCCCGCTTGCAATCCGGTGGGATCCCATACGACGTGCGAACACCACACGATCATCCAGTTTTAACATTATGTGTATACATATATATTTATATATGTTTGTATGTTTATATACGTGCATATATATGTGTGTCTATGTTTATATGTTTTTATGCTTTAACGTTGTGTGTATATATATATATATAATGTATGTGTATTTATGTTTATACTAGTGGGTTTATATATTTGTTTATATATATTTTCTTATGTGTATATGTTTATAATTATTATTATTATTAATACGATAATTACCACCATTATTACTATTATGGTTTTTATTTGGTTTTATTATTATTATCATTAGTATAACATTAAAAAAAACAAAAGGGTTTTGAAACCCTAAGGGGAAGGGGTCGCGACCCGCGTTTTTTTTTCGTTCTCCCCTGCGCTGCGGCGCGCTCCAGCTCCCGCGCGCCAGTCCGCTCGGGCCAAGACTCCTCCAGCACTCCTCCCGGCGTCTCGACCGGCCTCCGGCCCTCCCGACCGCTGCGCCCCGCTCACCGACCCGCTGCGTCCCGCTCTCCGTCCCGCCGCGCGAAGCCGCCGGCCTCCACGCCGAGCCACCGTCCCGGCCCCGGCTTCCCGTCGCCGTGCCCCTTCCGCCTCTGCCATCCCGACCTCCGGCCTCCCCTCCCTCCGGTGGCCAACACCCCTGCCTCCGCCGTTTTCCAGCGAGCCCCGCCGCCAGCCAGCGGTTTCCAGCCCCCTCCAGCGACCTCCGACTGAGGTTCGGTGAGCTTCGCCTCCGGCCAGCAGCAGCAACCCCCTGGACGCGCTTTCCCCACCAGGCCGCAAGCTTTGGTGATGACCCGCAACCTCCAGCGCACTTCCTCCTCCGAAGGTTTCGTCAAAATCGTGCGCATTTGAGGTAGATAAATATGTATTCTTCCTCTTCCGAAGAATTCTTTTGGTGCTTGTGTTGCTTTACATATTATTTTTACTTGATTTTTTGCTTGATGATATATCTAATTAGTCCATTATGATGTTTATGGATTGTTATAGCATGTTAAAATTAGTTTATGAGGTGTTTCTTGTTTATGTTTATTTATGCTAATGCTCAATTTTTGTTTTAATCACCTAGCGATTTTGTCGTGATGTTTTCTTGAGAGTATAATTTGTTAAAACTATGTTTTGAACTGAATATTCAATTATGTATATGTGTGCATGTGTCTACATTGTTCTGCTTGTTTGTTTGATTAATCTGCTATGTCCTTTAACTTATTTATGTGGTGCAGATTGTGTTTTGGGAGTATTTTGAGGCGCGCTTGATTTCAAATGTAGACTTTTGGTTTATAGTTTTTGAAAGCGGTGTATGCATGGTTTCAAAATGGGTTTTAAGAGTGTTTAGAAGGTTTGAGACGCACTTTACAATTGTTTTGGCATGCATGTGTGATGAGATTATATCTTCTTTTAGAGATGATGTGTTTTCTTTTTGGTCTTGTTTTGGGTCATTTTATAGAAGTGTTTAATCAACTGTTTTTTTAGGGTGTGAATTATATTTTTTAAAGGTGGTGAACATGTTTAAGTGTTGTGAAAATAATTTTTAATTGAAAGCTACAATGTTTTGTGTGTGAAAACGGGTGCTTTATTTTATAAAATGTTTATGGGTTGGTTGCTAGGTGCGAGACATTTTCTAGGTGTGATGATATTGTGTGTTTTATTTTAAAGTGTTTTCTTATGTGAAACTGAGTATGTTTTGATGTGAACCTTGGTTTCACCTTTTGCGGATGTTTTATAAATTATTCAAATGCTTTGTTACTTTGATCTTGTGGTGCGTAAAGCGGTTGGTGTGTCTAAAGGTCGTAATTGAATACTACTAAAGAGTTTGGTTGTGTTTTGATACCTGTTTTGATGTGATGTTTTAAAAAACATTTCAAGCTAGTTATTTTATATTGTTTATATGTTAGGATTATTTTAGGTTCTCTTTTGTGTGTATTTTGAGAGGTTTTGCGTTGTTGTAGCGCATTGGCGAGACTTTCCGTGATGTTGCGATCGTCAGAAGGTTGCGCATACTCTTGCGTGAGTGTGTGACATGCATCGTCGTCGTAACCGGGCTACGAGTCGAGGTAGGTCCCCCACTGCACCTACCTCAAGATTTAGAATTTATTAATTGCTTGTTGTTTTATAAATTTTTTATGAATTAGAAATAATATTAAATAATAAAACTTAAAATGATCATTTAGTGTGAAAATAGACGTTTATTTTATACCGAACATTTGGAACATTTTCTTGACGGGCGGACAACCAGTTTTGAAAGAATGCATGTTTGGCCTTAAAACATAATTCACGGAATTTCAAATGTACTTCTAGATTTAAAGATAAATGACTTCTTCTGAACAAGTGTTTTGAGCTTTTTGAGAAATGAAGTTTTACTTTAAAATTGGCGAAGGCCCGTTTGGCACTTTAATAAAAATAGATTATTTTGGAAAACCCACTCGGGGGTGATCTTTGGTGTGAGTTGTTTTCGTGAGCTGTATGTGATGTTGGTGCATCGTGACTGATTAATTTACATTATGGACGCACCCCCTTTTTATTGCTTGTGATGACCTGGGAACCTGACATATTGAGTGAATTTTCTGAGAACGATTGCTGCACTAGTTTAGATTACGCACTGGCTAGTGGCCCCGTAGTAGGGGAATACTGAGTTATTGCTGCTATGGGGATTGGGCCCCTCGGTTAGGCCATGCAGGGCTATGCCGGGCGTTAGGGCGTTATGACGTCATCGAGTTAGGGCATGCCTTCAGGATGAGTCAGATGTATAGTACGTTCTAGAGTGTTCACGATCTCCTAGGTTCGACCCATGTTTCTTTTAGTGTTTGTGTGTGGCGGATGATTGAGAGGTCGAGTTCGGCTGCTGACCCATGTGTGCCACTTTTACCATTTCCCTTAGTGTGTGTTGTGTGTAATTTTCCTTTTGACTAACACCTAAATTTCGGATTTCTAAATTGTTTGTAAAATGTTTCAAAAGTGCGATGCACATGCTTCTTTCAACTTTAAACATGTTCAAAATTAAAAAGGTCAATGGACTGTTACTTGTTTTAGAAATGAAAGTGTGTGGAAACCATATTTTATATAATTTAGTTCAAACCTGGAATTGATAAATTCTTTATTTATTGGTATGTGCTTTGGGGATAGATTTAGTCAGGCCTACCTACTGAGTTTTAATACTCACTCCTATAGATATTTTCGGTTTTTAGTGTTTGTGCAGGTTATAGCTTGGTTGTGTCGCCTTGGGTGATGTTTGGTTGTGAGTTGGAGAGTGACCCGCGCGGTCACACGGTGATAGTGGTTGTCTCTTTTGGTTAGTTTTATTTTCTTTTGTTCTTAGTTACTTTACTTTTTTTATTTATTTTGGGATGCTCTGTTTATTTTTCTGCTGCTTTAATTATTTATTTTTACTGGGCGAAATCGTTCCCACAACCTCTGTTGATGCCCTGGCGCTTGTCGCCAGCCCGAGAGGATTGGGAACGCCTCTTGGGTCATGTCACGGACCGGCTCGGGTGACCGGTTCAGGGTCGACCCGGGTTGGTTCGTGACAAAATGGTATCAGAGGCAGGTCGGCTCTTAGCGGACCTCGCTTTTAAGAGCGCCCTTTGTTATTTGGGATGTCTGATAGAAGGAGATTAGGACTGTCGGGGCTCAAGATGTATGTTACGGGTCGGTGCCTGATCACCACCGCTCGTGACGAGACCTGAGTTACCAGGGTTAGTTCGGGATTGAGTCTTTTGTCCTTGGTTGTTTTGGATTAAGGGATGACAATGGGAGAAAATCGGTTCACGTTGCGGCCTCACATGGGTTGGTGACCCATGTGGAGTCCAAGTGCCCGGTTTAAGGTCCTCTTAGTGTTATATCTTACTTGGGGCATGGCTCACCACCATGTCGCCGAGTTAAGTGCAGACACTAGTCCCTCTTTCTGATGGTTTATAGTTGGTTGTATTTTGTTTTAAACTCGGTATGTGTGTGTGTGTTGAAAATGAAAGTGATTTGGAAATGAAAAAAAGGGGTTTCTTCCAAATTGTTTTTGAAATTAGTAAAGTGGGTTTTTAAAGAAAAAGTGTTTTGGTTTGGAACAATATGTTATGTGTTTGGATTCGGTAAGGAATGAAGTGTTTGAACCTTGGCACTCCTTATGGAGGGTCACATGTTCGTGGCTATGTACGGAGAGTGCGTAGGGGCACTTGTTTGCAGATGATGTGAGCGAGATTGAATGAACACACATGTGACGGTTCATAAGGTTCCATAGGTGAGTTGTAATGTTTTAAAGAAATGATGGTTTTGGAAAGTGATTTATGATTTTGTTTGTATATGTTTGGCTTATGGGCCTTTTGACCTTGACTTGTGTTGTTTCCTTGATTGAGTTTTGGATTGATGCCGGCTTTGATGATGTTTCTCGTGTTGTCATGAGTATGCCACCCAGAAATCCTCAAAAGGTTGTCAATGAGTTATTCTCAGTTCTCAGTTCCTTTTTTTGTGTTTCGTTCTTATTAAGGTAGTCGAAGTCTATTTGAGGTAGTTGTATAGTTTTGAAAGATAGTGTGTCTTCAGGTTGTTGGGAACTCCCAGGATAGTTAAAGTTCGTACCGCCCTAGAGTTGTTTGAGGGTTCAGTTCTGGACTAGTATAGATGAAATGTCTCATCGTTGTTGGAGTTTTGGGTGTGATTAACAGTGGTCGACTTCCGCGAAGGTTCCCCACCTGGCAAGGAGTGTGGGCCAGTAGAACCTGTCTCCAAGAAACCATCCTTATCGGTACTGGATCATAGTTCGTCGGACCGCTCTCTTGTGTGCCACCGGTATGGCATGTCCAGACATTCTAAGTCGCCTTGCCGCATCCCTTCGGGGTCTTGCTACCGTGTGGATGTTCAGGCCATCAGGGAGAGTTCTGGAAGAAGTGTCATCCGGGAGGAAGGAGCTAGGGACCATAGGGTGCAAATACCTGACTGTGAGGCAGAAGATGCTTCAGCCATCAGGGCCCCAGCCACAGGTCTCGGGGTGAAGCTCGCGCACAGTCAGGAGTTGCCGAGGGTGTGTAGACCCTCTCTTCGGATTATGTTTTCGGCTTTTGAAAGGAGATACCCAAAGTTTCCTTGTTATGTTCGAGTCATCATTGTAAGATCACCTTTGTTGTGGTTGCGTGATGAACTTATTCTACCGCATTCTAAGCGGTCTTATCTGTTCTCAGGGTGTTTTCGAATCGTTCGGTTCTCCTTGAAGGGTGATGGACCCGTGAATGAACGGGTCAATCTAATTTTGAGTTGCGTCTATATTGTGTGCGTTAGGGGGATATGTGGTTTTATGAAATTAACAGGCGTTGTTTCGAGGTCCTTTGTGAGTTCGGGCTTGAAATTCCCTAGACTCTGGTTGCGGTGAGGTTTTTCTTCGGTCGGTGTGTGAGGGGTTGGGATAATTTTCTATCCACGAGCTGTTGGGTCGTTTCGTAGCAAGCTTCCTATTTAAGTCTCTGAGTGTTGTTCGGTCTGTGTGGAGAAAGTGACTGAGTTTGGTTTGGGAGTTCCCGTGTTGCCCCCCCCCTCAGGGGTGGTGTGTTCGAGTTTTAAGGTCTCCGTGTTAGTAGATTTCTGTGGTGGGGAGAACCCTCCCGTGTTCTGCCCTCAACCTCGGACAATGTTTGTACTTGAGTTGGTCGGGTGTGACTTGTGTTGGTAATGGTCACCCCGAGCCTCTCAGTTTCTTCTAGTTTTTCCTAGGCACAGACTTGAGTTAAGATAACTGTTGGCTTGGTGACTTTCTGGGGGCAGAAAGTGTTTGTGGTGAGGAGAATTGTCACACCCGTTTTTTTAGTCATTTTATTTATTTTATTTCACTTGGCGTCGGGTGTTTTTTTCTTAAGTGCGGGTGAGTCCCGATTTAAATTTTTAATGTTGGGATGAGTTTGTGGTTTGGGATGGTGCGCGGACACCATACGCTTAAGACGCGCAGTTCGTTTGGGCACGTGCCTTTCGTTTGGGTACGTGCAGCCCGCTTGCAGTCCGCTGGGATCCCATACGACGTGCGAATACCACACGATCATCCAGTTTTAACATTATGTGTATACATATATATTTATATATGTTTGTATGTTTATATACGTGCATATATATGTGTGTCTATGTTTATATGTTTTTATTCTTTAACGTTGTGTGTATATATATATATATATAATGTATGTTTATTTATGTTTATACTAGTGGGTTTATATATTTGTTTATATATATTTACTTATGTGTATATGTTTTTTATTATTATTATTATTAATATGATAATTACCACTATTATTACTATTATGATTTTTATTTGGTTTTATTTTTATTATCATTAGTATAACATTATAAAAAGAAAGCAAAAGGGTTTTGAAACCCTAAGGGGAAGGGGTCGTGACCCCCCTTTTTTTTCCTTCTCCCCTACGCTGCGGCGCGCTCCAGCTCCCGCGCGCCAGTCTGCTCGGGCCAAGCCTCCTCCAGCACTCCTCCCGGCGTCCCGACCGGCCTCCGGCCCTCCCGACCGCTGCGCCCCGCTCACCGACCCGCTTCGTCCCTCTCGCCGTCCCGCCTCGCCAAGCCGCCGGCCTCCACGCCCAGCCACCGTCCCGGCCCCGGCTTCTTGTCGTCGTGCCCCTGCCACCTCTGCCAGCCCGACCGCTGGCCTCCCCTCCCTCCGGCGACCCGCACCCCTGCCTCCGCCATTTTCTGGCGAGCCCCGCCGCTAGCCGGCGGTTTCCAGCCCCCTCTAGAGACCTCCGGATGAGGTCCCGTGAGCTTCGCCTCTGGCCAGCAGCAGCAACCCCCTGGCCACGCTTTCCCCACCAGGCCGCAAGCTTCGGCGATGACCCGCAACCTCCGGCGTACTTCCTCCTCCGAAGGTTTCGTCAAAATTGCGCGCATTTGAGGTAGATAAATATGTATTCTTCCTCTTCCGAAGCATTCTTTTGGTGCTTGTGTTGCTTTACATATTATTTTTACTTGATTTTTTGCTTGATGATATATCTAATTAGTCCATTATGATGTTTATGGATTGTTATAACATGTTAAAATTAGTTTATGAGGTGTTTCTTGTTTATGTTTATTTATGCTAATGCTCAATTTTTGTTTTAATCACCTAGCGATTTTGTCGTGATGTTTTCTTGAGAGTATAATTTGTTAAAACTATGTTTTCAACTGAATATTCAATTATGTATATGTGTGCATGTGTCTACATTGTTCTGCTTGTTTGTTTGATTAATCTGCTATGTCCTTTAACTTATTTATGTGGTGCGGATTGTGTTTTGGGAGTATTTTGAGGCGCGCTTGATTTCAAAGGTAGACTTTTGGTTTACAGTTTCTGAAAGCGGTGTATGCATGGTTTCAAAATGGGTTTTAAGAGTGTTTAGAAGGTGTGAGACGCGCTTTACAATTGTTTTGGCATGCGTGTGTGATGAGATTATATCTTCTTTTAGAGATGATGTGTTTTCTTTTTGGTCTTGTTTTGGGTTATTTTATAGAAGTGTTTAATCAACAGTTTTTTTAGGGTGTGAATTATATTTTTTAAAGGTGGTGAACATGTTTAAGTGTTGTGAACATAATTTTTAATAGAAAGCTGCAATGTTTTGTGTGTGCAAACGAGTGCGTTATTTTATAAAATGTTTATGGGTTGGTTGCTAGGTGCGAGACATGTTTTAGGTGTGATGATATTGTGCGTTTTATTTTAAAGTGTTTTCTTATGTGAAACTGAGTATGTTTTGATGTGAACCTTGGTTTCACCTTTTGCGGCTGTTTTATAAATTATTCAAATGATTTATTACTTTGATCTTGTGGTGTGTAAAGCGGTTGGTGTGTCTAAAGGTCGTAATTGAATACTACTAATGAGTTTGGTTGTGTTTTGATGTGATGTTTTAAAAAAAATGTCGAGCTAGTTATTTTATATTGTTTATATGTTAGGATTATTTTAGGTTCTCTTTTGTGTGTATTTTGAGAGGTTTTGCTTTGTTGCAGCGCATTGGAGAGACTTTCCGTGATGTTGCGATCGTCAAAAGGTTGCGCGTACTCTTGCGCGAGTGTGTGACATGCATCGTCGTCGTAACCGGGCTACGAGTCGAGGTAGGTACCCCACTGCACCTACCTCTAGATTTAGAATTTATTAATTGCTTGTTGTTTTATAAATTTTTTATGAATTATAAATAATATTAAATAATAAAACTTAAAATGCTCATTTAGTGTGAAAAGAGCAGTTTATTTTATACCGAACACTTGGAACATTTTCATGATGGGCGAACACCCAGTTTTGAAAGAATGCATGTTTGGCCTTAAAACATAATTCACGGCATTTAAAATGTACTTCAAGATTTCAAGATAAATGACTTCTTCTGAACAAGTGTTTTGAGCTTTTTGAGAAATGAAGTTTTACTTTAAAATTGGCAAAGTCCCGTTTGGCACTTTAATAAAAATAGATTGTTTTTGAAAACCCACTCGGGGGGTGATCTTTGGTGTGAGTTGTTTTTGTGAGCTGTATGTGATGCTGGTGCATCGTGACTGATTAATTTACATTGTGGACGCACCTCCTTTTTATTGCTTGTGATGACATGGGAACCTGACATATTGAGTGAATTTTTTGAGAACGATTGCTGCACTAGTTTAGATTACGCACTGGCTAGTGGCCCCATAGTAGGGGAATACTGAGTTATTGCTGCTATGGGGATTGGGCCCCTCGGTTAGGCCATACAGGGCTATGCCGGACATTAGGGTGTAATGACATCATCGAGTTAGGGAATGCCTTCAGGATAAGTCAGATGTATAGTATGTTCTGGAGTGTTCACGATCTCCTAGGTTCGACCCATGTCTCTCTTAGTGTTTGTGTGTGGCGGACGATTGAGAGGTCGAGTTCGGCTTCTGACCCATGTGTGCCAGTTTTACCATTTCCCTTAGTGTGTGTTGTGTGTAATTTTCCTTTTGACTAACACCTAAAGTTCGGATTTCTAAATTGTTCGTAAAATGTTTCAAAAGTGCGATGCACATGCTTCTTTCAACTTTAAACTTATTCTAAATTAAAAAGGGCAATGGACTGTTACTTATTTTAGAAATGAAAGTGTGTGGAAATCATATTTTATATAATTTAGTTCAAACATCGAATTGATAAATTCTTTATTTATTGGTATGTGCTTTGGGGATAGATTTAGTCAGGCCTACCTACTGAGTTTTAATACTCACGCCTATAGATCTTTTCTGTTTTTAGTGTTTGTGCAGGTTACAGCTTGGGTGCGTCGCCTTGGGTGACGTTTGGTTGTGAGTTGGAGAGTGACCCGCGAGGTCACACGGTGATAGTGGTTGTCTCATTAGGTTAGTTTTATTTTCTTTTGTTCTTAGTTACTTTACTTTGTTTATTTATTTTGCGCTGCTCTGTTTATTTTTCTGCTGCTTTAATTATTTATTTTTACTGGGTGAAATCGTTCTCACAGCCTCTGTTGATGCCTTGGCGCTTGTCGCCATCCCGGGAGGATCGGGAACGCCTCTCGGGTCATGTCACGGACCGGCTCGAGTGACCGGTTCAGGGTCGACCCGGGTTGGTTCATGACACCTTGATTTTTCATTCATCAACCATCATGATATTTTCCCCTTAGGAGATGTAGAATACACTCTTCTTCAATAATAACTTACATTTGTATGGTAACTGGTCAACCAACTCATTACTAGGATCACATAAAAAACTGTAATTTGTAGAATTTTGGAATCTACAACCATGGTCATAGGAAACTATAACTATTAAGCAATATGGGTATATATGAGTATGATATAATTTCTATCCCATTGGTGTATCGATATATAAGAACCTATAAGAGTATTTAGCCAATAAATCTATCCTAGTAACCAATTGAGTAGATATAAATGAATGGGATGATTCAGTAAACAAATATATCATATAGAGTTGATGAGATTAGGACCATTCCTTGGGATATGAAAGGTCCATCTCTAGCATCAGTTTATGCCTAATGTACTACATATTCCCTACCATCCACCACCCCATAACACCATAGAGGCTCACGATTCACCTGATTGACCAACCAATTTCAGAGTCTTCACCTACATATGATATCCTGTTCTAACTTTGCTTTATGTATCAATGAAGATTTATTAGGGAAATAATATAGATTCCTTGTATTTCCACATTGGTGACAAGCCATGAAAGAAACATGATTTTCCTTGAGAAACTGTCCCTTCCTCATGAATTTATAGAAACCAGTTCAGTCATTTACCGAAGTGTTTTTTTGAGGAAACTCTTCATTGCACTAATTATCAATCATGAACCTGATGTCCATATTTCAACTTTATATTCGTGTTATCAGAATCATAAACTAGGACTATAATAGAGAAAGACATTATCGTAAAACTGATAGTATGAAAGATAATAATTGCTCTAGAATCCTCAATTACCTAATCAGTCATCAATTACATATGAAGAACTATGTCACTGGTCATGTTATCAATGTTCTCAACCAGTAATTTCAGCTCTTGGAGAAGATAAATGTGCAACATTATAATCAGTTATACCTTATTCTCAACCAAAATAGGTGAAGAGTAGATCAACTACGTGAAACATACCGAATAGGTGGACACCATCATCAACCCCTACTAGATGTCCCTAAACTCGTGAGAATTGTTCAAATTCAGTACATTAGGGAAAAACTCCTCAAATAAGTGGTCCTTTGAGAGTCTCCCATGTTAATCCTAAATGTTTAATAAGAAGAAGAATTATGTTCCACCACCGCCTAGATACACCATGAAGAATGAAGGTCACATGATTAACATTCTAATCCTATGAGGTATCTACTAGGTCAAACAACCTCTCTTTAACTCATATCATTTCCTCTACATCGTAGGGGCCTCCAATTCCCTAAAAGGATAAGGGGTGTTGGAGTTAGATGTCACATATAGAATCAACAATCATCGGTATTCCCCTATGGGATCCTCCACCCTAAATTTATACTAGAAAAAAGTATCCTAAGTGGATTATTTCTATATATTTCCCTATTTATAGAACTATAGGATTATTCATAGTTTCATCTTCCTAAAGAACATGTGGTCAAACTGGTTGTGCAAGACGTATATTAGGTGATATTTCAAGAAATCATATATTTAACATTAGATAAATCCATCAAAATGACGAAAAGGACTGAAAGTGATCCTAAGAATTTAAAAGTATTTAAAGCTAGGATCAACCAAAGAGGCTACCCACAAGAGTAAGGAATAACCCCGTAATCACTACCAAAAACTCAACCCAAGACTCTAATACCTATACATTATTCACAACCATACACACACACAAACACACACAAAATATTGGAATAGTAAGTCTAAATTAAATAATAAAATAAATAATATAATTAAATCACATAATATAATTTCAATAGGACTTTAATTATTTGGTCTTCATATACTAAAAGCAATATACATATTTAATATGATCCTACATGCCCAAATATAATGCATGAATTCGTACTAAATCCCTTAAATCAGTATACCAACATCATGTAAATCACCCAAGGTGAATTTAATTTTTTTTGAAATCAACATCAAAAGAATAAATCCCCATTTTATGGAAACCCCGAGTTCTACTATACAGTGCTATCCAGGAACTGACAAAGATTTCTTTGTCAGATTTCTAACCATCCTATCTCCTGTCTAACCTATCCCAAATCATGTAAAAGAGAATAAACTAGTTAGTTAACCTTATTCCATGATACCATTTTGAAACACCATTCCCAAACCATTAGGTTCAAGAAACATTTCTGCACAGCCTCATGCATGCCTACCCATATGAAAGTGATCACTAACAAGCAGTGTGGGCCTGTGAAACCTCATGGGGAGACTATGACTTCTGAACTAGGTAAAAATTAGAGTACAAATATGGAGGAAATAAAAATACATCAAAAATAATGAATAAATAAATAATAATCAGATTAATAGTTTATGAAATAAATCATACACATGAAGTACCAATATGGCATGCGAATCAGATAAACCAAAATATAAGTAAAGTCTCCCCAGAAGTGCTTTATCACTTTATAGAGAATAGAATAAAAACAAAAATGGTAGAAGAAATCCATCCCAAGGACTATCCTATAACATCTACATCCTCTTTATATACCTGATTAATTATCTACTGCAGGGCGCTTGACCTTTTTTGGATTCCTAACTAAGAACATTATAAGAATATTAAAATGATGGATTACGGTGAGAGTATAATACTTTTTGGACACCCCAACAACCATTAAGATATGTTCATAAGATATACTCATGAATTACATGAAATTAATGATAGTAAAAATAATGCAAATATCACACAAGAAAAAATATGCACAAGATTCATTAGAGATTGAATTTATCTATTTTACCAGCATGTGAGAAGGTACTTCAAAATCCATGTTTGAAACATCCCTCTCCTCAACAAGATAGTTCACAAAACATATTTGAAATGTCCTACTGGATGGGATAAACCATGTACATATCTATCAAAATATCACACATATATGTTAGTGGGGGATAGTCCTTATGGATCAAACTATATCAATTTCAAAACATAGAGATAACAACACCTAAAAAGAATGTACACAAATTGATATATCAAACATCACATCATAAAAATAAGAGTCACAACAATTACAATCCATATATAAGAAAACCTCAAACATAGGTGTCATATTTCTATACATGTACAGCTCATGTGATCATAAATCGAACATATTTCTCATGGGAAAACACACACACACACACACACCAATAATGATGCCAATAACCCATATATAACATGTCATAAATTCAATGGTTCCAACCTTAGGTGCAACGATGAATAGTGGAAAGGGTCACTATTTGAGTAACAAAGTAACTCCATTTCCAAGAACTATTCCCAATTCAACATTTATAGAACTTTTGAATTCATGTTGAAAATAAACCATACCCAAAAGGGTTGGATGTGACAAACAAACAATATAATACATGCTTCTAATAGTGATGTAGGTTCGAATGTTGTATTGATTCCAAAACCATGAATCTATATACTAATATTATAAAAGATCATCAAACCCCCATTTGGCCATTTTAGAACCCTTATATTTGATTAATACATCTATAATAAAATCAGTGTTAGCCAATATATGATAAGGGAATTGATATAGATTGTGAATGAACTCAATATATCAAGAAGACATGATTTAATCAATTTTTAGGCGCCAAATGAAGGTGATAAAATTGGATAGTAGAGCCCAAAATCACTATAGAGGGATGTTAGGTCACTATGATTGATGATAAAACCAAGATAATGAGAAAAATATGGTTTGGAAAAGAGTTTAAAAAAATTACACATAAATATGTGGGCATCACTAGGCTTCGATGGACTCCATTGATGAGATGCTGGCTGTTGGGAAGATTGAATTCCGCCTAGGAGCCCCACCAATTAGCTAGTGGCCTCCACTAGTTGGCCAGTGGGATTTGAATCAATACTGTGTATTTTAAAGATTACACTATTTAATCATGAAGAATTTTTAGCTTTACAAGATTCAACAAGACCACGAGCTCGGAACCTCTTCATTTTTATCCTATTAGACTCCTATAACTTTCTTAAAATCCCATTAAGACCTAGATAAAAATATATATACCACAAGAATTAAGGTATACTTGAAATTGATATTTCACAAGAATAACATTATGATATGAATTCTTTTTCAGATTTTGTTGATTAATGTGTCCATTATATTGATTCTTGATTTTTTTAACTTTCATTTTTATAATAAGATCTCTTTTTATATTTCACTAGATAAAGATCACCATTTTTCCTCCATACATTAATCAATGAAATTATCACCTTTTTATTGAATATAAACCCATTCTGATTAGATGTAAATTCAAGTCTCAAGATTAAAAGTCATCATATACCCAATAGATAATGAAAAATCCCATCCATATATAGTACATATGTGTAATTTAATTAATTTATAGCCAGAATCATTTTATAGTGCCTTTAATATTTAATGATCCATAATTTCCAAACAAAACCATGCCATTTACATGTTTTTTTATATTATTTAAAAAATAAAAATTAGAAATCATGTGTGAAGAGAACCCATTTTCAATTATCCCAAAACAGAAAATAACATTTATAAAATAAATTTATTCTTTAAGATGTACAATATACAATCATCAATTTTTAGCTTCTAAGTCCCTCAACCTGTATATATCTACTCACATCATCATAGTATTCATTGGTGTGAACTAATTATTCACAAAATAGACAATCCATTAGAGGGAATGTCCTATATTTTTAACTATACTTGTAAACGTCCACATAGTGACTCTCGGTTATTTTAATAACTATCAAAGGTTTTTTTCAATGACTTTATCAAAAAAATTTATTCCCTATAACACATTAATAAATTTCATTAGTATTTTAATTATATTATTATGTAAATAGTATATTATTCTTAATATATATATAATTCAATTGAATTTCAAGTATTGTCATGAAGATAACTACTTCTTCATGTCATACTATCCATTCCCTTCATTGATATATATAAGCATTATGGTCATTGATCAGCTTATCTTATTTCACAATTTTTAGCAGAATGCCAACAACTTCTACATATTCCCTTTATGAAGTGAATTTTTTTCCACTATGTTATCTAATAGAGTTATTTTGGATTTAATATTTTTAACCTAATCATAGGAATATATAAAAAATTATCCAATATTCCAATTTTAATTTCACTCGACATCCAACTCATGTAGTGAACCTCTATACCCTACTTTAATATATCAAAATATTTCTATTTGATATTCATATTTGATTAAAATTTAAACCTTTTTTTATCTTTAATATTGAATTATTTAAAAATAGAATAATTAAAATTTTATCTTCTTGAAGATAAATATTTTTTGTGTCTACTTCTTTTTTTAAATGACTATTTGGTTGAAATTTATTTTTATATTTACTTATATATTTAAAATTCTATCAAATGTACACATCAAATAATTTTTTCAGAAACATTAATTCAACATCATCATTATCAAGACTTATTGTATACCATGATGAAATCATACAAACAATTCCACATTTGGAGCATATTTATGGTAATTTTACATTAGATATTGCTTTTTAATGTTTGAAATTTCTTTTCATAGGGGATAAAAATTACATAATCACATATTATTTATCAAATTTTGTATGGTTGAGATCATAATTATCCATTACATTGAAATCCATTTCCTTGGGTGAATAAATTGTTGATCTCTCCAGTGTTACACACGTCTTATAGGCCACCAAAATTAATTTTAAATCCTCAAGTGATATCACAACAAAATTTATTTACTCTACTATGAAGACATTTGGATTGTATAATGGTGGATATATTCTTAGAAAATTCATAACAATCACAAAATCCATGATTCAACCAATATGTAAATGAATGGGTCTAAAAACCTCAATGAATGTCATGTATAGTAGTAGGAAAAACATTAAACAGAAGAGATAATAAATGTGGTCTTATACAATTATTCTATGTTTGATAATTCTAACTATTAATAGTGGACATTTATTTTCATTCATTTTTTACCATTTCAAATATATCATTGAGGATGATTCTTAAAGGGATAACTTTTTTTTCTTCAGATTCAACTTATTGGAATGGCTTGATAGAGTATAAGTGGAGGGGGAGAGAATTAAGGTGTTTTATTTCCATCATTAATTTGAAATTTTAATTGTGGTACAAAAAACAAGTAAATCTGTAAAATAAAAAACAATTAAAGTATCCAAATATTATTTTTAAATTTTAGTTTCACATGAATATTACTTGGTTCATTAATATGAGCTACATCCATGAAGCATACTATCAAATATTCTCTTTTTCCATAGAAAATAACTAAATATTCTGGTTTTATGGTTTGGGATCAACCATCATTTAAATACTAGGGATGATCACTATGAATATCTACTCACTACTTTAGGATAAGAAAATAAATACCAGACTCTTAGATAAATAAAAATGAGTACAAAGACTTATAATCCATTGACAATGCCTACTTAGGTATTTTTTTAGTGCCAACATTAATAATAATTCTGGTCATTGATTCATGCATATTTTTATTTATTTTAAAATTAAATTTAGTCTCGTTAATATAAATATTAAATTATTTAATTATAATTTTTTTTTGTTATTGGGAAAATAACGAGATTAATATGAAAATGTGGACAATTTGGAATCTTAGTGGTTTTTATACTATTCAATATTCATTGGACTTCTTGGAAAACCTAAACATAAATTTTTATGTTTTTATATAAAAAGGGTATGACACAAATTCTATTATCCCATGGACATATCCCCATGAAATACTCAAGGAGATGATAAAATTCTATGTAAATCTTACAGAAGACCCACCATATCATCATGTGTGAGTAAATTTGTTTTTCCACTCATGACAAAATATTAATTTGTAAAATGGAATGGATATCTAATATTAATTTTTCCATCAAAATTTTAATAAATTTAAACTATATATAATTAAATTTTATCCATGAATGATCCTTTAATAGACACTAGAGAACCAATGTTGTCTTGTATGTAAATATAAGGATATACTACCATACAATTTAAGATATGTTACTTATTTAGGATAGAGACACTTATATAACATATCCTTATAGTGAAACATCAAAATGTGTTAATGCATCAACATAATCTAGGCAGCCAACAGATACATCATCTCCAAGACAATGCTTCCTTTGATCTAAACTTGAGAAAATGAAGTCAATCCAATAACCATAGTGTTTTGATACCCTATTTTTTAGGAGGATTTTGACACCCAAAATGTACACCTAAATACTTTACATACGTTCTATCCACACTCCAATGTAGTTAACATCCTTGACACACTATCCATTGACCTACCCACTAACATCCTCATTCCAATGTAGTTTTAATCAAAATTCAAACACATTATCATGAAAATTCAATGCAGCATCCGTTATCCAACCAACACACCCTAAAAAAAAAACATTTTCCATTCTAACTCTTATATTTTCTCAATATTTTATTAATATGAGAATACTATTGATTCAATTGCTACAATATTATTTACATATGGAATTATGAACACATAATCACCCATACATACTCCTTTCCTTAGAAAATCAGGTAACATTCAAGTGAGATTTTCATGTGGAATTTATCTTCCACAAGAGAGATACATGGATTGTGGTTGTGGGGGGGGGGGTAATAAATAATAGAAGAATCCCAAATGTACATATATAGATTAAATCTAAATATTATCTATGTTTTCTAAAATAGAAAATATTTCCATTATTTTCATGTCTATTTAAATGATTTAAACCCCACCAAGTCACAAACTAAATAATATTGGTAACAATTTTGGATTTTAGGGATTTTGTGAGATTAAAAGAAAAAACTTATTAACTTTAGAATTTTAATTTTTTAAAGATTTTGTATCTAAATGATAAAATTTTATATATAGATATATTATCAATATTAATTTTTTAATATGTAAATTTTTTCCCAAGGGTGTAAACTTATATAATTGGGTCAAGTGTTGAATCGATCATTAAGAAGCACAAAAAATCACTAAATTTATCAAATCATTTTTTAGACGGAATTTATACACTGCTAAATAAGGTATAACTCATATCACTAGTGTATAAATGGGGTCAATAAAAGTATAAAATAAAAAAAATTAGAATAAACATATTCACATTAAATAAAAAACTTAGATTAGATCATTAATATAGTCACTGGCCATGTATAAGTGGAGGAAGTTGAAAAGTCACTTCTTCCAGAAAACCTTTTTTACTAATTAAGATATAACCTTTCATCATGTTCCCAAATTCTCTATATGATTGTGGTTAAGAAGAAAATATTCTTTCGTTAAACATTTTTGGAGGATTATTTTGAATATTTGTGAATAATAGGTCCAAAACCAATCCATTTTCTAGTGGATAGAAACATGATATAATATTTCCACACCCCTTTCTTATACATTTTGATCTTAAATTTATTTAAAAAGATAGTGGGATTTTTTGAGTGGATATTAAAGATAAGATATTATAGATAATAGGAGTTACATTTAAGATAATCAATCCATGAGGGTCTTAAATCTAGGTGGTAGTGGTTAGTGAAGATCCAAGTCTATTTCCCTTTTGAGTTTGTTCTTTTAACCGTGAACCCATTTCATTTTAATTATTCCGAAAAGTGTATTCTTGATTGGTGGAAGTTCCATAATCTATTATTTTCAATTTCTTCCATTTTCCCTGGATTTTTTCATCTTCTTATGATTTTAATATTTTTTCCTTATTGTTAGAAATTCTTTTTTAAACGTTCACCAAATTGATAAAAAATATCCAATTAGTTTTGGTTTCATAGAGGTCTTTGTGTAATTGAATTAATTTTATAGGGGGTTAAAAACTAATAATTGAGGTCTTGATATAGTTTATATGAAATACATGAGTATAATTTGAATCCTTGAGGTATAATTTGGTGATTTTACTTTGTGAAATTTATAGAAAATGATAAAGGGAATGTATGAGTATCGAAGCATATCCACTTCTTCATTATTTAGTTAGTATTTTTCCTTCAAACGTGATTCTAATTTATAATAAATAATTTAATTCCTAGTTGTATAATTTTTTCTTATAATTTAAATTTGTTTCACTTAATTAAATCCCCACTTTTAGTTTTAACACTATCTTTAACATAAACAAATTAATAAATTGATAGTTGGACAACATTGTCTACAACATCCTCATGAGAAAACCCCCAAGTCAACATCAAACTACATTTCAAAACGTGATAATTATTAATTGGTATTACATGTCCTAAGCCTCATAAATAACTTTGGATATGTTTTTGGGTGGTTTCATATGTTTTTTCTTTCATTTTTCTTGAATTTCTAGAATTTCATCCATTAATTTATTGTCTTAAAAAAAAATAAAAAAAGGTATTTTCATATTGGATACTTATTTTCTTAGCAGGATTGTCATCAATTTGAAGAGTATATTAATTATTTTTTTAAATAACAATTAAAATAAAATTATTTTTTGATCCGATAAACTAATTTCATGATCCAACAAAAAAATTAGTGAATTAACAAAATATTGAAGATGTATGAATCAAAACATAAATTCATAATAATTATTTAAAATAATTTAAATAATTTAAAGCTCAAAAATAAGTTGAAGAAATGAAAAATATTGTACCACCATATTTTCATATTTATAATCCTTTTGTGGATGAGTTGAAAAATTATTTGGAATCTTCCTTTTCAAATTTAAAGGAAGAAATTATTATTTATTCACCAATTGATGTGTCTTTAGGAAATCAACCATATTTGGAAAATTATATGATTTTTTTTAAAATGAAATTCCATTTGAAGCCCCATTTTTTGATGAAGACAAATTAGAAAATTTTTATCGAACTTTGGATAAATAGAATGAAACATTGAATCAATTCTTATTGAAGATATTTTAAAGGAACCTAAGTTATTGTCTACTGAAATTGATTAGTGTGAAACATATGATTTTTTGAATGCTAATAATGACATAATGTTTTTTAGATAATCTATAATTTTATCTCAATAAAATTATTCCCAAGATAGAAAATTAGGAAACTTTATAAGAAATTGAGCAGAAGCCTAATTTTTTTTGTGACATGTCTCAAATTAGGATCCACATTTTATAGAATATTTTGATAATAAATTGTTAATCGTTTCTTCCTATGAATATTTAGTGCGTAATTATTTTTAGAGGACTAGTTTTTTAGATGAATAGGAGGTTAAGGAAGAAATTGAATAAAAAAGGTTCTACATAATTTAAGAGTATACTGATAAACATGGGGATGGGGGTACTAAGACATTTCTCAACGAGTAAATCATTTTTAAAGCTAAAACTTAAGATAAACCACATCCCAGAATTGAGTTTCAACAAATTTTGGATATTTTTTGTGAGGATAAATTCTTTGTATTTTTACTTTTTATTTTTCTACCTCTTCCAATAATATATTGGAATATTAAAATGATAACGTGTAATATGAATAAATTTTCTTTTGGGAGCCTTTACATGTTGTGTGAGTTAAATAATACTTGAGAAAACTCATTTTTCTTGTTGAAGATGAAGAAAACACCCCCATCATCAAATTAGGGATTATTATTTGGAACTTCTAGACTAGGGGTAGTAAAATTTAAGTACCCACATGGGGGTTCACAGAAAGGTTGATTTACCTTATTTTTTTTTATTTTATTAATTTAAATAAAATATTTGATGAGTTTTTTTTTCATTAAGGTTTCAAAGTTATAACTTTTAGGAGACTATATCAAAGCTTCTATTTCCCAATAAAAATTATGTTTCATCTATCATATTCACATGTTTCTATCATGACATGTTTTCTTTATTTTCACACAACTTCTTTAACTACTAAAAAATTACTAAATTGTGAAAAATTTGTTTCTTGGGGGGGGATGGAGGAACATCCTTGGTCAGATTCATAATTTTTTATGTTTTCTTCTCAAATTTTTCATTTTATTTTTTATTTTTTATTTTGATTTTTGATTTTATATTTTTTTATCTTTTATAACAAATATATTTTAAAAAACTTTTTATCTTCAAAGTAATATCCATTTTAGATTGGAAATTATTGTGAATCCAAATATCTAACATTATAAATTTAACTAAACAAAAATTATTTATGAAATGTGTTGTGTTCCATACAAAGAATTATGAAACTTCATGAAAAGAACATTAACATCTAAATTTTATGTGATAAAAAATATCTAATGCTGAAAATAAATTTCTAGTGAGGAATCTGTACCATTTTATCATCTTCTTTACATTCACTCCACTTCTTGAGTTAAAAAAATAATATTTTTTGAACCATAACATTCTAATTTTTAATCAAAACCCATAATCTTTAAAGTAAATTTTTTCAAAATGACTGAGGGAATTTGTTTGTGAATAAAATCCAACTTTTCATGAGATTTAGTTTTTTATTACTTCCCTATACATTTGACCCTTATGATTAAATAATATCAATGTACTGCTTATTTTCAGCCTCATTACAATCCACTTTCCCTATCTATCCCACACTTCAATTACACTATATGCTTTTAGTAAATTGTATGTGTGGAAGAAGATGACTAGCACTATTAGTGTGCTACATTGTATAGTGCTAATTTTTGTGGAAATTCAAATTATGAATTGATTTATTTTCAATGGAAAATTTTATTATATTGAAATATATGATTTTTTGGAGATTTAATGAATGTAATTAGTTCCTTTATCGATCTTCCAAAGAAAAAAACAAAGTTGTTACATTATGAAGCTTTAAATGAAAAAAATATAAAATTTTCTGATGAATTTTTTGTTCCATTGATAAATAATTTCATAATTTATGGGTTCTGCATGTATTAAAATTTAAAGTGATTTTGGAGCTGATTTTATGCGACGAATTAATAGGAGAAGACTATGCTTGTGTAAAAACTGGAATCATGCAATTTTTCTTCACCAAATATCGAAGCCATCTATTTTTTCTTTAGGATTTTTGACATTTGAAACCCAAAAACCGTCAAAATTAAAAACAATCTTTTCTATTTCATTAATATGGATACACATATTTGACTCAATTTATTGGGTATTTATAAAATTTTCAAGCCTATATTGATCCATTTAGTTATTTGGATGAGGGAATCATTATTCCAAATAAAAACCATGTGATGAGAGAAAAAATGTGAGGTAAGAATCCTTTGTAATGCCCTAACCCTAGATACCCAGATTTAGTGCATTATTACATAACATTGGCATGATCACAAGAGATCAATTCTGAAGGACCGATCAGTTTATTAGACATGGAATTACTAGATACATACATAAGGTTCACATTAAATTATTAAGTGAAAAAACCAACAACATTGTGTCCCCTTCGAACACACTTATATCCCTTAGCCAATCATGTAGGTCAATCATAAAATATTTATTCGCATCCTGGGAAAAATAATACACAATAAAGGGGTGAAATGCGATTCTCATTAAGGATAAAAATATAGTGAAAACTATCATAAATAAGAATAAACATTTAAGGCAATGTATAAGACTAAAGCAATATCCTTTTAAACTTAAACTTCAGCATAATATGGTAAAGATAAATCTAATAATTCCATTTACTTATTAACATTGATATTCTATTAGTATAATAATCCCATGTAATATCAATAGCTAATTTCATAATGATGGAATGCATAATGGCGGATATCATTACAAACAATGCAAGGCCTCATGCCAAGACCCTAGATAAAAACGTTGTTAAGGCCTTGTTCTAAGAAAATAGTTTGTTTTATGAGACCTATCGATGCATCGAGGGGCTATAGCTGGCCCCACCGGTCGCTTACTAATTCCAATGCATTCCTCATATGAAAATGGGGAAACATAATCTAAAAATTCCTATTAAAACTACCTCACGGAATGTCAATACTTTAACCACAAACCATGAATGGTATAAAAATAGAATATCCATAATCAAACATAAATCATTCAATACAACATAGAAGAAAATATTATAATAAATCAACCTCAATAAAGAATAAAATACAATGAAGGATATTTACATAGATGAAAATAAATAGTAAAAATATTTGAGAAAAATATCCCCTTTTCTTGAAAGCATTTAAAGCTCACTATATTTATAAAAAAACCCATTTAAAATATATTTTTGATTCAATGTGTCCCATAAAAATTTGAAACTTTTGAAAGGATTATTAATTTAAAACATTCATTTCTATATAAATAAATCCTTAAAAATATTTTTAAGATATGGGCATTAATGAGAAAGATTTAGAAGAATAAATATTTAAAACATTTAAAACAATATTTTAGTTAAAGAGTTCCTAACCTAATGAGAGACTATTGATTACAAATAATTGGGGACTAACATTAATCAAAACATCATAATATTCTGAGTATAAAGGGATTTCGGATATAATATGTCAAAGGACATTATATACACCATATAAAAGTGAATTGGCGCATAACAACATAGAAGTCTCAATGGAATGTAAATTGAGATGAAATACCCTATGAAGACCGTATCCTTAGATTAAGGACAAATAAATGACATTATTATGTGTGAAAAATATAAATACACTCAATATGATTGGATATTCAGTGTAAATAAATCATAGTACATTCACACATATTCTTGTAAAAACAAAACCAATGACTTGGATGTTTAACTCAATGAATGGAAATTGAGTTATAATTATTCTTATCAAGTTCATATCAATGACTTGAGAATTTATTAATGGAGTGATTATGTGTATCACATGTATATCCACACAAAGGGGAGTTTAAATTACTATATAAATAAAAAAATAGTGATTTCACACATAATCATGGAGTGAAATAATCAATGAAGTGTGCGTAAAACCTAATGAGTGGAAATTGAAATAAGAAATTCGATTATTGATTTGGTAAATTATGAAACATACTGCCCATGAAAAAAGGATCATACAATGAAGATTTAAATACAAATAAAATAAATTATTTTACACAAAGAATACAATCATGGGTAGTAGATTCACCACATAAAAGTAAATAGTGACAAATATATCATGAATCTCAATTGAATAAAATGTGGGAGGAAAACCCCTTATATAGTACTTTTCCTTAGACATGGGTATGTTAAACTCCAATATAAAGGTTAAATAATTGTTATAAATTATTCAAGAACTACATACATAAATATGATATCATATATGATCCTATAATATTCAATAGTTAATAATATTTCAGTAGTATCATTGTTTCTGGTGTTAACTGATTCGTTTTACTTTATATGTTTTGTTATGTAAGCCATGTTTGTTATGAATTTTATGTATTTGATTCATATCTAGATATATATTATGTTCTTAAACATTATTTTTAATCATAAAGTGAATAATATTCTTGAATGTTTATGATGGGGAATGAAATCTTATCACTTCGTGGAGATGGTAATCCATTTGTACCCACGAGCTGCAATAACATTTTTTTGATGGTGAAATCATATGTAATTGGATGGTATATTATATATACAGAATCATTAAAATTTTATATTTATTCTTTACTTCAATTATACTCATTATTATACCTATCCAAATAATGAAGTGTTGAATAACAAACGACACCATTACATGGAGACGGTAAGCCATACGTATGCATGTATGGTGACATTGTCAGTCATAGGATGGATAATAAAATGAATATTATTGTACCATATTTATAATAAAATCACAGTATGTAGAAGGTACTAGAGTTATTATTTTGGTATAGAAACAAAAGAGAATGAGGAAGTATAAGAAGAAATGAACTTGAATGAGGTGATGAAATAATTAGCTCTTTTTAGGGTTCTTCCATTTGATTTGAAACAAAAGGCTCATGATGATGGATTTATGATCAAATTAAGGCCTCTAGGTTTCATTTAGGGTGGTTGTGAGAATATTTGAGGATGTTTTGGATGATACAAATGGATTTGGAGGTGTGAATTTGAGATAAGGGGAAGAACTCTTTTATAAGAGAGGTGAGGGGCACTTTAGGAAAAGCTTGAAATATTATGTTATTATAAAATATATTTCGGTTGATAATAGTTCCAAAAGGATTTATTTAAAGGTTAAGGTGGGTATGGGTTGGAAGATTCTCAAACAGTAGGTTTTAGAAAATTTCAGGTCACTATATTAACCTTATATTTTAGATTTAACTCTTAGATAAATAGTTTAACATTAACAAGGTCTTTTTGTATTTTTATATTATATGGTTAGAAAACTAACTATAAAATTCCAAGAGAACTCAAGTGGTTCATTAATAATATATCCAACCTTATCTATGTATTTTGGCCTAATCATATATTTTATAGAAATATTATATTATTTAAATAAATAGTATTTGTTTTGAAAACACATTTACTTAAATTTTGACAATATTTACTATTTGGTATTTGTGAAATTCATAACACTTTATTACGTCAATAAACTACATTGCATCAATACTAAAAATAAATATTCACCTATGAAATTCATGGGAGACATCAAAACATTCAAATTATATTTATTTTAATATTTATAATATCATTTTTTTGATTCTTCCATTAATGAGAAAAATACTGCATCATTATTGTGTCATAAATAAATATATTTCTTTTATGTCTAAAAATTATACATAAAATATAATGATGTAGGAAATATTTTCATATCTCTAATTTTTATTTATAGTTGATGATTTTAATTATATAACTTCATATAAAAATTATTTTACGAAAAGATATATATTTATGTTACATTTTTCTTAACTTTAAATTAATTTTTATATTGTGTAATTTTTATTTAAAAGTAGCTCCACGGGGCCCCAAAATCGACCCAAGGATGACCGTGGTCAGAAATGTATCATCAAATAGGGTTTGGACACATGTTATGGTAATTTTATATTATTATAATATTATATTTTTACCCTTATTTACCATATTTACCCTTTTACCATGGTAAATAAAATATTTACTAAAGATTCAATTCATAATGTCTAAAAATAGAAGTTAACTATTTACACAATTTAGACCCCCTAATTCCAAACAGTGAATACATTTTTCTAAATTGAAAACAAATAAGTTTCATAAATTATTTTTAAATTATTTCCCATGGTGAAAACCAAAAAAGTGGGTTTTTATGAAGTAAAAACTATCAAAATATTGACATGTTTTTATGTATAATTAAAATGTGAAATTACTTCCAATGACCTACTTTACAATAAATGATAAAAATAAAATCTAATGATACTTTAAAAACACACAAATTTATAATTTAATACTATAAATTATTTCGATTAAAAAAGATATTTTTAATTAAAATGTAGTATTTTTCACTATTCATAAAAATATTACTGTTATTAGAAAAGTGCCAAAAGTCCACCCTTAGATAATTTTGATATTTAAAATCCAAATATAAATTCTATTCTAAAAAATATATTTTATAAAATTTCAAAAAGTGTGTATTACTATTCATAAGTGCTTTTTAGACAGCTAGTTTTATTGGTTGTGATGCGCTAGAACTCGAAGTTGCTTATATCACATGATATTATATTATCCAAAGTGAGGCATAATATGGAAGCATGGGGTGTTAAATTCTCCCCTCCTTCAAATAATTTTTTCCTCAAAATTTAAAATTAGAAAGAAAAACGAGGGGTTTGATATTTAAAAACAACTTTGTTGAAATCCTACATCGGAAAAAGAGACAATAAATCTATCACTTTAAAAGAAATAATGATAAGTAAAAAGGTCACTCGAGATAACCCATAATAGGATTCTATGTAGGAAAAAATGGATATGGAAGAGAAACTAAGTGTCATGTACTGAGGGAGAGTGATTTAAAACATGATTTGGATAATGTTAACAACAAGAAAACCACAAACTTGTGGTGGGTTAAACATTTTTTGATTCCCCTGTAGGAAAATTAAACGAACAACGTTTTTTTGTTTTAGGTTCCTTGTCATAAAATTGGAAAAAATTTTAGGAGATTGACTAAGGACATATGGTAATATACTTACTTATCATGTAGAGTTTTATCCTTAAATAAGTTTCTACCAAAAACTCATCTTTTATCCAAACGTTGAGTATTTAAGATGACTTGGTCACACCAAAGCACAAGAATAAACTCCTAGAGAATAAAATAATATAAAAAAGATGAGAAATATATTTTCCCTATCTTTAGACATTAACCAAAAAAAAATTATTAGTAAAATATTAGATAATCTCCAAAAGGATAATCCATTATAAAAATAAATACAACTCATAATCTCAAAGGTTGAACAAACAATACCCCAAGTTCAACAAAAACCATAGAATAAAAATTTTTCTTTAAAATTCTTCAATATAATCCAAACTAATATTGAAACCCAAAATACTGAATAATTTAATCACATAGTCTTCCATAGTAAATCTTAACATTTATCTCTAAATAACATCAACTACTCTTAAAGTCTCATACTAAAAAGTAATTAAACTAATCTCATATTCTCTATGATAGGTTATTCATTTCCATAAATAACCCAAATCACTATAAGTCTACAATAAAACAATGATACTTCCAAAATAAAATTTCAACAATTACTCCAACAATGAAATACCATAGTATTCCATTTTCCTTAAGCATATAGTGTTCCCAAAAGAGTAAAAGTCTTCCAAAATAACCTTTTTCACTTAATCACCAAATCATTTTCCTTTACTAAGGATATCCATTTTATAAATCATGAGTTACAAATATAAATATATTATAGATCCATAAAATCATTTAACTAAAAAAATTAATCATACTAACCAGGGACTTCACGTAGTCTAGTGGTAGGCAGTAAATCCGAGTCACACTTTGTTTGTGGGTTTGATTCCCGCAGATTTTTCCGATGTGATATGTTGTCACATGATCTGCGTGTTGTACATTTTCAACAACTATATAATTTTATAACATCCACAATAAGTAGATAAATTCTTTAAAAATAACCATAACATATTTTAAGCATGAATGTTATCTCATACCTCACATTTTCATCCCAAAAAGTAAGAACCTGTAATTGCCTCATGTTCATGGATCATATAATCTCAAATGATTCTTCATAACTATATCCACAAAGGAAAAGATAATTCTTACTCAAATATAATTTTGAAAAAACAAAATGTAGGGTTACACATATGTGAGAGATGTTTTCCAATGTAATCCTATAAAAAAAGAGCATTAATAATTTTAAAATTTTCATCATCCATTTATTTCCACATAGGTCATTCCTTGACCTAGTGATTATCCTATAGAATATGGAATTGACTAGGGTAATTCCCAATTCACCTATATTTACGAAAAATGATTGTAAATGGATTCTTAGGATCAATTTTTTTTCTTCCATACTACTCTTCATTTTTCCTCAACAATTTTGTATTTTATGTCGTTATTTCCCACACATAAAGCATTCCTTTGTTCTGTTGAGACCCTTTCCTGGGAATCTCCGTCCACATTTCCTATATGATGTAAAATGAAATTTATTTTCTCCATGATCTCCACTACTGGATCTCTTATCATTCTCCTCCTTTCGCTTCTTTGTTGAGTTTATGAGTTATTTAATGTAAATGTTTTTGATCATATTTTTTGAAATTTGATTCGGCATGAACACGATATCTTTTACACTTATCAACATTCCATTTATTTCTCATTTACACAATTTTTCCAACCATGTAAATCATGTTCAATGTTAATATTACTTCCTTGGAATCCAGCCATTGACTAGAACTAAAAATCCTACTGTGAGTAATAATAGTCATAAAATCATTAAGAGAATATCATGACAGTTTATTTTCAATCTAAAACTTATTAGGATTAACCAAGGTTATTTATTCTCATATTATATTAAAATCCATCAAATCAGTTTTTAATTTAAATTTGAATTATCCAAAGAATATCCCCAAGGAGTTTCATAACCAAGAGTGCAGCAAGGCCCGCTGTTGTGCACTAGTTACCATTCGAGTCTAGTTCAAAGTGGTGTTTTTGGTTTTTACCCATAGATATAGTTGTTTTAGAGCCGCCTCTACCTGATCGTATCTAGACAGAGATTTATTTCATGGAAAATTCACAAAATACAAACATTACAAAAATTATATAAATTTATTCTTTATTAATACTCATCATTTATCTTAGGGTAATGTTTTTTAATTAGTGATTTTCTAAAACTAGCTTCCAGGGTTTGTACAAAACATATTCTGATACAAACTGTAACGCCCTAAACATAGTTACCAAGAGTTAGGAAATTATTACATGTCAATGGAATGATCAGAAAAGATCAAGCCTGAATGACAAATATGGTTTGTAGCCTTGGATGTACTAGATACATACACAAGTTTTACATTACATTATGAAGGGAAAAAACAACAACTTTGTGTCCCATTTGAACACACTCATATCTAATAGCCTATTCATGCAGGTCAATCATAATATACTTCTTCAAATCCTAGAAAAAATAAAACATAATAATGGGGAGAGCTTAGATTCTTAGTAAGGATAAAAATATAGTGAAAGGTATCATAAATAAGCATAAACATTTAAGGCAATGTATAAGACTAAAAAACAAGCCTTTTAAACTTAAACATCATCATAATATGGAAAAGATAAATCAAATAATTCCATTTACTTATTCACATGGATTTTCTACTAGTCTAATAATCACATGTAATATCAATATCTAGTTTTGTAATGATGGAATGCATAATGCTAGACATCTTGACCACAAAGTCAAGGCCTCGTGCCATGAACCTAAATATAAATTTTTTCAAGGCCATGTGCCAAGACACCAGTTTGTCTCATGAGACATAATGATTCATCGAGGGGCTATAGAAGGCCCCACCGGTCACTTACTAAGTCCAATTCATCCCTCATCTGAAAATGGTGAAACATACTCTAAACATTCTCATTAAAACTACCATACAAAATGTCAATACTTTAACCACAAACCATTAATGGTATAAAAACAGCACATCCACAGTCAAACATAACTCATTCAATACAATATAGATAACTGTATTATAATAAATCAACATCCATCAAGAATAAAATACAATTAAGGATATTTACATAGATGAAAATAATCAATAAAACAATTTGAGAGAAATATCCCCTCTTCTTAAAAACATTTAAAGGTCGCACTATTTATCAATGAAGTCCTTTCAAAGAGATTTTTGAATAATAGTGTCCCATACCAATTTGAATGTTTGGAAGGGAATATAAATTTTCAAACATTCATGTACATAAAAATAAATCCTTAAAAACATTTTTAAAGCATTGAAAATAATTGGAAAGATGTAGAAGAATAAATCGATAAAACATTTAAAACGATATTTTAGTTAAAGAGTTATTAACCAAATGAGAAACTCCTGAATACAAATAATTTAGGAATAAAGTTTATCAAAACATTATAATATAATGAGAATAATGGGATTCAAGATATACTATTTCAGAGGACAATATATATAACTTATAAAAGTGAATTTCCACATAACAACATAGAAGTCTCAATGGAATATAAATTGAGACGAAATCCATTATAAAGACTGTATCCTTATATTAAGGATAAATAAATGACATAATTATGTTTGAAAATATTAAATAAACTCAATATGATTTGATATTCAATGTAAATCATTTTTAGGACATTCACACATATTCTTGTAAAAAAATCGATGACTTGGATGTTTAACTCAATGAATGGAAAAAGAATTAAGATTACCCTTATAAAGTTCATATCAATGGCTTGAGAATTTATAAACAAAGTGATTATGTGTATCAAAATTATATCCACACAAAGTGGAGTTGAAATTTCTATATAAATTCCTAAATAGTAATTTAACACATAATCTTGGAGTAAAATAATCAATGAAGTGTGCGTAAAACCCAATGAGTGGAAATTGAAATTATAAATTCTATTTCAAATTTGGTAACATATGAAACATTCACACCATGAAATAATAATAGTAAAATGAAGATTTTAATACCCATAAATTAAATTATATTACACAAATAATACAATCATGAACAGTACATACCTCACACAAAAGAAAATAGTGGAAAATATCGCATGAATCTCACGAGAATAAAAAGTGAGATTAAAACCCCTTACCTTGTACTTTTCTTTAGTTGAGGGTATGCTAAAATCATGTATAATGGTTAAATAATTTTTATTAAATTATCAAATAAACAAATAAATAAATATTATATCATATATGATTTTATAATATTGCTAATTTAATTATATTTCAATAGTATCATTGTTTCGAGGGTCAACTGATTCGTTTTCCTTTATATGTTTTGTAACATAAGTAATATTTTTTATGGATAGGATGTATTTGATTCATATACATAATTATATTATATTCTTAAAATTTATTTTGAATCATGAAATTAATATTATTATTGAATGGTTACGATGGGTAATGAAATCTTATCACTTCGTGGTGATGGTAAGCCGTACGTACGCACGGGCGACAATATCATTCAATTGATGGTGAAATAATATGTAGATTGATAGTATATTTTATATAAATAATAATTAAAATTTTATAATTATTATTTACAAAAATTATACACATCATTATACCCATACAAATAATTAATTGTTGAAATACAAACTACACCACGACATGGAAACAATAACCCGTACATACACACGTATAGTGACTTTTTCATTCATATGATGGATAAGATAATGAATATGGTAGTACCATATTTTTAATAACATAATAGAATGTAAACGGTACTAGAGTAATTATTTTTTATGTAAATAACAAAGAAAGAGGAAGTGGAAGAAGAAAAGAACTTGCAAAAGGTGATGATATAATTACATCTTCTTCGGGTTCTTCCATTTGATTTGAACAAAAGGTCTCTGTAGGTTGGATTTATTATCAAATTAAGGCCTATAATTTGAAATTAGGGTAGTTGGGAGGATAGTTGATTAGTTTTGGCCAATCCGAAAGGATTTGGAGGTTTTAATTTGAGATAAGGGGATGTACTCTTCTATAAGAGAGGTGAGGGGCAGTTTAGGAAAAGTTTGAAATAATAATTTATTATAAAATCATTTTCTATTTATAATAGATAGAGTTGAATTTATTTAGATAAAAAGGTGGGGATGTGTCAAAATATTCTCAAAAAATAAGTTTTATACAATTTCTGGTCACCATATTAACCTTATCTTTTAGATTTAACTCTTAATTAAATAGTTTATCATTTACCATGTCTTCTTGTATTTTTTTTATTAAATGGTTAAAAAACTAACTATAAAATTCCAAGAGAAAATCAAGTGGTTCATTAATTATATATGTAACCTTATCTAAAACTTTTGGACGAATAATAAATTTCTAGGAATAATATATCATTTAATGAAATAGTATATGTTTAAAAAACTCATTTATGTAAATTTTGACTCTATTTAGTATTTGGTTTTTGTAAAAGTCATAAAAACGTGGTTAATTAGAAAGAAATACATAAAATAAATACTAACATTTTATATTCACCTATAAAATTTGTGGATGGTATCAAAACTTCTAAATTATATTTATTTTAATATTTATAATATCATTTATTTGATTCATTCTTTAATAAGTAAAATACTGCAACATTATTGTGTCATAAATAAATAAATTTATTTTATAAAAAAAATTTTAAATAAAATATCATTATGTAGGAAGTATTTTTATCTTTATAATTACTATTTAATGTCGAATAGAAAAATTATATAAACTTATATAAAAATTATTTTACTAAAAAATATAGGTTTATCTTAAATTTCTCTTAAATTTAAATTAATTTTTTAAAGTGTAAATTTCAATTAAAAGTGGCTCTATGGGGTCTCAAAATTGATTCATGGATTCCAATGGTCCGAAATTTATCAGAAATTTGGGTTAGGACATGTCTTAGGTTAATTTAATATTATTATAATATTATGTTTTTTCCCTAATTTAGCAGATTTACCTTTTTACCATGGTAAACAAAATATTTACTAAAGTTAGTATTCATAATTCCTAAAAATAATTTTTTACTATTTACACAATTTGGACCTCTTCATTCAAAAAACAAAATCCATTTTTCCAACTTCAAAACACATAAGTTGAAAAAATTTAATTAAAATTAATTCCTGTTGTCAAAACCAAAAAGAGGGTTTTTAAGAAGTAAAAACTATCAAAATATTGACATGTGTTTATGTATAATTTAAATTTTAAATTACATACAAGGACCTATATTAAGTTTAATGATAAAAATAAAATATAATGATACTTTAAGACCACTCAAATTTATAATTTAATACTATAAATTATTTCGATTAAAAAAGTTGTTTTTAATTAAAATTTAGTATTTTTCACTATTCATCAAAATTTGGAAGTTATAAAAAAAGTGACAAAAATTCACCTTAATAAAATTTTGATATTCGGAATCTAAAAAATAAATCCATTCTAAAAAATACAATTTATAAAATTTTAAAAAGTGTGTATTACTATTCTTAAGTGATTTTTTAAACGACCAGTTTGATTGTTTGTGGTGTGCTAGAACTCGATGTTGCGTACAACACAAGCTATTATATTATTCAAGGAGAAGAATACAATGGATGATTGGAATGTTACAACTTGATCATGGAAGAATTTAATAAATTGTAATGAAATAAATAAACATAATGATGAATTTTTTATTTATGTTATTGAATATTCATGATAAGTTAGGTGCCTTGATTTTAAGCTTGAAAATATCATTGACATGTGTTTTAAATTTTCATAGAAAATTTATTTTGAGTGCTCGCTTATCAAAGATTCCACATTCTATGTATGGAAGAATTGATAGAGTTAATATTTAAATTTTATCTGTGTGTATTTAAATGATTAAAAAAAATGTTTTTTTACCAATTTTAGGTTATTTTTGACATTTTTTGATTTCATGTATTTTTTTGAGTGCAAAAAAATGCCTAATTTTAAAATTTTAAAAAATTCATATAACTTATATATAATGAGTATTAATGATTTAATACTGATATAATTGTTTACATTATATTTTATGAACGATTTTATAATGAAAATAAACTTCTCTAGTTGGTCCCAGTGTTCAATCGATCATTTGGGGGCCTAAAAAATCACTCAATTTAAAAAATCATTGTTTAGAAAAAATTTATATGCCTTTAGTAAATGAGAAATAAGTAATCCTAAAGGTGTCTAAGTGGGATTATTTAGTAATTAAAATAAATAACACTAAAATCCTAATCTCTACATTAAATATAAATCTTAAATTTATCCATTAAGATAGTCGTTAGTGGTGTGCAAATGAAAGAAGATGAAAAGTCACTTCATCCAAAAAATGTGTTTTCCGTTCTTTAGTTATAAAATTTTCAAATCATGTTTAAATGATCTCAAATATTCTAGGTGGAAATATAATACTATAGAAAACAATATTTATGATGTATTTTTTCATATATTCTACCAGGAAGAGGTCCAAAATTTAACCAAATTCTATTGGATAGAAACTAGTCAAAATATTTTCCACACAATTTTCCAATATATTTTTATTATTAAATTTATTTAAAATGTTTTTTATTGATATATAATTATATTATGTAGATGATATTCAAGATAATATTATTTACATTTAATATAATCTTGACATGAAGGGCGCTACTCCAACTGATGGTGGACAACGTAGATTTCAAGGCAATTTCAATTTGTGTTTATGATTTTAACTATAAACTCAATTATTTTTAATTATTATGTAATTTTATTTCTTTATTGATTATATTTTATTTCTCTCATCATATCAATTGTTTATATTTTTCTTATATTTTATATCATCTTATGACATTAATTTTTTTTCTTGTTATTTAAACTTGTTGGGACTGGTCTCCCCATTGAGTACAACAAGTTCAATTATTTTTCATTTATTTTAGGTCTTTGGGTAATAAAATCACATTTATAAGAGGATAAAAACACATATGTGAGGTCTTTGAATGGTTTATAGGAAATATAGGTGTGTAATTTGATGTCTGTATATATACATTTGATAATGTAATTAGTATAATTTTTTCGACAACGATAAAAGGAGTATCCAAAGGTCAATGCTTTCCAAAACTACCAAATTTTGTTTGTATTTTACATTTCTATATACTTATAAATTCAAATTAATAACATTAATTTATTTTTTTAATATTATTTCCTATAATTTAACTTATTTTAACCCATTTCAATCCCCACTTTTAGTTTTTACACCATCATTATCACAAACAAATTAACAAAGTTATAGTTTCATAAATTAGTCTACAAACTCACCATTAGATAACCCCATGTCCACCAATATGAATAATTTTAAAATTAAGAAATTATCAATTTATGGTACATTACTGAAACTGCCAAAAAAAATTACATTTGAGTCATCAAATGCACATATATGCGTCCAAAAACCTATTTTAATAGTGCATCATCCCTATTTTCGTCGATTGGAACATTTTCCTCATGACCATAGATTTAATGTTGTATAGTTGATGTATATTGATTCATGTGATATACTAATATTTCATTATTTTCTATTTTTTATACTTAAATTTAACATGGACTGGTAGAAGGTAATTTTTAATTTTTGGTTAATTAGTTAAAATTAATGTATAACGGATGATTACTTCATAAATGAAAAGTATAAAGTGGTGTAACGACTGATGTAATAATGAATTAAAAATATTAGAGGGATTTTGAACATTTATTTTGGTGGATAACTCATTCTATGAACATGTTTTTGTAAATACATTCTCCATGTTTAAACATATTTAAGAGGTATTATTAGATTTGAATGAATGCTTGGTGGGAGACATTGATCATGGAAATTAGAAAAGAAAGCCATAGAATTTGAGGATACTACTACAACCACTAGCTAGCTAGTGAACTGAGAAGTAGGATTACTACCCAATAGAATACACTGGCTAGTCGGTGATCCTTCACGAGGTGGCTAGTGGACCCCGACCAACAAGGTAGTGGGGCATACTGAGTAATATTTAATAATGGATGTTATTGGCCTTTTTAGCCACAAAACCTAATTTGGATTATTAGGCATCAGATGAATTTTGGAGATCAATCCATCATGTTATATTATTCTCCTCCCTCAATGAGTTCCCATAGTTCTATGGTAGATCTAGATGTAATCCATTGGAAATCTGAGTGGTATCAACTATTTTTCATCTATTGTAACTCCATATTTATCAAGTGGTGGTTCATTTATCCACTAAGAATTACCAAAGATTTAAACTATTTTTATCCCTCAATGTACCAATTATCATTGGATCATATATCTAATTAGTCATTTAGATCAATGTTTGATCCTTTTCTAGTTTTTATTACGGAAATTCAATGCCAATTATTATGTATCTTGGTTAATTTTATGAGAGAAATGAGAATTCTGAAAGGCATGGATAGAGTATATATTGTGATGATGAATGGATTCCATTAATGTTAATTTCATTGAATTTATGTCCAATGGTATTACTTATTAGATATTTTTTTTATTTTATTTGTATCGACCATCGTAACCTAGAAATGAATTAAGGTTTTTTTTCATTCTATAGAATCAGTAGTGTGTCCAGATTGTCCTGAACTGCTTTGGATGACACTGCATCTAAGGTACATTGTAATGTATGTTTCTTTAAGTGTTTCTAATTAATTATATTAATTTTGAAATTTTTATTACATAAAATAGTGATTTTATCTAGAATTATGTCAGATGAATGTTACAAACCTTCTATTGCTGGTTGGTCATGGTTCCGACTAACTGTTGATATCATATGAGTATTTTGACATGTATACCTTTTACATTTGGTTATAATTATATACACAATAATTTCATAAATTATAATTTATTTATCATTAATTAATTTTTAATGTTCATGCATGATTTAGAACCTCAGGGATAATGACGAAGTCTAAATAGACTTGGAGGAACACATACATGCAGTTGGGCTTTGTTGGGATGAGAGATGACTCCATTTGAGGTAAGCATTCCTATGTACTCAACTATATGGTGCTATGTATGTTTTATTTACATTTATACTATGTTTAACACCTTGGGTGAAATAATTATAATTCATAACTATGATATTAATGACATGTAATGTTTAATTTTTTAATGATTATGTCCTATCTGGTTAACGGAACTATGCCAAATGTAACTGAACAATTGGATAGGGGCCATGATGGACCCTTGTACAATGGATTAATGTCAATAGATATTTAATGATATGTTTATCACATGTGTGTGTATCCCATAAGACCCTTGTTTGATATTTATCACATGGGTGTGTAGCCCTTGACACCTATGTTTGATGTTTGATCACATAAGGTGTGTGTAGCCCCATGAACCCATTTTTTATGTTTTTTTCATGGGGATTTGTGATGGATATGAATCTATATGTATATGAAATGATGTGTGACCTATCATCTCATATATAGATAAATGTTATGTGTTTTTATCTATCTTCTAATGGTTTAGAGTTATAGATTATTTCCCTAAGGGGATGTTTGAAACATTTTGTTAGCATGTACACGAGTTATACCTTCTCGATGGATGGATCAAATATATTTTTACACTCTCCCATTGAGGGGAAATGTTTTATACATGGATGGACAATGTTTTATCATGCATGGAAATGAAGAAAGCATTGATGGGATTCATCATATCTTGGTTAGTTTGAGTGCTATAAAAAAATGTTTGATTGTTACTACTTGTGTGTATGGAGAAATCTTTGTTGATATGATTTTATATTGATTTTTTATCTTGTATCTATGTGTTTCATGTGATTGATTATATATTTGAGTATTCATGTTGATCCATATTGAATATCCCTCACGATTGGGATGCCTTAGACATTACTCATAATGTACATGGTATATCAATTCCAGAAAGATGTTTCAAACTTGTTTAGTATATGTCATTATTTGATTGATATTTCAGACATAGATGGTGTGATTTCATTCTGAAATAAAGGTAATGCATCAATGGTCTAGGTTTTTTGAGGTCTGATAAGTAAATTACCACTCAACATATGGGAGTTTTCTTCATACTTATTATTTAGTGATTATATATTATTCTTGCACAGTTTATTAGGTTCATCACATGCATGCACACTACATTTACCTTTTAGGCGATGGACTACATTGGTGGTTCCCTAATGATTTGTACTTACACCTTTCTTAGGTGGCCATGAAACTTGGGTACTCAGGAATCCCTCACTTGTTGAGGTTATATGTTTGTATGAGGCCCAGATTGATCTTTGAGTGGGATATCTTACTGCGAGTCTAGAGACCAGGAGTATTTGATGAGTGGATTTGGGTGTATAGAAACTTGAACATTTATTATATTTTTTCTTACGTATTTAATTGGCCCGGTGGATGATGGATGTATTTGTATTTATTTTTAGGTATGGGTTTTCCCAGATACATTCATTATAGATGGTATGTTATTGGAATTTGTTCAATCTACTTACATATTATTTCATTACAAGTTATTTATCTATTATTATGAACTATAATTTATGGTATAGTCTCCAAAGACCTTTTCAAGAGACCCCCACTTCTAGTCATAAGCCTTTGATATATGTGGAGTCGCACCGGAGGTCATATGGAACTCCGTCTTAGACTCTATGATTTAGGTAGACATTTTACAAAATGGTATTGGAACTTGTAATTTTTCTTAATTTGAGTAGTTGGTATACTCTTGATATAGGAAGGTGTACAAGATTGTTATGAAACTCAATCTATTACATCAAAAACACCTTTATTGAAGGAATTCCAACTTACCATGGCATGGGATTGAAATTATTTGTTTAAACTATTATGGTTATATGACATCACATCCTCTAACACATGTATTTTTAATGTTCATGATTTCATATGGATTTTACTCTTGGATGTATTGGAAAGAAAATTTCTATGCATTACGTTTGGAATGTAAGTTCACAAGAGATATACACTGCTTGCGTGTGATTTTATTGATGATATAGGAATCAACTACTTTAGGATCAAAAGATTAAAATATGTTTGTATGCATAAATTATTTTTGATATTATATTTTATTAATTCTGATGCATTCCCACTTATGATAGCAGTTTTTATAAGACTAGGGTGTGGTGCACCTGGGTGACGATGGATTAGATGATGACAATGTAGTCCCTCTTTGTACAATAAGTATGGTGTACCTTGTTAGGTCATTGTGGGGATTTAATTTACTTATTAGTGAACCTTGAATTAGAATATTTTAGACATATCTATTTAATTAGTGTCTATAATATAGCATATATAGTGTTATCATTGTTGCACCCTATTGAATTTTATTAAACCAAACTAGGATACTATAGACCCTCGGTTTGGGTGGTCTAAGAGGGAATCCACCATGGAATGTATGTGGAGACGTTTATAGATGAATTTTTATAAGTTTTAACCCTTATTGATACTATTTATAGAATAAGGATATGTCTATGGTTTCTTGGGTGTAGATGCCTCTTAATACTTTAAATTAAACCCATAGATAATGTCTCTATATGAATGGTTAGATGAGGTTAGTGCATAGGAGGTTTATTTTTTAGACGAAAAAGCCTTGTTCATGTTGATAACCATTGGAATGATTATTGGAGGGTCATATGTTTTTTCCTTGAAACCATATAGTATAGAGAAACTTGAGTGCTTCCATTAATGATACAAGGTTGATCTTGGTTCATATGAATTCTTATTCCATTGAGGACTAGAGAAGTGGATTTTAGTCCAATTAGTTTGGGCTGTGTATCTTGTTTGATGTTGATGGTGATCCTATGTGGCCAGACCTAGTAGATATATAGTATCGGTGGACACTTGATAGTTTTAAATCAACACCATATGATGGGTGATTCTTGATGAATCATGGTAATGAAGTGGTTCTGATTATAAAAGTTGTGCTGAGGGTGCTTGGGTTGTTATAGTAATGCCTTTCATTACAGGAAAACAAAGGAGTAATGTGAGACTTGGAATATATATCCATGCTTTATTGGTAAATAAATCAATTCATGTTATAGAGTTGTGTTGTCTTGCATTGTTAGGGAATACTTGATGAGAAATAAATCATATCTATGGTTACACAAAGATTTTGGTGAATCATTAGGAACAAAGGGTTGAGTAGACCATTAAGAGAGTTTTAGGTTTTGGAGATAAACTCGGAAGGAGGATTAGTGATGTCCCAATGATGATTTAGTTTGTCTCACCATTGGAGTTTAAAATCATTATTTTTAGTGTGAAGCTTGTAGTGATTGGTGTCATGAAGGTATTAGGGTGTAGAGATTTCTCTATTCAATGATATTACATCAGTAATGGATTTGGGTACAATTTTGAGGTCAAACCAAGTGTACCATTGGTGGATGTTCCATGGTTTGATATAGATACTCACATGAGGGGTTGGGACTTGTCTGGGCTGGATGTTTTAACCCACATATAGTCTATTGGAGGATGTAAATCACACAATGAATGTGATTTTAAATGATGTTAAATATATTCTAAGTAGTCCACCTTTATGAAGATAAAGGTATTTTTCTTGGAAATAGGGTGTGAACAGATGGTCACATTTATACATTGCATTTAGAAACATACTATTCATGGGATGGTTATTCTGATGTATGCTTTAGTAAGAAGTAAAATGAAAACTCCTTTGAAGGGAGAAGTGATTTGGTTCTAGAGGAATAAGCCTGTTGTGGGAAGAGTTATGGTTTTGTGTATTATTGATTGTTGAATTTTCATAGTTACTCTGAAATACCTATGTGAAATTGTTCTGAGAGTACCCAGTTATGAAATGAATTCATAATGTTTGTTTCATATGTCACGCTCTGTGGAAAACAGATGTAGGAATCATAATCATACAAAATCAATATAATCCAAGAGTGATTCAGGTTGATAGTGAATTAGTTGACATATTATAATATCATTTATAATGTTAGTAGTTGGATAATCATCAATGTATGTTCCTTATATGTTAGTTAAAATGTTGGTAAGAATGTCACATCGATTTAATAATGCATCTGAGGGTTAATGTCTGATGATCTGTGTCTCCATGGTGTGTTAGTTGTTTAGATCATATGCCTTTATAGGATGTTGGATGGAAGAGTAATTACTTGTGTTTCTACATAATTTTGAATGTGATGGGTTGAAAATACATCAAACTCATCATATTTGGTTTGATAGAGGTGTTTAAGGATTATCCAACACCCTTTGAGAAAGGTTAGTAGAGACTCATTGGTTCAAATCAGAACCCGGAATAAGGTTTTGGTATTCAATTTTATCCTTTTTTCCATATGATATAACTCAATTGACCTTACCCACACATCATGTATCACAACACTATAATAATATTGTACCTTATTAAGATTAGTTTTGGGAATATTATCACAATACATCATGAGGAATCAATTTAAGTCACTGTAGTGTGTGGAGTTAAATATTTATAGTCATCACAGTCTTGATGTTGTATGATAATGAAATTTTAGCTTGGATTTGAGTGTTCATGTTTGGAGTCACACCAGAAGAGAGTTATGGGAATTCGGTAATGTTCAAAGATATAAGTCCATGTTCTATAATTTGAGGATGTAACATGGAGAAGTCCTTGTGGATGTTGATCAGGGCTGATCAGGAGGCATGATTTTCAGGTTTCTATAACTTCTTGTGGACGAGAAGAGATATTGTAGGAAGATTATAATGAACGTCATAGTTACTTCATAGGAATTTTGTATTAATTTTTAACTTTTCATACAGTGTATGGTTCATTTATAGGACTGGTTTTTGAATCGAAATTCTTCATGATTGAACATCTTTTAGAGGTATTTTTAGACTTGAATGGAAGCTCTACCGGTGTCACATACCTTGGAAATTAGTAGAGGAAGACAGAGAAGCTAGGGATACTGATAGAGCCAACAAATAGATGGTGGGGTGGGAAGTAGACTTAATACCAAGAATGACTCACTAAACATATGTTATGATTTCATCTGGTGTCTGATAGATAATAACTAGCTTGCTGGTGGGGTGCACTGGGAAGCTTTTATTAAGGGGTGTATTTTGGGGTTTTTGGCCACCAAGGCCCCATGAGATTATTTTTAATGGAACATATTTTAGATATTCATTTAGATAAGATAGATTATTATCATCCACTACGTATTTTACTGTGATCTAAGGTGGTTGTAGATGCAAAAGTTTGATGAGTCTAGGTGATATCCTCTATTATTCATCAATCATGACTCCCTCTTCCTCATATAGTGGTGGATCAATATTATATTTGTCATGGATGATTCATATTGGTAAGTCCTACACTTTCATATCCCTTGATGTCCTATATAAGTATAAATTATATACATCCATGTTGACCTAGATTAATTATTTATCTTTTTATTATTTCAATAAGAGAAATTAGATTACAATTCCACCAGATCATGGTAAAATTGCCTGAGGGTGATGGGGATTTCGATCGACATGGATTGAAGATGTCCTATGATGATAAAAACATGTAGTTTATGGGTTATTCATTAAAGGTATATTCCTTAGTATTCCATATATGGTTTTTTATGATTTATGTTTTATCAACCCTTATATCATGGAATTGAATTTGGGATTTTTCATGTCTTAGAATCAGATGTGTGTCAAGAGTGACCAAAACTCTATTGGATAAAATTATGGATAAAGTTCATTAAATGATTGATATATTCCATAGTTTCAAATTTAATTGGACGAAATATGATTTTTTTGGTTTTCTTTCAATTTAGGTATTTTCTCGAATTATATTAGATAAATGTTATAGAACTTCTATATGATCTTGGTCATTGTTTCAGCTGGGATATGATATATGGTCATCATTTCAACAATTATGCCTAATTTCTTTGGTTAGAATTATTATCCTAGTCATTTAATTTAATATAATTAATTATAATTATTCAATTTGGAATTCCCAATCATGATTTAGAACCTCATGGCGATTCATGAAGGCTGAATAGACTTGGAAGGACTTGGATTTTAACACACTGATATTTTGTGAAATAATTTTATTTAATTTATGAAAAGAATTTTATCTTTTGATATTTTGATTTATACAAGACAATAATTATTGATTGTGTTAAACTTATTTTATATTTCATTATCCACAACACTAAATTTTTCTTTTGTTATAAAAAATAGAAAGTTTAGATCGTGTTACATGCAACAACAAGTTTAAAAGAAAATTTTCATACTATTAAAATAATATTATGATATGTATCTATAAGTCATTAGAATTAAGTTTATGAAAAATAATAAATAAATTATGAAAATATAGGTTTTACATATGTTTATACAATTAAGTGTATGATGACCAATTAATTATAAATGAAAATAAAAACCTTTCGAAAATAAATGAAATCATTTTCTAGAAAACTATTTTTATGAACATTAAGGAATTTTAAATCATTAAAATAAATGAACAAATTTTGGTCAATTATTTCTATTAAATTTATATATTATATATTTAATTAAATATTTATATTTCAACTTATGTGTTTTCTAGAAAATATATAAGAATAAATCCAATTCTATGCTTAAAAACAATATTTTTACTGAAAAAACATTTTTGTCTCCTTTTTATGGTGCACTTATTTTAAAAGTATTTTTTAAATTTTGTATTAAAATTTATTTGAAAAAAGAATAATTTTGAAACTGTAATATCAAAATTATCTTAGGCTGACTTTGTGGATATTTTATAAAAAAAATTCAATTTTTGGGGAATAGTGGAAAATGCTAAATTTTAATTGAAAATTTCCCTTTTGTTTAAATAATTTATAAAGTAAAATTATATTTTGAATTGGTTTTAAAGAAACATTAGTAAAATTTAATATTAATTAATAAAATTTATTTCAATTGAATAAATTTCAAATTGAATTTTGATATGAAAAAATTTCAAACATTTAAACCTTTTCTCTTAAAAAACCCACATTCTCATCACATCTTCAGGATAAAGTTTAAATTAAATATTTCCAATTTAATGAATGGAATTTGGAAAAATGGAATTTATATTTTAATTCATAATAATATATAATTTCTAAAAAAATTTCTTCATTTTGACCAAAATGAATAGTGAATCCAGTAAAAGTTAATTACCGTAGTTAGGCTAAAAATAGGTTTACCATGGTATTAAACTAAAAAGATAAGTGTAAAAATGGATGATAGATTAATTTGAAAACTATTGGGTGGAAATATTTATTACAATTTACATATAATTTTCTATAATGGACTCATTTGTATTCTTTTGAAAAATGGAAAAAATAGGAGTACTTATTTATTTTCATAAATACCAAGTGTGTCCTCTCCCCCACTTATAATGGACACCCCTCTCCTCTCTTATTCAAACCATAAAATCTATTTATTTCTTCCAATAACTTCCCAAATCACTTCCCAAATTCCCTCCTATAATCATATAAGCATTAGTTTTGGAATAAATCTATCCTCATAAGGATTTAGTGAAAACCTAAAGAGGATACCTAAAGAAGAGGTAATGTTCTTCAACGAGCGTCTTTATTTTATTTCTTTATCCACTTCAATAAATTATTTTTAACAGATGATTATATAATAAAATGAATAATTTAATATATTAGTTTGTTTTTATAATATTCCAATGACCTAAAAACTTCTCCATATCCATCAAATGGGGTATGAAATCATCGCTCCCATGTACGGTAGACTACCACCTTACGAACCAATGTCATTCATTTTTTCGTTACAACCTCTAACATTTTGAAATAATTATGTATTCATTATATATATATATATATATTATATTTATGATATTATTATTCTTATATAATTATTATATGAGGCATAAATTTTTAATTCTTATTTTCGGGGAATACGATAACGTCAGTGATGTGTATGGTAGACTACCGGCTCAGGAAGCATTGTGATTCGTTCACTCTTTACATGGAAATGGATAAGAGTGAAGTTTAGGATTAAATGTGATATAAATAAAATAATTATTAAATTAATGAAATATTTATCATTATCAATAGATAATAGATATCATGTTCTTTCAGACCTTTTCACTTAATAAAATATGATAGTGTCTCTCGTGTATGTGTGGACTACCACCTTCGTGAAGCGATGAGACTCTATTTTCATCACCAAAACACATGTACTATATGTATAAATATATTTATAGAGTTAATATGTTATTAATTAAATTATTATAATTCGGTAATGATAATATAATACATATCGCCTTTACATAATGATCATTGAAAAAAATGGAAATGTTACACATGTATACGTATAACATACTGTCTCCATGATCATAACACACATCATTTCTAAAATACATAATTCATGTTTGGTATTAAATGTATATTTGATTTATAAATATGATAATAATTTTATTATTTTTATTTTATAAGTGATGGAACCATGATCAATGTAAGAGGAACGAAATTAAAAAATCCAAATATATATGAAAAATGAAGCGGTTATTACCCAAAACAAGACATTAAGAGAGAATTGTTAATAAACAATTAATAAAAGGAATTAAGTAAATCATATATGGTATGATATGTATAATTATGGATCTATAATAAATTTATATTAAAATTTTATTTATTATAGAGGTGGTTCTAACAAGTGAAAAAGTAGTTAAGACTTAAGGTAATGGATTTCTATCTCAAATTTTACTGTCATGAGACTCATGTCATATTCTAGACCTATTTCTTTTTTTTGAAATGAAATGACCATAATTCCCTCTCAAACTATTACCCTACCCAATCCACCGCATATATGAGGATAGACCATGATCCCTACTGGATGGAAACTAACACCTGGGCATCAAACAACAACTAGAGGGTAAGATTTTCCCCAACCTAATGTAACAACAACCTGACATATATAAACATATAAAAAAGAAACAATGAAAGATATAAATTTATACCATAATAGATAAGGAACATCACTAGTGCAGAAAAAATTTCTTACGTTGGTTATATTTAAATTTTTACGTCGTTTTCTAGCCGACGTTAATACGGGAGACATTATAAATAACGTTTTGGACGTTGGTTATTTAAAAACTGACGTCAAAAACATAAAATTACGATGTTTATGATGTCGGTTATTTTAGAAACGATGTTATAAATAAAATGGGAAGGGTTTATCATGTCGGTTATTTAACAACCGACGTGATAAAAGGCCTGGAAAATGGTTTATCATGTCTGTTATTAAAAAATCGACGTGATAAAAGGACAGTGAAATGGTTTATCACGTTGGTTATTAAAAAACCAATGTGATAAACTGGGGGGAGGGGGGTTTATCACGTCGGTTATTTTAGAACCGCTGTGATAAACCGGGGGGGGGGGGGGGTTATCACGTCGGTTATTAAACAACCGACATGATAAACCGGGGGGCGGAGGGTTTATCACGTCGGTTTTTTAATAACCAAGGTGATAAACCAGGGGAGGGGGGGTTTATCACGTCGGTTATTATAGAACCACCATGATAAACCAGGGGGATGGGGGTTTATCACGTTGGTTATTAAACAACAGACGTGATAACCGGGGGGGGGGGGGGTTATCACGTTAGTTATTAAACAACCGACGTGATAAACCGGGGGACGGAGGGTTTATCACGTCGGTTTTTTAATAACCGACGTGATAAACCGGGGGGAGGGGGGTTTATCACGTCGGTTATTATATAACCGATGTGATAAACCAGGGGGAGGGGGCTTTATCATGTCGGTTATTAAATAACCGATATGATAAACGAGGGGGGGGGGGGAGGTGGTTTATCTCGTCGGTTATTAAATAATCGACGTGATAAACCATTTTCTAGGCCTTTTATCACGTCGGTTATTAAATAACCGACGTGATAAACCATTTTCCAGGTCTTTTATCATGTCGGTTACTAAATAACCGACGTGATAAACCATTTCCCAAGCTTTTATCACATTGGTTATTAAATAACCGATGTGATAAACCCAATTTTTTTTAAATTGAATGCAGTCATCTGCTCTCCACTAGAATCAACCAGAAAACAAATCAAGAAATCGTACCACAAAAACTGATGTAGATCAAAATTAAGCATGTGCATTGATAACATATAAAACATACCCCCTAGACAGCCGCCACCCTCATGTATACCCCATGGACAGCCCCCCCCCCCCCCACCCCATTGGAGCCCGCACCCTCATGTATACCCCCTAGACAGCCCTCCCCCACCCCATTGGAGCTCCCAGCCTCATGTATACCCCTTGGACAGCCCTCCCCCACCCCATTGGAGCCCCCACAAAACTTCTGTACTGCCCCCCGACCCCCGGACAGCCCCAAACACACCTCGAAAACCACCCACCCGCCTTAACATCACCCCCTCACCCCCTCACCCCACTTTACAGCCCCCACCACACCCCTGGACAACCCCCACCCTCATGTATACCCCCCACCCCTAGACCGCCTTCCCACACCCCTGGACAGCCCTGCCACCCCCTGGACTGTCCCCCACCCCACCGGACAGCCCTCCCAGACCTCTGGACACCCCCTACCCCATTTAACACACCCCACACCCTTGGAACCCCTCCCCCACAAACCCAAATCCATACCAGAAAAGCCATCATAAGTAAACCAAAAAAAGAAGCAGAGAAAAATTAAACATTCACTTATATAACATTCAAAACATACACTGTCAACTTAAAAAAACTAAATTCAACCTAAACAACTACCAAATACATAATTACAATGACAATATTCAAAATTACATTTTACATTACAAACAACTAAAAGTCAATAAAACCTGTAAAATAATTTGACCACTCCACCTGTAAGTGTTTGATGTCTTCAACAGTATAGGGTTTAGGTTCATCAAAAAGCTACAAATAAAAAAGAAACTAGTTAACTTGTATAATGAATAAATCAAATTGAAATATTATGGAAAAGTTTAAGAGGAAATCATACCAGGTCAAAATTCACAACTGTCCCAGTTGTTATTATTTCATACATAAATCTTAACATATATTATCCGCATTTGATGAGGCCTCGTTGTTCACAAAAATTCTATTTGAATGAGTGTAAATTAAATATATTATATTTATTTAAAAAATCAAAAAGTACAAATTATAAATGGATATTTACCTTCTCATATACATATTTGATCTTTGCACCTCTTTTCTTTGTGTTTTTTTGAATGTAGGCCCATGCACTGTTAGAAAATAATATGAATGGGGTAAATTTAAAATTCAGTATAATATATAAAACTATTGAGAAATTGAAACTTACTTTTCCAATATATTCTTAAAACTTTCCCACACATCACCATGGACAGAGCATATCCAATAAAGGTCTTTCTCCCTTAGGGAAAAAACCCCCTAACATCCAATGATCACTTATAAAAGGAAATTTGACGTTAGTGGTTTTTTATGTAAAAAGAGAATTAACTATTTGAGAGAAATGTGTTTCATACCTCTCACAAAAAGGCATCATCCAACATTGTGTGATTATATTCTTTTCAAATCTTTCAGCAATATAAACCATTCTTTGTTCCTCATTCAATGCACATGCTTCAGTGGAAATAAATTGCGGGTCCATGAATCCATATACATATGTCAGCTCATTCCTCTCACAAATTTTATAAAGATACCTAATACAAAACATACATAAGTATACATTTTTAATAAATATAACGCAGGGAAAATGTGTTAAGACTTACATGGAAAAAATTTGAACCATGTTGATGCCCAACTTATTACAATTTCCATGTCTAGATGGCCAAATTAAAAAATGTCCGATACTCTGTCCAACTCTCTCCACCTCATCTGTAGGTATTGGTACCCTAGCTGATATATCTATAATATCCTGTACAATGACCCTCTGATTATCTATCTCTAATTGTTTATGATGAACTGTATCTCCTATACAATATACCAACCCATATGCTACTATATGATGTTTAGAATCATCAACATACAAATCGAAAAAAGTAGGAAGCTGCGGCGGAGGCGTATGATAAAAAATGGGGTCCGCAGGCTGAGGTGGGGGAGTGGGAGCTACTAGCGGAGGTGGAGGATAAATAATGGGGTCTTCAGGGGGAGGTGGAGGAGTGGGAGTTGGAGTCTGAAATTTTCTTTGAATTTCTGCAAACATAGACTGCACCAACTCTCTAATCTTTTCCTCCATCGTCACATTAATATTATGAACTTCATCCTCTAAGGATTCTATTTTTTTATAAACCCCCTCAATGTTAGAAGTTGAAGAACGTGGAAATACATTTCGTACCGATACAACTTCCGGATATCCTCTTACACGACCAGGATGTTCGGGACTTCCCAATGCTACAAATAAAATATCTTCCCTCCCATTAGCTGTAAATGTCCCCACTGAACTCTGCTCCTCAAGAGAGTCCTGTATTAATTAATTGAACATTTCTGTAATTATTGAAATTATATGAAGAAAATAGTTAACTTAAAGAAATAAAATAGATATCTTACAATCCTCTTAGCTACGATTCTCGATTCTTCCGAAAGATATTGCCCTTTTTTCCCTTCCGATCTCTCTTCCATTTTTCATGTCTAGATGGAGGGGATGGAGGGGCCACCTCTCCAGAGCATAAAGACTCATCTCTTAGTTTCTGAAATTTTTCCACCATCATTTGTTCTTCTAATAATTCATACCCTCCCCGAGATAAACAATGAGGGTATACATTTTTAGATTGGATCTCTTGATGAGCTTTCCTTGTTTTTTGTAATTTAATAATAATAAATCATTAACAAAACATTAATAAAATCATTTATATAAGAATGTTTATAAAAGTTTACATTTCCCTTACTAGAAATGACTCTTTTATTCTACTTTCAAAAAACATTCTCCATGTGTCTTCATCTATAAAAAGATATATACGACATGGATTTTCATGACTCCTATGACAAAAAATGAAATCAGATGAGAGGGTTGATTTGAAATCCCTCCATTTCCTAGCATCCAACGATAAGCATTTCTTCCTGACTCCTCCAGTGTCAGGAATATCAAATCTCATCTGATAAAGAAGAGGTTAAACATATTATATATACTAGAAACATTAAAAGAATAGTCAAACAATGACAAAAGATCTTACCAAAATCGTCTCCCACAACTGAGAGATAATCAATTTATCCACAATTCTCCAATCATCATACAAAATGCTTACTTTTCTCTTAGCCTGAGTTGCTAAAAAACTCTTAAAATCTTTTGCATTCGGGCCACTTGAAATATAATCATCATCAAACTCAACAACTATCCTCTGATCCTGCGTACGGGAATGTTATAATTTTGGTAAACGTGTGCACCCACGTTTACCAACCTTTGAAGTCTTTGTCGTAATAGGAGCATGTGAATGTTCATCCCTAGAGGTGTGACCAGCAATATGCTCCTCTCTAGAATCATTTGGTTGATCATCTGAATGATCTGTCATTATCCTTCACATCAAAAAAACAAACATCAGTTCAAAAATATACAAATTCAAATATTTTAATACTACTATAATCAGAAAATAGAAAAGTGTACAAAGTTACATAAGAGTAAACATTGGTAATATGGTAAGCATGTTAAACAATGGTAAAGATGGTAAATATGGTAAATACGGTAAAGATGGTCAAGATGGTAAACATGGTAAAAATGGTATACCTGGTAAACATGGTAATCATGGTAAAGTAATTGTCAGTGAATAGAAATAATAGATATATAATTCATATAATGGTTATAAACATGATAAAGTAAACTAAAAAAACATAAAACAAACAAAAACAAATACTTATTATGTTTTAAAACATGTTTTAATAAATAATAAACATACAATATCTAACATTTATGGAAAAAATAAATGTAAACAAGAAATAAACACATGTTACCTGTAATTTTAGGAATGTACAAATGGATTGTTTTCCCAAATTCCTTCGTCGTGATTGTTCCTTAGGGCACAAACTATGTCTTCAACATGATCATCATTATGTTCTATTAATCTTTCCATGGAAGTAGGGATCTCACATAAATCAACATATTCATCAACTTCATCCTCACCAACATATTGTTTTTCCCTTGTAAAACAACATCCCACTGCATATCTGATTGATCTACTACATAGAAAATTTGTTTTGCATGTTTTTCCATTATAAAAGAATCAGCTGTGTCTTCCAATCTATTCAGATTAACAAGTTTCATTCCAAATTCATCGTGTCTGACACTGTTGTTACTGTTAAACCATTTACAGTTAAAAATGGGAACTTTAATTTTAAATTAATCAACCTACCATATTTCTTCAATCACTCCATAATATGCACTTGATGCAGAAATTTGGTTTTTGTCCTTATCACTTGAAAAATGCATTGCTTCTGCAAACACCAATTCACCACTATTCTGAACTGCACTTCTGTTGTCCTGAGATTTCGTATGAAATTTATAACCATTAATGTCATAACTAGACCATGTTATCACATTTAAACATGGAACAACCACTATCCATTTTAATGTCTCTGATACATCTGATCTACCAAGAAAAGTCTCTTTAATCTAGGACAAAAAGTTTTTGTTCTGCTCATTCAAAATCCACATTTCTTTTTTATTTGGATGACATTGTTTCAACTAATTAATATGCAATGTGATATACAGTTGAGCATCAGCTATGTTATTCAAGATGTATGATTCTAACATATTCATCTGTTTATCTGACAATGATTTGACTTTCAAGCCACGAATCCCCTTTCCCTCATTATTAACTCGTTCATGGTGAGATGGAGGCAAACCTATGTGTTGCGCCGTAGCCAAGTAGCTCGTACAAAACTCTGTTACCTCCTCAAAAATATACTTTTCAATAATGGAGGCTTCAGGTCGATATATATTTTTAACATACCCCTTTAATATTTTCATGTACCTTTCAAAAGGATACATTCAATGAAGATATAAAGGTCCACAAAGCTTTATTTCTCGAACCAGATGAATCATTAAATGCACCATTATATCAAAAAAAGTTGGACGAAAATACATTTCCAATTGACAAAGTATAAAAATTGCATCCTTTTCCAAAATGTTCAAAGAATTCACATCAATGTCCTTGTTACAAATTGAATTGAAAAAATAACACAACTTCATTATAGTCTTTCTGACACGAATGGGAAATATTCCACGCAATGAAACTGGTAGAATTTGTTGCATCATGACGTGAAAATCATATGATTTCATACCTATCAACTTTAACTCCTTCAATGAGAAAAATTTTTTTACATTAGAAGAATAACCTTGAGGCACTTTGGTATCATGAAGACACTAACAGAAGCTAATTTTCTCCCTCTTCGATAATGTATGACAAGTCGGGGGAAGAAATGTTCTTCTTCCTTTAGGAGTGGGAGCTAACTCCAAATGTATTCCCATTGATAGTAAGTCTAATCTTGCATTCAACCCATCTTTAGTCTTTCCTTTAATATCTAACAATGTTCCAATCAATGAATCATAGATATTCTTCTCCATGTGCATGATATCAATATTATGTTTAACTTCATGATACCTCCAATACGATAGCTCAAAAAAAGTCCTTTTATTCCAAATATGTCTATCATTACCAGAATTCTGTGTCTTTCCCAATGTCACATCAAAGTTTTTCACCCTCTCAAAATACATATCAGGGGATAAAGGTTTTAGAGCAGTATCAAATTCTTGTGATACATTGAATGCATTTTTTAGTATTCTATATGGGTGTTCCATAGGAAAAGACTTTCGATGACCCATGTACACTGTTTTCCTCCCATGATGCAATTGAAAATATGAAGTTTGTTGTTCGCAAATTGGACATGCTTTATTCCCTTTAACACTGTATCCAGACAAATTTCCATATGCTGGGAAGTCATTTATAGTGAACAGAAGCACTGCATGTAGTTGAAAATATTCCATTTTATAAGAATCATACACCCTAATACCATCAGCCCATAACAGTTTCAAATCATCAATCAACGGTGACAAGTAAACATCAATATCATTAACGAGTAGCTTTGGACCAGAGATCATTATACTCAACATGACATATTTGTGCTTCATACAAATTTTAGGAGAGAGGTTGTAAATTACCAATAAAACAGGCCATAAACTATGTGTGCCACTGAGGGTTTGGTATGGATTCATTCCATCTCTGCACAACCCTAGTCGGAGATTTCTAATTTCATTTCCAAATGTAGAATACTGCGCATCAATTTTTTTCCATTGTGGACAATCAACTGGATGACATATTTTTCCATCACATACCCACTCTTCAGCATGCCATCTTAACCTTTTTTATCCTGTGAATTAGCAAATAAACGTTTGAAACGATTAATTATAGGAAGATACCAAAATACCTTTGAAGGGAGCTTTGTAATCACTACACCAGCCTATGAGTTTTCTTTCACCTTATACCAGGATGTCCCACATTTAGGACACTCTTACAGAAATTCATATTCCTTCCTATATATAATGCAGGCATTCAGACATGCATGTATTTTCTTGTATCCCAATCCCATCAGGCATAATATTTTCTTGGCTTTGGAATGTGAATCTGGAAGATCGTTATCTCTTGGAAGAATGTATTTCATCAATTATAGCAGCTTTGTAAAACTTTTGTCACTCCATCCATGTATCGACTTCAGGTTAATCAATCTTAACACCACCGACAAAACTGTAAAATCTGTACAACTAGGATATAATGGTTTTTCATCATCACCATATAGACGCACAACTGTCGGTTCTATCTCAATTTGTTCTTCTATAATATTGAGAATCATTTCTTCAATTACATCAAAGTTACCATCTTGCAAATCATCATCATCAGTGACATTCCGTCCAGTTTCACCATGCCAAATCCAAGGGCTGTAACTCAGATTAAAACCATGACAAATCAGATGATATTTTATCTCCCTACTTTTCAACTTCTTCATATTCAAACATTTCAGGCATGGACAGAAAAAAATTTCACTACTTGGAACATTTCATTTTGCAAATTCCAAAAAGGCATAAACACCTTCCTCAAATTCATTTCTCATTTGATGTTCCTTAATCCAACTTCGACTCATTATTACCTATAACAAATATAAACAAAAAATATATATTTTTAAGATAATACAAATATATGTTTATATGAAAAAAATCATAATTTGAATGTAAAACAATTTAATATATAAAACAAATCTACGGGTATTTAAGAAAATATGCTTGAATATTAATTTTAAAACAAAATATAGTTAGATATAATAGTTTTAAATTTCATTGAATCAAAGAAAACCATGCCGCCTACATAGTCGATAGAAAATTAAAGATAATGGAGTAAACCTCAGAATCACTCCCACCCCCCGGACAACCCCCAAAACCCTCTGAACAATCCCCCACCCCCTTGGACAGCCCCCACACCCACGCACCCCCTTGGACCACCCCTAGACACCCCAACCCTCCGGACAGACCCACCCCTCTAGACAGCACCCCCACCCCTCCTGGACACCACCCCCACCCCTACCCCTTCAACACCCCCTGGACACCCCCAACCCTCTGGATAGCCCCCGACCCCCTGGACAACCCCCAAAACCCTCTGGACAGGCCCCCACCACCATGGATAGCCACTCACACCCACCCACCCCCTTGGACACCCCCCGAACATCACCCGTTTCCACATCTTTGATATAACATATTTTTTTTAAAAACGTGACATTATTAAAAACGTTTCACTAAATATGATGAAGAGTCCAATCGTATTTCTTATGAAATTTTTCTTACTAGAAAGGGTCTTAGTATTGGATAGAATAATAAATAAAGTGGCATAAAACATCTATATAATCCTAAAAAATGCATATAATCCAGCTTAAATATTTGAATAAATATGTTTGTAATCAACCATCCAATCCAAAAGGTGTATGAGAGAACAATTAGAGAAAAACTGGCAATGAGAGATCATAGTCATTGAGGGGGGATGGTGTCAAAGGAAACACAAAATCAAATGAATCGAGACCACTAAATAAAGTAATCCACGAAAAAGAAAAACCTACATTAAATAAAATCATGAAACATCAAAAAACAAACAAATACCCATTTGAAATAGAATCTAGTATCTTGATTCAGAAACTCTAAAAAATAAATAAATTACAATATCATTGATTGAATCCTGAATTTCTAAAATAGAACAATACACTGGTTTCACTTTGGTTGGTGGTGCAATTATTTGTTGTATTAGATCATCAATTAGTTTTGTGACATAAAATCAAAAAATCTTGTGAAATACATATAAGTAACATTCATTATTCAAGTTCACATTATTTTTGTAAAATTACCCATGTATATATTATCATTAATAAAAAACATTATCATTATTCTCAACTAAAATCATGAGAATTGTGATATTCCCATTTTTATAAACATATATTAATGATGTTATAATAGAGTTTATCATAACTAATAATATAAAAAATGGTATACTTATCTGTAGTAGAATCCTATAAGACAAAATGGATGCATGATATTTCTGTGACATTTAGATTTTTTAAAGGGATATAATGATGTTTAATACTTCCCAGAAGGGTGAAATTATAAGGGAGTTTAGTGTCTTCTAAAAATACAAAGTGGGTAAAAGTGAATTTGTTTCCATTAAAGAAAACAAATGGTTTATCATAGATTTATTAGAATCTATGAGGGTGAATGATAAATATCTATTTTATTATGTTCCACTATAACTAATGTGTAAATATTCATTTTACCTCAATTAATAAATGATAAATGGTTTACATTAATGGTTTTTGTTTTCGAAAAAAATGACATCTTCAATATGGATGATTGATTCCTATTCTATGATAAGACACTCAACAAGGATGATTCACTATATATGATGATAATTTCTTTTAATTCTCTAATAACATAAACATTATTGGTTATCCAACTACAAAATTTGTAGATGGACCTGAGTGTTAAATGAAATATATGATAAAAGTAATGGATGAATCAACCATACCTCAAATTTATTTTTGATAATGAAATTGGAACCAGTGAAATCAGGAAATATTCCAAATATTTCCTTATCCGTGCCATAGTCCTTCAATAAATAACCCCAAATATGTTTTCAACATAGGAGGATTTTGAGTCATTAAATGCAAAGTAATATATCAAAATTTGTTTTATAAAGAAATAAAAAAACAAGACACTCAAGATAAAAACAAATGTACGGTGACAACGATATTCAAAAAGATAGAATAGGGTTCGAAATGGAAGAATCTAACCTAGTTTAAACAAAAAATTGCAAAACATAAATATAGTCTATCCAGAAAAAAACGAACGAAATAAATTCATGGAATGCTTACTTGAGTGTTGCGAGTTGAGATGATAGATCCGAGGAGATAAAAGATGATAAACGATGAAGCCAAAATGAGTTTAATGCAGGTCGATCGACGATCCGATTAGGGTTTACAGCGTGAGAGAGACAAGCCGGCGGACTGTTGATCGAAAAAAAGTAAATGTCAGTCCACGGGGCTTTAATTTTTTAAATGTTTTATAACGTCAGTTATTTGAAAACCGACGTAAAAAACCCCCCGCGCTTTGGTTTTTTACGTCGGTTATTTTATAACCGACGTAAAAAGGCCTACATATCTGGTTTTTTTATGTCGGTTATCAAATAACCGACATAAAAAAACCCCACCCTTTGGTTTTTTACGTCGGTTATTTTATAACCGACGTAAAAACCGAACACGCGTGATTTGTAACGTCCGTTATTAATATAACCGATGTTAAAAAGCTACTCAATGAATTTTTTACATCTGTTATTAAATAACCGACGTAAAAAACCACGTTTCATAGATTATCACGTTAGTTATATATAACCGATGTAAAAAATGGTGACATAAATAACGTTTTCTGCACAGTGGAATAAATACAAAAAAATAGGTAGTAAAACAATTTTCTACTAAGAAGTCCAACCATAAGGGACTACAAAACCAAATAGATACTCCAATAACTCTATGTAATATCATGGTAAAACTCCTACTATATCACCACCAGATACCCAAAACGTAGATGAAAGAAAACATCATCGCCTCACTGTGGTGGCAATAATTTTCCTACATTGAAATTCATAACAAGGTATATGCACTATTAAAGGGTTACACATGGTATGAGCTAACAAACTCAATTGGGTCTCCCCCAGGGGTTCTATATCAAGTCCCTAAAAAATAATCCAAGCATACTCAACTTTAAAGAAAATAAATAATGATAATAGTTTAACAATTTCTATATTAAAAGCATGGATTTTTATTAATTTAACATTTTCCAAATTTACAAGTTAATCTAGTAAAATAGTTTCAAAGAATTTCATAAGCATATATCACAACAAATATAAAATTTCAAAACAAATCATGCATCACTTCTCATATCAAATGTATTATAGTAAAACAAATAATAGAAACAAAAAGAATAAGTGAATGTAACATCACACCTAGGGATAACTAGTAAACTCTTAGAAGAAATAGTCAATAACATAATAATCAAGCGACTGGACATATTAATAGAGTCAATAGAGAAGAGTAACACACCTAGAAGTGAACCCCCAACTAGTCTAACAGGTCCGTAGAACAAAATACATATGGAGAAGAAGAAATAACCTTAAGAAACCCCTCAATAATGGATAATACCTATTTCAACACCTTCCACCTAAGAACCAAAGGCTTTCTATGTGGTCAATTTTTAAAACCAATTCATCAAACCATTTCCATCAAACAAATATTTGAATTTTTTTCACAAAAACCATTTCAAAATGTGTTTAAAATTATTTTCTATTTAACAATACCATGGGGAAAACATCTATTATATAAACCCAGTTCCACACACATAAAAAATTAGTCATATCATGCCTTTTAAATTAATAAAACAATTTATAAAAAAAGGAGTAGTGAAGTTCACTAACCAAATCTTTAGAAGGAACAAACTACCTCAAATCTCGGGTTGCACATGACCACAAAATAATACACCAATAAAGGAGGGAAAAAATGACAACGATGGCCATAGAAAAAATCTCACATCTTATAATTGTTAAAATTTAGAAAAAGGGTTGGTGAAGAATTGGAAAAAATACACTCCTCAAAAACTCGCAAAAACCACACTATAACGAACAATTAAATGGACCCTAGAACGATATCACACAATTGATATGGAGAGAATCAAGAAGACAAGTCACTAGAGTTCAACACATATAATAGTGATACAAAATAGTTCCACCATAAACTAAGAAATGAAGTAGTAGATAGGATTACTCATAGGAGAGATGCAATCTAACTAAAATTGTGATCAATCATCAAATGAATAAATCATATTGAACAGAGGCACCCAAAATCACTAGAGAAGTGATCTATGTTTAGAGGAAAGAAGGTTGTGGATGAATAAAAAAATTAGCCATGTAGAACCCTAAATTGGGAACTCATGAAATTTTCATAGTGTGTGATCCTATTACATGTCATGTAATCCACTAGGACCAGATACACTAAAAAACCCATAACCTCTTAATTAAAAAAATCATTTGAAGTTAACAATTTTTAACCATTACACATGTAATAAATTCATGCAATATACATAGTTCACAACATGTGTCTGGAGAACAAGTATATATCCTGTAACACATTTTCACATCTTCTAATATCTAAGAACATAGGAGAAAACCCAAATTCTCAAAAAAACCACAAACCAACTCACGAATTCTCTTAAAATTGGGAGAACCCTACATGTAAATTAATACATTTATACCCAAACTCAATTAACTCAAACAAACAAACATCCATTAAATTTTGGTAACATTTCCCATAAAATGTACTATATCCTTGGGAGTCCCTAAACATACCAAATTAAATTAGAAAATAGAAAAAGAGAAGAGAATTAACTAAAGGTGGGAAATGAGAGGCTACAAACTCCCTATTATAATACATTTTATCCATAGAAATTCATTTTAAAATGATGTCTAATAAGGAGGTGAGACCATTGCTCCCTCAGGAATGGCTCTCACTCCCAATTCTAATGAGATTTGATATGTGTATCTAAAAAACTATAACCAACTGAATCCAATTCCTATGTAGGAATTTCAATTGAGATTCAATGATCGATACTGGATACTCAAAAAACAAAACAACTTTCTCTAACTCAATCTCTTCCCAACTCAGAATGTGAGAGGGATTAAGATAGTACATCCTAATATATGATATGTGGAAAACATAAACAATGTCTATCAGTTGAACTGAAAATTCCAACCAATATGTGGCATTCCCAATAAACACTGTGAATTCAAATAGTCTAACATATCTTGGAGCCAACTTTCCCTATTTTCCAAGACGATGGTTACCCAACAATTGAGAAAATTTCCTGAAACCTGGTAACCTATGAAAAAACACAAAGGATGACACCTTCCATCCCCACAAGATTTCTGCCGACTATACATTGTAACCGGACACCAATGTATTTCATGATTCAATGTAGACACATCCTATGCAATACTCATTCCAATAAGAGAGGCCTTACCTACTTTTTACAAATAAGTAGGTGATGTACTTGGGTGACAATACAAAGCCTTGAAAGGATAAATTATTCTGAAAAACTGATAAAAATTATTATATGTAAACTCAATTAGAATAGGATGTATATCCCATGATCCACCGAAATTCAATGATACATTGATGAAGCATATCGTTAAAAATATGAATAGAATGCTCTGTTTGGCCATCTACTTGTGGATTATAAGTTGTACTCAACTGAAAATGTGTCCCCATATCCTATTTAAGACTTCTACATCACCTAAATGTAATCCTAGGATCCATGTTTGAAACAATTGTAGAAGGAACCCCACATAAACTCACAATTTCAATCACCTAAAACTTACCCAGATCCTTAACAATTTTAGTGTCTTTGATTGGAATAAAATTATTTGACTTAGTAAATTGATAAATAAACACCTAGATAACGTTCATTCAATGTAGATTCCATGGAAATCCATCAAAATAATCCATCATTACATTATCCCATTTCTATGTTGGTACCATAATATGATGGAGAAAACTAAAAGAATTAGAATTCTCTACCTTAATATATTGGTAGGTGTAACATCGGAACACCTAGTCAACAATGTCACACTTTATACTCTACCACTAGAATATATATCTCATCTCATAATACATATCCATATTTCTTGGATGAAAAGACCAATAATAACTTTTAAAATAAAAAAATGAGGCTCCTCATAGATTCTTGGATAAAAACCCATTCCCCAAAACATAGAATACCATCTAAAGAGAGATGCCACCCAGAAACATTTTGTTTCTTGAATGCCTATGAACTGGAAATAATTCTACTAAATCTATATAATAGACTCAAGATAGATGATGATAAATTTACACTGGTTAGAACTATCCCTAAAACATACTCATAAGAATCCATATGTATATTAACATAGACTTAACATACCTGGATATTACATCATTTTAGACGAATATTTAGTACATTAAAAAAATAAATTCATGAGGATCCTAATAGTTTAGTGTCTTTGTAATCATGGAAAAAATTCCTCTATATTGGTTAAAGATCATCAACATCTCCCATAAAGTTCTCCACTAATAACAATTAAAACTAAAACATTTCTTCATAACATGGGAAAAGGAAACACAAGAAAGGGGGGAGATTAGATTCTTAGTAAAGATAAATAAAGGAAATACATACGCATACCATGACCAAAATGGTATGGAACTTGATCATAACATTTGAAGATCATACCCTACACACTAGAGATCAAAATAAGTATTTGATGTTCATAATACATGAATCTTAAGGAAATAATGAACATAATACGTGAAAGAATAATATAATAATAAAACATGTAATTGTGGAAAACACAAAAGAATATAAAAACCCAATTTCAAGGAGGCCTACCAAGGCCTTTTAAATATGTTAATCCTGGATTAATCACCCATGTATCTGCTTTGGGAAAGGGGCGACCTCCCATGTACCCTCTTATTTTAGGATTGGGATGTACTCCCATTTACCCTATTATTTCGGGCATGGGATGTCCTCACGTGTACCCTCTTGTTTCATGCTTGAGATGTCATCCCGTATACCCTATTGTTTCGGGCATGGGATGCCCTCCCTTATACCTTCTTGTTTTAGTATTAAAATTACCTCCCTTATACCCTTTGAGTCCATAAAGCCATTATCATTATCTGATTCATTGGAGGGAGATATGGGTCCCCACTATTCCATGATAACATAATTGATACATATTCTACAAAATAAAAAATTCATCATATCATGAACCATAAAAAAGATATAGGTTTCATAAACATTGAATCATAACCCATGAAATGACATTGGTATCATTAAAATTTCATAAAATCATATGCTATAAAAAGAGATTGGTTTCATAAGCACTTCATGAAGGAATAACCCCTGAAAAATAGTGGCTTTAAAAAGCAAAAAACCCATTAGAGAAGAATTGGTTTAAAAAACATATGATACATGATTGAGGAATTAGTTTCTAAAAAATAATTCAATCAAAACATATACCATTTAGAGAAATAATGTTATTGGAGGCTGCATATTATCTCCAATTATGTCATGCGTAACATCAATAAATGTCATACTAGATGGAAAATTAAATGGAGAGATATTTTGAATACATTTCTTGACTATATATCCTTTATTATTTGAAATAAGGATCTTTAAAACATAAAAACATTTTGAAAACATATTTATTGGAAATAAACATGAAATATTATAATGAAATCATTAAAAAAATTTGAAAAAATTTATCTTTGAAAACATATAATGAGGTATTGAAAACATTTTGAAAATAATTTTCCTTGAAAACCTATAAAAAGATCTTGAACCATTTTTGAAAAACATTTCTTTGAAAATAATTTGTAGACATATAAATAAGGATTAAAATTATTTTCAAAAACCATTCTCTATGAAAATTTATAAAATATTCTTGAAAACATTTTGAAAACTATTTATTTGAAAATACATTGCAATCATATAAATGAGGCTTGAAATCATTTTGAAAATTGTTTTCCTTGAAAACCTGTAAAAGAATCTTGAGAACATTTTGAAAACCATTTCATTGAAAATTTCATTCAAAAAAATTTTCTAAAAAATTAACCTTTTAAACTTGAAAAGAAAGCTTCAATGAATTGATGGTGGGAAAATCCATACATGATGTATAAGTTAAAAGGAACATTCCCTTTTCATGGTAACAAGGTAATAAAAATTACTCATTTGGAAAGGTAAAGTAATATTCCATTAAAAAAACCGGTAAAGAGAAAAGGTAAAAATTGTATTTTAATTATCATCTGATTTTTGTTGAATATTCATGGATACACTTATTAGAAAACATGGTTTTGAATGAACACATATTTCTGACTGAAGAGAGGGTAAAGTCAGGCATTCTTAAAAAAACATTCTTAACTATATTATGTACCAAAGAGTCGAAAAAATGGTTACAATACATGAATATATCATGAAAAACTATAGAATAATAAAAATCATGAGAGTTATTAGGATATAGATCATAATATCTCATTAATGGAAGTATAAACATAAAAAAACTCAAAAAGAGATGAGATTGTTTTAATAATATCGTCCCACATTGTAACATTGAACCATAGTAAACATGTAATAAAATGAAATTAAATGAATCATAAAATATCATGAAAATAATAAGAATAATATTAAAACATTTAGAAATATTTATATACACCACACGGAAAAATATAGCTCCACAACTGGAAATGTGTCCCAAAGAAGGAAAATTGAGACAAAATGACTTTATCGATTTGGTAGCTTTTGAAACATAAACCCCGTGAAAAAATATCATCAAATGGATATGTACATACCAATAAATATATGTATAACAATCATATAATACATCTAATGTTAGTATACACACCACACAAAAGGAATTACTGTTGAATAAAACATGTATCTCACAAAAATAAAAAGTGAGATGAAATCCCCTTACCTTGTGTCTTGAATCGCAAACTACTCTATCAAACCACATGTATAATAAATAAAATTTTATTATAAATATTTTACTGAACCATATTATTATATATAATATCATTAATGTTTTGACTATGACCATATATTACTCTCTTGTAAACAATCTGATGTTAACATTTTACTTCGGGTAATAACCACTTGGTTCTTCGCATGTGTCTTAATTTGTTATATCCTCAGTCATTATAAATATATAATGATTATATAATGTAAAAATTGATATAAATATCATTTATATTCAGTATAAATGTGTTATAATATTCTATATAAAATTTAAGTATGAAATAGAATACACCATTCATGGAGACGGTAAGCCGTACGTACGCATGTTTCCATTTTTATTATCATATTGAAAGAAAGAAAGAACATTGCACATATATATTTATATAATATAATTATAGTAAAATTATAATGTTATATATAACATAATTTCACTAAAATATACCTTAATACATTCCATTTAGTGTGTGAATGAATCACAACGTTTTGAGGGGCGGTAGGCTACACTTCCTCAAACGAATATATCGTATTTTCCCCCAATGGAATGTAAGAAGACATGTGTTATAAATGGAATTAATAATATTAAAAACATAATAAATATAATATATTACATATATAAATATTGTTTCCATTATAATATCAACCACGGGATGTGGTAGAGAAAAAATGGACAATCATTGTTTAGTAAGATGGCAGTTCGTTGTACATGTAAACAATATGTTCATTACACATTAAATGGAGGTGTATGTAGGGTTAGGTCTAATAATTTTAAAAAACATTATTATATTTTGGATATTGGTGTTTATTTATAATCATGGAATAAATATAGTGGAGGAGGTGGAGAAAGAAAATAAAATAAAGGATATTGGGAGAAGATGTTACCTCTTAATCAGGTACCTCATGTTGGTTTCTTCCAAAAGGATTCATTGGATTGATATATACTCAAGGGGATTATTAAAGGCGAGAGAGAGGTATTTTGGGAGATAATTTTATCATAGTTTGGGTCATACAAGGGTCTTGAGAATTGTGAGGAGTGGATGGAGATGATGCCTTTTTTGTGGAGGAGGAGTGGCGCTCCTGTAAATATTTGAAGAGAGAATCCCACACATGTATTTCATGTTGAATGTGGATCAAATAATATACCAAATTCAAGAGAAGGGAGGATAGGGTCGAAATATTTCCAGAAAATGGATCTTGTACAAGTGTATAGGTCATTTTTTGTCTTCAATTTAAGGTTTAGGCCTTAGTTAAGATTAATTTTAGCTTAATCAATATAATTAAATTTAATTAATTTCCCTAATATTTTGGTAAAAAAATAATTTGAACTTATAAGAAATTATAAATTATATTTATTCTTAATCTATAATTAATTTTTCCAAATTCTAATCACACAAGTGGAAAAAGGTATCTTAAAATCAATCCCACTGACTGGACGACACTGCGAGGTTTTAATGTAAAAATGATCAAAAGATTATAGAGATTTTATATCCAATTTAAATGTGAAATTGGTTAAAATTATATAAATTTAATTAATTGATAACATTTTTATATAATTATACTTTTAAACCAATATAAAATATTTTTTATCATATAAATAAATTAAATGTAATAACAGTTTTGAATTAAAATCCATTGTTTTTAACTATTCATTAAAAAATAAAACATTATAGAAAATTAAAAATAACACATCGTAAACAAATTTTAAAATTTTTATCCAATGTTTTATGTTTATTTTCACATATTAAATCTATAAATGTGACAAAACTATATTTAAATGGGTTTCCAATAAAAGGCTGTAAAACTGCATTTATAAAAAAATATTGGGTTTTATTCATAAAATTGGGATTATTCTTATCATATATCTATTAAATCTATTATATGAATATAAAAAATATTTTATTGAATATATAACATATATATTACATTAATATCACTTAATTATTATAATTAATTTAATTTAGTAGGTTAAAAAATTTGTGACTATAAAAAAATAATATTATCCTTTATATTCAATGAGTTCGCATATTCATTTCCAATTAATTAGTAACCTATGAATTCATCTCATATTTGTGTAAACCATATATTTTATAAAATTATTTTACAAAATTTATAACCAAAAATTTAAATTCTTGGTTACATCTTATTAATTCAAATAATATTATTTTATTGATATAATATTGTTCGGTAAAAAACAGTCATGCGTATTAAACAAGCCAACGGGGAATGTAAATTTTTTTTGTAACACATGCTAACCTCAGTGTTCCAAATAGAGAAAGATAAAATTTATTCTGTTTGTAGTGCATGATTAAATTTTTTTATATATAATGAAATCCAAACATAGTTATTTGATATAAAATAAACTATTTTGAGTGTTGTATGAAATGAAAATATGAAAAAGATTAAATTAATTTGGAAAAAATAAATCAAAAAATACAAGGGTGTTACATTCTACCACACATAAAATTATTTTTCCCTCAAAAGTTTTCTAGGTTATCAATGGTTTAATACTTAAAAGTTTCATTCATAGAAACCCACATAGTATAAATGAATATTAAAAATTCCCATAAATAGGGAATGTTAGAACCATAACAATTACTCAAAGTAACATATAACTAGGTTTTCATATAGGGGAGCATTGGTGGGAAGTGAAAACATATACATGGAAGAAAAATATATAATATTATAATGGTGATTTATAGAGAAAAAGTACAGGATAATGTTAAAAATTAGAAAACCATAAATATATGATGCCCTTTAGGACCACTAGATTCCATAAAAATTGAATTACTAGGATAACATTCTTTGTATCAAGATCCATTTGCCTAATGTAAAATAATTTTAATGAAAGGATATATTTTCATGATTTCTGGAAAACATCACACTTTATTTCCTTGATCAATATCACCTCTTTATCCCAAACGTAAGATGAGTTTTTTTTATTTCTGAAGTAGTAAAAGATAATGATGTCCATGATATGCCATCCCAACTGTCAACGACTTTCATGAACACCACATTTTTATAATAGGTTATCCAATATTCATAAATCCTCATGTGTTAAGATAATAATTTATTCTCAAAATGTTTAAATTAATATTTCTATAAATTATTAACCACATAATGCTTCTAACAGATGAAAATTCAAATCTTTAAAAGGAATTTCATGAAAACACCTTACCATTGACCCCCTTATATCACATTGTATGACTTGGTTGTAATATTCCAAACATGTGAATATCCTCATCACATATTCTCTTGAACCATAGTAATAACCTGAATTACCCTAAATACCATTGAAAAACAAGCATGCTTCCTTATTCCAAATGTAACTAGATATATTCCGTAAATCAAAGATGTCCTAAAATTCATCCTCGGTGAAATAGACCATTTTTTCAATAATAAGTTATAGGGTAATCCATACCATCCAATTTACTAAATCATATTCAACATATAATTATACAAATATCATTATCTCAATTTCAAGCATTAATTAATTGTTACCCTCCCAAAATAAAAATATCACTTTTCCATGAAATCACTTTTCTATGTCTTCATCACCATTAAAAATGTAATCTTCAATCCCTAATAAAAACTTATACTGAAAATACTTATATATTTCATGATTAATTTAACATAATATTTTCCTTCTAAAAAATAAAAACATTATTAATAAAACATTATTGTTAAGCCATTACTCAAGAAGCATCAACTTATTCCACAATACATCTTTACTAGAATATGAAATATGTATAATTTATTAATGTTCCTCAACCTAAATATAATAATACTTCTTATGATCAATGTAAACAATACAATAAGAACATTCTATACCATTCAAATTTCATTTTAGGTGACATTTTCTTAATAAGTATGAACAATATTGTAAGAACATTAGATACCTTTCACATGGTTTGTGAAGCATTTTTGAATTTCCAAAGTATATCCCCTGGGACTGTCAATACAAATGTAAAATAAGGCTCATTATCATGTATCAGATTACCCTTAGTTTGGCCTAAGACATTTTGTCAGAGTTTTTACACAGAGTTACATCAATTTCATAGACATATCCACTTGTAGTATCTAGACATTAATGTATTTCTAAGAGACTACTCACTTTATCCTTTACCAAGACTCTAGGAGATTTCCTAAATGTTAAATCATCTTTATTCTTATTCTTTGCGATATCCCTAGACATATAATTAGAAATATACCAATGGATCTCAATTAATTTTTCCTATTATAGTTTCCAATGGTTGATTAAATGTTTCCTTTGATACATACTTTAGAAACCCAGGATTAACATACATGGATATTACATTATTTTGAATGAGTATTCCGTACATTACAAAACTATATGTACGAGGACTATAATAGTTTTGTGTCATTGGAAACACGGTTAAAATATATTCTATCCCTGTGAAAGATATTAAAAATCACACATAAGTATCTCGACCTTTATTTCGGCTACCTAAAACCTTTCTTCATAACATGGGGAAAGGAAACATAATAATGTAATGAACTTAGATTCTCAGTAAGGGTAATTAAAGGAAATGCATCAGAATAACATGATCAAAAAGGTATGAAATATGGAAATACCATTTAAAGATCATACCTTGTATATTAGATATCATAATAAAGATTGGTAGTTCATAAGACATGAATCATAAGTAAATAATGAACATAATCCATGAAATCATAACATATTAACAAAACATGGAACTATGGGAAACACATAATCATATAAAATCTCTATGTCAAGGAGGAATACCAAGGATATAGTAACATGTTAGGCTTGGGTTAATCAAACACGTACCTTCAACGTTCATGGGATTCCCTCCCACGCACCCTCTTATTCAGGGCTTGGGATTTAATGCAATTTACCCTCATATTTTAGTCTTGGGATGTCTTCCTTTGAACCCTCTTGTTTTGGTCCTGGGATTCCCTCCCATATTACCTCATGTTCTAGTCCTAATATTCCCTCCCATATACCCTCTTATTTTGGGCTTGGGATGCCCTCCCATGTACACTTTCAGCTCATAAAACATTTATCATTACCCAATTCATTTAAAGGAGATATAGGTCACACCAATATCATAATAATATCATTCATAAATGTTCCAAAAAATAAAACTTTCATCATATCATGACCCATAAAAATAGATAAGTTTTATAAAAATAAAATAATAACCCATGAAATGAAATGGGTGTCACTAAAATTTCATCAGATTATAACCCTTGAAAAGAAATAGGTTTCGTAATCTCTTAATGAAATTTTTACCCATGAAATAAAGTGGATTTTAAAAGCATAAAACCCGTGGGAGTGGAATGAGTTTCAAAATAATATAACCCATTAAAGAGGAACAGGTTTTATAAACATCATTTAATTAAAATACATACCACTAAAAGAAATAATGTTAATGGAACCTTTATATTAGATCCTATAAGGGCATGAGCTACATCACCAGATGTGATCTTAGATTGAAAATAACTAGGAGTGATATTTTGAATAAAATTATTCAGGAAATATTATTTTATCTTTTAAAAAAGGATCTTTATAACATAAAAACCATATTAAACCAATTTCTTGAAAATAATATTTAAATATTTTAGATAATTCTTTGAAAACCATTTGGAAATATTATTCTTCAAAAAAATATATAGAGATCTTGAAAACATTTTTAAAAACATTTTCCTGGAAATATTATAAAAGGAGATTGAAAATGTTCTGAATAAAATTTATATGAAAATAATTTGAAAGCTTCTCAATAAGGCTTGAAATAACTTCTTTAACTATTTTACTTGAAAATTTATAAAATAATCTTGAAAACATTATAAAAACCATTTATTTAAAATTATTTTGAAAAATTATAAATGTGCCATGAAATAATTTTGAAAACAGTTTTCCTTGAAAACATATTATATAATCTTGAATAACTATAGAAAATAAATTCATTGAAAATATCATTTAAAAAATTTTCTTGAAAAGTAATCATTTAAACATGAAAATAATGCATTAAAGAATTAATGGTGGATAAATCCATACATGTTGTACGGGGTAAGAAGATCATTCATTTTTCATGGAAAAAGTTTAGAAAAAATAATCATTCAGAAAGAGAAAATAATATTAATTTGAAAACATTGGTCAAATAAAAAAGGTAAAAAATTTCTTTTAATGATAATTGGATATTAGAATAGTATTCTTAGAAACCCTTTTTAGAAAACATAGTTTTGAATGAACACCTATTTATGACCAAAGAGAGGGTAAAGTCAAGAAATTTCTTAAAAACATTATTAACTTTCTTATATTCCAAATAGTTGAGAAAATTTACTAATAGATGAATATATCATGAATAACCCATAGGTTAATGAAATTCATGACATCTATTAATATATAAATCATAATATTTCATCAAAGGAATCATAAATATAAACAATCTCAAAAATCGATGAGATTGTTTCAATATAACATTGAACCATACTCCAAATGTAAGAAAATGAAATTATATTATTCTTGAAATATTGTGGATAAAGCGATTCAAGATATAACATTTCAAAGGAATTATGTAAACCTAATTGAAAAATAAAGTTACATAACATTGCATATGTCTCAAAGAAGGAAAATTGAGACAACATAATTTTACCAATTTGGTAAATTTTGAAACATAAACCCCATGAGAAAAATTCCATAAAATAGATATGTAAATACCCATAATATTAATTGTAATAATAATATGATACATCCATGGATATTATACACACCACACAAAATAAATGGGTGGGGAATAAATCTTGTATCCCAATGAAATAAAAAGTGAGATGAAATCCCCTTACCCTGTGTCTTGACTCTTGTCGTACTCATTAAAAGCACCAGTATAAAATATAATTTTATTATAAATATATTATAGAACCATATTATTATTTATAATACCATTTATTTTTTTATTATGACTTATATTACCCTCAGGGTGACAATCCTATGTTAAGGTTTCAGATCGGGTAATATTTGCTTTGTTCTTTTCACATGTCTTAATTTATTATATCATCAGTCCTTATAATTATATAATTATTAAATAATTTAAACCATGATATAAATATCATTTCTATTTAGTGTATTTTTATTATAATAATCTATATAATATATAATTACGAAATGGAATACATCATTCATGGAGAAGGTAAGCCGTACATAAGCATGAACGATGTTTTCATTTTTACTGTCGTATTAAAAGAATGAAATAAAATTATATATTTGAATATATTAATATAATAACATTAACGTAGAATTATAATTATATATATATATCATATAGATTCATCAAACCCTTCTTTAATACATTCTATGTAGTGTGTAAACGAACCACATCGCCTTGAGGGGGCAGTAGTCCGCACACTTCCTCAAACGAAATTATCAAATTTAAACCAAATGGAATGTAAAAATATATATATTGTAAAAGGAATAAAGAAGCCTAAAAACATAAAAAATATAATAATGAAATTTATAAAAATATTTTTAATCATAATGTCCACTATGAGAGGTGGTAGCGAAAAAATGAATAATCATCATTTAGTAAGGGGATTGTTTTCTGTACTAGTAAATAGTCTATCCGTTACCCATTAGATAGAGATGTGTGTAAGTACAGGTCGAATAAATTCCATAAAATAATCATAGTATATTTAGGATACTGGAATTTCTATAATAACATGGAATAAAGAGAGTGGAGGGGTTGGAGAAGGAATGTAAAAGAAGAAATCTTGAGAGTAGATGTTAGCTCTTAATCGGGTACCACCTTTTGGTTTGTGAAAAAGGTTTGTTTGGATTTATTTCATCCCAAAGAAGGATTATATGATGAATGGAGGGTTTTTTGGTGTTACATTTAGTATATTATGGGTGATCAAAGAGGTTTTATAGGTGTAAGGATGTGTGAGGAGAGGAGTCCTTTTTATAGTAGAGGAGGAGTGACACTCTTGTAAATATTTGAAGAGAGAATTCCAAAAACATTTTTGTTTTTGAAAGTGGATCCAATAATAGATAAATGTAAATAAAATGGAGTTTAGGGTCAAAATATGGTCATCCAATTACTCTTGAACAAGTGTATAGTTTGTTTAGAGTCATAAATTTAAGGTTTATTCCTTGATTAATCTTTATTTTACCTGAATCAATGTAATTTATTTTGATTACATTCACTAATATTTTCAGTCAAAAACTATGTTTAACTTATTAAACATTATAAATTATTTGGATTTCAAATATGGAATACATATTTTTAAATTATTATCATATAATTTTTATAAATTAATTTAAAATTCATCCCTTTGACAGGATGACATAAAAGTTTTTAAATTAAAAATAAAAGGTTTTCTAAGTTTTATATCGAATTTCAATGTAAAATTGGTTTCAATGAACTAATTTGTATTAATTGATAAAATTTCAATATAATTAAACTTTTAAAACAATTTTAAATATAATTTTACCTTATAAATAAATTAAATGAAAAAGATGGTTTGAATTAAAATCCAGTATTATTAACCATACATTACAAAATGGAACTTTACTGAAAAATACCAAGTATTTACACTAATACAAATTTTTAATTTGTCTTCCAAAGATGAAGATTATTTTGAAATATTAAATCTATAAAATTTCAAAAGATTGGATTTAATTTGGGTTCTCTATTAAAAGGCGGTAAAACATCCTATATAAAAAAATATAGGGTTTTATGCATAAAATTGGGGTTGTTCTTATATCATGTCTATGAAATCTATTAGATTAAAAAAAATATAGTCTATTGAATACGTAAAAGATATATTACATTAATATAACATAATAATTATAATTAATTTAATTTATTAGGATAAAAGAACTTTACGACTATATAAATAATAATATTTTTCTTTATATTCAATCAGTTCTCATATTCATTTATGATTAATTTGTAACCTATAAATTCATATTATATTTCTGTAAATAATATATTTTAATAAATTAGATAATAATATTCATAACCTCTAATTTAACAGCTTGGTAATATCTTATTATTTTAAATAATAACATTTTATTGATATACTATTGTTTGGTAAAAAACCCGATAATGTGTGTTACACAAGCCATCAAGGAATGCCATTTTTGCTTGTAACACAAGCTACCCTCAGTGTTCCATGCAAAGAATGCTAAAATTAACATTGCATTTAGTGCATGATTAACTTGATTTTTCATATAATCCAAGCCAATCATAGTTCTTCTATATCAAATAAACTATTTTCAGTGTTGCGTGAAATGAAAAACATCCAAAACAATAAATTATTTTGAAAAAAATAATTCAAAAAATCATGGAGTGTTATAATATTAAAATAAACAATAATCCCCATAAGGTTCCACTTTTACATCGATTCCAAAATAGATTATGACGGAACATTCTTACTAAGAGATCTTGCAATAATATTCTGCTACCCCAGGGTGTAGACAATATCAAAGAAAAATGTTTGTAGGTATACCAAAAACTATATTTGTCTAAGATTCATGAATTTATAATAAATTATATAGCTCAAAAACTTATGGTTATAAAAGACTGTGATAATTTACCCAAAAATATAATGTCACCAAAACGTAAGTGCATGTGTAACTATGGAAATATCTAAATATAGAGTGTGATAAATCTTATAATGGTGTCAGTGTTGAGGAAAGATGTAATCTACCATATGATAATATTGCATAAGAACATAACCCGATATAGTTCCAAAATAATCTCAAAAAAACCACATACCTCTTATCGAGCTCATGAAAGATGAGAATAGGATCTGATGTCAGAATTCTTTTTAGTTTGTTGAAAGAAGACTGAAATTTTTCATCCCATATGAATTTGACCCATTTACTGGTAAGAGTAGTAAATTGTAACATAAAATTTTATAAATCATTGAAGAATCATCAATATTATTTAGTGAGACCAAGGAAGGTGTGAATCTGAAAAAAAATCATGTACTTCTTCCTAATACAAAACACCCTTTACCGATTCAAGATCAACTATTAATCTATAACCATAAATCACATGCCCTAAACATTTCAATTATTTAATCTTGAATTTTATTTTTCAAATCCTTCTATAAAAATGTTCACTTTTTAAGAATTCCAAAACCAAAATCATATGGTATTCATTCTCCCTCTTAGATCTCGAGTGAACCAAAACTTCATCTATTAATATTAAAAAATGTTTTTTGATACTAATTGTATATATGATTCATCAAATACATAAAAACAACTAAAGAATTAGTCAAAAAAAATAATATCACATGATATTTTTAGTGGACTTACCTACTCCTAAAATAAATATTTGGTAAATTACACACCTACAATCCAAGATAATGATAACCCAAATGAATATTAATTTTAAAAAACCACTTTCCCCCTTTATATATTCAAATAAATCATCAAAATGATTCAAATTATACTTACTCTTAACCATTACATAGTTAAACATCAGATGATCCTTGCAAAATTAGAGTGAACCATCTAACTTCTTGGAAAAGAGCACCGAGCTACCCATGGAGATGAACTAGGGAGAACAAGCCACTTTTCCACCAGGTTATCCAACTGAATCTTTATCTTTTTAAGCGTAGCTGGTTCCATAAGATAAGAAGGTACCAAAATAAGATGGGCACCCAGAAATAGTTCAATCATAAACTCTACCTATATCTATAGTGTAATCTCAAAGAAATCATTTGGGAAAACATCAACAAAATCACAAAGAACCATGGAAAGAACAACAAGATATGAAATTTCATTGGTCATAACTACAACGGTAGACAAAAAACCCACACACACCGGACAGTAAGGTCATGGATGACCAAATATCAGATCCCACTCTCTCGGAATCACCCATGATATCCCATAGGACATAAAAAAATGAGACTATAATGATAAAAATCAACCTCATATCCATGAGATACAAGAAAATACATCCCATTTATGAATTCAAACATATATAGTCTGAGGTCAAGAAAATCCCAGACTAACTCTACATCAGCTATCGATAGAGTACAAGGTCACTGAATCCCTTTATAATTCATCTTACAAGGAGTTGTTTCTAATTATATAACAAAGGAAATGAACTCTATTGGATGGTTAATCATATTACCAAAATGACAAGATAGAAATGAGTGGGAATCGACACTATCAAACAAAGAAAATGATACTGAATATTCGGTAAATATTTTCACCCTCACTATCACAGGACCCACATCTACATCCACTTGAAACTCATATAATTAATGAAGGTTATTCATTACAATGGCCTAAAGATAGAGCCCTATATTCATTAAATAATTTGACTATGACAAAGTAGATTTTAGAGAAAAATACCCCTGACCATATTTAGGTGTAGACATAGACTGACATAAATAATGAAAATGAACATAAATACCACAAAATTATGCACATGTTTTTGGGTGAAGGTAATGAATTACTAGTGTTTAAAATATTTATAGACTAACATAATGTTAGAATAACACTACTGGATATACCCAAAGGTTCCAAATAGACCTACAAAAAAGAACCACCTCCCCCACTCCTGTGATGATCCTATCACTTCCAATTTTCCCTAGAGGGCTAATGAATCTTCTAGTAGGTAGAAGAATAGGGAAATAATATCCCACCATTCATTAAAAATTAATTTATACCATTATATACATTTCCATATTCTCTTTATTGGTCAAAAATTATAGTAATAATAACTACGATCTAACATCCAGTCGCAAAACATGTAGGTACGTTTGAGTTTTCAACTCATTATTCGATACAACATATGGTATAAAATAAACCATCTCTTCAAACCGATTGGTGTACACTAACAGAAAATTATTTTCTAACATAAAATAAACGATCTTTATAGATTTCACCATCTTCACCCCTAGAAAAAATTTCTAGAAGATGTGAGTCTTGAAACCCATCTAGTGAAATCCCATATGAATATCTTTATGTACTGTGAAATCCCACAAATCATTTCTTAGTCCCTAAAGCCTAAACACAACACACATCACCTTGATATAGTCAGGTGTATCCATGAAGTCAAAGATATGATCAATCTTGTCCTGAAAGTACTCTTCCTATTATGGTTTATTCTTTCCTTTAATGGATGGTGTCTTGTCATAAAAGAACTCACATGATCCATCTCTATATTCTATATCCCCTAGATGAACCTCAAAAACTATGTTCTAAAAAAGTGAAACATTATGGTATAAAATATGAACATATTTCATGATATCCTTGATAATAGTCCATCCCATAAATGGATTCCCTTTAGGAGCATCAGCTCTCGAGGAACTCATAGAACACATCACGGATGCTTATCAGTCCACATAAAAATAGAGGAAATGATAAGACAACAAAATAAACATAGTTCAAACTAGAAAAACCATAATAAAAAAATTAAGTATAACATCAATACTCAAAATAGGAGGCACAAATCCCAACATCCCATGGTAACTTGAGTATCTTCATGACACGAGCTGGCCAAGCACTCACCGTAATCTACCTGTAATGTCCCTAAAATCCTATCTTCAGTCTACCAAATGTCCTATGATTTCGAATCTTGAGGAAATACCACCTTCGATAGAAAACTATAATGAACCTTCCTGAATACCCACTGAAAATGGTACACGTCATGTTCCTCTACATACCCGAAGGGTGTTATCAATCCCTAAGAGTTGATGAGTATAATCTTGGCATCAAAGAAATACTAGATGGAAGGATTTCAGCCAAACCTGACATGACAAGAAGATAAAATATATACACGTAACATAAATAAATAGGAAAATATTTAAATATATTCGATAATAGATAAGGTACAATGGAGGCGATACAATTGAACAAGGTAGAAAAAAAATCTCCAAGTGAAAATTTGAATCATAATAGACTACAAAACCAAATAGATACTTCAACATCTATATGTTATATCATAGGAGAACTCCCACTATCTCACCACCTACAACCCAAAAACCATATAACAGAAAAAATAACTCCATCACTACAACTCCTTTTCTTTCCTTTCATTAAAGGGCACAATACGGTCTATGCACAACCAAATGGGTACATAGGGTATGAGCTAATATGATTAATGGGGTGTCTCCCAGGTGTTCAATATGATGTCTATGAGTAATAATCCTTTCATGATAAAATTTAATGAAAATATGGTTTGGTGGAAATTTAATGATTTTAATATCAAAATCCTAGAAAACTGGTTAATTTCTCTTTTTCCACATTTCCAAACAAACTAGATAAATCAATTTCATATCATTTCATAACCATATATCATAGTAGATATATAATTAAAAAACTAATCATAGATACCATGTCATATCAAATATATTGAATTACAACAAAAAAGTACAATCAAAAAGTAGAATCTCATGAAACATCACTCTAGGGATCACACTAGATCAAGATAGCTAGTAAACTCATACATTACATAGTCAATCATGTATTCATCAGGACACTCATCATATGCATCAATTATAGAGAGGATTGTAACCCCCTAGAAGGTTAACTCCCCAAAAATCTAATAACTACCTTGAACAACCGACCAAGGGAATAAAGGAAATCCCCATGAGAAAAACCCTGACCGTGGACATGACCTATTGCTATACCTTCCAAATAATTACCCAAGGCTTCCCATTTTATCTATTTTACCAAACCAATTCATCCAACCAAATCCATCAAATATTGCATCATTTTTTTCTTCATAATTACAATTTCAATGTTCTTTAAAAATCATTCTCCAATAACCAAAATTAAACAAACCAGCTTTTATAAAACCTAGTCCCATAAACACAAAAAAATCATTCATATCATGACATTTCATTTAATAAAAAAATTTATAAAAAACAAGAGTAACAAAATTCACTAAAATAGGTTATAGATGAAACCAACTACCTCAAACTCGGGTTACACATTCCCAAAGAATAATCCATCAAACAATGAGGAACCAACAATGAAAATGGAGGCCCTAAAAAAATATCACATATGTGAATTTATAAAATTTAGAAAAATTGTTGGAATAGAAGATGAAATAATACATAACTCAGGAACCACACTAACTTAACCACAACTAATAAAGAATCACCCTCTAGAACGAGATCACACAATGGATCTAGAAAAAATCAAGAAGAAAGATCACCACATATAAATGAATCTCATTGCAAAATGAAATGGTACCAGCATTATCAACTAAATGAGCAAGCATAAAGGAAGACTCAATAGAGAGAAGAAATCTAACCACAATGGGGATAAATCACTAAATGAATCAATCCAAATTGAAAAGAGGCTTTCAAAATCACATGAGAAGGGATATAGGTTAAGAAGGAAGAATGTTGCAGATTAATAATGGAAATTTAAGCTATGTATCACTGTAAATACATAACTCAAGACATTTAAATTGAGTGTAAACCCTTTACACATTGTGTAATCCACAGGGATCACATATTCCAAAAAACCCAACACCTTTTTATAAAAACATACTCATTTAACATTACATGTCCTATAACTATTACACGGTGTGTAATCCTTTAAAACTATGTACATAATTTAACACATGTTTCTGGTGACCAATTAAACATCATATAAACCTTTTAAACTCCATTTAATCTCCCAACACACAACAAAAAACCCAGATTCTTACCCAAAAAACAAAAAACCAACTCGAGCGTTCTATGAACTCAGGGAGAACCCCACATGGTCATTAACACATTTTTAATAAAACATGTTTGATTAAAAAAAATACATTCCTAAACCTTACTTTATTTTTATCAAAATCTTTTCTTCATCCTCGGGAGTCCCTGGCCACACCCAATTAAATGTGAAAAAATAAAATATAATAGAATCCTCTGAAAGTAATAACAAAATGTTACATATGTAGTGTATATAATACATATGAATGTACATTATTCTGTCCATAATGTAAACTATTGGGGCTTTCATATCCATTTTTGGATCTACATTTCATGTCTTTATTGTTCAAAAGTTAAATAATCACTAATAGATTTTTGTCTCAATTTTCCTTATTTGAGGCACACGTTATGTTATGCACCTATATTGTTTCAAATGGTATATATAAATCTCAATAATCAGGTAATATAATGAATTTATTTATCATCATGATATTTTTAGTTCAATTTTTTGTTATTTATTTCATGGGTCTTATGATATAAGGGTACCAATGTGGTAGGGTTTAATGTTATAGTCTCATCTGTTTTCAGGATTATTTATCATTATGTCTCCAATGATGATTTCTAATGATCCACCTCTTAAAAGGTATCTTCAAATATTATATAGTTATAAAATGAAAATAAATTTTTCCATTTTTTCCTCTATTTATGAACTCAAGAGTAAAAAAAGGAAGGATTTTTATAAAAATCAATTTTTTGGTCAAAAATTAGTTGACCTCCAATAGCATGCTTCCTAAAAATGTTTTTATTTTTCTTATTGTCTTAATATGATTTTTGAAAGAAATATTCACCAATGTTTTAATTTTCTATTTTTTTTTTAAAATAATATTCACGTTGTTATGAAAAACAGTTCTCACTTTTCTTTTACCAAAAATTTGAAAGGAATCATTGTTTTTACATGTACGGTATGAGAAGAAAATTAATTTATAAGTTTTAATTATTATTATTTTAAAAGTAAATTATTTTGAAAATGTTTTATTTTTTAAAAGTTTTTTTATATTAGGTATGGATATTTTCCTCACCAAAATTATAAATTATATTCAAAGCTCAATTTATAAGTTTTCTATGTAATTTTCAAAGAAAAAGATGTTTAAAAATTCTAATGTCTTTATAATTGTATTTCAATGAATTGTTAATCTACATAAGAAATTTTTCAAGAGATCTTTCAAAATAAGTCTCCATTTAAAATGACATCCTTTGATATTATTTATACATTAATAGGTATAAGAACAAATGATACTATTCTTATTCATTTTTTGAATGGTTTATAATATTGATGAGAAGATTTTTATAAAGCCCATTTCTCATCCACTAGTTCTACCATGATAAAACTATTATAAAACTGATTTCTTTTCAAGGTTTAAGCCATAATGAAATGTTGAAATGATTATGTAAACATTCTCTTTTAGATAGGTAATGATTTGTTTAATTGTTTAGGAATCCCATTTCCTTTCATGGGTTATGATATTGTAAATTTTTTATGATTTCGTTGAACTCATATGTTTGAATTTCAATATGTGAATGTTGTTATATTATTCTGAACTATAGTTGTTAAATTATAACCAATGATAGGTGAGACCTATATCTCCCTCTAATGTATTGGGTAAAAATTTATATATCATCAGATAGATATGACTAGAATGAGGAGTGAACCTGCTTCAGTATGACATGCCTAAAATGGGGAGTGAACCTAGTTCCATAAGAAATGACTGGAAGGGTTAGTGAACCAAGTTCAATATGATAGGAATGGAATGGTGAGTGAACTTGGTATAGTAATAAAGGGATATAAAAGAAATTTCACCTTGTTGAATAAGGAAGTTTTTCGCTACGATGGTCTTATGAGTGAAACTTGACTATTATGATCGTTTGGGGAATGAACCGAGTCAAATATGATAGTCTTTTTAACGATCCTTGATTAATATTGAAATGATTTTATATGATTATGTGTATTCCATAGATCTAAAACTTATTCTATGGTTATGATATTATGTCTCATGTTATTTGATTATGTTATGATTCATGTCTTATAAAGTACCTATATATATTTCATAACTCAAGTTTTTGATATTTACGCTCATGTTATCATACAGTTATGCTATTTTTATACTTATGAATCTCCCTTTTTTACCCTTACTGAGCATCTAATATAACCCTTTACTATGTTTCCTTTACCCAGGTTATAAAAATGGTTTCTATATAGTAGAACTAAAGAGAATATCTTTGGGGGATAAATTGAAGACCTTTCATGAATTAAGAATATTTTTTTTCTGAGTTTCTGAAGGAACTAAACTATTATGGTCCTCAGGAATGTGTTTGAGTAATTTAATGAATATTAATTTAAAAATAATTAATATTCATGTATGAGAAACTTTAGTCTCTATTGTTTCTACCAGTGGAACGGTTTAGTTACCCATTGGAAAATATTATGGGAAAACATTAGTGATATCTCTTGGGTTATTTACAATGATATGTCTAGGGATTTCTTTACGGGTAAGTTCAAGGATGAGTTAAAGAATTGTAAAATGTCATATAATTCTAGTAAGGATTGAGTGAGTGGTTTCTATGAAATAGAATTCTTGTCTAGTTACTACAAATGGATATGGATCTGGGACAGAAGTACTTTGGGGTAAAACCCTCGAAAACATCATATTGACCAACAATTGATCATGAACTTGTGCAGGAAAATGGGCCTTGATAAACACCTAATTTGAAATTCCTAGGGGGCATGATATATAAATTTACAAAGTCTTTACAAACCACTATGAAATTTTTAAATAAATGGTTACTCTGATTGACTTTGGATAAAACTAACATCCCAAGAATAAATAGAATGTTTATTTATTTAGACTTGCTAAATAATTTTCAAACAATGTTATTATCCATTATGATTAGCATTTCTCTCGCATAATGATTTCTGTTATAAGTCAATATTGGGAACTAGAAGAAACTTGGCTAACATTGAATGTGATGTATGATTTTCTAATGAATATAAAGATGTTACGATAATTAGAGTAAAGGATGTTGGGCTTATAACTAATCTATTTTCAAAAAACTAGAATAACAAAACATAATTTAACCAATTCTTAGAGTTATTAAAGAAGAGAAGGTAATATTTCTCTTAGATTTTAGTTGATGGTAACCACAAAGGAAAGAAGATACAATTTCCTATATGTCTAGAATGTGGAAATAAGCACCCAAGTGAATGTCTTAGAGGAAGGAGAAGATGTTTTGAATATGGAAAATAAGGTTACATGGAATGTAACTATGATGGGAAAATAGAATGTTTAGTTAAATCAATAGATAATAATAATGGTCTTACTATGATATTATCAATTTTGGAATGAATTATGTTTTTAATGTATGGGAACTAATAAAATCTATGCCCAAAGGAGAAATCTCCTGAAGAAAATTAGCAAGGTTATACATGTAATGGTTATATTACTAATGATGAATAATGTAAAAATGAAATATGAAAGGAATAAGGTATTGAGGAATAATATGATGAATCATAGCTAATGGTTTGTGAAGGATGTGGGGTGAATGAAGTATTTATTTATTAGATCTCAATGAATATGTAATATGAATTATGAAATATAAAAGTATTGTTTAGTATAAATTTTTCATTAAGGATTTAAATCAATATATAGAACGATGCAGATGGAAATTAGAAGCTATTTAATAAAAAGATGATATTTTGAAAATTGGTAGGTACCCATTATATGTTCTAGATGTTGAGGAAATGGTGTTTAATTTGGATAAAGATATAATGGATATCGATAAAGTAAATTGGAAAGTATTGATGACGTCATAATATGTAAATGATTTGATGACGATGTTGTTTATTTTATCACTAATGGATTTTATTACATTAGTGGATCAATAGAATAAATTCAATAATTAGTGGTTTTATTAAAGTAATGAGATATCATGCATTCTTCCTATAAGGTTTTATAGTAATTTAGGTTATTAATATGTTTTAATAGAATACCTGAAAATGGTATTCAAATGTTTGGTATGTGAAAATCAATAGAACCTTTAAAGTGCATGGAGGATTAATGATAAGATGATTTTCTAAATTTATTAACCTTCTTTATAATGTTTTGGATTTTAATAACTTGGAAGGGTCATAAGGTGAACCATTTGTGGAATGGTTTAAGTTGAATTTTGGGAGAGTTTTTAAATGTTTACATATTAATTCCCCATATGAATATTTTTCCATATTGGATAACTTGTTCTAACAATTTTATTGTGATGATAAGTAAATATTGAAAGGCTCAATTATTGTTCTATTTTTCAATATTTTAACTCGGTAGTGCTTCAAGAATAAGAAAATAACTTTTATCTTGGAGTAAGATATAAAGTTGAAATTTATAAAGGAAAAAATAAATGGAGGGATTTTTCTTATGAAATGGATTGACATAAAGTAAGTATTGCTTCTAATAATAATTATAAAACATAAATAAAATAATTTTGAAACAAATGTGGTATTGTTATCATCATTTTTATGATATTAAATACATTTTCACACCTTTTTGGTTCATGGTTATATGGTCATTAACATTATTTTTATCACCCACTTTTCTTGATAAGTGATCTTTATAACCCTATATAATTATTTATGATTTTCTAAAATTCAAAAATCATCACTTCCCACCTATGCTCTTTTATGTGGAAACCTAGTTATGATTTATATTTGGTAATTGTAATATTTCCAAATTTCCCCTTTTTAAGGAAGGATTTATAATTCATTTTTATGATGTGGGGTTTTTAAAAAAGAATTTTCAAATGATAAAAAATTTATAACTGAGATGAATTTCCAGTTAAAAATTAATTTCAAGGAGCGTAAGATGTTATAACCTGTGACTTTTTGAAACAATTTTTTTATTTTCTAGAAATAATTTAACATTTTTGTTATTTTATGTGACATGAAACACTGACTTTGGATTGTGTTAAATTGGGTTTATCTTGAATTAATATTGGATTGTGTTACAAAAAATACTATTTATAGATTGCATCATAAAAAACATCATGTTTAAACAAAATATGACATACTATTAAAATATAATTATGATTGGTTTCACCTAGATGTTGGAATGGTGTTTATTAATATTATTAATTAAATTATTATAATATATGTTTACATGTAAGAACCTCGAACCAAGAAGCCCAATGATGGTGCATAACTTTATTACATTGAATTGATTATAAGGAATCGAATATTAAAGAACTGAATAATTTTGCAGTCTTTCTTATCAAGATATATAGATGATCCCTTTTTTACATTGGTAATTGAAAATAAAACATAAAAAAGGAATGTAATTTTCATTATTAAATTCATTCAAAGATACCGTCTTCATAACTTTGGTAAAGGAATCAAAATAAGGGTGGGTTCAAATCTCAGTAAGTGTTAAATAAAAAGGAGGAAATAATGAATCAACGAGGATAATAAATATGTACAAATAAATAACTAAAAACACATACTATTTAATAAAAAAATGATAATGAAGTGAATCCATATATTTCTTCCTAGGGAAAATACTCTGGATTATAATGACTAAATTCTAAATGTATTCAATGCTTAATTATTGGAAATCATACATCTTGAACATGAACCACTACCATAAATACTTTTTAGAATATAGTTTAATCTATAGGTGATAACCCGTTTATTGCTAGCTTAACTAATTAATCTTATGAGACTACCAATATATCTTGGGGATATTTATAACTAAGCCCCACCCATAACTACAATTACAAATAATTATTCATAAATTTAATAATCTATATAATTATTATCAATTTTTATTATCATCAAATATCCATATTTATTTAAAGATACACATGTATTAATATTTTCTAAGTTAATAAAATAACATTCATAGTTAATACAATATATAAAAATAGAAAAAAATTTAATTAATAATCATATACATGATTTAGTGATATTAATATTTAATGAAAACTTGAATGAATGAGGACCCTAAATAAAATGTACAGCATATACACCATTGAAAAGTAATTAGGTGCAAAATATTAAAATATGCCTCAATGAAGTTATATTGAGAAGAAGTCTATTACAAAGATCATATCCTTAATCAAATGAATAGATTATGTGTATTAAATTTAAATCTATATAACATAAGTCTAAATGAAACATGAGATAATAAAAATTCATTTCACACATAACCTTATCATGAAATATTCAATTAAATAGAATTTTAACTCAATGAATAAAAATGGTGTTAAGAAATCCCTTACCAATTCTAAGGAGTCAAATTGTATGCCCCATACAAGTAATAATTATCAAAAGAGAAATTTAATACCATCAATATAACAAGATTTATAATATTACATATCAAATCTAAGTACATACATCGCACACAATGTTCAATTATTGACTATGGTATATATCTCACAGAAGTAAAAAGTGGGATGAGAAACCCTTACTTTATGTTTCCCTTTAGTGTAGCATTCTTAAACCTACTATATAATAGTAAAAATTTTGTTATTAAACAATTCTATAGATATAGATATATTTATAATTCCTTATTTTATTATTTTATTACATATTATGATCCATTAATAAATAATATTTCTTTATTTTCATGATTACTGCTACTTTTGTTTCATGGTTGAATGATCAGTTCATTTGTGTATAATTATGTATTTTTTTAAAAACACAAAATAAAACTATGGAAGTTTAATGATATATTATAAATTATATTATGAATGTTTAAATATACCCATTTATAATATTCATTCCCAAAATTAGGATTATTCATTTGATAAAATGTTAATGATAAAGGTTAGGTTTATTTTGGCAGTTCTTATGAACATCACGAACTAGTTTCTTTTTATTTAATAATATGGGTATATATTAGTCTCAGAATAAGAAATAGGATATAATATACATATTAAAATTTTATTTAACAATAATAATAGTTTTATTACCATCCATGAAGGCAGTAATGGAAAAATAACAAATACAGTATTCACATAGGCGATTAACCGGTATAACTTAGACAGTAGATTCTTTTCTTTGAATAAGTGGAGGTAATAAAAGAGATTGTTATAAGATATTAAATCTTATTCATAATAAATTCTTATATAAATTAAACTAGATTTATCATTCCTTAATATATGAAGGATATGAGAAGAATGTGGTAGGGGAAAATAAAATAAGATATGAGTTTTGAGAAAATTACCACTTGAATATCACCTCCTTGGAGGAAAATTTGAGGACTTTGTATTTGGTCTTTTGGGGAGAAAAAAACATGGACATGGGGAGAGTGTTTATTAGAGGGTTGGTACGATATTTTATGAGATTCAATGCTTTTTATTCAAAATGGGGTAGTCCGGGTTAGTAATTAGTTTCAGGGAGAGGTGAGTTTAAGTGATTAAAATAATGATTATTTTATATTTAAATCCAACCACATTGAGGTGGAATTAATTTCCAAAAATTTGTATGGAAATTATTATTTTATTGTCTAATTAGGGTCTATAAATACCTCAACTAAACATTAAATTTTTTAGTTTTTGTGTATTTTACTCCTATATTTTTTTATCTTTAACATGTATCATTATATACCTATACAATAATAAATATATTCTTATCCATAGAAATTTTTTTAGGAATAAAAAAGATAATAAACATAAAAAATAATTTTAATATAATGATTCCAAATATGTAATCCACTACACAAAATTCAATTATCATAATTTAAAAAAATTTATTTAAAATCAGTCCTGCAGATATAACAAAAATTTTGTTTTTAAGGTGAAATGTTTAAAAAATTGAAATGTTTTTATATCAAATTTCTATTTGAAATTGACTAAATGACCAAAATTTGTTTTATTTATGTAAAATTGAACTCATTATACATAAGAAAAATTTATAATATAATATAACTATATAAATAAATTTTACAAAAAAGTTATTTTTAATTGAAATTTAGGATTGTTCAGTATTTTTCCAAAAATAAAAGATTCCAAAAAATACCAAACTTTTACCCAAAGATAATTTTGATATTAAAATTTTAAAAATAATTTTATATTTGTTAAATAAAATTTATAAAATTTTATAAAAATTAGTTTTAAAATAGGTGCACCATTAAACGACAGATAAATTGTCTTTAAATTGTTTTTATCTTTTATGCTTAAAATTAGATTTATTTAATATATTAATACTACAAAACATGTTGTATGAATTTTAAAAACTTTTATTGAATATATAACATATAAATTTAATTAATATCTTTCAAAATTAGTGATTAATTTGATAAATGAATATAAAATTCCATTATGGGCATAAAAAATTATTTTATAGAGAAATGGATCTTTTATATTCAATTTGTTTTCATTTGTATTTTTAATTAATTAATAATTAATGAATTGATTTTATAAACATGTGAAAACTATATATTTATAATTTAGTTAATATCATTTAATCGTTCTAGTCCAACAGCTAGTTGCAAAATAACACAATTAAATAATATGATCTAACCATTGGTTTAAGCTCAGTGTTTTATGTGTTGTAATCTATCAATGAAAGTTAATTTATTTAAGAAGATATATAATATAAAATCCTAGGATGTTACATTCTCCCATATATCAATAAATTTCATCCCCACAACTTGAAATTAAAATTTGAAAATCAAAGGTTGATGTAATGAAATTCCTTTACGGGAAACCCACATCGTTAATAGGGTTTACAAAAAATCACATTAATAAAAATGAAGGGGAAATTCAAATGTCACAAAAAAATTATGGTTTATAATAGGATCAAATTAGTCTGATGTAAAAAAAGGTACATGGAAGTGAAACCAAACTATCACGTTCTGATGGAGAGAGATGAAGAACATGGTTGAAAAAATGTGTTCCTTCACAAACCATAAATATGTGACAGGTTAAAGAGGTTATTGGTTTCTTGGCAATAAAATCAAAAAAATTGCATTTTTTAATAAAAATTAAATTCCTAGAGTTTAAGGATTCGATTACTATTGAAATAAGCACTTGAAAAAATAAACAAAAAAAATCTCATTCCATGTCACAAGCATAATCATATCCTTTAGTTATGCATTGATCTATTTCCAATTCATCTAATATGAAAGGATATTGATATTCAAGATTAATATTCATTCCTGAAGACTTTTTAAATGAATAAAAAGATCGATAAATCATTTATCCATTCTTTAAATATTTTCCAAAACCAAAATGGTTTGAATATGTTATCCAATATAATAAATCATACTTTAACCAAAAACAATAATATCCAAGGTTCAAAATAATCATTTCCACAAGTAGTTAATATTAAGAATAATCCAAAATAAATAAATCAAAAGTCACAGTACAAAAATTTAGTGGAAAGGTTTCAATATTTCCAAAATCGAAATCATATTTTCCAAACAATATAATGTAACTCTTATTGTCACATACCAAATATATTAATTCCTTGACCACCTTAAAACCATAATGTTAACAATGATGCTTCTAAAAATAAAATCTTAGGTTATTGAATATATTCCTTAAATACAAACATATAATAGACCCAAAAAAGTTTTCATAAACTATTAAAAACTAACCACATTAATTGTCACCAATACTATCCCATAAAAATCTCTTTATCATAATGATTTCAATACCAAGTACATATAACAATTATCCTCCCTGAATAATGTGTTTTATAAAAAATAAAATTTCCATAAAATCACTTCTCTTGGATACTGGTACTGATCGACACTCACTATGAAATCCTTGAAGAAAAATTAATGTAGTACAATAATTATACATTCCATTATTCTTTTAAACAAGATATCATCGATAACATGATATTATTACATTATTAAAGGATATGAATAAAGGATAAATTTAATCATCCTACATCATCTATATCAATATCACAAGAATGACCTTGAAACCATAACTTCTTCAGATGCATATCCTCTTCATGCTTGGGGAATTTGTTTGTGTCAATCCCCATCTCATTCCAAGTGTAACATAGAAAAATGGCTTTTTTTATCCTTGTGTTTTCATTCAATTTTTGGTGGCCCTTATATCCTAAATTTCAACAAACTCGTAATCCTTTCAAGAACTTAACATAGTGATTATTTACATGATTATCACAAGTGGGTAAATCCTTCTTCATCTTCTTCAATTTATCCATCATTTTCCTTGTAATAATCTTATCTATCATCCTTTTCATCTAATTATTTCCTTTTAAGAAATAATATATGGATGAATATTTCAATATCTTGATAGACTATAAAACTATTTCAATATATTAAGAAAATTATTGTGAGACCAGTGCCCTTCGAAGAGTTTGATCAATCCCTTCAAATAAATGACCAATCATTCACTTTAGGTGGTGTATGTTATCTATATCGTACATTGGTACCCTTGTAAAGGTATCTCTATACTCTATAACACTTTCATCCCCCTTTTATTTATACTAAATAACATTATATTTATTTTAATTTTTTCATCATGAATGAAATATTTGTCGAAGAGTATATACTTAAAAGCAATTCTAATTTAGTATTTCTCTCCCATATATGAGGATTATTCATTTTATAAAATGTTAATGATAAATGTTTTGTTTGTTTTGGCGGTTTCTACAAACTTAACAAACTAGTTTTGTTTTATTTAATATTAAGAGTATATATTACATATATAAAATTAAATAGGATATACTATAAATATTAAAATATTATTTAATGGTAACAAAAGTTTTATAACTAGCCATGAAGGCGGTAATGGAAAAAGAACAAAAATTATTCAGGGAGGTAATTAACCAGTATTACTTGGACAATAGTTTCGGTTCATTAAATTAGAGGAGGTGATAAATTAGATGGGTATATAATATTTCATTATAAAAATAAAACTCTATTATATAATTTTTTTTAGATTTATCATTTCTTAATGTATGAAGTATATGAGGATAAATTATAAGAAGAAAATTATATAATAAAGGTGTTTTGAGAAAATTTCCTCTAGAAAATCACCTCATTAGAGGACCCCTTGAAGGCATTGTATTTGGTATTTGGGTGAGACCATAAGAACATGGGCATGGGGAGAGTGAGGAGGAGAGGTTTGGTTTGATATTTTTGGATATTAAAGGCCTGTGATTATAAATGGTGTGGTGAGGGTGGTAATTTATACTTGAGGATATATGAGTTTAAGTGATTAATGTAATGGTTATTTTATATTTATAGCCAACCATATTGAAGTGGAATTAATTTCCAAGACTTTGGATGGAAATTAATATTTATTTAGGCCAGATATGGTTGATAAAAACATTAACCAACCATTAAATTTTGTTTTTAGGTATATTTAGTTTTTACCTTTTTAAATTTAACTTGTTTCATTGTTTAAATATACTATAATAAATATTATTTTGACCATAATGAAATTTTTTTCCTAAAAATAAAACTTACATTAAAACCTAATTGGGACATTATGATTCCAAATATTTAATCCATTTTACCAAATTTATTTCAAATATTGGGAAAATTATATTTAAAATTAATCCCACAGACGCCACAAAAAAGCGAAATTTTAAAGTGAAAAGGTCAAAACATTAAAATGTTTTTATATCCTATATCAATTTGATATTGAATTAAATGACTTAAATTGGATTTATAGATGTATATTTAAACTAATTGTAATTTAAAAGTAATTTAAAATATTATTTTACTTAATAAATAAATTAGATTAAAATGATTTTTTTAATTAGAATTTAGTATGTTTCAATGTTCATCAAAAAATGAACATTATCTTTAAAATACCAAAATTTTACCATATGATAGTATTGATTTTAAAATTTCATGAAATTAAGTTTATTGTTTCAAATAAAAGTTATAAATGGGTCAAAATATATTTTTAAAATTGGTGCGCCATTAAAAGGCGACAAAATTGTATCTAAAGAAATGGGGTGTTTCATGCTTAAAATTTGATTTATTATTAATCATAATCCTATCAAGATTATTGAATTAATTTAAAAACATTATATTGAATATATAAAATATAAATTTCAATATAATAATACCTATATATTAATTCATTTTATTTATTAAGATAAAATGCAACTATCAGCAAAAAAATTGTTTTTTTATAAAAAACATATCCTTTATATTCAATTGGATTAAATGTTTATTTATAATTAATTGGTAACCTGTGAATTAATTTTATAAAAAATTGTAAAATATATTTGAATAATTTAGTAAATCCCATTCATTCATGTTATTTCAATGCCTAAGTGGTAAATATCACAATTAAATATAAATAATTAATCATTTGTTTAAGCTCGATGTTCTATATAACGCAAGAAATCAAATATATTGAATTTATTTAAAAGTATAGATACCATAAAATATTGGTGTGTTATATTAAACATGTATATATAATTACATATTTAGTGAAACATTAATTATAAATTAAAATAAAAACCTCTTGAAAATAATGGAAATCATTTTATGGAAAAATAAATTTATGTATATAAACAAATTTTACCTCAAAAATTAACAAAATATTTTAAGGTGAATTATTTTAATTAAATTTATATATTATATATTCAATAACCTATTTAATAGTTAGATTATTTGTTTTATATTAAATATATAAGAAGAAAACAAATTTTATACTTAAAATTGTATTGTTCTAAAAACCAGTTTTATCCCGTTTTTATGGAAAACATAATTTAAAAATTTTATTTGAAAATTTTATTAAATTTATATGGAAATAGAAAATTCATTTTTTAAATCATAATATCAAAATTATCTTATATTTATGTTATTGTATTTTTTAATTAATTTTTATTTTTTGATGAATTGTAAAAAATACAGAATTTTAATTGAGAACTACCTTCCCATTTTAATAGTTTATAAAGTTAAATTATATTATGAATTGGGTTTAAAGTAATATTAGTAAATGTTTATATCTATTAATATAATTTATTCTTTTGGATTCAATTTTATATGGAATTTTGATATAAAAATATTTTATACTTTTGAACTGTTTCTTTTTAAAAACTGGATTTCTCATCACTTATGCATGATTAATTTTAAATTATTTTTTTCCAATTATATGAATGGAATTTGAAAAAATGTATTTAATATTTAGAATATTAATAATATATAATTTCAAAAAATTATAACTCAATTTTTTACCCAAATTAATATTGAGTGTAATAGAAATTATTTACAAGAGTTAATGTAAAAATGGGTATACTAGGGGAGGATAAACTAAAATTATAAGGGTAAAAATAACCTATGAAATTGTCTAAAAACTATTGGATGGACATAGTTTAACCATTCCACCTATAAGTTTATATAATTTCCTATGTTTTACCCTTTTACATGAGAAACATGGGAGCAATTATTTCTTTTCAAAAATACCATGTGTGTCCTATCCCCACTTTTAAATGGCCCCCTCTCCTCTATTATTAACAACTTAAAACCTCTTTAGTTCAGCCAATAACTAGAAATATAACTTCATAACCTCCCCCTATAATCCGATAATCTGTATTTTAATAATAAATCCACTTAATGAATTCTTCAGTGAAAACCTAATGAGGATACCCGAAGAAGAGATAATTTTCTTCAACATACATATGTATTTTATTTTTTTCTACACGCGTTCATTTATTTTTAAACCATGTTCATATAATAACCTTAGTATATTCCATATATTGGGATGTTTTTATAATATGGTAATGACTTACAAATTTCCACACCATCAAATGAGATCAAATGGGTTATGAAATCATCATTCATGTCTATGGTGGACTACCGCCTCACAAACCGATGTCATTTATTTTTCCATTACAAACACTAATAGTTGGACATATTAATAATTTTATTATATATATTTTTATCTAATAAATGAAAATAAACATAATTTAATTTTAAAAAAAAATATATTTTTAATTCTATATCTGCTCAATCAATCACATGCACAAGGTTTGACATATACAAGTGGAGATATGAAATATAAAGAATGTCATGAATACACTGATTTTACCGATGAATTTCCATCATGTAAGTTACAATCCCAATATGTACTATGATCTAAAATGGTCCCACAACCAATGGTTCTGTATTTTAATGCCTCCAATACCTTCGATTTCCTAACTGATGTGAATCTCAGAAGAATTTTCATTTACTCATTATTAAATCTAGGGGTATTATACTTGAGTTAGAAAATGAATTATTTATTTATTTAGTGCTAAAAACTCGATTCCAAATTAAATACACTAGTTTAGAAGCCTCTTAATTTAATCATGAACTGGTTACATACAACTAAAAAAACTCAACATAATGAAGTGGTGAACGATACAGTGAAACAAAAAAGTGCCTAAAATTAATCCAATTGATTTGAATCCAAAAATATGTTATTATAAAAAATATGATAAAGATAGATTCACATGAAATCAGCCAGTGAAATAATAAAAAAAATATTATATAATATCCTCTAGAATTCAGATCATCAACACAATCTGTTCATCTTTCTATGAATGATATGTTGTGCTTAGCTTTACATGTGATCTAAATTCCCTCTACACGACTTAACAAAATCGGGATGTAAAACATTGATGATGTTATGATACAATAGATATTTTCACACAATGATGTCACACTATATCCCACATAGGCAAAATAGAAAATAAATCCACTGAATGGTTTTATCGAATATAAAATAAGTGAAAACCATCATTTTTTGCTGATACACAACACACACTACATCTAAACTCCTCAGAGTCCTAGGTATCCCCATGGTGAATTTGATTATTTCATTATCCCAATTCCTCATAGGAACTATAAGAGGCTAAAAAAATCCACCTTGTTAATGGTCATCCACCATTACTAACTGATAGGTATGGTAATGGACAATGAACCCTAAAATTTTCCTTTTTCATACCTTTCCACCTGAATAGATGCTTAATGTTATGATACATCTTGGTTGATCCGGGGTTCAATTCACATTATAAGGCATGTGATTCTCTTATCAATTATCCCCTATGTATATGGGAAGCACAACTCTTCCCTGAATGTGGAGCATTCCATTCCAATATATGGATCATAATGAAATTTGATAGTATCAAATCAACCATTTAAAAAGAACACAATAGCCCAAATAAAACTCTTAGTTTACCTTTACATAATAAATGGATGAGAAAGTGATAACCAAGGGAGTACAGGTTTAAAAACCTTCATCCTAAAGCATTAAGACTTTCAAGATACCTATCAAGATCATCAACAGACACACCTCTTCTAATATTCAAGATCCCAATTCCTATATCTTCTTAATAAGAGAATATTTAACCACATTTCCTTTGATTAATTCATATCACATCTCAATGTAGAATGCTTAAAAGTACTCGACCCAACATCTCTGTCATAGGTTAATGTTTCAATGAGACAAAATAAATCACAAAATTTTAAGGTCTGTTTAAGTGAAAAATATATCACTTAAGAGATAATATAGTTAATACTATAATGTATAAACCACAATAGATAAATGTATATCTTCTTAAAGGTATTTTAAATCATGGTTATTTAGTTGATGAGACCCATAAGTTGCTAGATAATATTCTAATATCAATACATCCACAATTAAACTCTTAAAGAATCACAACAGAATATATATCAAATCCTTATGTTTGAAAGAGTTTGAGTTGGAGTGGATTTCAACCGCTAAATTAGTTCCCAATATTTCATTTACACTGATTTAACCACTTTAAATGGAGTCAATTCCTAATTAGTTAAGTCATAAGAACTAGAAAATGGGAGATGTCCTAATTAAATAAACTCTAATATCTAACTAATCCTAGAAATATCTTAATTTAAAAAACAATCATAGGTCATGACCATGTCTTCATTACTTCAAACATCTATGGATCAACTGATATTATTTTTTTTAAGATTATGTTCCAAATAAAATGTAATTCATGGATAAAGAAATTAAACATAGTGAACCTGGCATAAAGGTGATGAACTTGAAGTGTAATTACCACAATATTTAGATGCCTATCAGGAAACTCATGGGTCTATGAGAGTATCATGATATCATCAAAAAAATTATAAATGAGTCTATATAGGAATGTCTGATCTTGTTTTTTGTGATAAATGAACATCATTAGAGCATTCATCTACTTAAATGAGTTGAGAAGATACTCAAACAATCCATACATTCTTATGAATGTTGTTTTCAACAAATCCTAAGTTTTAACTGAATGTTGATGATATCTCGATCATAAATAAATCATTAAGAACCTATAGGCTCCCATGGACCGATGAAACTAAATATTTATTTTGTTTGTAGATACCTATTATTCACCATGACCCGATTCAACATACAACAATCCACACATGATTTATGAATATCATCCGCCTTTATGGAGAATATAACAAGAGTGACCTAAGAATATGTTATTCGATGAATAAACAACTTCACCTATAAATCCTAATACTACATTGTTTACACCTTCAACATGGTTTTAACTATAATATATGGAGTAATAAATATTAATTGTGTACCTTTCATGAGTTTAATATCAAAATAAATTCTTCTTTTTGGAGGGAGTCTTGAGAATTTTTTCAAAACTTGTCTGGATAATGATTCACCATAGGTCGAAGAAAGGATGTAATAAATATCTAGTCAGATTTAAGAACTATACCTATGAACTAAAAAATATTGGGTTTGATCAAACTAAAATTCTATACCATGCCACCTACTCCTAGGTCCCATTATCTATATAAGACATACTCAATTACCTTGGGATAGGTAAAGGACACTCAACTATGATAATTGTTGATGATAGATTGAAATATAATCAGCCATCCTATACCCAAGATAACATAAAAAATTTTATTTATAGAATTAAAAAATTACATTGATGTTCATAAACCACAATTACTAAAGGACACTCCAGGAATATATGAATGTTTAGAAGAAAAATTTAGATTTCCCACCATAACTTAAATCGTATAATTTTTTTAACAATTAATAGGAATATTATAACACTATAAAGATACCATCATAGTCTACCCATGGGTAATAGGAACACTCATACATAACTACCTGCGGTCTAAAATAAGCTTGGAACTTGTACATTTGACGCAATTATACACATCACAATATATAATATGTTCATGTTATAAATATTCTAGAAAATATGCATATGAATTGTGAACCAATGTTAATATCCACGATGAATGAACTCTTCCACTATTTATGATTGTTCAAGAGAAAATCCCAAAAATCACAACACAAAACTCATCTGAATTAATCAATGTAAAAAATAAACCCATAATAATATGAAAAACCAAAACATAAATACCACTTCACTTGTAACTTGGATTTCCACAATTCAAGTGTTGGGCTAGTACTAGAATAATTACCCTATAGTAGACCTGACCGTCATATCATCATTCTATCATGTCCCAAATCATATAAAAAAGAAAACTCTATTAATCAACTTTGTAAAACCTGGAATCGAATAACCAGGTCTGGGATAAGGTTCCACATAATAGTATAAACAAATCCTCAAAAACAAGAAGGATTCAACTAGTGGAAGTGGCCTATGAAAAGATACGAGGAGACTATTACCAAAGTATTAGATATCCAAAAATACTAAAAATAGATGAAGAAATATTGAAATATCCAAAAAATGAATTCTAGATTAAATATAGAAAAAGAAGAAAAGAATCAATATGCAATATATAACATAAAACATACAATAGTAACATCCAATCAACCTGATCACCCCATGCGTTGGATTGTTATACCAAAATAAAAAAAAGTCATAACAGGGAATAAAAAATGATAACAAAAAATCATAGAGTCTATCTCAACATCCCCATGGTACACCCTACTCCTCATACCCAAATACCTAACATAACGTCCCCTCCCTTCAATAGATCCCTAATTATAAATCCTTTATAAGAATCAAGATTATTATGTAGGGTGTGAGTGTAAAAATGATTATGAAACCACTAAATTGTCTTCAAAAAATGTGGAACCTATGTATATAAATGTGAATTAATTGACTAGAATAAATGTGTAAATGATAATACCATCATCCACATCAGAATGTGCTAAAAAAACATCCAAAACCCCAGTTCTACCTTCATAGAAACCATAATATATGTTATATCACATAAAGGTGGTTGTGTAATCTGAAAATGGTATCAAAAGTCATTAAATGACTCCACCATCTCATGATGGATAAAAATAATACAATAAGTTCAAGGTTTCCCATATCATCTCATGAAATAACCATCCCACAATGTATAACAACTATATAATAAGGTAAATTTTACACATATAATCGCATGACTCAATTATCTCATGATGGATAGACACCATATAATAAGAGCAAGGTTACATGTCTCATCCCATGAATCAACCATCTCTGGATCGATAACCACCATATATTCTGAATAAATAGTGTATATATTTATATAAAGAAAATAGTAGAGATATCACGGGGCAACAGATGCACCAACATTATATATAAAACACATATTTATTTTTTAGACATAACATGGTATATAATTCCTACATCAATCCTAATAAATTCAAAATTCCAAGAACCACCACCCAAATCTATCCAATAACACTAAATTACTAGAATTTACCAAAAAATCATCACATAGGGATTCAAGAATCAATATAGAAGATGAATGATATATATAGGTTTAATGTATTATTAGAATTCAAAAAATGAGATCACCATAATGAGTGGATTTCAAATCATCCAATGGAATTAAGGAAATTATAGGGGATTTAGGTTCCTTTACTTCGAAGATATGTAGAAAACTAATTAGATCATTATTTAATCCTTATATATATGCATGAAAAATCATGTATGGGTTCCCTTTCAAGAGAAAAATAATAAATCAAGGAGGAGGAGAAAAAATAACATACCTTGGATTCCTAGATATATTAAGCCATTATCTGATTGGGTCATATTATTGATAGAAAAAAATTTCTAAAATACCTTAATGGAGTCTCTTAGATTGAGGTACCTAGATTATAGAGTAATAATGAGGGGTTACAAAGAGGATTAGACTTAAAAAGATAATTTTCATATTAATTAATTAGACAACCATGGATTGACCGTATAGTTTATCAAATCATCTGCTAACCTATTGTGAGAAATTATCTAAAACCAGTATATGTTTCATTATTGGGATGAAAAACTACCTAGGGAATCCATATAGTTTTTCCTAAGCATTAACCCTCTAAAATGATTTTAAAACATCGTTATAATATCTTAAATCCTCTATTTTCGAAACTCCAAAAAATTGAGGCTCAAAATTTTAAAGATAATCCGGAAAAAGTGGTAACTCAATATAAAACACCTTGGATACCTAAATAACATTACAATTTGTTGGATTATTTAATATAGTGAAACATTCTATATGTACTAGGGAATACAAGACCAATGTTTCTTTTGGTGAGAACCAGAGGGTTGTAGTCTCATTTCTGGGCTTAAAAATGAGACAATGACCCTTGGATGAGTTCATAGTTTGTCCTTAGGGAGGAATAATTTAATTTTATTAGGCATGTTGTTTAGTTTTTTGGATATTTTTATGGTGATTTTTTGGTTGGATGTTCTTTTATATTGAAGGTGGGTTTTATTAGTGGATATTGTTCGATTAGGGTGACATATCTTGTAATGGTCAGTTGAATTTGGTGTATGTTTCTATTTTATTGGTGTTATATAGAAGATAAGGTCTTTTTCATGGGTAGTTTACCTTTTGTGAGTGTTTTAATTAATTCCATAATTTTAGAATAGTCCTTAATAATGTGGATATATCTAATTATGTCCACTATCTTAGGTCACTAGGGCATGTTTTATTTGTTCATTGTGATTAAAGTTATTAGTTTTATTTGTGGTTTCATGTTTCATCATTATAAGTATCTTAGTTTATTGGTTTATTACTCAGAAGGATCTAATTGTAGTCTCCTATGTACCACCTACCTCTAGCATTGATGTGTAGTGATTTAAACTTTTATTTCCTTCTACATTAATAAAGGGCCTTTTGGGAAAATAATTTGGAATAGTGGAAAGATTGTGACAACCTGTGTTACTATTGTTAATTAATTTTATATTATTTTATTTTATTTTGGAGAGTATTATGTTTTAAGAGTTTAATTACTTATGTTTTGAAATTTGTGTGGTTTTTATGTGTCACATGTTTTGTGTGCATCATTAGTTTTTATTAGGTGGTATCCATAAGATATTGTTGGTACACATGAAAGATCAGTTTTTCACAGTTGGCATATAGAAGACCAAGCCACATAGGGACTCATAGGATACCATGAAACAATTGTTTTTTATGGGTGATATTCATTTTTGGTGAATGGATAAGAGTAACCAAGTGTCCAAACTAGGTGAGTGCCCCAGACCTGTTCAGTTCCATCTTAAATGTTGTCATATAGTTTACCAGACCATAAAACATAACAATGTGAGATGCCTATTTTTTTTAAAAGTTTATTCTTTTTTCTTTTACCTGCATGTTTTTTCCTTATTTGTATTCCCATTAAGCCACACTTTTTATCCAATACTCATTGACTATAGTGCGATATCTCTCATCTTCCTACCTTTATTTTAGAATCTCTTTATAAAATTTTAATTGGATTTTCAGGTAATCTTTAACTTATTTGTCTTTTTCTACTCCACTCTTACTATACCTATTTCTCTAATTTTCCTCTTCCACCATGAAACCGTTGATTTATATGAAAATATATCTATATTTTTGGGATGTTTATAACCTTGGGTTTTTGAATTTATAGAGCTTGAAAAGGTAGATTCCTTGCATATTTCGGTGTTCTCCATCCAAGGTGGCATGATGAAGCTAGTTTACCATCATTTTGGGGTATTTATTTATCATAAATAGCAGTATTATGAAACTAATTTGTTAATAAGAGTTAAAAATTAATTCTAATGTATGTTATATATATATATATGATATTTCAGTCATAATTTATATATATACCTTTAAAATGGCCTCTTGGAATAATGATTTCCCTCAATGGAATTCTTGTTTAACTTTCTAATTAAAATTTTTCAGATTACATGCATCTATAAAATGAAATCTATTTTATTTTTACAGGAAAATTTGGTGGGACATTATGACTTGGGATTGGTGGTGGGTTTTCAATAGATTTTTTCCATTTTCATGTAATTGTTTTAGATTAAAAATATGTCAGTGATTTAATTAATTTAAATAATTTTGTGTGATGATACTTTTAAGAAGTGTAAATGACTTGAAATCTTGATTTAGTTTTCATGTAAATTCCCTTTTTCACTTTAAGGGAAAGAGATCATATCTCACGAGACCGTCATTAATTTCCCATTCTATACCATTTTCCAAACATGAGTTGTTTTTAATATATATGATGAGAGTTTTAGAGGTGAGGTGTGGGATATGCATGTGTTTACTTATGTTGTTATCTCAATTTGTATCTCACTAACTGTATTCTATTATCATAGGAATGATAAATAATTATCGGCTGTCTTAGATGAGTGAATACTCATGTTTTTCTAGCATTCTAGACAATGTCTGAACTATGGTAGTTGAGCACTCCAAGATGGTTCTGCATATATTATATTTGGTCTCTTGGGATGGTTTATGTCATAACTAGTTTTATGGGACTACTATGACTGATGGGTTCTTTTTGGGAGGCATAGGGTTTGTGTTGCCAGTTTAGGATCATGTTGCATTAGTAGCTACATTTGAAACCCATAAAACTTGTTCCTTGATATGTGGTTGAATATATATGAGATTTTAATTCCATTCTGGTTGTATCTATTTATGTTTTTTGTTAGTGTAACCCATAATGTGATTGTTTATTATTATACTTCCACTTATTCTTTTGGTGATAATTTTTTTTGTGCCTCCACACTATTTTTGTAGGTGTATATCTTAAATAACGTAAATGGTTTTTTATTGAGTTTATTTAAATATAATTGGAATTATTGGTTTTATTTAAATATTTTTTTGAAATATAGTTTTGAAAATGTGTTTTTATGAGGTCATATAAAATGAAGATGTATAGTATTGGGGTTTAAAAATATATTTCACATGTTTTATTATTGGAAAAGAATAGATACTTTTTTTGTTATGAATATGTGATTTTTATTCATTATATATTTATAAAAAATGATATTTTGTTTATTTTATTTTAAAATATAAATAATGACATTTTTTTATAAAATTTATTTCATAGACTCATAGTGGAGAGCCTAGTTTGTCATTTTTCTCACAGCCAACATACATAATACTATGTGGGTGAATATAATGCCTATTTTTTCATATAAATTATCAATTTTGTTATAGATTATTTATCATTAATTGGGTTCAATAATGGTGAGTAGGGATTTGGGGAGTAAACATGGTATCATGGAGGTTCTAGTGGTATATCATGAAATATTTTAATTTTTCATATCAATATATCTACCATGATAGACCTTCTTTAATTTAATTTTAGTTTGTTTTATTTCATCTTGTTGTGTATGATCTTTGGAATATGTGTTATATTATATGGTTTATTCTTGGATTGGGTTTGATCATTATTTTCTGTTGTAACTCATTTGAATCATATTTTGTTTATTTATATTGTTATACCATATATGATTTTGTATTGATGTCCAATGTATGAATGAACCTTTCCAGAATCTCAGTAATAGATCATCTTTGTGTTAATGTTTTTTTAATAATTAAATATTTCTCCATTCTCGTCCTTGATTCACATGCCCGAGTTATCGCTACATGGGGTTTGAGGAAAACCTTCAGCCATAGTAGTGGGCTAAGTTGAGTAATGTGATGGGTCTATCTAGGTCAGTATGTTACATGACTATTGTATGTAATTATATCAAATAGTTTCATGAAAAGTGTGTAAATTTTATTGATAAATAAAATAAAATTCAATTCACATATAACAAATATTTTTGGAATGAATTTGAAAGATAATAATTATTTATAAAGAATATTTATAGAAATAAGTATTCTAGTCCATTAAATATTTTTTATTTTTACTTTTAAATAATAATTTTATTTTTTTAAAAAAATATTTAAATATTTTAATTCAATTTGTTGATAAAAGGTTTAAAGATAAAAAATTAATTTTAATGGGACATGATTAAAATAATTTAACATTAAAAGGGTGATTTTTTCCAGAATTTTAATTTCTATTTGTTAGTTATTTGTACCTTAATAAATTGAAATAATAACTTTTTAAAGGATATTATAATATAATGTAATTTTTTAATATATAAAAAAATTGATTAAAAAACATTCAATTAGTAATTGATATAAATAATACTATGAATATTTAATTTTTAAAATGTCATTTTTATAAAAAAATTGTTTATATATATTTTTATTTCATTTAAAATATAAAAATAATATATTTAGAAATTTCATTAGATTAAATGGAGTCCAAATTTTTAATCCCCATGTTGAAATTAATAATGAAGGTCAATTTTAATTTCTGGGTGAAAAATAACTCATGGTGGTAAAAATTTAGTTACAGTGATAAAGGTAAAATGAGGTAAACTTGTTAAAATACTATGTTAAGGACTAATTATTATATGAAATTATATATACACTATATGTATGAGGGTATTAACTACCCATATCAATTATTTTTCAACTTTGGTTCTAATTTCTATGTGAAATAAAATCCATACACCTTGGAAAACAAGTATTTGTAGAAAATCCCCTAAAAACTCATCAATAAAGGGACCCATGATATATCCCTCAAAAAATATATTTTCATTCCGGTATATATGTAATCCATTCCAAAATACCATCTCGAAAATTATTACTACATTTTTGGTAGCCTCTTTTTCAAAAAAGAGGTTTAAATCTGTCATTCTGAAGGAACATGTTTAATGAAATTGTGAATTCACCTAAGTATTTAATTCATCACCATCCTTTTCAATTACCATCTATTATCCAATATTTATAAATATAATCCATTATTATAATTATTTTCTAATAAAACCATTATGTTTCTGTAAAAATGATATTACTATAACATAACTATACAGTTTTACACATTCCTTCGATTAACATGTTCCATTTTATATCGGTTTAACAACCAATAAAGACATTACTCTACTAAAACCATCATTTAACACATAGATTAATATCAAGATATTAATATTGGTAATATATTATTTTAAATATTATTATATTTTCTGAATACAGTTATATAAGGCTGAGAAAAATTTGAATAGTCATTACAAACTAACTCAATGTTATTAATAAATTACCTTTATGGGATGAACATTTCTGATGAATTGTTATTATGAGACTCATATTTGGGCCTTCATGCCATAGGAAATTTATGAAAATATTGTAATTTGGGACATATGGCCCCCATTACACCACATATGTACATGTGATGTAGAGTGACTAGACAATAGGTGCAACACATTAGAAAGTCTATGTATCTTGGCTCTACACATCATTTTTGTGTTGTTAGCTTGAAAGAACGATAATTGTGTTAACACCTATCAACCCACCATCAAACCACTTGGTATATATGGGGTTTTATTCCAAAACATTGAAAAGGTAAGAATAACTTTATTTGTCTTCATAGAAGGGGTGACACATCATATGAATAGTGAATGGTAGACAATTGATGAAACACATCATGGAAGGAAGTACGTCATGAATACACACACATGTTTCTGGGTTGTATCTCCAAAGAGATATGGGTGAACTGAATACCATCATCTATCCCTCCACATATACATGTTTTAAATATGGGCGATGTTACCTAATTTCACTGTGGGGTTGTTCAATACAATGGTTTTTGGTAATGGGGTTTTCCGATAATGATGTGAATTTGGTTTCTCACCATTGGAATTTGGGAAAAATCCTTTGGATTGAAGGCCATTTGGATTTTAGGTCATGAAATTTTAATCAGAATATGATACAGTAGTCATTTTATTCATATAAGGGTTACTTCTCAACCTAGTTAAAAATAGTACTTTATGTCCTTTATAAAAAGGTGCATCGACCACAATATATTTAAAAAATAATAATCATACCTCAAATAAAATTAATAAGGAAGAATATAAATCATAAAAACAATATTATTTAACAACCATGATCAATATATTAAAAATGAAATTTTTATCAATTAATGAGTATTGAAGATTACATTTTTTAATTAGTGTGAAAGAATCAAAATTACAAATATCTGATAATGAATATAAATCGTAACTATATAATATATGTGTAAAAAATGATTGCAATTGAAGAGTATACAATGAAATAGATTTGAATAAAAATTTCAATAATTTATTAAGATAGTTATATTAGTTATTATTTTTTTTAAAATACCTTTGTGGATGTTAAGAGTAAATTTATGGTTTCTCACTTTAAATTTCCTTTCCTTTAGTCATTTTTCAAATAATACCCCAAGATATATGTTATAGGTTATACTAATTGGTCAATGTATATCTTTTATAATAAATTCCATTTAATTTAATGTATTTAAAAACTCATCTCAGGTTTTATATTTCAATGGTATTTGATTCATATGTTTCCAAATTTGTAAGTGTTTGTTTTCCATAGACTAGATTTTAAATAGAGTAATGTTTATATTTTTTATCATTAAAAATACAATGATTTTTCTTCCTCTATGGTTATTTATCAGTTTTATAATGCTTTTTTACGTTTTCAGCTCCTCTTGATTCATAATTTATCACAAAGGATACTTGTAAGTGGAGCTAACCTTATCAATTTTTTCGATCAGGATTATCCTCCATGTCAATGTGTTCCATATAAATTTATTGGTGTCCCTATCCCTAATTATATGATTTATTTAACATATTTTATATTGAATTTGAATTTACATTAAAAAGTATTAAAGGAATATTTTTTATCAATTTTAAACTAATTGTTTCCTCCTTTTCTTTTCATTCTTCTTTGAAAATATTTATTTTCATGTTTTCCTAATTTTCTAAATTAATTTTGTACTTTATTATAGCATTTCCAAAACCATTATGTTAAAAAATATTTATATTTTTAATAAAATTTATCATAAAGTAAATCATATTGTTTTGTAATTTTTTAATATAAATTTTAATAATGTTATGAAGTGTTTTTCAACAAATTCAATATCATTAAATGTTTATTATACTTAATTAGTTATATTCTTAGACAATACCACCCAAAAACATTATCTTGAGGTCTTATGATAATATTTTGTTGAAATTTTTAAAAAACTCATTTATTTCACATGGGCTATGTGCAATATAGTTTATTTATGAATGTGAACATGCCTATATAGAACACATATGTATGGTTTAATTTCATTATGTGATTGTGGGACTTAAATTATATATCCATTAAATGCATTGGGTAAAGATATCTAGATCATGTGAAGATATTTATAAAAACTGGTAGTGAATCCAATCAATTATGTTATGGGACTCTATCCACTAGATCATAATGATATTTTTAATGAGACATAACATATTGAATTATTTTATATGTTTATGTTTGTTCAAAATTTCTATTTTTTTCACAATTAGTATGGTATGTTTCCTTGTATTATAATGATTTTATAATGATTCCATGTTTATTTACCTCATTTCTCTTAATTTTTTGATGTCTTTATCCCATGATTGATGAATTATGATCCATGTTTTATTGGGTTTGATTTTATGATGTTATATTCATGTATCTTGATTAGTTTCTCATACCCACATGTTTATCTTATTCTTGACTATCACCTTTTTTAATATATATCACGTTCCACACTTTTTGAGCTTCTAAGATCACACATTCTTACATTTCCATTTCCTAATAAATGATGAAGATTATCATGTATGATATTTATAGAAGTGTATCATATTTAAATATTATATGTGGAATATGTTGAATAATGTTTGTAAAATAAGTTGGTTGTGTATATAATATCTATAGAAACTAAGCCCATATTTTCTAGAGTGTTATGTTTTATGATATTTAATGATTTTTTTATAAAATGAGGTAGTTTTTATCTAGTTTATAATTGGGTAATATAAAAAATACCTTTTTTTTGTTTGATAATTTCCTTAAATAATACTGTAGAATACACACTACTAGATCTAAAATGCTTCAAGCCATTACTAAACAGATATTTAAAATATCAGTTGAAATTTCTAACAAAAACAACAAATATTGACCATAATTAAATATTTAACTCCTTTTTCTACCTAAGTACCGACACACAACATTGATGATTTTAGAGGGTGAAACATTATTTTTAATTGATTATAGTATATATTTGAGTGACATGTATAGTGAACTAAGAGTAGATGTGGGAAAATCCTCACATAGAAACATAAATACAATTAGAGGATATAGATATAGTATGTAAATAAATAAAATATTTTGATATTGGTTTGTGATATTGAAGTAGAGTAACTATATTAATTATGAAAAGGGTATATATTTCATGGAATAGAATAGTATATGGCATAATATTAAATAGTATCAGAACCCATAAATAATATTAAAGATCTTTTTAATAAAGAAATTATCCATATATTAAAACTAATATTGAATGAGAGACTAAAAATCATAAATATTGATGATCAGGAAGTAATCATGTTAAACTCATTGTAGATGATGGTATAAAATAGACTAGTTTTGTTCACAAATAGAGAAAAACATCGTTTTTAGGAATTATTTGAATTTATAATATATGAGACATTGCTATTAGTAAATATAATTAGTTTAGTACATAGTTCAATGTTTGAACGATTTTTTGGAGAAAGTCAATGCAGTGGTGTATCCAATTGAACTAATTGGATGTTATTAGTATATTGAATTATAATTTTATGAATTTATATCACTAGAAGAATAAGTATCTAAAAATATAAATCAGATCTTTGGATTTTCCATAAATTATAACTTTATTTTATATGTATAATGATGTTGTTATTGTAACTAATAAGTATTCAAAATATCATAACTGAGTTTAAAATATTAGTAGATGATGTGGTTTACTTTATAATTATCATGATTTTTCGTGAAGAAAATAATGTTATAGAGGGGAGTTAAAAACTAATCGCATCATCAGATGTTAGTGAAACTAGGTGATGGTCAATTCTATGTGGCCAAATATTTGAAGAATTTTATTTTTTGAAATAGATCTAGTTATACTATAATTTTTTGACTCTCCATGGTTTAAATGGTACTATTGGTCATGGAGGGTCCCATGGAAAACTCTAGAGGTAATATATTTTAATTTAGATAAAGAAAAAAAATTAAAATAAGTGGTCACAATAGTAACTAGGTACTTAGTAATATTTATCATGATTCATATAATGTAACCACTAGGGGTCCCACTGGTCTAGAAATTGGGTGTCTAGTGTACACTACTAGAAAAAATGCATTTTCACAGGGGAAAAAAGCCATGGACACACGTCAACATTGCTATATGTCATATATAACCTTGTAAAAGTAAAGAATATGGATATTGGATAGTTATATCCATATTTTTTCTTTTATCATGCCTATATCTTTCACCACACAAGAACATGTATATTTATTTTATACGACAACAACAGAAAAGCCAAATTCTAGGGATGGCCTATGATATTGTCTATAGAATTTTTGGGATGGGAATATATCCGTAGTTATATGAAATCATAGATATAGGTTTTGGGGTCCACTTTATATAATAACATTCTTAATTGTGACTCTAGGAATATTTTGTTGGGGTTAGGATATAGCCATAGTTTCTGATGACTATGGCTATAAGTATGAGAATTTCCCCACGTATAGAGAGATATTATATTGAAGTAAATAATAATACAAAATATGTTTTAAAATACATGTAGATATATTTATATATATAAAAAAAGATTTTTATAGTGGATTGGTAATGGATTGTCAATATAATATGTGATACATAAGATGAAAAAACCATAACAACATTTTTTTCAAGAAAATATTATATCCATGGGTAGGTGCACATAGATATATGTTAGACACGAATCTGGTGCCACATTTGAGTGGATCAAATTCTAAGGCATATTAATCTAATAATATCCTACATGGGGAATTCTAACCAAGTATATAACTTATACCAATGATTATAAGGGATATAAGAATGGGCATGGATCGTGGCTATACCTAATTTTTATTATAGTGGTTGGGACACTAGGTTCCATGTAGACAGAATTCATGTTTATTAATATGAAAAAAGTGGTAACTTTTATTATTTGTTTTTTAAAATACCCCTTCAAGGATATTCCACCCAACATATTCAATTGATTGGGGATCTAGATATTTTCCCTTCCATTTCTCATATATTTTCTTCACCCATGGTTAATATTGATTTAGGAACAATTCTTTGTATTTTAATGTATTTTCCTTAATTCTTGTCCAATTTGTTATTCCTCAGTAATATTATTTAGTTATCGAATGGTTCGGCTTTGTATTTAAAATTTTATTTCATTAAATCATGGTTAAATAACTCTATATTGATGGGTGAGTTTTGAGGGAGGTGGTGGGAGGAGGTCCAGAGATGATAATCAAACCTTTTTGTAAAATATTTGGACATAATTATGTTTCCATATTAATTATTTATGAAATTAATTTAAATTAATGTGAAATATTCCAATAAATAAAAATATATATATTTTTATTTTAATCATAGAGGACATGGGAGTGGTCTTTGAGAAATGTGAACAATGTTTTATCAAATTCCATTGAGGTTATGTTGCTTATATATATTTATCGAATTATGAATATTTTTAATTTAACTATATAATAAACTATAAATTTTTAATAAGTTATTAAATTATCTTATTGATGATACATGAGTTTATTGGAATCGATAATGGGGGAAAAGGGCTTAGGTAAAATATGGAGTGATGTTCTAATTCATTGGTTCTAATTTATTTCTTCATTAAATATTGTTGGTTATTTTTTTATATTATACTAGGGAAAGATGGTACAATAACACTAATTAATAAATTAATGGGTATTGAATATATTTGGGTAAATTTCATTGATGTATTAGGAACCTTATAGAAGGTATAATTGTAATTGTTCAAAAATTCAAGTCAATTTATGTCTTTATTTAGGTTGTGAAACATGTCTAAATTGAATAAGGAATTCTTGAAAGGCATCCTACAACAAGAATAAATTGAGTTACCTAGTGAGGTCCCATTTGATAAATTTTTATTCTCCATGGAGACCAGGGATATAAATTTTGGTCCATAGTTAGGTTATTTTAAGTGTTGTATAGAAAGGGGTTCTTAGATAGTGGGTAACCTTGAAATATTGATTTTAATTATCATGAATATCCTTATATGAACTTGTTTGATAATCTATAAAATTAACCAAGGATTTGGCTTATAGGATAACCACTGATTAATATTTCTCCTCAGTTGTCATGTGTGGGAAGATCTAGTGATGGGGATTATTGGATAAGTCACATTGGGGGTGTATTGTTAGAAGAACATGGGTTTTGGGAATAAACCATGAAGTGTTATTATATATCTATGAAAAATGATCCACCTAGGATAGAGATTAAATTTTATCATTAGGAAATAAGTATGTTACATTATCATAGGTAATAATAATAATGTATCTTGGACTTAGAACATTTGTTATCTAAGACAATACCATTTAATGTTATCAGTAATATAATGCATACTCGATGTACAATATATAATTGTTAGTATTTGTTATGGTAAAAGAGAGGGGTATTACACAATATTTGATTCATGATGTGTGATGTATTATTAAATAAGGTATATGATGTTAAGATATGCTATGTTATGTGACTCAGAATATTATGTTAACAATATGGTTGTTGGTATGATGGACTGATTGAATAACTGATATAGGATTATTCAAGTCCTACAATATTGGGTAATGATATAAATATGTCCCTATTTACCAACTTATGAATTCAATGTATTGTATCATTTTCAAACACACTACCTACCTATAATTTTGTGGGGATTTATTGGTTAGATTCAATACAAAAAAGTGTGTTTATGGGTGGTTTATATGTTTTATTAGTTGTTAACCTGTGTTTTGTTTGAAAATTTAGAGGTTGGATTCACTACCTAGTTACTTTCTAAAAGTGATTTTACAATTTTATGCACTATAAACTTGTGTGTTCATGGTATATTTTTGATTCTATTGTTTTCCATCCTAGAAATGGAGGATGAATATAGATTCATCAATACCAACCAATTATATGAGATGATTTGATAATATGAAGGATAGAATAAATAGAGGTAGTATTAATGAAATCCATTGTAAGTATAATCCAATTATGATATGGAAATTATCATCTTATCACTGTAACATATGTTATTTCATGTGAAATTAAAACATCAATGCGTATTCATGAGCACAAGATTGTATGGAATGAATAGTATTTTTGTTTCTTTAATTCATAGATTTCAAAATATACAATAAGGGATATATATATATATTGTCATATTTTTCCCACAAATATTTTGAATAACATCTATAATTCTCACCCTATCTGATATATAATCCATATGTTATAATTATAGGTTAGAGAAAGGATATTGTCATTAGTAAATGAGTTGGAGAAACATGATAGTGTTATGAAGGTTGTTCTAATGAGGGTATATGTATTTTATTCTTTTATTCATGTGTAACATATATATAACTGGATCATTAGCTGATAACCTTTTTCATGTCCATCATATATGATATGAATATAATATCATTTTTTTCAATAGGGTGATTGATATTTATTCTAATCACATTTAAACTGTAATTCCAATTTTAATTAATATATATAAATATATATTTAGTTAGGTTTGTTTTATATATATGGTATTATATTGTTATGAAATTGGTGGAATAGTCTTACCATGATATTTTATCTAACCCTCACTCTTAGTCAACAACCTTACGTGTATGGGGATTCATGACTGGGTCTTAATGTGTTGTAGCTATACTGTATAGGCATGTTTGAAGTCAAGAAAATAAATAAATGCTTGGACTACCCATGCGTGTAAAATTGGTTAACTTCACCGATACTGATCCCCATTTGATAAAATAATAGATCCAAACAAAATATGAGTCATCACATTTTGAAAAAAATGAATATAACAGCTCACATTCTAGATTAAGGGATACGAGTGTTAGAGTTAAAGTTTAGGTTCCTATTAACATATATATTTTCCAAAAATATAATTAAATAAAATGGATAATGTGGATTTATTTTCTTAGGAAGCCCTCAAATAAATAAATCTTGTTAATCTTACCCATTATCTATCATGTTAACCCTATTAAAAACCACAAATTTTCTCATTGAAAAAATTATAACAACAAGAAATATCATGAATCAAAGGCTAAACTCATGAAATATCTTAATATCTATTTATCCAACTTATAAATACTCTAAATATTTTACATATTAAGTAGATTTCACTAGATTCTAAAATATTCAAGACATTAAATATTTTTAAGGCTTATGAATTCTAAAAAATATCCTATTACCTAATCCTATTCTAAATAATATATTCCTTTAAATATATAGGTTTAAATATTTTAATCACTTTTATATTTACGTAAAACATTATAAAATTCGTGTATGTGAACATGATGCATATATAGTTGTTTTATTTAAAATAATTTCAAAGAAATTAAAGAGGTCAAAGGTCCGATAATATTGTAGGGGAGACCCATGGCCCTTTAAATTAAGGTTTATCCAAAAAGATATAACACTAAACAGTTAGATTAGAGGATTTAAATTTACATAGTCATATAAATGAAATAACATTATATGGGTTTATTTTAATAATTAAATTTTAAAGTCTATGTGAGAACCAATGTAATTGAGAATCTCTAAAATCGAAAACTATCTGGACACTAGTGAAAATAGAGATGGTGAAAAGTTCTAATTTTGGATTTATATATTGTGAGAGCTGGTTTTTGTTCATCTAATGAGCCAAAGAAAATTTTTTATAGGGAATATTAATAAATAAAATATTGGAGTGTTTTTATAAATGTTTAATATTTTGGATTTTTAAGACATGGTTGTAGAGGTCACTAGGTAATTAGTATGATACCACTGAGTACCTTTTTAATCAACTAGTGGAGATGTAGCACTGGTATTTTCATTGAGTGGTTAGTAGCATAGTATTAAGAACCTGGTCTTCCACTTGATAACTAATTGAGGTCTATAGAAAATTTAATGTTTCCAAGAACCTCTTTTTAATGATGGTCAAATTTGGGATTTTCTAAATAATAACTCACAAGGGGGTTTCTTATTTTGGTAACTTCCATAATAGTGTTCCTTATCTTCATCCACACCATCTTTCCTCCATATATTCACTTCTATCAATGTGTTCTAGGATTAATTATCCACTTATATTTGTGGTAATGATTATTTATTAGCTTCCATTTCTTCTAACCATTATGTTTTCTATATTTTGATATGATGGGATTGTAGATTTAATGACGGATTTCAATGACCAATGGTGTGATCAATATATTATCATTGGTATTTCATTGGTTGTAGCTATAGGATGCTCATGTAGTGCGAATACATGTAATTGTTCACCATTTTTATTGAGGTAGACATCATTGTTATTTATTCTTTTAATTTGATAATATTTTGATTTAGATAATAAATAATTATTCCTAGTTATTTAGCAATATTTATCATATGAGGACCTGATATATATTGCTTGTTATCAACTCCAGATTTCGCATGGATTCAGTAATGAGGTGTTTCTATATGAGTATTATATCATCCATATCTCCTATGTTGTTTTTGACTTAATTGAAAAAAATTATAGAATTTGGGTCTTATTATTGAGATAGGTTATTTTCGAAGTTGGTTATGGTCAGTACATGTTTAGAGATATGAGGGAAATCCATAATGTGGAATCTGGGCATTAATGATAGACTATTTTCATCGATTAACTTGTAATGTCTTTCCTAATTGTTATTTTTTTCACATTTCACTATTACAAATTATAGTTATCATGAGGGTAATAAATTTGATTCATTCTTCAAATTTTATGGACTCATTGTATCCTAGTAATCACCAAATTATTGAATATTCATTTTTAGATGATTCATTTTTGTGGAACACTATTTGGGTAAGATATAGAGGCCATAATAAGGATTATATGGTAGTGTAGGTTGATTGTTGAAACAGTGTTATAAAATAAAATTCATAAAATTTTGATATATTATACTAAAAGATATTGATTGAATTTGGTTTTCAATGTAAAATGGTAATTTTAATTACTAGATTTGAAATAAAATTTCAAAACAAGGTTATTGGTTTTACAAACGTGTATTCTCAAAACTTCATTCCAAGGGCCTTGAGAGAAAATATATCATAATTTTTTTATTTTTAAGAGCTTATATAAGAGGTATTTGACTTGTATTTTAATAATAAAATAAAGATATATTGTTTTAATTAGTGGTTTTGTTTTTTTGTCCTTGTATGGGTATTGACTATTTTTTCAAATACATGTTGTTATGTGTTCCACCTTGATTTAAGGATACATAAAATAACTTCTCTGATAGAATAATGATGCATTATATTATGTGTTGTATATGCGTAAAAATTTCCTTAGGTGATTGTCATGTAATTCCAGGATGACATATATTATAGGTTCATCATCTACATGTGTTTATTAGGACATTTGAGATTACCTTTTGGTTTGGGATTGATTCTTGGACACTTAGGTTCTCAACATATAGTAGTTGAGTCATAAAATCATGGGTATATGTTTTGAGATATAAAAAATTGGTTGGAATCAAGGGATGTGATGATTATTATAATATTCTGTGAACCCTTGTATTGACTAAGTGATGGGTGAGATCAATAACTATTATCCATAGGGGAAGTGATTAAAATATATAAGATTAAGGTTGGAAACTATTATATTATTCCCAGTGAATTCAAACAACCACACTACGAGGGGGGTGCATTTGTGTGGTTAAATTTTTCAAAAAATGATTCTCCTTTGATTCAAACCTCTTTACTTTTTAGGATGATTATATCATATTTATATCGATAATATACGTTGATATTTAAATTAATAAAGAAATATACGGTATATAAGTATATGATATTTTTCAAGTTTCACCTCACTGTGGGTGATTATGTCTCTCATATATTTGGTAAAATAAGAGACATATGGTTTACATTAATATCACAATTTGAATTCAGAGAGGGATGTTATCATTCGTGACCCAAAATTATTTCACTGTAGTTGATGCCTCATGAATTTTTTTTAAAAGATTAAAACTATTATTAATGGTGTTCAAAATAGGTGGAAAAGAACTGCAGTAATCTCTATAATTCTTTGAAATCAACAACCATATATTATTCCCACATAAAGAGTGAAATTATAACTTTAAGTAATATATTACGCATGATACAATAAAAAATACTCAATATCAATAGCCTTCAAATCATCAATAGTAGTGTGTAATTTATTTCTTATGTATGATCAATACAGGGTTATTAAAAGAAAATTCATGTCATATTATTCATTCTCAATAGTTTGATTTCTAACAATCAATATTAATATAATATTTTCTTTCATTAATACTACAAAATTTTCCAATTTTATTTTTCGAAAAATCATTAGCAAATCAAACCGGCCAAAAAATTAATTTGCGATGGAATTCTGTCGATAATGCACTGGAGAAAAAAAGAGGCATCACAATTCTGGTTATTTGTAGTAGTACATCACAAATAGACATTATTTGTGATCGATGAAGTATATTTCATAAATACGGTTCGTATTTTTTTAAATAAATAATAGCAACAGACGGTTTGTCCATCACACATAATTTTTATTGATTTTTATAATAAAATAAAAAATAAAAAAAAAATATTACAAAAATATTTAAAGATACTAAAAAGGCTAAAATTTTAAAAATAATTAAAAATAATTACAAATTTCAAAAAATTAAAATAAATATATAATTGAAAACAATTAAACTAATTTAAATAATATAAAATTTTTAAAAAATTATAATTAGTTAAAAAAATTAAAATGTTAAAAATATTTAAAAATAAGTAAATCGTCTAAAAAATCTAAATTTTTTTAAATATTTATTACACATTAGAAAAATAATAAAACAATTTATATAGACATCAAAAATACATCATTTCAAACATAATATGTTTGTCATCCCAAATTACAATATAGGCATAAAAATTTAAAAATCATCAATTATCGTTAGTTGGAGGAGGATCACACGAAGGATCACGAAGAGGGAACTCCATACCAATGTCGTGTGGATGTTTGAACACATACACTAACATCTGATAATCTCTCTGACGTTGCTCTCACACTCCTCGTCCCCTCTCTCTTGATCTGTTGTATCATCTAATCATGAGCTTTCAAACTCTCCTCATATTGTGCAGCGGATGACGACATTGATGAGTAATCTCTATGATCTCCCTTCACATACACGGATGAAATCACAAAATTACCATAATAACTCATAGGTGTCAATTAGGAACCAATACCAAACATCAGGCCTTTCTCGACACCATGAAAAGTCGAATGTATCTAGGCACCCTCATCGAAAACCCAAACCACTAGTAGCATATTGTTTTCTATTAGTTTGACTATCCTATGAATGAGAAGTCACATCCTCATATATTTCCTTTAAATATGATTAAAAATTAGAATAACATCAAATTTAATACTCATGATTTTATTAGAAAAATTACATACCACAATATGGAACTATCAGTCACCTACAACTTATCATGTACAAGGATCAATAAACACCTTGTTATAAACTTCAAAATCTATATTTTATTGGTACGTATGGGATTTTATAATATAAAAAACATTTTATAGTCAAAGTATACATACATTAGTAAATAATATCACTTACAACATTTCACCGATGTGTGTCTAATTTATGACTTCCAGTCCTATGGGTTTCAAATATCTTCCCCTGATTATGACATCTCGATGATAATGTCTTTCTAAAACTATCCCAATTTCAAATAGTGCAAATCCATCCCATACATGAGTTGAGATATAGTATGGTCAATGGGAGATGAAATAATGATCGAAAAAAGTAGCCAATGATTTATCTATACCTCACATTCTAATACTATGTAGAAAATGAAAAAGAACTCACGTATACAAATCTATCATGCCTCTTGGATAGGATCTCTCTGACTATCAAGAATTGGAGAAAATAAATTATATAAGTAAAATGATAGTATTTAAATAGATTTTAAAAAGTATATATGATTTAATAACTTACAATCCAATGGTCGAACATCTTGTGATGTATAGTGATTGAGCCAAGTCCCATGACACCCATGGATTAGAAAAATAATTTCGTAGAATTGCACTAGCCTTCCCAAAAAACAAAATGTGAAAAAATATGCAAATAAAAAAAATTATTCGCAAAATATTTATCAAAATTAATAAAAAAAAGTTAATATAAGATAAATATCTTAAAAAATTAAACACACCTCCATAAAAAGGATCAAAATCATATTATTCTCACCTCTATGGAACATGATGTAGTATTATCAATCGAGAAAGACCACACCACCTTCTAATAGGCACACCATCGTGAGGATCATATGAACCAAGATCATCATTAAGAAGTTCGGAATCAGTTAGAGAATGAAATAGATCATCAGGAACATCTCCACTCATCTAAAAAAACATTCTGACATATGAAAATTTTTTAATAAAAACATAAAATACAAAAAAATAATAAATAATAGAATATAATAATATTACCTATAAAAATTTCATAATATAAATATCAAATAAAAAACTAATAATTATAAGAATATAATAATTATATATAAATAAATATTTAAATATAATACATCAATTTTCATCCTCTTCCTCATCTTCATCGAGGATAACATCTTTATCCTCATCTTCATCATCGTCAACATCCAAGAAACTTGTAGTTTCACCATCCCTTATTTCATTATCAACACTATCAATATCATCATCCCTTTAGTGGGTGGGGGGGGGGTCATCATCGATATTTATATATCTTAGAGTAAGAGATATATTTGGGAATGTTTCTTGAAAAATTTCAATATGTTTCACTTCTATAAAACCGTTTTCATCTTTAATTTGCTGAATTTTATGAGATTTAATTTTTATTAAAATCTACCGGACATTAAAATCTCTTGAAACATCACTGTAATTTTCATAGGAAGCACGATGTTCCAAAATCAATGGTTAATTTGATGTAATACTATTAAATTTATTTTCAATAATGCAAAGCTATGAATGAAATAGAAACCTAAGATCAGTATCAAAACAATGAAATTTTAACATTTCTATCTAATTTGGTCAGGTATAACACAACTAAATTAATTCATCCCATCAATATCACATAATAAAAAAATTTTCTACTTCTTAAGACCATAGTTATCTAAAAAACAATAGAAATAAGAATAATTATTACTAGTCATTTTTACTAGTTTGAAATTATTATTAGATTTTAAAACCTTACAATATTCTATGAAATATGATCAGAGTTAGACAATGGGTTAACACTAGAATACGTGGCCCATAGAGGTTCAGTGCACAAAGAATTAAAAACATTAAAAATATTATATAATAAATGAGATTTTGTTTGAAAATAATATAATACCTCTAGAATGGTGTCACATATGATAAAATTGAGGCCACCATTTTGTCCAAGATATCTAGTTTACCCTATGGGAAACATAACATTTATACTCATTCAGTGTTTAGTAATGCCACTCATGATGGTAATTCCATTTAATATTTTACAAAAAAACTAATGTTTATTTTTAATGGTGAATCCTATTTAAAATCTAATACCATCATTAGATTAGGGATGATGTGTTTACCCTTGGTGCGACACAAAATTTGTGTGTGTCGGGTATTCAGTTACATGACCCATGAGGGTAATTCATTTAATAATAATATTAATTTTTTTTATAAAATCATTTATTATCTCTCAAACTATTTTTTTTTATGAAAAATCAAACACCATTGTTAGTTCATATATATGGGGTTTACCTTTTATGAAACATTGAATTTGTGTGCATTGAATGTTTGATGAAATTTCAAATGAGGGTAATTTGTTTAATATTTTTATTATAATATCTTAAAAAAATTTATAGTATCTCCCAAAACATGTAATGTATGAAATATTATAGACCACTATTGTGTATGGGATGAGGGGTTTACCCTGATGTGATATATCATTCTTTCCTATTGATACTTTTGTAACATTAAACTTGGTGGTGATCTCATATAAAGTTTTTGTTACATTTTTTTAATAATAAAATATCTTAGTAAGAGTGTATCATATCAGAAATCTAAGACCACAGTAAGATCAAGGATGCTGAGGTTACCGAAGGAAGGATATAACAATTCTAATCATTAGGTGTTTGGTAACATCACACACGAGGGTATCATTTTTAATAATATATTAATATTAGATATATCTTAATATACAATAAATCATTTATTAGGATTATTAAAATAAATTATTTTAATTAATACAACATGTACATGAATTATAGGTAGTTTCTAATGGTTATATATATATATATATTCATGTTTTGATAAAAACAATTACTATTTATTACTAATATATTTTAAAATTTTTGTAGTTGAAAAAAAATAATTTTCCTATATAATGTTAAATATTTATTATTTATATACGGCTTTATAATAATAATTATTAATATATAACAATTACTAGTATTTCATATTTTTTCATTTATATTTTGTTTACATTTTTTAATAAAATCCTCAAATTAAGAAATTAATTATAATAAACTATAACTAACATTAATATTTAACATTTATTAATAATAGTGACTAATTAATTAAAAATTATTATAAATTATGTAATGATTAGAATTAATTATTTAAATTTTTATTATAATTTTAACAATTACTATATATATCATGATTTCTTAATTAAAATTAACACATAAAATATATATCCTGACTCTTTTTTTAAATATTAATATATCAAATCTATATATATATATATACATAAAATTGATAAGTAAATTTTCTTAATAGTTCCTTTTTATTATAAATAAATTTTACTATGTTGAAAAAATAAATTATATAATAAATTTATATTTAATTTTGAGTCATTATTTTTGAAATAAAATTTATTTTGAATTGATATTTATCTTGACTGAATAATTATTGAATTATTAATTTTTATCCCATTTGTATTATAACATTTGTGCGTATGAGTTGTTTTTACATCATTTATAAGAATTATCAAAACTAATTATTTTATTTAATACAACACATATATGAATTATTGTAAATTTATAATAGTTGTTATTTTTATTTATTTTTTAATTAATTATTATTATTATATTATTTGTAACAGTAACATTTATAATTAATTTATAATAAATACTCAATAATTAATAAATACTATATAGTATTTAATGATTTTTAATAATTAAACTAATCAATACAAAATTTTTAATAATTAATATTTTTTATTAATTGTTAATAATTCATCGTATTTGTTATATTATTTAAAAAATTAATACAAAAAATAATTCAAATTATTAATAACTATGTTTTTATTAAGTATTACATATTTTATATTGTTATTAATTTTTCATTAAAACAATTTTTTATCTGTTTTTGTGTAACACGCCAACCCATGTTACCTAGAGCTGGTACATTATTACATAACATTGGCATGATCACAAGAGATCAAGTACAAAGACCAATCAGTTTAGTATCCTTTGAAGTACTAGAAAAAAACATAAGATTTACATTATATTATGAAGTGGAAAGAACAACAACATTGTGTCCACTTTGAACACACTATATCCCTTAGCCTATTACTGTAGGACGATCATAATATACTTCTTCGTATCCAGGGGAAAATAAAACATAAGGATGGGGTGAGCTCAGATGCTCAATAAAGATAACAATATAGTAGAAACTATCATAAAAAAGAATAAACTTTTACGGCATTGTATAAGACTAAAACACAAGCCTTTTAAACATAATCATTAGTATAATATGGAAAAGATAAATTAAATAATGTCATGTAGTTATTCACATGGATATTCTATTAGTTGAATAATCACATGTAATATCAATAACTAATTTCATAATGATGGAATGCATAATGATGAACATCTTAACCACAAAGTCAAGGCCTCATGCCAAGATCGAAAATATAAATTTTTTCAAATCCACTGAAAAGACACTAGTTTTACTCATGAGACCTACCGATTCATCGAGGGGATATAGAGGGCCCCACCTATCTTACTAAGTTCAATACATTCCTCTTATGAAAATGGTGAAACATAATCTAAACATTCATATTAAAACTACCATATGACATGTCAATACTTTAAACAGAAACCATGAATGGTATAAAAATAACACATCCACAGTCAAACATAACTCATTCAATACAATAAGGAAGATTTTATTATAATAAATCAACCTTAATCAATATTGAAATTGTAACACCCCAAGCTTCTACTGTACGCTTCTCTTTGAATACTACAGTAGCGTGTGTTGTACGCAACTTCAAGTTCTAACACACACCACGACCAATCAAAGTAACCGTTATGAATATTAATACACACTTTTTGAAATTTTATAAATTTTATCTCTCAAAATGGACTTCATTTTTGGATTCGGAATATCGAAATTATCCTAGGGTAAAATTTTGGTACCTTTCGGATAATTCTCATATTTTGATGAATAGTTAAAATTACTAAATTTTAATTAAAAAAATATTTTTTAATTGAAATAATTAATAGTGATAAATTATGAATTTTAGTGGTTTTAAATTATATTTAGAATATATTTTGACCATTTAATCCATGTTTGGTTATTGGACATAATTTCACATTTAAAACGAACATAAACAAGTGTCAATCTAATGATAGTTACTGTTTCTTAAAAACACGCTTTTTGTTTTAACAACGAGAATTAATTTTAAATTAATAAATGAATCTTTTATGTTTTGAATTTAGTAAAATAGAATTTATTATTTAATTCTGAATATCAAATTATCTTAGGGTAAATGTTTAGTATTTTTTCTAAAAACATTCAATTTTTGATGAATAGTTCAAAAACACTGAGTTACAGTTTAAAATCGGCTTTTTATTTAAATAATTATTTATATTATTTAAGTTTATTTTAGGTAAAAATAGATACATAATACCTATATAAATTCAATATAATTCATTGGAGTCAGTTTATAATAATTTTAGATATATAAAAATTTTATTGAACTTTTTCACCGTCTTTTACCCACCACCTAGGAGAATTTTCAAATTTACATAAAACTTAATTTTACCGCTTCTGTGAGTGAAATTTTAAAAATCCGAGAGACACGGTTAATATCAAGGAGTAAAATGTTGTTCAATAAGATAAAAATAATTTTTGGTGAATAGTAACTTTTTACTTTTATTACCACGATAAAAAGTAAATAGGGTAATTAAGGGTAAAAGTAATATTAATATTACCCTAACACATGTCATTTTTTCTATTGGAAAATTTTATCTCGACCATAAAAATCCTTAGGAATAAAATATTATCATTTAGGACCACTTGGTTTAGATTAGTACATTTATTATTATTTAATTCAATAAAGAGTTAAAAGAGTTAAAATCAATGTTTATTGACTAAAACATTTTTAATATAGGTTTATACATAAGATAAATTCGACTGTAAACATTCATTATAAATATAAAACGATTTCCTACATAATTGTATTTTATTTATAATTTTTAGACATATAATAATTTAATTTATTTATGACACAATGGTGATACAGTAATTATCTAATTAAATAAATATTAAAATAACTGATATTATAAATATGAAAATAAATGTAATTTGAGAGTTTTTATGAATTAAACTAATTTTATAGGTTAATATGACATATTATTATTGGTTATATAAATTGGTTTCGACGTAATAATGCTGTTATGAAATTATCAAAAACAAAATACCCAATAGAGTCAAAATTAACATAAAAGAGTTTTTAATACAAATATTGTATTATTAATTGATATTAAATTCCAAAAAATCTAAGGATAGGCCAAGAGACTTATATCCTGATAGGTTTATCATTAATGGACCACATTGGGGTCTCTTGTAGGTATATTGTAAGTTTATTAACTATATAATATAAAAATACAAAGTGACATGGTAAGTGTCAAACTAATTAACTAAGAGTTAAAACTAAACGATAAGGTTAATATAATGACCCAAACCTGTCTAAATTTTATTGTTTGAGTGGTTTTAGACCCATTACCACATTAAACTTTAAATAATCCACTTTGGAGCCATTAGAAACTGAATATGAATTATTTATAATATAATTTTTTTAGCTTTTCCAAAGGCGCCTCTCACCCCTCATATAAAAGGGCACTCCCCCTTCTAACTAATTTACACATTAAAAGCCTCTTGGATCGGCCAAACCCTACCCAAATACTCTCTAAACTTCCCTAAATAAAATCTAGAGGCATTAGTTTGAATAGAAAGCCAACATAAGGAGCCTTTTGATCAAATCAAAAGGAAGAACACATAGAAGAGGTAATGTTTCCACCACACTTTTTATAGTTAATTTCTTCTTAAACATCTTCTTTCTTTGTTATTACCATTCTAAAATAATAAATCCAGTATCTCCTATATAATGTGACATTATTATAAATATGGTAAAACCATATTCAGTATTCTATCCATCCTTTGAATGACATTTCACCATATGTGCGTACGTACAGCTTACCGTCTCCACGTCGTGGTGTAATTGTTATTCAATATATTATTATTTGGATGGGTATTATAATGATGTGTAATTCATGTAAATAATAAATATAACATGATAATTATTCTGTATATATGATATATCATCCAATTATATATTATATATTACATCAAAAGAATGATGTTTTCGCTCGTGCGTACGTACGGATTACCGTCTACACGACGCGATGAGATTCATTTCCAAGTTCACCATTCATTGATGATTATAAAAATATATATTACTAATAAGTATGTAAAATATGAAATAATAATTCTATTGGAAATTTTTATATTTATATATATATGTATTTTTGTACTTATATATATCTTATTCAATACTGTTTAAAAACGGAAACAACATTTATGCGTACGTACGAACTACCATCTCCATAAGTGGTGTTTTCCATTTCATATATAAGTCTATTATAAATTTTTATATTCTAAATATATATGATAAATAAATCATGTTTTATATTCTGGAATTATTTAAATCATGATCTATGTGATTCAATCAAGAGTAACAAATTAAAACACGTATGATAAAGAAAGCGATTATTACTCGAAATATTAATATAACATGGAAATTATTATTAAATGGGTAGCATAAAGTCATAAATGAATAATGTATGATATCATAAATATTAATTTGGTTATGGTATAATATAATAACGTACTATAGTCTTCATAAAAGAGGATAAACGTACCCTCGACTAAAGGAAAGTGCAAGGTTAGGGGTTTTATCTCAGTCCTTATTCCCATGAGATTCATGCCATGTCGCTACTATTACCTTTTGTGTGGTGTATGTACTGCCCATAATTGTATTCTATATGTAATAAACTTTAATTTATGTGTATTTACATATCCATTTTGTGATACCTCTTTCATGGGTTGTATGTTTCGTAAGTTACCAATAGGTAAGGGTTTATTTTACAATCTTTTTATTATCCGAGGTTGTTTATACGTATTTATCTACTGGGACCTCTTTATCATCCACATCCATGTTTCGTAAAAATGTATTTCAAATCATTCTTACTATTTTACGGAATATGGTTTAATGTCATTTATACCCTTGTATGACTTTTTATTAGAAGTTTATAAAGGAATCCTTCCATCGTCTTCCAAACAAGGTCCTTTTTCACCTTTTCGACAGAATTAAGGTAAGAATGTCTTTTTTTAACTTATAAGGTGGATGCGGCTATTTTACGCCATTATAAAATCTTATAAGATTCTATTACATGCTTATAAGAATATTTCTGAAGTAAATGTTTTATTTTATAACTATGTGACTTTTAAATGATTTCAAAAAATGATATATTTCTCTCAAATAGTTTTGATTTCATCTATGTCAACATCCATTGATTGATTTTAAGCTTATTTGAAGTTGATTTATTATGATACAAAACATCAATATTGTATTGATGGTTTTGTGATATGTTTGACTGTGGATGTGTTATTTTTATACCAGTCATGGTTTATGGAAAAAGTATTGACATTTCGTATGCTAGTTTTAATACGAATGTTTATTTTATGTTTAAACTTGTTCATATGAGGAATGCATTGGACTTAATATGTGACGGGTGGATCCTGCTATAGCTCCTCAATTCATTGGTAGGTCTTATGATACAAACTAGTGTCTTGGCACGAGGCTTTGAAAAAATCTTATTTGTAGTCTTGGCATGGTGCATTGGCTACGTGGTTATGTTAGTCTGGCATTATGCATTCCATCATTATGAAAGTGGTTATTGATATTGAATGTGATTATTAGACTAGTATAATAACCATGTGAATAAGTAAATGGAAATATTTCATTTTATCTTTTCCATATTATGCTGAATTTCAAATTTAAAAGGCATTTGTTTTTTTCATACATTTCCTTAAATGTTTATACTTATTTATGAAAGTTTCTACTGTATAGTTATCCTTACTGAGCATCTGAGCTCACCCCTTTCTATGTTTTATTTTTCCTAGGATTCCAAGAAGTTTATAGTGATTGATATGCAGGGTTAAGCAAAGGGAATAGTGGCGTTCGTGAAGGATTATTTATGTTGTTTTGTATGATATGAAGTGTAATGTAACATTCATGTATGTAATCTATTTTCCAAGACTGCTAAACTGATCGGTCCTTCGGGACTTTATTCCTTGTAATCATGCCAATTTATTAAAATAATGCACCGACTCTGGGTAACTGGGGTCGGGGCGTTATAGTTGGTATCAGAGGAAGTTTGGAAATAACCTTGGAAACTAGATTAAGATAAACTCTGATTAGAGCACGTAGACCTAACATAAAATTTTGAGGATTAGTGTAGAAGAACATCCTAGAATTTTGGTATTGTAGAGATTTTCTGAGTTTTTCGAGCAATACATCCATGTCTGGATACGAGCAGGTAGAGGCGGCTTTGGCACATATGTACCTTGGGGTAAAACCCGAAAACAACGCTTTGAGCTAGACTCGAACGGGAACTGGTTCACGAAAACGGGCCTTATTGCACTCTTGGTTACGAAACTCTCGGGGGATATGCTTAGGATAATATTCATTTTCTTTACGAACCATTATGAAGGATTTATGAGTATAGACATCCTCAATTAAAACATTTTTTATGATTATGGTTTATATACATAAACTGTTTAATTTATGTTAAGTGTTTTACAAGTTCGGGATTAGGTATTGCTATTCATAAACTAATCTAGTGAATGCCATTTTTTAGAAATGGCGCCCAGTAGAAGTAATGAGAACTCCAGCAATTCACATAATCTAAAGAGTAAGAAGGATCATATCTTTCATGGTTATAAGCCAGAATTTAGAAGGAAAATAGTATCCCACCTATTATCATCATATGAAGAAATGGTATCATGTGTTGATAAGATAAGTAATGAATTCTCAGAGTCCTATGGCTTTGAAGGGAATCTAGAGAAGGAAAGGATGGTAGAGAGAAGAACAGATAAATGGAATAAGGTAAAGAAGGATTTTCCCATATGTGATAAGTGTAGAAAGAATCACCTTGGAAAATAATTGAAGGGAATGGGAGTATGTTATAAGTGTGGAGAAAAAGGACACCAAGTACGTGACTTCAAGGGTAAGAAAAAGGATTCAAATGTACAATGCTTCGTCTTCAAGGATTTTGGACACTATGCGAACCAATGTCCCAGTCATCAGACTATGCTGCAAATGATGCTATTTGATAATAATGAAGATATGATACTACCACAAATGAAGAGGAATGACTAGTGTTCTTAGGTTGTTATTTTGGAATTATTTCATTTAATTTTTGTATCAATGAAGTTATGGAAATAAATAAGGATTGTAGTACAGTACTATTTCATTGATGATTTGTGATTTTATAGTACTTAGAAAAGTGACTATACAATGAGTTAAACTTTTTTGGAAATTACATAGCAAAAAAGGATCTTCATTGTGTTTAACTTCCTTATAAATATTAGACTGTGTGTTTGGATAGTAGTATTTTGTATAAGTCTATAGGTTGGAATGGATTATGTTTGAAAGGTTATTTTTGGATTTTTATAAAAGGACAACACACAGACCCTGTGACAACCCGTCGCGTCGGACAAAGCTGCGGGAATTGAACCCACAACTATAGTGCGATTGAGATTTATCGCCTACCACTGGACTACATGAATTCACTAGATTGTATAATATAGTTTCTTTTTTTAATGGGTCTGATATGTGAATTATACATTCATTATTTTTGGAACCCTATACGATTAGGATAAATAGAGTATTTTTGAGTTGTCTTATGTTTTGTAGTGAAAGATGACTTTGTGGTAAAAATTTATTAATGGATAAAACTCTAATTATAAAGTAAGTATATCTCCTTATGATCTTATCCAATATCATAAATAAATTCCTCAACATTAAGAAAAGGAACTTAGAACAAAAATTTTGTCCTAGATGGTACCTTAGATAATCACAAATTTATGGCTTTGGGATTGTTGGCTTTTTCATAGCCATTTTTTCTACCACTCTCCATCATATATTAATGGTTAGATTTATCTTGCATATCCATATTACCTACATGGATCCCTAGTATGTGTTATTTTCGGTAAACTTCATAGTTACCACTCTTTATTTTCAATAGAGGCCTCATTAATCCATTTTTTGATGTGGGATTTCAACTAAGATATTTTGAAATGTCAACCCCAAGTTTCCAATACTGAGTATAAATTGTGAGGACTCAATTTATTGAAGGAGGGGAGAATTTAACACCCCACGCTTCTACGGTACACTTCTCTTTTAATAATATAGTAGCGTGTGTTGTACGCAACTTCATGTTCTAACACACACCATGACCAATCAAAGTAGCCGTTATGAATAGTAATACCCACTTTTTAAAATTTTATAAATTTTATCTCACAGAATGGACTTTATTTTTGAATTTGGAATATCAAAATTATCCTAGGGAGAAAATTTGGTACTATTCGGATAACTCTCATATTTTGATGAATAGTGAAAATTACTAAATTTTAATTAAACACAACTTTTTTAATCGAAATAATTCATAGTGATAAATTATGAATTTGAGTGGTTTTAAATTATATTTAGAATATATTTTTACCAATTAGTCAAATGTTGGCTATTGGACGTAATTTCATATTAAAACCGAACATAAACAGCTGTCAATCTTTTGATAATTATTGTTTATTAAAAACACAGTTTTTGTTTTACCCACGGGAATTAATTTTAAATTATTAAATGAAACTCCTATGTTTTGAATTTTGTAAAATAGACTTTATTATTGAATTCAGAATATCAAAATTAGCTTAGGGTAAATATTTGGCATTTTTCTGAAAACTTTCAATTTTTGATGAATAGTGAAAAACACTGAGTTACTGTTTAAAACCAGCTTTTTATTTAAATAATTATTTATATTATTTAAATTTATTTTAGGTCAAAATAGATACATAATACCTATATAAATTCAATGTAATTCATTGGAGTCAGTTTATAATAATTTTAGATATAAAAAAATTTTATTGAACTTTTTCACCGTCTTTTACCCACCATCTAGGAGAATTTGCAAATTCACATAAAACTTAATTTTACCGCTTCTGGGATTGGAATTTAAAAAATACGAGAGACACGATTAATATCAAGGAGTAAAATGTGGTTCAATAAGATAAAAATAATTTTTGGTGAATAATGACTTTTTACTTTTATTTACCACAGTAAAAAGTAAATAGGGTAAAAATAATATCAATATTACCCAAAAACATGTCCTAATTCTATTGGAAAAGTTCATCTAGACCAAAAACAAACCTTAGGAATAAAATATTATCATTTAGGACCACTTGTTTTGGATTAGGAAATTTATTTTTATTTAATTCAGAGAAGAGTTAAAAGAGTTAAAATCGAAGTTTATTTACTAAAACATTTTTAATATAGGGTTATACATAAGATAAATAAGACAGTAAATATTAATTATAAAGGTAAAAATATTTACTACATAATGGTATTTTATTTATATTTTTTAGACATTATATAATTGAATTTATTTATGACACAATGGTGATGCAGTAATTACCCAATTAATGAAATATTAAAATAATTGATATTATAAATATCAAAATAAATGTAACTTGAGACTTTTTATTAATTACACTAATTTTATATGTTAATATGACATATTAGGATTGTTTATATAAATTTGTTTTGAAGTAATAATGATGTTATGGAATTATCAAAAACAAAATACCCAATAGTGTATAAATTGACATAAAAGCATTTTTAAAACAAATCTTATATTATTAATTGATATTAAATTCCTAAAAATCTATGGTTCGTCCAAGATACTTATATCATGATAGGTGTATCATTAAGTGACCACTTCGGGGTCTCTTATAGGTATATTCTATGTTTATTAACTATATAATATAAAAATACAAAGTGACATGGTAAGTGTCAAACTAATTAACTAAGAGTTAAAACTAAACGATAAAGTTAATATAATGACCCAAACCTGTTTAAATTCTATTGGTTGAGTGGTTTTCGACCCATCCCTAAATTAAATTTTAAAAAATAAACTTTTGAGCCATTATAAACTGAATATGAATTTATTATAAAATAATATTTTTAGCTTTTCCAAAGGTGCCCCTCACCCCTCTTATAAAAGGGCACTCCACCATTTCAGTAATTCACACATTCAAAGCCTCATGGATCAGCCAACCCCTGCCCAAATACTCTCTCAAATTAAATCAATAAAACCTAGAGGCCTTAGTTTGATTAGTGAGACAACATAAGGATCCCTTTTTTTCAAATCAAAAGGAAGAACCCAAAGAAGAGGTAATGTTTTCACCACCCTTTTTCAAGATCATTTCTTCTTAAAATTATTCTCTCTTTGTTATTCCCATTCTCGAATAATAAATCCAGTATCTACTATATAATTTTGTATTATTATAAATATGGTACAACAATATTCAGTATTCTATGCATCCTTTGAATGAAATGTCACCATACATGCGTACGTACGACTTAACGTCTCCCCGACGTGGTGTAATTGTTATTCAATATATGATTATTTGGATGGGTATAATAATGATGTGTAATTCATGTAAATAATAAATATTACATGATAATTATTATGTATATATGATATATAATCCAATTATATATTATATTAATATCAAAAGAATGATATTTTCACTCGTGCGTACATACGGATTACCGTCTCCACGACACGATGAGATTCATTTCCAAGTTCACCATTCATCGAAGATTATAAAAAAATATATTACTAATAAGTATGTAATATATGAAATAATAATTCTACTAGAAATATATATATTTATATATATACGTATTTATGTACTTACATATATGCTATTCAATACCATGTAAAAAATGGAAACAACGTTTATTCGTACGTACGAACTACTGTCTCCATAAGTGGTGTTTTCCATTTCATATATACGTCTATTATAAATTTTTATATTCTAAATATATATTATAAATAAATCATGTTTTTTATTATGGATGAATTTAAATCATGATCTATTTGATAAAATCAAGTGTAACAAGTTAAAACACGTACGACAAAGAAAGCGATTATTACCCGAAATATTAATATATCATGGAAATTATTATTAAATGGGTAGTATAAAGTCATAAATGAATAATGTATGATATAATAAATATTAATATGGTTCTGTTATAATTTAATAACAAACTATTTTCTTTATATAGGAGGATAAAAGTACCCTCGACTAAAGGAAAGTGCAAGGTAAGAGGTTTTTATCTCACTCCTTATTCCCGTGAGATAAATGCCATATCCCCACTATTAACTTTTGTGTGGTGTATGTACTGCCCATAATTGTATTCTCTATGTAATACACTTCAATTATGTGTATTTACATATTCATTTTTTGATAAGTCTTTCATGGATTGTATGTTTCGTATGTTACAAAATAGGTAAGGGTTTATTTTACAATCTCTTCATTATCCAAGGTTGTTTATATGTATTTATCTTCTGGGACCTCTTTATCATCCACATCCATATTTCTTAAAAATGTATTTCAAAACATTCTTACTATTTTACAGAATATGGGTTAATGTCATTTATACCCTTTTTTGACTTTTTATTAGATGTTTATAAAGAAATATTTCTGTCGTTTTCCAAACTAGGTCCTTTTTAACCATTTCAACCGAATTAAGGTAAGAATGTCTTTTTTTAACTTATACGTTGGATGCGTCTATTTTACACCATTATAAAATCTTATAAGCTTCTCTTAAAAACTTATAAGAATATTTTCAAAGTTAATGTTTTATTTTATAATTATGTGACTTTTAAATGATTCCAAAAAATATATATTTCTCTCGAATAGTTTTGATTTCATCTATGTCAGCATCCTTTGATGAATTTTAAGCTTATTTGAAGTTGATTTGTTATGATAAAAAACTTCCATATTGTATTGATGGTTTTGTGATATGTTTGACTGTGGATGTGTTATTTTAATACCACTCAGGGTTTATGGAGAAAGTATTTACATTTCGTATGCTAGTTTTAATATGAATGTTTATGTTATGTTTAAACCTGTTCATATGAGGAATACATTGTACTTAATATGTGACGAGTGGAGCGCGCTATAGCTCCTTGATGCATCGGTAGGTCTCATGAGACAAACTAGTGTCTTGGAACAAGGCCTTGACAAAATCTTATTTGTAGTATTCGCACGAGGCCCTGGCTACATGGTTATGATAGTATGGAATTATGCATTCCATCATTATGAAAGTGGTTATTGATATTGCATGTTATTATTCGACTAGTAGAATATCCATCGGAATAAGTAAATGGAATTATTTCATATTATCTTTTCCATATTATGCTGAATTTCTCGTTTAAAATTCTTTTTTTAGTTATACATTTCTTTAAATGTTTATACATATTTATGAAAGTTTCTGCTGTATTGTTATCCTTATTGAGCATCTGAGCTCACCCCTTTCTATGTTTTATTTTTCCTGAGATTCCAAGAAGTGTATAGTGATTGATATGCAGGGTTAATCCAAGGTAATAATGGTGGTCTTGAAGGATTATTTATGTTGTTTTGTACGTTATGAAGTGTAATGTAACATTCATGTATTTAATATATTTTCCAAGACTGCTAAACCGATCGGTCATTCAGGACTTGATTTCTTGTAATCATGCCAATGTATTAAAATAATGCACAAACTCTAGGTAACTGGGTTCAGGGCATTACCGAAATACACTGAAGGATATTGGCGAAGATGAAAATAATCGATAAAACTATTTGAGAATAATATCCACTTTTCTTGAAAATATTAAAAGGTCACACTATTTTTCAAAGAACTCATTTAGAAGTGATTTTTGAATAAATGTGTCCCATACCACCTTGAAGCTTTTTAAAGGAATATTAATTTTAATAAATTCATGTCTATATAAATAAATCCTTAATTTTTTTTAAAACATGATCATTTATGAGAAATATTTAGAAGAATAAATCATTTAAACATTTAAAATGATACTATAGTTAAAGAGTTCCAAACCAAATGAGAGATGCTTGAATAAAAATAATTGAAGAATAACATTGATCCAAACATTATAATATAAAGAGAATAAAGGGATTCATGATACACATTTTCAAGGGACAATATATACAACATATAAAAGTGAATTTCAGCATAAACACATAGAAGTATCAATGGAATGTAAATTGAGATGAAATCCCTTATAAAGACTATATCCTTAGATTAAGGTTAAATAAATGACATAAGTATCTCGGAAAAATATTAACGCACCCAATATGATTGGATATTTAGTGTAAATCAATCAGAGGATATTAACATATATTCTTGTAAAAACAAAACCAATGACTTGGATGTTTAACTCAATGAATAGAAATTTAGATAAGATTACCCTTGTCAAGATCATATCAATGACTTGAGAATTTATCAATGGAGTTATTATGTGTATCAAGATTATATCCAGACGAAGTGGGGTGGAAATCAATACATAAATAAATGAATAGCGATTTCACAAATAATATTGGAGTAAAATAATCAATGAAGTGTGTGTAAAACCGAATGAGTGGAAATTGAAATTAGAAATTCCCTCACTGATTTGGTAACTTATGAAACATACACCCCATGAAAGAAGGATTATACAAAGATGATGTAAATACCCATAAATTAATGTATATTACACAAGTAATGAAATCATGGGAAGTACAGACACCACACAAAAGGAAATAGTGTCAAAAATAGCAAAAACATCATGAGAATAAAAAGTGAGATGAAAACCGCTTACCTTGTACTTTTCCTTAGATGATGGTACGATAACCTCCTGTATAATGGTTAAATCATTGTTATTAAATTATACGGGAACCACATACATTATCATGATATCATATATGATCCTACAATATTACTTAGTCAATAATATTTCAGTAGTGTCATTGTTTCGGGTGTTAACGGATTCGTTTTACTTTATTTTTTTTACGTAAGTCATGTTTGTTATGTATATGGTGTATTTGATACATATCCAAAATTATATTATGTTATAAAAAATTATTTTTAATCATAAAATGAATATTATTCTTCTATGGTTAAGGCCAATGAGCCCATACCTGACTGGTAAGTGCTCTTGCATGGCATGAAAGATACCGAGGTTCAAAACTGGGTGGAGACAAATTTATGGGTTACTGTAGCAGTTATTGTTCGATACTGTAGCAGAAAAAACAATTCACTCGATTTGGGCCTTCGGGCCCCTAGTTTTAGTTTACGGGTCTCAAGGGCCTTTGGGCCACAAGGCCTTCGGGCCATTAAGACTATGGAGTAGCCCAATTCACACAGAGCACACCCCAGAAGAGGATCAAAGCAACAAGAATAGTAGTCACTAGATGCAGAGGTAACTAGATTGGAAGAATGAGATGGTATGGGAATCGACATCGGGTCTAGGTGCCATATAGCTTTGTATAGGGAAATGCTAGTGGATCAACAATGTAAGGTGGGGAGCTAGGCGATCAATGATGTAGAAGCTGGGGAGGGGTTGTTCGAGTGGGTTGGGCCTGCGGGTCAGGTATTGGGCATGGTATGCCTCGGGGCCTTCAGGTCATGTATTTCAAGTCATTTCGGGCCTTGTTCCTTGGGCCTATGGGTCATGTACATGTTCCCTTTCATCCCTTAAAAGGGGGATTATCCAAAATAAAATAAAAAAGTAGGCCTTAGGGCCATTTAGGTTCTTGAATGGTTACGATGGGGAATAAAATCTCATCGCTTTGTGGAGACAGTAAGTCGTACGTATGAACGAGTGATAATACCATTATATTGAAGGTTAAATAATATGTAGTTGGATGTTATAATATATATAAAGAATCATTAAAATTTTATATTTATTATTTACATCAATTATACTCATTATTATACCCATCCAAATTATGAAGTGTTGAATAACGAACTACACCACGATGTGGAGACGGTAAGCCGTACGTACCCACGTATTGTAACATCACAAGTATGTAATGAATAATATATATTCTTATATATGTCTATTTATGAATTATATAGTGTTTTAGATGCATAAAATGAGAATAAATCAAATCTTAAGTATAGAATTCTGTAATATTTTTAAATGATTGTTTTACCGCCTTTTGATGGCGAACCATTTTCAAATCTATCTTTTGAAAATTTTATAAGCTATATTTGTATGAATAAACTTATTCTTTATGATTGGGACATTGAAATTTACTTTGGATAAATTTTTTGTATTTTTCTCACAATGTTCTTTTTTTAATAAATAGTGAAAAATACTGCATTTTACATCAAAACTGCTTTTTCATATAATATAATTAAATGGATATATTATCTTTTTAATTGGTATTAAAGTGTAAATAGAATATATTTTTACCATTTAATCAAATAGTGGTCATTAGAATTAATTTCACTTTGGAATTGGGTATAAACTAATGCCAAACGTTTCATAGATATTGTTTCAAAAAACCCGCTATTTGTTTTGACAACGGTAATTATTTTTAAATTAATTATTGAAATTTCTGTGTTTGAAATTTGGTAAAATGGATTCCATATTTGGAATCAGATGTTACAAATTATGTAATTAAGACACTTTTTTTTGGACTTTGTGAATAGTAATGCCGGTAATTATCATTAATTATCTTGATTAATTAGTAATCCGGTAGTTAAGGATAATTAAATAACATCATAATAATACAAAAATGACACCAACATGTGTCCTAATACTACTGGTTTTCTCATGGCCGACCATGGGATTCCTTGTGCCAAACTTGGGGACCACATGGAATCGCTTTTGTGTGATAATGACTTTTTGTCTTTTTATTTCTTAAAGAAAGTAAATAAACAAAGAATGTATCACCTGAGTAAAATATTTTTAATTTTTCCTACATAAATTATATATTGAACTATAAATAGTAATTAGAAAGATAAAACTATTTCCTATATCATAGTAGTTTTCATAAAATTTTTAGACTTTAAATAAATTAAATTATATATGACACCATGATGATGAAATGATTACCTCCTTATTTAACCATTTAAATAAAATGAAAATATAATGTAACATCTAAGACCTACACATGTCAAAAAACTATTTTATGGGTTTATTTAGAACTCTTATCACCTTATACTCGAAATACATTAATGTGGGACCTTTAAATTCCGAAACGCATTTGAAAATAATGTAACATTTTATACCTTTCCAAGAGTGCCCCTCCTCTCCTCTTATAAAAGGCCCCCACCTCTACCTCCTTATCCACACCTCTCAAGCCTTTGAAACGACCATTATCTTATCATTTTGTCTCTACACATCCCTCTCCTCATCCTAGAAGCCTTACCTTATACAGTAAGCTCTTCAAGAAACCCTTTTGGTTCAAACCAAAGAGAGTTACCCGATTTAAAGGTAATGTCTTCACTTGTGATCTTTTGTTTTATTTTTCTTCTCCAACCCCCTAAACACTTTTTATTCATTTATTTTGTAACAAAAACAGTATCTTTAATATACTATGATGTTGTTATAAGAAGTATTCTAGATACACTTAGACACACCTACATCTAATCGTAAAAGAACATACTGTTTCCGTGGATGGCGAATTTCTACCTCACGAAATGATGATTGTTAAACATTCATATAACACCTTAAAAGGTGGCCATTAAGATGTCACAATATTTATATATGATTTATAATATGTTTATGTTTTACTTGAGCTTCTGTATTTTTCATTTATGGCATACCTTTATGTTTTCCATTATGGGTACACGCGATATCATTATTTTAGGAAGTGCAGACTACCGCCCCCTAAAAGTGATTTGATTCGTTAATACCATATATGGTACGTATAAAGGATAGATTTAATGATATTATATATGATATCATACTATAATTATAATACTATTATGTATCATTATGTCTTAATTCCATTAAATATGAAATAGAAATTCAAGGAGAGTTCATTCGTACGTACGGCTTACCGTCTCCATGAACGGTGCATTTCATTTCTTACCTCTAAATGTTATGTAATATTATAAGTGCATGTATATACTGGATATATATGATATATATGATATATACATCATGAATATAATTCTGGATATAATGGATATTTTACCCCATGAACAACTTGTAATTATAAAGAGTTTATTTTTGACTCAAGTACCAATGATCGACAAAACGACCATTACTAACTTAAATAATTACATAGTGTTAATAACATGGTATTAAGTGATATAAAAGGAATAATTAACTTGAAAAAGGTTCTTAAGAAAGTATAAAATAACACTAGTTTATTATTAAGGACGTTAAAGAATGATCGAGTCAAGTCGGACCTGAGGTATGTGACTTCGTCTCAATATCCTTTCATTGAGACATATTTTGTTTTATACACAACCTTATTTTATACGGTGTATAAACCCCTTTTACTTTTACGTCTATTTAAGAGGAATATTGTTTTATTCATATCATTTTACTAAACAACAAAAGGAATGTTTTTTTTTCATACGTATGCGGCGATAACAACTTCTCCACCGCCGTGACCATTATTTGAGCTTCATCTTCATCTACAAGACATAAAATTTTTTAAAAGGAAAAATAAATACTCTGTTTTACTTTTCTTTTATTTTGGTATTGAAAATGGTTTTCATAATGTTTTTATTATATCAATGTGCTGTATTGATATCTTGTGACTGAAATTTGGAATTTTATGTTTCCTGTATGCATGTTTTATGTGATACGATTATGTTATGGTTCTTGGGAATTGTTATGAAGATGGGTGGTTCCATGATAAACTAAGGGCTTGTGAGCCCGATATAGCTCTCCAATGCATTGGGTAATGCGAAGGAGTTAAAAGTTAAGGTTTCTCCGAAGAGATTTAGGGAATATACTATAATGGGTATTCCAAACGTAACCGTGAGGGTTCCTCCCTACGTAAGAAAGTTATGAATTCCTAAAGTTACATTTATGTCTTATGATTTCTATGATTTATTCATGATTTGATGAGGTATGGTAAATTGATTATGTTTTATGAGTAAATTATGATTTCATACATGGAATAATGTTTTCATTGCATACTTTTATATACCTTACTGAGCTTTTTATGCTCATCCCATGTTTTTAAAATGTTTTTCACAGTTCAAGGAATGGTACATGATGTGATGATAGTGTCAGGGAAGTGTCAAGAAAAATCCATGTTTTATTTTAAATATTTTTCCGTTGATGGAAAAAATGTGTACTATCTTTTATGTAACCACTTTGTTTAAATGTGGAATGTAATTCATGTTTTATGATCTAATTCTTTAAAACTCTAAACCTGAAAAGATCCTCAAAGTGTATTATTTAAGTAGCTCAAGATTAAGTAATGTTTAAGGCTAGGGCCTTATAGTTGGTATTAGAGGTCAGTTTAGATAACTTTAAGAGTTAGAATTATATTAAATGATTATCCAAAAATATTTTTTTATGGTCAAATTGAAATGATATAGTATATGAAGATTACCACGTTGCTTCATCTAAGACATGTTTTTTCAGAATGGTTTTCCGCAGAGGAAACAGGGAAGCAGTGCTAGGAAGGCATACAGAAGGAAATAACCTTCCAAATCAGTATTCTGAGATGGTCGGAATTTTAACTGAACAATTTGTTGCAGTAATGGCATAGTTGACTCAAGCGATAAATGGCGGTGGTATCCATGCACGAGATCAGCCAGATCAACCGCAGAGGAACATGTTTGTGGTGGAACATTTAATGAGGAAACATCCTTCATCATTCAGAAGATCATCTGACCCTGTGCTAGCTGAAGGGTGGATTAAAGCACTGGAAAAGATTTTCGATGTCATGGGGAGTTCAGAAAATCAAAAGGTTAGTCTTGCTATTTACCGTTTGGAGGGTAAAGCAGATCAGTGGTGGTCGATGGTTAAAAATATCAGGGACGCTGATGAGATTGATGCTCTCGACTGGGATGAATTCAAAGTTATGTTTTTTGAGAAGTATTTTCTTAAGGCTGTTCGACTTAGGATGGAAAGATAATTCCTGGAATTGAGGCAAGAAGAATACTTAGTGGCTGGTTATGAAGAATGGTTTACTCGGTTAGCAAGGTATGCTCCAAATTTTATCCGAGACCTTGATAGTAAAATCAATCATTTTTACTCAGGATTAAAGACAAAATATCAAAGGGCTTTAGCTTCATGTGAGTTCAAGAGTTATGAAATGCTTGTTCGATGTGCTGAGCAGGTGGAAATGGAGTTTTCCGATGACCATGTGTTCTATAACAACCAGCAGAAGAAGAGGCCATGGTGGCAGGAGAAAAGAAAAAATTATTCATAAAGGTCTGACAGTAAGAAAACTAAGTTTCAAGTTTGTGATAAATGTGGTAAAAGGCATGCTGGGGAATGACTTTTGAATTTCGGAAAGTGCTACCGATGCGGTAAGATGGGACACAAGGCTCTTGATTGCACTTAAAAAGATCAGGGTGATGGTAAGACCAAATTTGATTTATAGTTAGTGAAATGTTTTAAGTGAAATGAGATGGGTCACTGTGCAAACGAGTGTCCGACAAAGAGCTCGAGTGATGGGGAGCAGTTAGACTACAAGCAGAAAGGGTTGGTGAAATCCTTTACAACTACTTCAACAGATGTCAGGCCATCAAATGAAGTTGTATCAGGTAATTTGTCTGTTTTTTCAGATTATGCTAGAGTGTTGTTTGATTATGGGTCTACAGATTATTTCATCACTGAAAACATTTCTAGTAAAATGGGAATACCATCTCAAGAAATGACTCATGAACTTGTGGTAAAAACACCTGAGGGAAATTTTGAGGCAAAAAGAATTTATAAGAATCTTCTTATCCTTATCCGTGGAAAGAAACTACTTGCAAACCTTATTGTTTTACCTCTAGTAGAGTTTGATGTTATCCTTGGTATGGATTCGCTCTTTATTTACCATGCTAAGATTGACTGTAGAGCTAAAGAAGTTTCTTTTCAGAAAGACTTTCAGTTTGTGTAAAATAATGAACCCTTACTATTGATAACATATCAAGAGGCCGAGAAACTTGTAAAAAATGGGAAAGAATGTTACCTTGCACATATTGTTGAAAACAAGGGAACTTATTCAAATTAATGATGTGCCAGTGGTAAATGAGTATCCTGATGTGTTTCCCGATGAGTTTCCTGGAATAATATCAGATCGGGAAGTTGAGTTTTCCATTGACTTAGTTCCTGATGCTAAGCCAATTTCAAAACCCCCATATCGAATGGCTCAAACTGAAATTTTAGAGTTGAAGGAGCAATTGCATGATTTATTAGAGAAAGGTTTCATTCGACCTAGAACATCACCATGGGGTGATCCTATTTTATTTGTTAAAAATAAATATGGTTCTATGAGACTTTGCATTGATTATAGAGCCTTGAATAACATCACTGTTAAGAAAAAATATCCTTTGCCTCATATCAATGATTTGTTTGATCAGCTCCAGGGAGCTCAGGATTTTTCAAAGATTGACCTGAGATCGGGGTACCATCAGTTGAAGGTAAAGGAAGAAGATGTTCCGAAGAGTGCGTTTCATACAAGATATGGCCATTTTGAATTTGTAGTTATTCCTTTTGGGCTAACCAATACACCTACTATATTCATGTATCTTATGAATAAAATTTTCCATGATTTCTTGGATAAGTTTTTGGTTGTTTTCATTGATGATATTTTGGGGTTTTATAAAAGTAAAAAGGATCATGAAAGACATTTAAGGGTTATTTTTAAAACCTTAAAAGAAAAGACATTTTATGGAAAATTCAGCAAGTGTGAGTTTTTGTTGCAACACATTTCATTCCTTGGTCTTATTGTTTCTAAAGGTGGAATAACCATGGATTCTGCAAAAACAAAGGTTGTTGAAGAATGGCCAAGACCCACAAATGTAACCAAGATTCGTAGTTTTCTTTGTTTGGCAGGATATTACCAAAGTTTTGATAGAAAATTTTCACAGTTATCTAGTCCAATGACTAAGATAACTCGAAAGGGTGTTAAGTTTATCTGGACAAAAGAATGTGATGACTATTTTCAGGAACTGAAAAGAAGATTGGTGAATGCTCCAGTTTTGGAACTACCTTCGAGGAATGGTGAGTTTGTTATCTACAGTGATGCTTTATTGAAGGGACTTGGTTGCATCGTAATGCATAATGATCAGGTAATTGCTTTTGTTTCATGACAGTTGAAAACTCATGAGGTAAATTACCCTACACATGATTTGGAATTAGCTACTGTTGTTTTCGCCTTAAAAATTTAGGGGCATCATTTCTATGGAGTAAAGTGTGAAATATATACTAATCACAATAGTTTATAGTACATATTCACTAAGAAATAATTGAACATGAGATAGAGGAGATGGATAGAATTAATCAAGGATTATGATTGTACAATTCATTACCATCTGGGAAAAGAAAATAAAGTGGCCGATGCTTTGAGTCGAAAAAGTAATACTTTATTAACACTATTGAAATTGGAATGTGATCTTTTGGTTAAGGATTGAATGAAATTTGGCATAGAAGTTGCCGGTGAAGGATGTTCTTCTATTTTGTTTCAGGTATCAGTGAAATCTTCTCTATCAGACAGAATTAATCAAGCACAGAAGCAAGACAACGAGTTGCATAAAAAGGTAGAGCTGGTTCAGAAGGGTAAGTTTCCAGAATTAAACATTGATAATGATTGTGTTTTGAGATTTGGGAAGAGACTTCTTGTGTCATGTGATACACAGTTGAAGAGAGAGTTGTAATGTGAAGCTCATAGTTCTCCGTTTTCAGTTCATCCAGGAAGTACTAAGATGTATAGAGATCATCAGGAGTAATACTGGTGGGACGGAATGAAAAGAGACATTGCTGATTTTACTGTGAAGTGTTCGACTTGTCAACAGGTTAAAGTAGAGCGGTGGTTACTGAAAGGGATGCTTCATACTTTACCAGTTCCAGAGTGGAAATGAGCGAAAATATCCATGGACTTCTTTGTGGGATTGCTGAAGACACCTTGAGGTAATAATGCAATCTGAGTTATTATTGATCGCTTGACTAAATCTGCTCATTTCTTTCCTATACAAGATAATTTTTCCCTAGATCAACTTTCCCATTTGTATCTTAAAGAGATAGTCAGGTTACATGGAGTTCCTCTCTCCATTGTATCTGACCGTGATCCCAGGATCACTTCTAACTTTTGGAAAGGCCTTCAGAAGTCATTGGGTACTGAATTAAATTTTAGTTTGACTTTTCATCTTCAATCAGATGGGTAGTCAGAACAAATTATTTAGACTTTGGAGGATATGATACGTGCTTGTTCTATGGATTACCAGGGAATTTGGGACCAACATCTTTCTTTGGTTGAGTTTTCTAATAATAACAGTTTTCATTCCAGCATACAGATGGCACCATTTGAGACATTATATGGGAAGCGGTGTCGAACTCCAGCTTTCTAGGATGAAGTGGGTGAAAGGAAGTTGATGGGACCGGAATTGGTTAAAGAGTTGGCAGAAAACGTTCATATGATATAGAAACACATGAGAATAGCTCAGGACAGACAGAAGAGTTACGCGGACAACAGGAGGAAGGATCTCTCTTTTGAGGTAGGTGATCATGTTTTTCTCAGAGTATCACCATGGAAAAGTATGATGCGATTTGGTAAGAAAGGAAAGTTGATTCCAAGGTTCATTGGACCATATGAAATTCTGGAGAGAGTTGGATCATTTCCATACTGAGTGACTTTACCTCCGAGTATATCTCAAGTACACAATGTTTTTATGTTTCAATGTTAAGGAAGTACATGCCAGATCCATCTCATGTTTTGAGTCTAGAGGTAGTTCAGTTGGAAGAGAATCTATCTTATGAGGAACAACCTGTCCAGATTCTTGACCACAGGGAGCAAGTGTTTCGGAATATGGTGATTCATCAATTAATGGTTTTGTGGAAGAACAACATGAGTGAATAGGCAATATGGGAATCTGAAAATGCAATGAGGGATAAATACCCCAACTTATTCGATAAGTAAATAAATTACGGGGACACAATTTTCTAAAGGTGGGAAGGATGTAACATCCCAAGTATGTAATGAATAATATATATTCTTATATATTTCTATTTATGAATTAGATAGTGTTTTAGATGCATAAAATGAAAATAAATCCAATCTTAAGCATAGAATTCTCTAATATTTTTAAAAGATTGTTTTACCACCTTTTGATGGTGAACAATTTTTAAATATATATTTTGAAAATTATAAAAGCTCTATTTATCAAAATAAACTTATTCTTTATTATTGAGACATTAAAATTTACTTTGGATAAATTTTTGGTATTTTTCTGACAATGTTCATTTTTTAATGAATAGTGAAAAATACCTTATTTTACATCAAAACTGCTTTTTAATCTATTTTAATTATATGGTTATATTATCTTTTTAATTGGTTTTAAAGTTTAATAGAATATAGTTTTACCATTTATTCCAATAGTGGTCATTAGAATTAATTTCACTTTGGAATTGGGCATAAGCTAATGCCAAACTTTTCATAGATATTGTTTCAAAAAAACCCTCTATTTTTTTTGACAACGAGAATTATTTTTAAATTAATTATTGCAATTTCTGTGTTTGTAATTTGGTAAAATGGATTCCATATTTGGAATCAGAAGGTCCAGATTATGTAATTAATACTTTTGTTTTTGGGCTTTGTGAATATTAACGACGGTAATTATCGTTAATTATGTTGATTAATTAGTAATCGGGTAGTTAAGGATTAAAAAAATAATATCATAATAATAAAAAAATGACACCAAAATGTGTCCTAATACTACTGGTTGTGTCCTGTCCGACCCTGGGATGCCTTGTGCCAAACTTGGGAACCACATGGAATCACTTTTGTGTGATAATGACTTTTTATCTATTTATTTTTTAAAGAAAGTAAATATAACAAAGAATGTATCACCTGAGTAAAACATTTTTAATTTTGTCTACATAAATTATCTCTTGAACTATAAATATTAATTGGAAATCTAAAAAGATATCCTACATCATAGTATTTTTTTTATCATTTTTAGACATTAAATAAATTAAATGATATCTGACACCATGATGATGCAGCGATTACCTCCCTATTTAATGATTTAAATAAAATTTAACGATAATGTAAAATCTAAGAGCTAAACATGTCAAAAACCTATTTTATGGGTGTATTTCGAACTCTTATCACCTTGAACTCAAAATACATCAATGTGGTACCTTTAAAATCCGAAACTCATTTGAAAATAAAGTAACATTTTATACCTTTCCAAGAGTGCACCTCCTATCATCTTATAAAAGGCCCCCACCTCTACCTATTTATCCACACCCATCAAGCCTTTGGCTCGGCCAAGATATTCTCATTTTGTCTCTCCAAATAACTCTACTCATCCTATAATCCTTAACTTAGGCAGGAAACTCTTCATGAAACCCCTTTTTTTCAAACCAAAGGGAGTTACCCGATTTAAAGGTAACATCTTCACTTGTGTTCTTTTGTTTTATTTTGCTTCTCCAACCCCATAAACTCTTTTTATTCATTTCTTTTGTAACAACACCAGTATCTTAAATATACTAGGATGTTTTTATAAGAAGTATTTGAGATACACTTGCACACACCTACATCTAATGGTTAAAGAACAAACTGTTTCTGTGGATGGTGAATTTCTGCCTCACGAAACGATGATTGTTCAAACTTCATATAACGACATCAATGGTGGCCATTAAGATGTAAATATATTTATATATGATGTATAATATGTTTATGTTTTAGTTAAGATTCTGTATTTTTCATTTATAGCAATCCTTTATTGTTTCCATTAGGGGTAAACGCGATATCTTCATTTTAGGAAGTGAGGACTACCGCCACCTCAAAGTGATTTTATTCGTTAATACCATATGTGGTATGTATAAAGGATAGATTTAATGATATTATATATGATACCATACTTTAATTATAATACTATTATGTATCATTATGTCTTAATTCCATTAAATATGAAATAGAAATGGAAGTAGCATTCATGCATACGTACGACTTACCGTCTCCATGAACGGTGCATTTCATTTCTTATCTCTAAATGTTATGTAATATTATAAATTCTTGTATATACTAGATAGATATGATATATATGATATATACATCATGAATATAATTCTGGATATAATGTATATTTTACCCAATGAACAACATGTAATTATAAAAAGTTTATTTTTGACTAAAGTACCAATGATCGAAAAAACGACCATTATTAACGTAAATAATTACATAGTGTTCATAATAGGGTAATAAGTGATATAAAAGGAATAATGAACTTGAAAAAGGTTCTTATGAATGTATAAATTAAGTAAAGTTATTATTCAGGACGTTAACGAACGATCGGGTCAAGTCAGACCCGAGGGATGGGACTTCGTCTCAATCTCCATTCATTGAGGCATATTTTGTTTTATACACAACATTCTTTTATACGGTGTATAAAGCCCTTTGACTTTTACATATATTCAGAAGGAATATTTTTTTATATGAAGCATTTTACTAAAAATAAAAGGAATGTTTTTTTTTTTCATACGTATGCGACGACAACGACTTCTCTTCCACCGTGACCATTATTTGAGCTTCAGCTTCCTCTACAAGCCATAACATTTTTTAAAATGAAAAATAAATACCATGTTTATCTTTTATTTTATATTGGTATTTAAAATGGTTTTAATAATGTTTTTATTTTATCAATGTGTTGTATTGATATCTTGTGATTGAAATGTGGAAATGTTATGTTCCCTTTATGTATTTTTTATGTGATACAATTATGTTATGGTTCTTGGGCATTGTTATGAAGATGGGTGGTTCCGCGATAAACTAAGGGCGGGTGAGGCCAATATAGCTCTCAAATTCATTGGGTAACACAAAGGAGTTAAACATTATGGTTTATACGAAATTATTTGGGGAATATACTATGATGGGTATTCCAAACGTAACCATGAGGGTTACTCCCTACGTAAGAATGTTATGAATGTCTCAAGTTACCTTTATGTCTTATGATTTCTATGATTTATTCATGATTTGATGAGGTATGTTAAAGTGATTATGTTTTATGAGTAAAGAATGATTTCATACATGGAATAATGTTTTCATTTTGTAATTTTATATCCCTTATTGAGATTTTTATGCTCATCCCAAGTTTTTGAAATGTTTTTCACAGGTCAACGGAAAGGTACATGATGTGATGATAGTGTCAAGGAAGTGTCAAGAAAGAATCCATGTTTTATTTAAAATATGTTTCCATTGATGGGAAAAATGAGTACTATGTTTTATGTAACCACTTTGTTTAAATGTGGAATGTAATGCATGTCTTATGATCTAATTCTCCAAAAATCTAAACCTGAAAATATCCTCGACGTGTATTCATGAAGTAACTCAAGATTAAGTAATGTTTAAGGATGGGGTCTTATACTTATGGTGAAATTTTCATTCATAGGATGGATAAGATAATTAATATTCTAGTACCATATTTATAATAACATATAAATATGTAGTTGGTACTAGAGTTATTATTTTTGTATGGAATCTACAAAAAAAAGCGGAAGTGGAAGAAGAAATGAACTTGAAAGTGGTGATGAAATAATTATCTCTTCTTTGGGTTCTTCCTTTTGATTTGAACAAAAGGTATCCTTAGGCTGGATTTCATATCAATTTAAGGACTCTAGCTTGAATTTATGGTAGTTGGGAGGAAATTTGAGATGAGTTTGGCCGAGCCAAATGGCTTTCGAGGTGTGAATATGATAGAAGAGGAAGTACTCTTTTATAAGAGAGGTAAGGGGAACTTTAGGAAATGTTTGATATATTAATTCATTATAAAATCATCTTTATTTTATAATATCTCCAAATAGATTTATTTAGATGATAAATTTGTTATGGGTCGAAATATTCCCAAACAATAGGTTTTAGACAATATTTGGTCACCATATTAACCTTATAATTGAGATATAACTCTTAGTTAAATAGTTTATCATTTACAGTGTCTTCTTATATTTTAATATTATATGGTTAATAAACTAATTATAAAATTTCAAGAAAACCTAAAGTGGGTCATTAATGATATATATAACCTTATGTAAGTCTTTTGGCCGAATCATATACTATTCGAAATATTATATCCTTTAATAAAATAGTAATTGTTTTAAAAACTCATTTATTTATATTGTGGCAGTATTTATATTTGGTTTTTGTGAAAGTCATCATAACATTATTACTTCTAAAAAATAAATTGAATCAATGCTAACATTAAATATTATACAATAAAATTAATGGATTGTATCAAAACTTAAAATTATATTTATTTTAATATTTATAATATCTTTTATTTGATTCTTTAATTGATAATGAAAATACTACATCATTATTATGTCATAAATATAAATATAAATAAATAAATAAATATATATATATTATGTCTAAAAATTATAAATGATGTAGGAAATATTTCTATCTTTTTAATTAATATTTATAGTCTAAGAGATCAATCATATATACTCATATAAAAACTATTTTACTAAAAGAAATATGTTTATGTTACATTATTCATAACATTAAATTAATTTTAATAAAGTGTAATTTTCACTTGGAAGTGGCTCCATGGGGTCCAAAAACCGACCCAAGGATGCTCATGGTCAGCCAAGTATCAGCCAATAGGGGTAGGACCAGTATTAGGGTAATATAATATTATTATAGTATTTTGTTTTTACCCTTATTTACCAGATTTACCCTTTAACAATGTTAAATAAAATATTTAATGAAGTTTCAATTCATAATGTTTAAAAACAAATGTTACATATTTAAACAATTTGGACCTATTGGTTCCTAATATGGAATCCATTTTTCCAAATTCCAAACATGGGTTTATGTATAATTTAAATGTGAAATTACATCCAATAAAATAAATTACATTAAATTATAAAAATAAAATCTAATTATAGTTTAAAAAAACTCAAATTTATAATTAAATACTTAAATTATTTCGATGAAAAAAGATGTTTTTTAATTAAAATTTATTATTTTCACTATTCATCAAAATATGAATGTTATCAGAAAAGTGCCAAAATTTCACCCTAAGCTAATTTTGATATTCTGAATCAAAAAATAAACTCCATTCTGAAAAATAAAATTTCTATAATTTTAAAATGTGCGTCTTAATATTCATAAGTGTTTTTTCGTTGGCTAGTTTGATTGGTTGTGGTGTGCTAGAACTCGATGATGCGTATAACGCAAGCTATTGTATTATTCATGGAGAAGCATACCATAGAAGCTTGGGGTGTTACATTCTCCCTACTTCAAAAAATTTTGACCTTAAAATTTGAATTCAGAAACAAAGAAGTACGAGTTTGACATTTCAAAACAACTTCGTTGAAATCCTACATCGGAAAAAGAGACAAAAAAATAAATTTAAAAGAAATAAAGAGATATAAAAAGGTCACCTGAGATAACCCATAATAGGATTACATAAAGAAAAACATGGATATGGAAGAGAAACTAAGTGTCATGTTCTAATGTAGAGTGATAGGGAATATGATTAAGATAATGTTAACAATAATAAAACCACAAACTTGTGATGGGTTAAACGATCTTTGAATCCCTAATAGGAAAAGTAAACAAACAACATTTTTTTTATTTTAGGTTACCTTTCATAAATTTGTAGATTTTATTTTTGATATTGACAAAGAAAACTAGAAAACGTACTTACATTTCAAGTATATTTTCATCATTTAATATTTTCATACCAAAAAACTAATATATTCTCTAAATGATGAGTATTGAAGACAACTTGGTCACACCTAAATCGCTAGAATCAACTCAAAGAGAATCACATAATAAAAAAGTATGAAAAATATATTTACCCTATCTTTAGATATTAACCAAACCCAAAATGGATTGTACAATATAAGATATCCCCAAAAAAGTATAATATTTTATAAAAAGAAATACTACTCTTAATCTCTAAAATTGATCAAACAATACCCAAATTTCAAGAAAGGCCATTGAAAAAAACTTTTCATTAAAATAATTCAATATAATATAAACTATGATCAAAACTAAAAACTTATAAGAATTTAATTACATAGTCTTCCAGAGTAAATCTTAACATTTATCTCCAAATAACATTGACTACTCTTAATTTCTCATACTAAAAAGTAATTTACATAGTCACATATTCTCTTGGATAGGTTAATAATTTCCATAAATAACATAAATAACTATTATTCCACAATAAAACATAGATTCATCCAAAATAAAATTTCAACCATTACTCCACAAATGAAATACCAGTGTATTCTATTTTCCTTAGGTATACAGTGTTCCCAAAAGAGTAAACATATTCCAAAATAACCTTTTTCACTTAATCACCAAATAATTTTTCTATACTAAGGATATCCACTTGTTAAATCATAAGTTCCCAAAATCACTATATTCTGGATCCACAATATCATTTATCTAAACAATTATTCATACTAACTAGGTACATAACATAGTCTAGTGGTTGGTGAAAAATCCAAGTCACACATTGGATGTTGGTTCGATTCCTGCAGGTTTGTCCGATGTGATGGGTTGTCACATGGTCTACATGTTTTCCTTTTTCAAAAACTATATAATTTTGTAGCATTCCCAAAAATTAGATCAATTCCTCAAAAATAACTATAACATATTTTAACCACGAATTTTATCTCATACCTCACATTTTCATCCCTAAAATTAATAACATATAATTTCCAAAAATTCATTAATCAAATATAGAAAATGGTTCTTTATAACTATATCCACCAAATAAAAGATAATTCTTTCTCAAATAGAATTTTTACATAACAAACCGTAGGGTTACATATAAAATAGAAAAATTTTCCAAAGTAATCCCACCAACAAAGAGAATTAATACTTTTTAACATTTCACAATCCATTTATTTCCAAATAGGTCCTCCCTTGACCAAGTGATTATCTTATCGAATAGGTAATTTACTATGGTAACACTAAAGTCCCCTACATTTATAAAAATTGACTATAAATGTATTATTAGGATCATTTTTATTTTCTTCTACAACAATCTTCATTTTTCATCAACAATTCTTTAGTTTATGTCCTCTCTCACACATTAAGCATTTTATTTTTCTCCTTCCACATTTCCTACATGATGGAAAATGAGCATTATTTTCTAGATGGTCTCTACAGCTAGATCATTTATCACTCTATGCTTTTCTCTTCTTTGTCGAGTTCAGGAGTTGGTTAATGTATATGTTGTTGATCATGTTTTTTGGAAATTGATTCGGCATGGACATGATATAATTTACGCAAATCAACATTCCATTTCGTTGCTCATTTTCAACACTATTCCCACCTTGTACATAATGGTCAATGTTACTATGAGTTCCTTGGAAACTAACCATTGACTAAAACCATAAATCATAGTGTGAGTAACAATAGTCATGAAATCATTAAGATAATACCATGACACTTTATTTTCAATCAAAAACACCTTAGAAATATCTGAGGTTATTTATTCTCATATTACATAAAAATCCTTCAAATCAGTTTTTAAAGAAAATGAGATTTATCCTAAGCATATCTCCTGGGAGTGTCGTAACCAAGAGTGAAACAAGGACCGGTTACATGCAGAAGTTCCCATTCGAGTCTAGTTCAAAGAGGTTTTTTCGTGTCTTACCCCTAGATACATTTGTGCTAGAGCCTCCTCTACCAACTCGTATCCAGATAAAGGATGTATTTCTTGGAAAATTCACAAAATCTCTACCTTACCAAAATTCTAAGAAGTTCTTCTATACAAATCTTCCAAGATTCTTTTGGATAATGTTCTCTAATCAGAGTTTTTCTAAATCTAGTTTCCAAGGTTTCTACTAAACTTATTCTGATACCACCTGTAACTCCCAGGCTCTAGTTACATAGTGTTGGTACATTATTCCCTAACATTGGAATGATCACAAGAGATCAAGTAAGAAAGACCAATTAGTTTAGTAGACTTGTAAGTACTAGATACATACATAGGTTTTAGATTACATTATTATGTGAAAAACAACAACATTGTGTAACTTTTGATCACACTCATATACCTTAGCCTATTCTTGCAGTTCAATCATAATATAATTTTTCACATCCTTGGAATCATGACATAAGAAATGGGGTAAGATCAGATGTTCAATAGGGTTAACAATATAGCAGAAACTATCATAAATAAGTATAAACATTTATGGAAATTTGTAAGACTAATACACAAGCCCTTTAAACTTAATCTTCAGTATATTATGGAAACGATAAATCAAATAATTCCATTTACCTATTCTAATGGATATTTTATTAGTCGAAAAATCATATGTAATATCAATAGATAATTTCATAATGATGGATTTCATAATACTGAGCATCTTAACCACAAATTCAAGGCCCCATTCTAAGACCCTAAATATAAATTTTATGAAGGCCTTGTCCCAAGACACTAATTTGTCTAAAAATACCTACCGATGCATCGAGGGGGTATAGTGTGCCTTGCCTGTCTCGTACTAAGTCTAATTCATTCATCTTATGAAAATGGTGAAACATAATCTAAACATTTTTATTAAAACAACCATACGAAATATCAATAATTTAACCACAAACCATGAATGGTATAAAAATAGCACTTCTACAGTCAAACATAACTCATTCAATACAATATGAATGATTATATTATAATAAATTAACATCAATCAAGAATAAAATACACTAAAGGATATTGACATAGATAAAAATAATTAGTAAAACAATTTGCGAGAAATATTCCATTTTCTTGAAAACATTTAATGGATTCCCTATTTATCAAAGAACTAATTTAAAATAGATTTTTGAATAAAAGTGTCCCATACCACATTTATACTTTTAAAAGGAATATTAATTATAAAAAATGCATTTCTATATAAATAAATCCTTAAAAACTTTGCAAAACATGGACATTGATGATATAGATTTAGAATAATAAATCTTTAAAACATTTAAAATGATATTTTAGTTAAAGAGTTCCTAACCAAATGAGAGACAAATTAATACAAATAATTGTGGAATAACATTAACCAAATAATTTTAATATCATGAGAATAAATGTATTCATTATATACTCTGTCAAAGGGCAGTATAGACAATATATAAAATGGAATTTGTGTATGACAACATAAAAGTCTCAATGGAATGTAAATTGAGATGAAATCCCTTATAAAGACTTTATCATTAGATTAAGGATAAATCATTGAAATAATTATGTGTGACTAATATAAATACACTCAATAAAATTATATATTCAGTGTAAATAAATTTGAGGACATTCACACAAATTCTTGTAAAAACAAAACCAATTACTTGGATCACTACGGGAAAAAATGGGCATTTGCGACGGGTTATTTGCGACGGGGAAAAATCCCGTCGCAAATAGTCTCGTTATAAACTTATTTGCGACCGGGGAATTCCCCCATCGCAAATAAGTAGTTATTTGCGACGGGCGATTACTGCCCATCGCAAATAACCAGCGGCGGTAAAAGGTATTTGCGACGGGGGTATACCCCCGTCGTAAATAGTATGCCGGCAGGTTATTATTTGCGATGGGTCCTGTCACAAATAACTATTTAACCGTTGACCGTAATAAATGCGGGCTAAGGTATTTGCGACGGGATACCCATCGCAAATAGCCCCGTCACAAATAATCTAACCTATAAATACCCCCATCCATTTTTTTCATTCATTCTCAAAATCCAACTTCTACTTCTCTCAAAACTCTATTTTTAGAGTTTAGCGTTTCTTGAGTTTGATTTTTGTTTCGGAGTTGATATTGAAGTTTTCAACAACGATCAGAGATCAACCTCAGATCAATTTTAAAGGTATTTATTTTCATTTTAATTTAATATTTATTTTAAAGTTTTTATTAGTTTCAATTATTCTTAATTAGTTGTAATTTAATTATGTTTACATTGTTTTGTTACTTAATAAATTTAAATTATTAGTATTCATTTTTCATATTTAAATGGTAATTAGGAATAATTAGTAATAATTACAAATAATTAAGAATAAATACTAATAATTAGTAATAAATACAAATAATTAGTAATAATTAGTAATAATTAGTAATAATTACCATTAATTAGTAATATTTAGTAATAATTACCAATAATTAGTAATAATTAGTAATAATTAGTAATAATTAGTAATAATTAGGAATAATTAGGAATAATTAGTAAGAATTACCAATAATTAGTAATAATTAGTAATAATTACCAATAATTAGTAATAATTACCAATAATTAGTAATAATTATCAATAATTAGTAATAATTAGCAATAATTAGTAATAATTACCAATAATTACCAATAATTACCAACAATTACCTATAATTACCAATAATTAGTAATAATTAGTAATAATTACCAATAATTATCAATAATTAGTAATAATTAGTAATAATTACCAATAATTAGAAATAATTACCAATAATTAGGAATAATTACCAATAATTAGGAATAATTAGTAATAATTAGTAATAATTACCAATAATTACCAATAATTAGTAATAATTAGTAATAATTAGGAAATAATTAGTAATAATTACCAATAATAAGTAATAATTACCAATAATTATTAATAATTACCAATAATAAGTAATAATTACCAATAATTATCAAGAATTAGTAATAATTACCAATAATTAGTAATAATTACCAATAATTACTAATAATTACCAATAATTCGTAATAATTAGTAATAATTCGTAATAATTCGTAAAAATTAGTAATAATTACAAATAATTAGTAATAATTACTAATAATTAGTAATAATTACCAATAATTAGTAATAATTAACAATAATTAGTAATAATTAACAATAATTAGTAATAATTAACAATAATTAGTAATAATTAACAATATTTAGTAATAATTACCAATAATTAGTAATAATTACCAATAATTAGTAATAATTACCAATAATTAGTAATAATTAGTAATAATTACTAGTAATTAGTAATAATTAGTAATAATTCGTAATAATTACCAATAATTAGTAATAATTAACAATAATTAGTAAGATGAGAAAATTAGAAGCAGTTGCGAAATTTATGGCTATCAAATCAGATAACGGAATGTTAAACACCTGTTTTGACCAGATATTTTTATTCCTTAAAACACTGTTACCCGAAGTAAATGTTTTGCCTGCAAATTACTATGAGAGTAAGAGGCTGGTTCAAAATTTGGGACTTACTTGTCAGAAGATTCATGCAAAAATGATTGTATTTTATATTCTGGGGAAAATGAGTCGTTGGATAGTTGTCCCACATATGGGAAATTGAGATATAAAGAAGGGAAACATGGAAATTATGGTTTGATTCCTATAAAAAAGTTGAGATATTTTCCGCTTACATCCAGACTTCAGTGTTTATTCATGTCTAAGAATACATCAACAATGATGTCATGGCATAAAGCAAATATTTCAACCGCTAAAAGCTTGAATCATCCAGCCGATGGTGAATCATGTAAACATTTTTATAGAGTGCATCCATCCTTTGCTTTAGAAGCTAGAAATGTTCGACTGGGCCTTTCCCCTGATGGTTTCTGTCCGTTCAGATCTTATGGTAGTCAATATTCATGTTGGCCTATTTTTTTAACTCCGTACAATATACCTCCATGGATGTTGATGAAAGAGCCATATATCTTTTTGAATTTACTAATTCCAGGACATCCGAAGAAAAATATTGATGTTTATTTGAAACCATTGATTGATGAATTATGTTTATTGTGGAGTACTAGTTTCAGTACATATGGTGTTTCTACGAAACAGAATTTCATACTGAGAGCAGCATTGATGTGGAAAATTAGTGACTTCCCGGCTTATGGTATGTTATCTGGATGGAGTACACATGGTCAGAAATCATGTCCTTACTGTATGGGAGAGAACAAAGCATTTATGATCATTCATGGAAAGAATCCTTTTTATTTTGACTGTCATCACAGATTTCTTCCAGCTGATCATCCTTTTTGCTGAAACAGATCTCATTTCAGAAAAGGAACAATTGAAAGGGATGGACCTCCAAAAATGCTATTAGGTTCGGAGTTAAAATCAGTTGTATTTTTATTACCTCCCATCACTTTTGGTCCCACAATAAACCAACAGAAAATTTCTGGTTTTGGGAAAGAACACAACTGGATTAAACGTAGCATATTTTGGGATTTGCCATATTGGTCTGATTTGTTGGTCCGCCACATGTTGGATGTCATGCATATTGAGAAGAACTATTTTGATAATTTGTTTCATATAGTTTTGGATACGCCAGGAAAGAGCAAAGACAATGTAAATGCACATTTAGATCTTGCCCAAATTTGTAGGCGTCCAGAACTGGAACTGTTTGAGAATGTCAGAACAAAAAGGTTACTGAAACCAAAAGAATCTTATACACTGTCTAAAGAAAACCGTTTATTATTTTGTCAGTGGATTGCAGATTTGAGAATTCCTGATGGTTGTGCTTCCAATTTGGGTAGATGTGTAAATAATGGTCATATTACTAGATTAAAAAGTCATGGTTGTCATGTTATAATGGAAAGAATTCTACCCATTGGATTAAGAGGTCTGTTGAATTCTGTGATTTGGGATTCCATAACAGACATGTCTTATTTTTTTCGGGAAATTTGTGCAGCTACAATAGATTATGATGCTCTATGAAAACTTGAATAAGATGTTTTTGTAATTATATGTAAACTGGAAAACATATTTCCGCCGTTTTTCTTCCACTCAATGGAACATTTGATGTTACATTTTCCATATGAAGCCAAATGTGGAGGTCCAGTATAGTTTCGATGGATGTACCCATTTGAAAGATGCATGAAAAAATTGAAAAGAAAAGTACGTAACAAAGCATCTGTTGAAGGATATATTGCAGAAGCTTATTTGCAAGAGGAAATATCTTTTTTCTGCTCCCATTAATTTGAATCTGAGTATCCTTCAAAACACAACCGAATGAGATGAAACGAGATGAATATTGATGAAATCGACAATCAATTATCTGTTTTCAACCATCCAGAGCTTGGTTTTGGTGGAGTTTATGAACGCTGACTTTCAGAAGATGAACATCACAGAGCTCATACGTATGTTCTGCTCAACTGTGAAGAGATGACATCAGTTGTACTGTAAGTGTTTATATCACTTATTCTATCATTTATGTTACAGTAAAAAACTTTGTTTTTTATAGGTTGTATGATAATAATATCAAGAAACAAATTCCACAAATTACAGCAGCTGCTCTCGAAGAACGCCGATTGAAAAATTTCTCTCAGTGGTTCCAAAAACTGTTAACATAAATTCTTTATCTTTTAGCAACTCATTCAATGTATAGTTTACTATATTGACAATTATTTCACAAATTTTCAGGTGTCTCGACATGCTGATAAAATTGAAAAATGGCTGTGTATATTGAGTAACCCACCTTCCAAACTTGTTAAAACATATAATGCATATGTGGTGAATGGATTTCAATTTCACACACATGCATATGGGGAATCAAAAAAAACAATGAACAGTGGAGTTAGCTTGAGAGGATCTCATCATCGAGAAAATGAAGTTGACTTTTATGGCATACTTGATGAAATCATTGAACTCTGTTATCTTGGGAAACATTACATAACCATGTTCAAATGTCGGTGGTTGGATATAGAGAGAGGCGTGCGTGTTCATCCGACTCATGGAATCATCGATATTAAATGTAAAAGTGTTCTCGCAGTAAATGAACCATTCTTATTGGCTCAACAGGCACATCAAGTTTATTATGCAAAGTACTGTGCTACATCAAGAGACTTGACTGATTGGTGGAGTGCAATAAAAATCAAAATTCGAGACAATCAGTTTAGTCAAAGTGAATGTGCTTTCACTGATGTGCAAAGAATTGAAGTTTTTCAAGAGAATACTCAAAATCAATCTTTTTTACAAAGAGACACGGGTGTCGATGATGAAACCCCACATTTAAGAGTCAGTGATGACGATGATGTTAATGATGTCACATATGAATTTGAAATGGTAAGAGATGAAGCAACTGGAACTCGAATGGATATCGATGATGTTGAGGATCAATATGAAGATGACATTGACATATATGAAGATGATTATGAAGATGAACACTGATAGAATTCTATGGTAGTTATATAAAATCATAATATATATATATATGTATATATAATAGTAATTATCAATTATTTTCTAACAACATTAACATTTTTTGTTTCAGATGGACGACGACACATTTTGTGAGTTGGCGGATGCTGACCTGCCTTTCGATGCGGATGAGTTGCTGGCAGATGACCCTCGGCCTGCAGGCGCTCCAGGGAGTACGCGGAGGGGGCGCGGTCTTGCACGATTGATGATTCCTGACCCCGTCCCCGAGAAACGTCCACGTCTTGGGTTTGATCCACGCACACGGAGGTGTGATAACCTTTGGATTTGACTAAGATTTCATTAATCTATTAACATAATAAATGTTTATTATTTTTACAGTTTTCCGCATATAGCAGTCGGATAGGGAAGCTCTATTTTTCTCAACTATTTCTCTCAGTCGTGGACCACATGGGAGCATATTGCCATTGATGTGCAGTAGGCCATGTTCGGCCATTAGTTGGTACGTACGTAAATAAATAATTTTTATTTTGAAAATTATTTCATTTCTAACATTATATTTTGATTTATTTATAGGGTTTATGGTATCCGATCGAGGATACCATGCGTGACGCCATCCACGAGGCATGGGAGGTGGCCATGCGTGATCACTTTCGTCAGTTTTTTCACAATTTAAGAAAAGCTGCCATGAAGAAAGCAGGAGTGTCAGATTTTGACGAGTCATGTAGAGCACACCGACCAGAGTACATTTCATCCCATTTATGGGATGGATTATGTGCAAACTAGTTGAGTGGTGCCTTTCCGAGGAGATCATCAGTGGGGAGGCAGAATCGGGGGAGACAGGAGGTGACTCATCGAGCTGGGAGTCATTCTTTCAATACTCATAGACAACATCTGGTACGTACATTATTTATAAATATTTTATATAACTATAAATATTAGCAGTTTATTTTTTATTCCTATAGGCTGTCGAGCACCCTGATATTACGGAGTACGACATATATCGGAGGATGTATAGTGATCCGGCTACTGGGGAGCTCAGAGGTGATCATCAGCATCATATCGTGGTCATTATTATTTGTTTTCAAGTTTAAAAATTAACACTATATAATAAATTCACAATTTTAATTTTAAATCGCAACTACATGAGTCATATGAGGCCGCAGCGTCACAGACCCGGCCTGAGAGTCAGGCTGAGTCATCAGATCAGACCACTGGCCGTCAGTTTGATGAGGCGGCATGGATGCAGGCCACCCAGTATGCCTTCGAGAAGGGCCGGGTAGTTGGTATCATCTCTCGACTGACTCCCAGATATTATTATGGCAGTGCTGCGATGTCGGCGTCCATCTCGAGAGGAGCTCGTGCATCTTCTTCTGCTACACAGTATGAGGATCAGTTGCAATCTCCGACTGCACTGATAGAGAGTCTCCGACAGGAGCAGGAGGAGATGCGTCAGCACCATGAGGAGGAGTGTCGACGCCAGCAGCAGCTGTGTGAGGAGCAGACGAGTTGGTGGCAGCAGCAGCATCAGGAGCAGATGGAGTACATGCGCCGACTCACTCATGCTTTAGGGATGGAGTTTCCTCCACCACCATCTGCAGATCCCCCCTCCCCCTCCTTCAGATTAGAGTTTTTTATGTTGTAAAATTTGTTAAATCATGATATGATTTTTTTTCTATTCGTAGTTTCTGTCTAATTATAAAATATTAATAATATTATATTTTTAAATAAAAATATTAATATGAATAATAATATTATTTATATTTTATAATATTAAATTTTATATATATATTAAAATTTTATAATATTACAATTTAATTATATTTTTTTGTAATATTTGAATTATTTTAATATTTGAATGTAAAATAATTCTATTATTTTTATATTAATTAAAATAACTTGTTAATATTTTTTTTATTTATGAATTATAATTCTAATATTATTATATTAATTAAATCATTTATTAATATTCTATTATTTTTTATTTTTGAAATATAATTCTATTATTATTATATTAATTAAAATAATTTATTAATAATTTATTATTTTTATTTGTGAATTATAATTCTATTATTATATTAATTAAAATCATTTATTATTATTTTATTATTTTTTATTTTTTAATTATAATTGGATTATTATTATATTAATTAAAATAATTTATTAATAATTTATATTTTTTATTTTTTATAGTATTTGCGACGGGATACTATGCCCGTCGTAAATAGTATTATTATTATATGCATTAAAATAATTTATTAATAGTTTTTTTTAAATAGTTTTTGCGACGGGAGCCGTCGCAGAAACTATTTGCGGCGGGCCCGTCGCAACAGGTATTTGCGACGGGGCCCGTCACAATTACTATTTGAAAAGTTTTTACAAATATACGGAGTACTATTTGCGACGGGGAGAATCCCCGTCGCAAAAAAAGTCTTTAGCGATGGGCCCGTCGCAAATAATTGATGTTGCGACACCGTTTTTAGCAACAGTCCATTTGCGACGGGCCCCCATCGCAAAAATCCATTTGCGACGAGATCCCTTCGCAAATGACCCGTCACAAAAACTTGTTTTTCTAGTAGTGGATGTTTAACTCAATGAATGGAAATTGAGTTAAGATTACCCTTATCAAGTTCATATCAATGACTTGAGAATTTATCAATGGAGTGATTTTTTGTTCAAAATAACACCCACAAGAAGTGGAGTGGAAATAACTACATAAATAAATAAGTAGTGATTCCACACATAATCATGGTGTAAAATAATCCGCTAAGTGTGTGTAAAACCCAATGAGTGGAAACTAAAATTAGAAATTCCTTAACTGATATGGTAACTTACGAAACATACAACCCATGAATTAAGGATAATAAAATGAAGATGTAAATACCCATAAATTAAAGTATATTACACAAAGAATACAATAATGGAATGTACATACACATCACAAAAGGAAATAGTGGAAAATATAGCATGAATCTCACGGGAATAAAAAGTGAGATGAAAACACCTTTCCTTGTACTATTCTTTAGTCGAGAGTGTGTTAACCTCTTGTGTAATTGTTAAATAATTGTTATTAAATTATAAACGAACCAAATATATAAATATTATACCATATATGATCCTCTAATATTTTATAGTTAATAATATTTTAGCAGTATCATTATTTGGGGTGTTAACTGATTATTTTCCATCAAATGTTTTATTATGCAAGTCATGTTTTTTATTGATAGGATGTATTTTATTCATATCTAGAATTATTTTATGTTCTTAAAAATTAGTTTAAATCATAAAATTAATATTATTCTTTAATGGTTATGATGGGGAATGAAATCTCCACACTTCATGGAGACGGTAAGTCATACGTATGCACGAGCGACAATATCATTCTATTGATGGTGAAACCATATGTAGTTTGATGGTGTGTTATATATAAAAAATAATTAAAATATTATATTCATTATTTTCATCAATTATACTCATTATTATACCCATACAAATAAGGAAGTGTTGAATAACAAACTACACCATGACGTGGAGATGATAATCTAAATGTACGCATGTGTGGAAAATTTTTCATTCATAGGATGGATAAGATAATATATACAGTAGTACAATATTTATAACAAAATAACTGTATTTAGAAGGAACTAGAGTTATTAATTTGGTATGGAATCAAAAAATAAAGAGGAAGTGGAAGAAGAAACGAACTTGAAAGAGGTGATGAAATAATTACATCTTCTTTGGGTTCTTCTTTTTGATTTGAACAAAAGGGCTCATTAGGTTGACTTTATGATCAATGTAATGGCTCTATGTTCAATTGAGGGTAGTTTGGAGGAGAACTGAGTAGGGTTGGCCAAGACAAATGGCTTTTTATATGTGAGGTTGAGAGAAAGGGAAGTACTTTTTTATAAGAGAGGTGAGGGGCACTTTAGGAAAATCTTGAATTATAAATTTATTATAAAATAAATTTTGATTTATAATTTCTCCACATGGATTTATTTGAATAATAAGGTGGGGATGGGTCAAAATATTATCAAACAATAGGTTTTAGAATATTTTAGGTCACCATAATAACCTTAAAGTTTAGATTTAACTCTTAGTTAAATACTCAATCATTTACCACGACTTCTTGTATTTTTATATGGCATGATTAATAAACTAACTATATAATACCAAGAGAGACTAAAGTGGTTAATTAATGATATATCTAACCTTATATAAGTATTTTGGCCGAATCATATATCTTTATGAATATTATATCATTTAATAAAATAATATTTATTGTAAAAATTCTTTTTATGTAAAGTTGGAAACTATTTAGTATTTAGTTTTTGTGAAAGTCCTAAAAACGTGGTTAATTAGAAAAAATACATTTAATCAATCATAAAATTTTATATTCACCAATAAAATTAGTTTATGGCATAAAAACAGTCAAATTATATTTATTTTAATATTTATAATATCATTTATTTTATTCATTCATTAATAAGGAAAATACTGCATTATTATTGTGTCATAAATACATATATTTATATTATGTCTAAAACATATACCAAAAATATCATGATGTATAAAATTATTTTATATTTCAAAATAAAATTTATATTCAATGAGATAAATTATATTACTTATATAAAAATTGTTTTACTAAAAGACATATGTTTTTGTTATATTTTTATTAACATTAGATTAGTTTTTATAAAGTGTAATTTTCACATACAAGTGGCTCCATGGGGTTCCAAAATCGACCCAAGGATACCCATGGTGACAAATGTATCATACAAAAGGGATAAGACACATGTTAGGGTATTTTAATATTATTATAATTGAATGTTTTTACCTTTATTTACAATATTTACCCTTTAATTATTGTTAAAAAAATATTTTCTGATGTTACTATTCATAATATCTAAAAATAAAAGTAAATTTTTTTAACATTTTGGACCTAATGATTCCAAATAAGAAATCCATTTTTCAAATTCAAAACACAGTAGTTACATAAATTAATTTAAAATTAATTCCTATTGTCAAAACCAAAAAGCTGGGTTTTTAAGTAGTAAAAACTATCAAAAGGTTGGCTTGTATTTTTGTATAATTTAAATGTGAAATTATATCCAATGACCTTCATTACATTAAATGATAAAAATAAAATCCCATGATACTTTAAAACCACTCAAATGTATAATTTAATACTATAAATTATTTCAATTAAAAATGTTGTTTTTAATTAAAATTTAGTATTTTCATTATTCATCGAAATATAAAAGTTATCATAAAAGTGCCAAAATTTCACAGTAATCTAATTTTGATATTATGAATCCAAAAATGAAGTCCATTCTGAAAAATAGAATTTATAAAATTTCAAAAAGTGTGTATTACTATTCATAGGTGCGTTTTAAACGGCTAGTTTGATTGGTTGTGGTGTGTTAGAACTCGAAGTTGCGTACATTGCAAGCTATTATATTAATCAAGGAGAAGTGTACCGTGGCAGCTTGGGTTGTTACATTGTAACATCCCAGTTAAATAAAGAATATGAAAATTTCATATTTATTAATATTGGTAAATTAATTATTAATTTTACTTTTAAGGGGATGCTATGTTTGATGGCATACTCGATACAAAAGAACGTGTTTCTTTGAACTTTTACGTTGCACATAATGTTGAGTTGTACTAAAAAATAATATAACAATATTATTATTTTTAATGGTACTTAATTCCTAGCCGTTGTAACGGTGGAAATAAATATAACTAACTACAAAATGTTTATACATGTTTGTTAAATATTTTTACATTTATCCAATGAAGGCTAGAGGCTTAAAATGTGAATGAATCTAATTTTATTTTAAAGATTAATTTACCCCCTTTTAATGGAGAAACCTCTTTAAATCTAGATTTGGTCACTTTTTTATGTTATTTTTGACAAGAAAAATTCTTATTTATAATTGGGAAATCAAAATTCACAATGGGTAAAATTTTTGTATTTTTCGGATAAAATTCATTTTTGACGAATAGTGAAAAATAATAAATTTTAATTCAAAACTTCCATTTAGTCTAATTTATTTATATGTTTATATTAACCTTTTGATTGGATTTAAAGTGTAATTAGAGTATATTTTTACCATTTAATCTAATTTTGGTCATTGTAATTAATTTTACTTTGAAAATGGACACAAACAAGTGTCAATAGGTTGATAGTTAATATTTCTAAAAAACACACTTTTCATTTTGACAGAAGAAATTAATTTTAAAATAATTTCTACCACTCCTATGTTCTGAATTTGGAAAACTGGATTTCATATTTGGAATCCGGAGGTCCAAATTTTGTAAATAGGTAACTTTTATTTTTAGAAATTATGAATATTTACTTCTGTGAAAATTTTATTTACCATGGTTAAAGGGTAAATCTACAAAATAAGGGTAAAAAAATATTATTATTATAATATAATTACCCCAAAATGTGTCCTAATCCTATTGGTTGATACATATCCAACCATGCATATCTTTTGATTGATTTTGGGAACCCATGGCGCCACATGGTAGGGATAATGACACTTTATTTTAATTAACATAAAGTTAATACAAAAATGACATAATCCAATATCTTTTAGTAAATTAATTTTTACATAGACTTATATAAGTTATATTTTCAACAATAAATATTCTTTGGAAATATAAATCTATTTCTTACATCATGGAATATTTTTAATTTTTATTTATCAAATAAATTAAATTATTTATGACATAATAAGGATGTAGTGTTTACCTCATTAATAAAATATTTAAATAAAAAAGATTATAAAGATTAAAATAATGTCCCAAACCTGTCCAATTCTTATTGGATGATTTTATTTCGACCATGAGTCATCTTATCTTTGAATTTAATAAGTTTTTCCCTTTATAAACCAAGAATCATTATATAATAAAATAATAGTTTCACACTTTCTTAAAGAGCCCCTCCTCCCACTTATAAAAGCCCTCACCTCTAACCCATTACTCACACCTCTGAAGCCCCTTGGATCAGCCTACCCCTACCCAGAAAAAATATCAAGATGCCTCTCTTCATCCTGGAATCATTAAATGAGGAATAAGGAACATCAAGAATCCCTTTTGGATCAAACCAAAGTTAGTTACCTGATTTAAATGTAACGTCTTCTCTAATGTTATTTTGTTTTATTTTACTTCTCCAACCCGCAAACTCATTTTATTTGATTATTTTATAAAAAAAACCTATATCCTAAAAATTCTAGGATGTTTTTATGAGAACTATTTAAACTAAAAATTCACACACCTTCATCAAATGGGTAAAGAATGTACTATTTCTATGGATGGAAAACTAACGCCTCACAAAACGATGATTGTTCAATTACCTCCAAATGCCTATCATGGTTGTCATTATGATGGAACTATATTTATATATGATATATATTATGTTTATTTTTTCTTTTATGATTATTTATTTTTAATTTATATCATCCCTTTATGGTTTCCATTATTGGTAAACACGATAATTTCATTTTCGGAAGTGCGGACTACAACCCCCTCAATGTGATATGACTCATTAATGCAAAATGTGGGATGCATAAATGATGGATTTGATGATATTTTATATGATATTATATTGTAATTATAATATAACTATGTATCATTATGTTTTAATTCCATTAAATATGAAATAGAAATGTAAGTAGTGTTCATGTGTACGTACGGCTTACCGTCTCCATAAACAGTGAATTTCATTTCACACCTTCAAATGTTAAGTACTATTATAAATAAATGTATACAATGAATATATAAGATATATATTAGATCTAAATAATTAATATTATTATGTAGATAATGGAATTTTGACCACATAAACAACTTGTAAATATAAGAAGTTCATTTTTTACTCAAGTACCAAATATCAACAAAATAATCGTCATTAACTTAAATGATTACATAATATTTATAACATGGTAATATGTGATATAAAAGGAAAAATAAAATTTAAAATGTTCTTAATAAAGTATAAATTAACTTATGTTTATTATTCATGAATAACAAGGAACAAATGAGTTAATTTGGACATGTGGTAAGGGGTTTCTTATCTCACTTTTAATTCCGTGATATTTCCATTGTTCGCCACTTATTTAATGCATGTGGTGTATTTTTTATGGAAATTTGATATATATTATCATTATTATATTTATACTCATGGTATTTGTTTATTCATTTGGTGGATAATAACTTTTGGTTGTACGACTCGATTGATTACAACATGGTAAGGGGTTTTCATATCACTTTTTATTTCTGTGAGATTCATGATATATTGCCACTATTTCCTTTTGTTTGGTGTATGTACTACCCTTGATTGTAATTACTATGTAATATAATTTATTTTATGGGTATTTAAATCTTCATTTTATGATATTTCTTTCATGGGGTGTATGTTTCGTAAGTCACCAAATCTGTAAGGGAATTTCTAATTTCGATTTCCACTCATTGGGTTTTACGCAAAATTCATTTATTACTTTACTCCAAGGTTATGTTTGAAATCACTATTTATTAATTTATGTAGTAATTTCCACTCCCCTTTATGTGGATATTTTATTGATTCACATAATCACTCCATTTATAAATTCTCAAGTCATCGGTATGAACTTGAAAAGAGTAATCTAAACTCAATTTTCATTCATTGAGTTAAGCGTCCATGTTATTGGTGTTGTTGTTACAAGGAAACGTATAAATGTCCTATGATTTTTTTATACTGAATATCCAATAATATTTAATGTATTTATATTTTTCAGACAAAATTATTTCATTGATTTATCCTTAAACCGATGATATGGTCTTTATAAATCAATTTATCTCAACTTACATCCCCTTGTGATTTCATTGTTGTTATGCGCAAATTCACTTTTATTTGGTGTACATACTATAATATGAAATTGTATATCATGATTCTATTTATTCTAAAGATATTATAATTTTTTATTACCTCAATTATTTGTATTCAAGCATCTCTCATTTGGTTAGAATCTCTAACCAAAATATCTTTTTAAATGTTTTAAGGATATATTCTTCTAAATCATTATCATTAATTTACAATTATTAAAAATGGGTTTAAGGATTTATTTATATGGAAATTTATGTTTTAAAATTTAAATTCCTTTTAAAAGTTTCAATGTGGTATGGGACACATTGATTCAGAAATCTCTTTTTAATGATGTCTTGGATAAATAGTGCGTCATTTAATTTTTTCAAGAAAAGGGGGGATATTTCTCTAAAAGTAGTTTTAATGACTATTTTAATCAATATTAATATATTTCTGTGTATTTTATTATTGATTTAGGTTGATTTTTCATAATACAATCATCCATATTGTATTGAATGAGTTATGTTTGACTGTGGATGTGCTATTTTTATGAAATTCCTGTTTTGTGGATAAAATATTGACATTTTGAATTCTAGTTTTAATACGAATGTGTAGATTATGTTTCACCCTTTCATATGAGGAATGCATTGGAATTATTAAGTGATGGGTGGAGCTCGGTACAACACTTTAGTGCATCGGTAGGTCTCATGAGTAATTTAGACATTGAATTGACTGAGGCCTTTCCAAATTTTATATATGGTTTTGGTTGAGGGATAAATCATATTTTGACGTCTTAGTTGAGGCCTTGACAAGATGGTTCAGAATGTCCAACATTATGCATTCCATCATTATAAAATTGGCTTTTGATATTACATGTGAATATTCGACTAGTAGAATATCCATGTGAATTAGTAAATGGGATTATTTGATTTATCTTTTCCATATTATGCTGAAGTTTTTGTTTAAAAGGCATGTGTTCCAATATTATACATTGCCTTAAATGTTTTTACTTATTTTTGACAGTTTCTGTTTTATTTTTATTCTTAATGAAAATTTGATCTCATCCCTTTCTTATTTTTTATTTTTCCCAGGATTAAAATAAGTATATTACGATTAACCTACTAGAATAGGCTAAGGGAAATAAGGGTGTTCAAAGGGGACACAATGTTGTTTTTTATTTAATGATGTAATGTAAAACTTATGTATGTATCTAGTACTTCCAGGGCTACTAAACTGATCAGACTTTTGAGACACGATTCCTTGTATCATTCCAATGTTATGTAATAATGCACCGGCCATGGGTAACTAGGGTTGGGGAGTTATAGTTGGTATATGATGAAGTTTAGTGCAAAAATTGGAAGATGGATTTAGAAAAACTATGCTTAGAAAACACTACCCTAAGATAGAAATCAATGATTAGTATAGAAGAACATAAACAAATTTGGTAATATAAATATTATAAGGGTTTTCCAAGAAATACATCCCTATTTGGATACAAGCAGGTAGAGGTGTATCTGGCACAAATGTACCTAGATGTGAAAACTTTGACAAGGAGTTTCGGGCTTGACCTGGGGTATCCTGGTGCACGACAACGGGCTTTTTTGCACTCTTGGTTACGAAAATCCTGGGGTATATGCTTAGGATAATTCAAATTTTATTTAAAAACCTATTAGAATTATTTTAATATAATATGAGAATAAATAACCTTGGTTAATCCTATGGTGTTTTAGATTGAACATATGGTGTTATGAGTTTCTCTAAATGATTTAATGACTCACACTATGCTTTATTGTCTTAGTCAGTGGCTGGATTCCATGGAATTCATATTAACATTAGAGATGATGTACAAGGTGGGACCATGGGTAGAAATGAGCAACAAAATGGAATTTTAATAGGTGTAAAATATATCATGTTCATGCGGAATCCATTTTCCAAAAATATGATCAAAAACATATATATTAACCAACTCTTGGACTCAAGAAATAAGAGAAATGCGATGAATGATAAGTGCTCCAGCAGTGGATACCATAGAGAAAAGAACACACAATTTCCATCATGTAGTAAATGTGGAAGGAGCCACCTATGAATGTGTCTCAATGGAACAATGGAATGATTTGTGTGTGGGAAAGGAAATAATGTAAATAATTGTCGATGAAATATGAAGAGTACTATAGAATAAAATAAAAATGATCCCTAGAATCCATTTACAATAATTTTCCTTAAATTTAAGGGACCTAGGTATTACCCAAGTGAATTACCTATTCTATAGGATAACCTTTTGGTCAAGGAATAATGTTTGCAGAAATAAATGGATTGAGAAATGTTTAAAAGTATTTGTACTCTTTGTTGATGGGATTACTTTGGAAGACCATTCTCTTTTATATGTAACTCTACAGTTTGATATGTGAAAATTATATTTTAGAAAGAATTATCTTTTTTATTGTTGATAAAGTTATAAATAACCATTTGGATTTATATGACACTTGAGTTTGAGGAAACTACATGTTATTAAATTTGGGGATGAAAATGCGAGGCATGAGATTACATTTGTGATGATATTATGTTATAGTTATTTTGAGGAATTTATCTCATTTTGGGAATGTTATAAAATATATTTTTTGAAAAAGGACAAAACCTAGACCATATGACTACCCATCGCATCAGAAAAAATTGCGGGGATCGAACCCACAACCGGAGTATGATCAGGATTTATCGCCTACCACTGGACTACGTGAAGTCCCAGGTTAGTGTGAATAATTATTTTTAGATAAATGATTTTATTGATTAATGATAAGTTAATTTTGGATATTATGTCTTATCAAATAGATATCCTTAGTATAGGAAAATTATTTGGTGATTAAGTGATAAATGTTATTTTGGAAGACATTTTCTCTGTTGGGAACATAATATGCCTAAAGAAAATAGAGTACTATGCGATTTCATTTGTGGAGTAATGGTGGATTCTTATCTATGTTTTTATTGTGTATTTATAACTATTTGGGTCATTTATCGGAATGATTAACCAATAATAAAGAATATGTGATTAGGTTCATAACTTTTAAGAATGTGACTTTAAGAGTAGTTTATGTTATTTGGAGTTACAATTTAACGTGGAATACTACGTAATCAAAAAATTATAAGTTTTTGATTTCCATATTCGTTTGGATTATATTGAAATATTTTAAGGATAATTTTTTATTGAATTGTATTTATATAAATTTGGGTATTGTTGGTTTAATGTTAGAAATTAAGATTGATATTTCTTTCTCTAAAGGATTATCCTTTTTGGGGATCATCGGATCTTGTAATAAACATTTTGGTTTTGGTTAAACTCTAAAGAAAAGGGAAATATATAGTTTATAATTTGTGATAATTTGATTATCTATAAGTTGGTTCTAGCACTTCTGGTGTGACCAAGTCATCTTGAATACTCATCGTTAAAAAAAGATGAGTTAGTGGTAGAAATTTATTAAAGGATAAAACTATACTTAAAAAGTAAATATATCTCATTATGTTATTAGTAAATCTCATAAATAAATTCCTCAACATTATGAAATGGAACTTAAAAAACTATAAAAAACATTGTCCGTTTACTTTTCCTACTGGGAAACTACGGACCATTTATCCCATCACAAGTTTGTGGTTTTCTTGCTGTTAACTTTATCCGGGTCATGTTTTCTATCACCCTCCATCAGAACTTGACACTTAACTTATCTTCTATATCCATGTTTTCATACATGGAATCCCAGTATGGTTTATCTCGAGTGAACTTTTTTTACTTATCTTCATTTATTGTAAAGTGATAGATTTATTGAGTGTTTTTCTGATGTGAGACTTTCAATGATGTTTCTGAGCCCAATTTTAAAATTTCGAGGACACAATTCCCAAAAGGGGGGAGGGATGTAACATCCCAGGTAGATAAGGAATATTATATTTTCATATTTATTAATATTTTTAAAATTATTATAAATTTTACTTTTAAGGGGATGCTATGATTTATGGATTACCCAATACACAACAACGTGTTTATTTGAAATCTTACGTTGCACACAATGTTGAGTTGTACTAAAAAATAATATAATATTATTATTATTTTAAATTGTAATTAACTCCTAGCCATTTAAACGGTGGGAATAAATATAACTAACTAAAAAATTATTATACATGTTTTTTAAATATTTATACATTTATCTAATAATAGTTTGAGGCTTAAAATATGAATAAATTTAATTTACTTTTAAAGGCTGATTTACCACCTTTTAATGGTCAAACCTTTTAAAATATATTTTTGTTCAATTTTAAATGTTATATTTGACAAATTACAATTCTTATCTTGAATTGGGAAATCAAAATTTACTTTGGGTAAAATTTTGTTATTTTACGGTAAAAATTCATTTTTGACCAATAGTGAAAAATACTGTATTTTAATTCAAAACTACCTTTTAATATATTTTATTTGTATTGATAAACTATTTTTTTCAATTGGTTTTAAAGTTAAATTAGACTATAGTTTCACCATTTAATCAAATTTCGGTCATTGGTTTTAATTTCACTTTGAAATTGGACATAAAAAAGTGTCAATCTTTTGATAGTTAATATTTCTTAAAAACACGCTTTTCATTTTCATAGTGGAATTTAATTTGAAATTAATTGTTTCCACTTATGTGTATTGAAAATTGGAAAATGTATTTCATATTTGGAATCAGGAGGTCCAAAATGTGTAAATATGTAACTTTTATTTTTAGACATTATGAATATTTACTTCAGTAAAAAGTTTATTTACCATGTTTAAAGGGTAAATCTGGTAAATAAAGGAAAAAAAATATTATTATAAAAATTTAAAATTATCCTAAAATTTTTCCTAATACTATTGATCGATACATATCTGACCATGGGCATAATTGGGTCGATTTGGGGACCCCATGGAGCCCCATGGGAGTGATAATGACACTTTATTTTAATTAAACTAAAGTAAAGAAAAAAATGACAAAAATCAATATCTTTTAGTAAATTAATTTCTACATAGGATTATATAAGTTATATTTTAGACTATAAATATTATTTGAAAATATAAAATAATTTCCTACATCAGGTTAATTCTTTTATAATATTTAGATATTAAATAAGTTAAATTATTTATTTCACAATAATGATGTAGTGTTTACCTCATTAATAAAATATTTAAATAAATATGATTATAAAGATTAAAATAATGTTCAAAACTATTTAAATTATTATTTTATGATATTATTTATACCATGTGTTGTCTTATCTTCACCGTTAATAATTTTTGGACCTTTATAAACTGAAAAAAATTATATAATAAAATAATAGTTTCAAACATTTCAAAAGAGCCCATCCTCCCACTTATAAAAGCCATCACCTATAACCCATTACCGACACGTCTCACGCCCCTTGGATCATCCAACACCTATCCAAATAATCTATCACTATCCCTCTATTCCACCAAAGAAGCCTTAACTTAGGAATAAGGCGCATCAAGAAACTGTTTTGGTTCAAACCATAGGGAGTTACCTGATTTAAAGGTAACACCTTCTCTTAAGTTCATTTGTTTTATTTTTTTTATCCAACCCCTAAAATATTTTTATTATTTTTTTTATAAACAAAACAATATCCTAAATATACTAAGATGTTTTTATGATATTTATTTGAACTACACTTTCACACACCTCCATCTAATGGTTAAAGAACATACTATTTCTATAGATGACAAACTAACTCCTCACGAAACGATGATTGTTCAATTATCTTCTAATGAATCTCATAGTAGTAATTATGATGGAACTATATTTATATATGATAAATATTATGTTTATTTTTTATTTATTATTATATATTTTTATTTCATAACATACCTTTATGGTTTCCAATATGGGTAAACACGATAATTTCATTTTAGGAAGTGCGGACTACCGCCCCCTCAAAGTGATATGACTCGTTAATTCCATATGTGGGATGCATAAAGGATGTAGTTAATAATATTATATATGATATTATACTGGAATTATAATATACCTATGTATCATTAAGTTTTAATTCCATTAAATATGAAATAGAAATGAAAGTAGCGTTATGCGTACGTACGACTTACTGTCTCCATGAACGGTGCATTTCATTTCTAACCTCAAAATGTTATGTACTATTATAAATAAATAAATATACTGGTTATATAAGATATATATTGTATCTAAAAAATTAATATCATTATGTAGAAAATTGTATTTTGACAACATCGACAACCTGTAAATATAAGAAGTTCATTTTTGACTCAGGTACCAAATATTAACAAAATGACCGTTATTAACTTAATTGATTACATAATTTTAATAACAATGTAATATGTGATATAAATGGAATATTAAACTTTAAAAAATTTCATAAGAAAGTATAAATCAACTTATGTTTTTTATTCAGGAAGAACAAGGAAAAACGATACAAGTCGGACACGAGGTACGAGGTTTCTTATCTCACTTTTAATTCTAAGAGATTTTCGTTGTCCGCCACTTATTTATTGCATGTGGTGTATTGTGTAAAATAATTTTATTTATATCATCATGATTATATTTATATTCATGTTAATCTGTGATTTATTTAGTGGTTATTAACTTTTGGTCATATGACTCAATTGATTACAACATGGTAAGGGGTTTTCATCTCACTTCTTATTTCCATGAGATTCATGCTATATTGACATTATTTTCTTTTGTGTGGTGTATGTAATTCCTATTATTGTATTCCATATGTAACATAATTTAATTTATAGTGATTTACATTTTCATTGTATGATCCTTCTTTCATGCGGTTTATGTTTCATGAGTCACCAAATCTGTAACGGAATTTCTAATTTCAATTTACACTCATTATGTTTTACACAAACTTAATTGATTATTTTACTCCTAGATTATGTGTGAAATCATTATTTATTTATTTATGTAGTAATTTACACTACCCTTTGTGTGGATATTCTTTTGATACACATAATCACTCCTTTGATAAATTCTCAAGTCATCGATATGAACTTGAAAAGAGTAATATTAACTCAATTTTCATTCCTTGAGTTAAACATCCAAGTCATTGGTGTTTTTGTTACAAGAATATGTGTGAATGTACATTGATTGTTTTATACTAAATATCCAATCATATTTAGTGTATTTATATTTTTTAGACAAAATTATGTCACTGATTTATCCTTAACCTAAGAATACTATCTTTATAAAGGAATTTATCTCAACTTACATTCCATCGAGTCTTTTTTGTTATTATGTTCCAATTCACTTGTATTTGGTGTACATGCTGTACTTTGACATAGGATATCATTAATACCTTTATTCTCATGATATTATAATTTTTTTATTACCTCAATTATTTGTATTCAAGCATTTCTCATTTGGTTAGGAACTCTAACTAAAATATAATTTTAAATGTTTTAAATATTTATTCTTCTAAATCTTTCTCATTAATGTCCTTGCTTTAAAAATTGTTTTAAGAATTTATTTATATAAACATTAATGTATTAAAATTTAGATTCCTTTTAAAAGTTTCAAAATTGTTTGGGACACTTTGATTCAAAAATCTATTTGAAATGACTTCTTGGATAAATAGTGTGTCATTTAATTTTTTCAAGAAAAAAGAGATATTTCTCTAAAAAAATTTAATAAATATTTTCATCTATGTCAATATCCTTCAGTGTATTTTATTCTTGATTAAGGTTAATTTATCATAGAAAAATCATCTATATTTTATTGAATGAGTTATGTTTAGCTGTTAATGTGCTATTTTTATGCCATTCATGGTTTGTGGTTAAAATATCGACAATTCATATGCTAGTTTTAATACGAATGTTTAGATTATGTTTCAACCTTTCATATGAGGAATGCATTGGACTTAGTAAGTCACGGGTGGGTCCCAATATAGCTCCTCGATGCATTGGTAGGTCTCATGAGATAATTAGACATATAATTGGGTGAGGCATGTCCCAATTTGATATATGGTTTTGGCTGAGTCATAAATCATTTTTAGAAGTCTTGGCCGATGCCTTGACAAGATGTTTCAGAATGTCCAACATTACGCATTCAATCATTATGAAATTGTTTATTGTTATTACATGGAATTATTTGACTAGTAGAATATCCATGTGAATTAGTAAATGGAATTATTTTATTTATCTTTTCCATATCATGCTGATGATTATGTTTAAAAGGCATGTTTTCTAGTCTTGTATATTGTCTTAAATGTTTATACTTATTTACAATTGTTTCTGCTATATTTTTATCCTTACTCAGAATTTGAGCTCACCCTTTCTTATGTTTTATTTTTCCCAGGATGCAAAGAAGTATATCACGATTAACCTGCAGGAATAGTCTAGGGGATATAGGACTGTTCAAAGGGGACACAATGTTGTTTTTTTATTTCATGATGTAATGTAAAACTTATATATGTATCTTGTACTTCTAATGGTACTAAACTGATAGGTCTTTTGCGAAATGATTCTTGGTATTAGTCTAATGTTATGTAATAATGCACCGACTATAGGTAACTAGGGTCGGAGCATTACATACATTTTGTAAAATAAATACTATAAATAACGTTAGGTTAAAACATTTTATTTAAATTAATTTTCTCATAGTTATTCAATTACACTAATTTCGATTTATTTAATACGTGATATATATATATATATATTACATACATTATTAATTAAATATATATACATATAAATAAATTTAACACGTTTTTTAAATAAATTAAAATATCCAATCTATACACACAGAGAGAGAGAGAGAAACACACACATAGAAAGATATAGAAACATACACCCACACACACACACATATCAAAAAGCTTACAAGATATTTTTATAACATTTATATATGTATATTAATATTTTAGTACACACACTAACATATCTCCAACTATTTAATAAATTATACTTACATGTTTTAAATAAATCAAAAGAAATCATAATATAAAAAAATTCTCGGACATCAATGTCACAATCTAAGAATAATCATAATTTAAAAACATATCTATATATCATTGCTAAAAATTGACAAAGATAATTTTTTATTTCAAAATTCATCAATAACATACATCTATAAAAATAATTTTAATAATAATTATATTTAAAATAATAATATAAAATTTTATATTTCCTAAAACCCTAATCAATAAAAAATTATTCTATAAAATATGAAGATCAATCATTGAAAAAAAGTACTCAAAATCAAATGATATCAACTCACCCAGAACCAATTGACACCCAAATAAAAAATAATAAATTTATTTTAACCATAAATACCAAATAAATTACTCTCCATTGTTTAATTTTTTATCCTAGATTTTGAACAAACCAATAATTAGAATATTGAACTTAAATAGGAAAAAATAAAAAGGGTGGATAGAACCGAAGTTTGCACTATACAGATCTGAGTGGGGCGATGTTTTTTCATGGTTGTGCAGGAGATGGAGTGTGACTACATGTTAGATGGAGTGAAGAAGTGACACTACAAGATTACTATAAGAGATCGAGAAATAGAGATACACTATGGGAGGATGAAGAAGTAGGTGGTGTGATGCTGTGTGAGGAGGAAGAAGCAGGAGGATGAAGAAAGGGTCAATTATTTAAATGAAAATATTAATTATGACATACTATTTATGGAAAAAATATGTTAATCATAAATACTAATTTGTTAATGAGTATTTGTGGTGGTCACTAATTCATATCAAAAATACTTCTGAGTCGATGATAATTTTTGACGAAAGTTAGAGTCCATCGCAAATTCTAGTCTCTACTACGATTGACACTAGGAACTAGGAATTCCCACCAAAACTATTTGTGAGGGAGCAATTATTCCATCATAAAAATTCAATATGTTCTATGGAATAATTTTTCTCTCTCAAAACGTTCCTCTCCAGTGACTATGTTCTATGGGTCAATTGCTCGTCACAATTGACACATTCCAAATAGTCGAATTTCTAGTAGATTATGAATCACACTGACTATATCTAATAATTTTTTTTGACATATGACCCTCAATCTCTAACTTTTATCATGCTTCTCTCAAACTAATTTTCTTTTTATGAACCCAATATGATAGTATGGATTAGTTTTAATATTTGAATATTGGGTAATCCATGATTTTTAATCACATGATGTTTATTCAAATATATTTATCTTTATTTCGGGATACCTTGTATTTGACGAATAAAAAACGTAAAAATTGATTGTGATCTAGAAACATAAATCCTCATTTATGTCCCAAAAAATTTCATTCAAGGGTCATAAAAAATTATCCTAAAATATATTCATTTAAATCACCTAAAAAATATTTAAATTGAACTCCAATATCTGATTTCAATAAAAAAATTAATTCTATATTGAATAATTTTAATGCGACATATGCTTTGAAAATAACAACATAATATAATGTGAACTCTAGATTAGTCATATATCAAATTTGAAACATTTGACTTAATCATATGTTTCCTCACATAAATCAATATGTTAACTTAAAATACATTCAGAAGCACTTTAGAAACTTATGAATAATATCATGTGAACTCTAAATTAATCAAAAATATCCTATAGATCCCTAGAGCTACTCATATTTATCTTTTGAATTATTATGATATATCCATTTTGATTTTGATGTTAATATTTGGTATGAAATTTAGAATTTATATCACAAAAGTGCCCACAAAAAATTTCTTCCAAATTTCTCTCACATTCATTCAACATTATTAAACATATTTAACCATCTAAATTAATCTAATAACAAATAACTAACTTTAGTTCTTCTTCAAAAATATTTTTATCTTCACATTATTATTATCAAAGACTTAAAAACATATATGAAATTATTTTTCCAGTTTTTGAGATATCTAAAAAAAATAAATTCAATGAATATTCCACCGCAAGAAAACTTTTCTTAAAATAAATTAATACATTTATATTAATTCATTAATAATTTCTAAATCATTGTATAACATATCCCATATTATCTCAAAACATAGCTATTCAAATATCATCATCTTGATGTGTCATACAAATCATATAGTAGAATACATTATTAGTGATGCATTGATAAATTCACATTAAAACTCAAATCCATATTTATTCACCTTCACCGAGGTTTGTAATTGATCATGATCTTCAATTTCCATGTACCTCACATCAATATCTAGTTTTGTACATCTCTTATTCTTCAGAAAAATGATTTATCCCATCACCTCCAATTGATTCATAGATAGCCTATAACCTTCATTATTCCAAAATAATCTCATGTAAGATAATAGTTCATTATTGATATATGGTTCATATCTTCTCAGCCCATAAACAATAATAAACTATTCAACTCATCAGTCAAATATTATCAATTAATTTATAAAAATATTAATATTATTGAACAGATAAAAAATTTATTCATTATAATCTCATTTTATATAATAACATATAAATAGAAAACATCCATAACTATATTTTTATACATTAAATATTTCTATCTCCACATTAATTGGATACATTAATATCCCATTTAGCACTTCAATATATGTCAAATATATATTTAAGATATTACTTTTTAAAAACAAATATAACATTCTTTATCATAATATATTGGGATCTTGAACCCTCCATCAGATTTATTATGAACACCCTTAACGAAATAAAATGAATTTTTTATTATAAATATTATTATTTACCTCTCCATTCTCAATCTATTTCCCATTATTGATAATAAATACATTGGTTAAAATTTGAGAGAAATAAATTTACACACTCTATATTTTATTCATAATTTATTGGGGTAAATAATAACTGTGATTAATTAATTTCCCTAATTTATCCTCATCAATAATTTAGTGCTAAATTTTTCTCACTCTTTATTAAATAATCTAAATTTTCACCCTTAAATTAAGAACTTATTACATTAATCCTTATATGGGAAACCTTTTTAATAATTGTTAATTACATTTCATTTTTATAACTTCTAATATTTTTATAATTCAAAATAATGTTTTGGTATCTTCTCAAATCAACTCCCCCTTGGGTAAATGTTATCAACACATCAGAACGATTTATCTATTTATTTAAAAACTCTAAGAATAAATTCCTTAATTTACCTTTAAAAACATTTGTATATCATCATAGATCATTCCATGGTTGAAATATCATTTTAATAAAATACATTATAAACACCCTAGTTATCCTTTAAAAAAATTACCAGAAATTCCATTCATAGAAAAATTCCCACAATGATATATAAATAGGCATTTATCATATACTCGATAGACATATTAACTTGTTTTATAGTTTAGTTTCTACTTAGAACCTACTTTCATATAAACTATAATTTTTTGAGAACACATTATTCATGTTATATTAATTTTTTAGATTACCATATCAACTGGAAATATAGACTTCTTTCCAATTCTAGCTTTGTTTTGATATAGGATTTACTTTTCTCTCTTCAGATAACACAACATATCCATTTAATCAGGTTTGGTTCCTTATTTTACATTTATATCAATATTAAAATTATGATCATAAATTTTCAAACAATATTTTTAAGGTTAATGGTTCCAAATCATGTCTGAAAAGTAAATTTGTCACCCTCTTTTGGATATATCTAATGAAATATAAGATAATGAATAACCATTTCTTCATATACTTTATCCATTAAAATAGTTCTATTATTTTTTATTGGATTATTTCTTATTTTTGTATCTATATTTCGTCCTTAAATATTATTCATATATTTTCTATCAAAATCCATGATATGAACTTAATATGTTTATTGAAATCATCTTGTATTTAATATCCTTGAATCATATTATTTAGCCTACTTGGGTGTGTTTTTAAAACTATATTATTTGGCATACCCCATGGTGAACTCACCTGAACTTCTTTATAATTACTTTATAATCTCTCTTGGTCTACTTTGTTTAGAAACTTTTGGTTAATCCATGTTTCATTAGAAACAATACCTTTCTTTACAATTACAACTCCTATTATGATAACCATTTAATTTCTCCACGATTTTGATTATATTTTGGATAAAAATATTTTTACCCTTAATATTCTTTGTACTATATATTAACTCTGCTTTATCCCACCTTATTATATGCCTTTTTTCATTAAAAAATTGAAATATTATTCCCATAATAAATATCTTTTTTCCCTATATTTTAATAGAACAAAAAATATCCAACAAATAATGATTTCTTTCATTGAATCATAGCCCAACCAGTTATATTAACTTATATTTTATTTAAATAGACATCCATTTATGTATTTGTTAGGGAACCAAACATATTTTTCTGAATCTTTTAAACCTTTTATGTGGAGGTGAGTTTCTATTCATTTTTATCAATCCATATTTTCTATAAAAACATGAAACATGTACTTATCTATGAATTAGTTTTTTCATAAAAAATATTTTATTAGAAAAGGATACCCTTATTTTCATTAAGCCTATAGTTTGCATATCACCTTATATTTTAAAGACATTATCAATAATAAAACAAGGAATTTTAGTTTTAATAGTCATATAAAAATATGAAAGGAAATGAGTATTTTTTCAGTACTCAGTAATGATTATGTTTGACCACATATATGTTTTTATTCTTACTTCTAGATCAATACAACCGATATTTAGAATGTTCCTCACATATTCACCTGTTTTCACTGTGTCTTAACATTGTTTTCTTTTATTATCAACATGATTTTGTGGAGCATCATGAATCTATCTCATTTCTATAAAATAATTTTCTAAGTGATTTAATTTTTTATCATTAATTAATGATCATTCATTAAAAAATGATGGACTTTTTTGGATTCATGTAATGAATGGATACCTTCATTAAAGAATTTAAATATCTTAACTTTCTCATGAGTTTCATTTTTCAACAATTCTTTAGATGTTAAATATATTTCTTTATTGAGAAATAAAAATGTTACATTGAATTCTATTTCATTGATAAGTTTATTATAAATCACAATCTTATTAGAAGAAAATATCCAACTCATTTTATTACATCCCCAATTATGAATATTCATGTTGTATATCTTTGATGATATAAAATATAAGAGTGAGAACCTCTTTGGAGATATTTCCCATGTAATACATTATTTACAAATAAAAATCACAATGTTATTACATTGTAGCATATTTATCAAAAGATAAATAAATTAATTTAGAGGATAATTATAAATAGATTTTATTTTCATTTTTTCAATTTGGATACCTTTAATTAGAGAAGAATAATTATCTTATTTTCTTGTAGATGAGACTATATTAAACCTATTTGTCTCTTTATTCAAATTTTCTTTAATTTTTTTTAAATATATACAATATTTTAATTGATAATAATAACATATATATTATCTATATATAGAAACATATTTTTTCTTCAAATTTATACTTCATATATGATAGAAAATATATATTTTTAGAATAAAAAATCTCTAAATGATTCAATGGTGTGTGGGTTTACGACACTATTAATAAGCTCACTATGCCCTGGATATTATGTATATTGAGTGGTGACTTAGAGTATAGTTTCGATGCTGCTACAATTTTTGGACTAGCTATTGTGGGGAGAGAGGGTACAACATAGAGTTTGGTAGAGGTAATTTTTGGGGGTTTCTGCATTTTTAGCATGGATATTGTGTCATCACCAGGCTTTGGCATGGAGTACCGGATGAGGGGATTTTATCGCTCTATTTCATTGAAATACTTGTGCTACTGATAAGGGTTTTGACCTGAGCCTTTTGATGGGATTTGAGTCATGTGGCATGGTGATTACAGATGAACCAGGGTCTCTTCCAGGGGTTTTCAGATCTATATCACGGACCTTACTATCTTTATTAGAAGTGACTTTGAATAAACCCACTATAGAATGGTTTCTTACATGATGTATTATACTTGTATTTTTTATTCAAAAATTCAATGTTTTTTTGAGTTAGGATGTATCATGTTTTTAGGTTTTCCAATATTAGTATAAAATCCCAAAACCCCTCAAACACCATTCTTATTTTATCATTTCTCCCGTCTCTAGGGTGACCCAAGTGAATCCTTGTGGGGAATTTTAGAACGTTATCATTTTCATTCACCCCCTAAAATGGTATATCATTACTCAGTTATTTTAAATGATTTCCCCTCTGTTTTATGCTCAATATTATCACACTAGTCTTTATCTGGAAAATTCCATTGTCATATAAACCACTGATTTTGGGGATTTTTCATTAAGAGGATGATGCGGGATGTCATTCTCTAAGACGATCAAGGAGTTAAATTTAATTTTGGTCCTTGGTGTTTTAAATAATCTTGTTCCAACCTACTTTGTAAATTTTAAATGTTTTGTTTGAGGTTGGAGATCCTTCATCATTCCACTTTTAGTTAGACAGTTGGAATTATTATACTTTTGATTTCCAAGGGAAATAAGTTATGTAATGAATAAAAAATATAATAAATTAGTAAATTGAGGTTTTTTTGGAACGTAAAATTAAACATAAGTTTTAATTATTTTATTTTTCTTACTATTATTCCTTTATGATACATCACGAAAAATCATGGTTGTTGGGATCCTTATTTGGTTGTAATTGATATGTTTGTGGATCCTTGACTATGTGATTTTTTGACATCCATATAAAAAAATTAATTTCACATATATAAAGCTAATAAATTCTTTTTCCATAGGAAATATATGTTTTATGGGGATTTCCTTGAAAATGTTCCCAAATATGTTGAAATATAGTTTTTTAAATTGAACTGAAATAAGATGTGAAGGGTGATTGTGTTGTATTATCTAGATATGTGTTAGTTTTAATGGGATGTCGTTGTAATATGAGGGTCGTGGTAAGGAATTTTTTGTGATATGTAATGGTATTAATATGGGACATTAGCATGTGGAGTTAGGGTTTCTATGTTGTGATGTGTTGTGAGGGTTTCTCAATGGTAATGGAATTAATTGACAATGATGTGTTGGAATGGATAATGAAAACTTTACATTAAATGGGATGTGTGTATAAAAGGGTTATATTTAACATGAAATGAATGTGATGGATAACTGAAATTGATTAGTAATGGAATATATTGAAAACTTGTACAAGTTGTAAAGAAAGGTGGAATGTGGCTTGTATTGTGACTTTCTTGTTTAGAGATGTGAATTTAGTGTTGGGAGCTAAACTGATGAAGGTTATGAGTATTTATTATGATGTTTTGTGTTGGGATGATACTATTGTTTTTAACCCATAGGTTGGGAATGTGTGTGGGACTATAATATATATAGATATATATTATTTTTAGTGTGATTTATAAATGTACCCACCCATGTCACTCGCCATAGCCCAACACCCAAATGTCGGGGGGGGGGGGGTTCCCCAAATCTAGATTCTGAGGGTGGATGGTTGGCTACCCCCTCTTCCTGGATCCCTCTTCCAAGTGAGGTTTATTTGAATGATCTATTATCAAATGAACTCAATATTACACTATTGGTGATGTTTGAGGAGACTATGAGGTGGTTGATAGTGGGGGATATACATAGTTCGAGGAGGGAATAAGGTTGAGGTCCTTTATGTTCACAATACCTTAATATTATTGTTATAGATAATTTTGAGATGTGATGTGATGGAACAGGTGTCTTCGAGTGAGATGTAATGTGATTTACTATATGTATTTTCAAAGTATAAAATTCTTGTTTCATAGGGGGTACATGGAATGATGTGGAAACCCATGTTTCTTCCGGATGGGTTTCAAGGAAGAGAAGGGAGCCCCATGACGTACAATGCTTGCAGGTGAGAGTGGAAAACTGGTGAAAGACACCCTTTTATCAATACACCTCTTTCCATGTTATTATACTTGAATGTTTTATTTGGTGAGCATGCCAAACTGAGTAAAGGATTGGTTATTTGAATCGCTTATGTGGTGGTGGTTCAACTATTTGTTCATAGGTGCATTAATATTCTCTTCTCACATATACTTGAGACACAATGGGTATGATATTTCCATGTATACATGTTATTCTCACCATTTTTTTTAAAAATTATTTTTATTCATGTTCCTATGTGGATTTCCAAGATAGTTGTAGATATTAAAATCTCATTTTTTGGATTTATTTTTAGCTCACTACAGTAGCACTACATTTTGGGTATTTAGTTAGAGACGCATTATATTTTCTATTTTTACACATGCATATTAGGATGGTTTGGGATTCCACATTCATTTATTACATTTATTTTATTATTGGTTGTTCATCCTATCTCCCAATCCTATGTAATTCAAGAGGGTAATTCCTTTTATATGTGAGATATTTTATACTGTTAGCGCTTTTATGAAACTTGAGGCCTACTAGAGGTGAGACCAGGGTTCATTCTCTCCCATCATTCATTTGAAGCCAAGTTTGTGTACACTGGGAGTTAGGGGTCATGATAGAGTTGTATCAGATGGGTTTTGTAGAGATATGTGATGCAATTTGGAGTTAAGAACTATGCTAATTTTATATGTTCATTGGGAAATTATTTAATTTCATCGTAGTGTGTAAAATAAGCTAGGGAGGGGTATACATGTTTATTATTTTCTTGTTTATTTTAATAAAAAATAAGGATTATTAACCTTAAATGATTTAACATGCTATTATTTAATTTGTTTTTTATAAATTTATTGAAGGATGCAAGGTTTGACAGAAAATGAGTTTAAAGGTGATGATTTGATCATGCAAAAAACGACTGCTGAAAAATGATAGGTCAAGAATAAAGTTAAGGGATTGAAAATTAATGATTGGGATAGAAAAGAGTAAACATGTTTGTAAAACACCAATTAATATCATGAATTTCATTTAGAGCTTGTAAATTGAAGGATTAAAATTCTCGAACAAAAGAATGAAGAAAATGTGGCGACTAAGATATTAAAATCAGAATTCATGGAATTTCACATATATTAATTACATGGAACATGTTGGTTATACATAGAATTCATTTATATTATTAAAATTTTTCATTATAAATTTATTCATTTCACATTACATGTTGTGAATAATATTCAAAATTTAAAACCCTCATAACTAGCAATGAAATTTTGAAATTACTAATAATTTAGGTCACGAAAACTCATTTATGCCTCATCACACCAGTGAAACCCTTAGATTGAATCAAAGTTATTTTATTGATTCATTTATGGCATCTTGGGTTTAATCTATTATAATAAATATGATTGCATGGAAATTGGAAAAGAGAGCTAGATGTGGGGAATCTCTAGATGTTATACTGTTGTAGTTTTATTTCAATTTCATCATTTTATTATATTTTCTTCAATATAAAATTTATTCCATACTGATTAAAAATAAATTACCATTAAATTAGATGGGTAAAGGTTTTGTGTGACAGAGAAAGGGGTTGGTGGGGAAGATTGATTTTTTTTTTGAGATTTTTCAACAAAATGCATAAATTTTTACTTTTATCTTTTCATTGTTTCCATTCATTATTTTATTTAAAAATGAATGTATTTGTGTTAGGGTTAGATCAACATAATTTCAATTTTTGTGGTCGATCATTCATATCTACCTCAAAAAAATTCTCTTCTATTTACTACTGAATAAATTAAAAATGGGTGGTGAGTTCTCAATGATCGCTAATATATCTGAGGAATTGTGACCAGAACTGTAGTTAAATTGGGAATAAAAATACCTAATTGGGGACTTAAATAATTTATCAATAGGACCAAAAAAACACCATGAAGATAAGAAATAGGGTAGCCTAATTTATGTCCAAAATTAGGGTTACCCTCACCTCCACAATCTACCAAGTGAGATGGAGGAATCAAAAGAAGACACCATCTCTTGCCAAATTATTAGATAAAGAATATGTTATAAATTGAAACAGTGATAACATTAACCTAGGTCCTTCCATGATTTACCAATAATAACTTTCATGATCAATTTTTAATCAACCATTTAATCTTCTTTCTGAAAATAATTGTTTTCTCAATTCAAATCAATTAAAAATATTTTTTCCTAAAATAAACTAAAAATGACAACCCCTTTGGAAGAGTAATTTTCTTCCAGATACAACACATGGTTAGGAAACTATACTGTACTAGGGTAATACTAATTTATTTTTACATTACTAATGACAATAATGATTAAAACATGGCTTTTTGGGGGGTTATTTCCCCAGAACATAAATAACATTTAACTTAATTACCCAAAAATCAATAGAAGCCCTAATTTCTTTTCACCCTAAAATTGGATGAAATCTAACTAAACTAAAAAAAATAAAACCACAATTTCAGGAAATACACCTCACTGATTCTAGTGAACGTTTAGTGTTCACTATAAATCAATAAATGTGGCATGAAATCCCATCCATAATATTTTCACATCATATTTATCTAAAAAACACAACCAATTATTTGTTCCACCATTGGAAGATGATTTTTAGTAATTAATTAATATGATTTAAATTGTTTCAAAATTCTATGTTCTTTCTTGAGAAGAACCAAATATAAATATTCCATAATTCACACTTGGATGCTCTCCTATTACGAATCGAGGAGTTGAAAATGAAAAATTCAAATGGATGGAATTATTCTTCCCACTATAAGGAGCTACAAAATAATGGTTGTACATCCTAAACCTGGAGAAGTCAATGAATGGGAAGACCTGAAGAGATATGTTTTTTAACACCCCAACCCCAATAGCCCATATTTGGGGGTAACATTATTAGATAGATACTAAGTATAAAAGATCATATCCTTAAGGGATAAATAGATTAATTTATTTGTAAAGATAGATACAAAAATAAGTATTACATTGCATATTTAAAGGAAATGAATGAAAGTAAATCCATTATAAACACCCATATTTTTCTAATATTATCCCTGCACATCGGTCAAAATATATATATTGGAATACGAGGGAAAAATATAACCTAATAAAGGGATGAGATATAATTCTTAGTACAGTTAAGATTACAATAAAATCTATCATAAATAAACACAAACATTAAGGTAATATGAATGAATAATTACCCAGACCATTAAAACATTTTCTTGAGGATAATATGGAAGTAATAAAATCTGACCAAATAATTCCTTATAAATAATCACATGATAATGAAACTTGACCATTTATGTTCTACTAGAAGATTAATAACATGGATTATCAATAACTAATATCATAATCAGGGAATTATTATTTTAGTACATCAGAAACATACCATCATGGATTCAGGAAAGACACCATACATAATCGGGTAATACAAGAGCCAATACCCAATCTTGTTAGTCTCATGAGACCTACCAATGCATCGAAGGGAAATATAGATCCCCGCCTATCACATACTAGTCCAATTCATTCCTCATATTAAAAGGGGGAATAATAGTCAACATATACATTAATATTGAAAATATCATATGAAATGTTAATAACTTTCCCAAAATAATAACATAATCATAATCCATATAATGTATTATAATTAGTCGTATAAAAATAAAATATCCACATTTAAAATAGTCATAAAAAATTCAATAAAATATGGTAAATTATATTATAATTGATAAACATAAATTTAGAATAAGATAAAAAAATGAGGTTCACATAAATGAAAATACTCTAATAAATCAATGAGATATTCTTTAGTGAAATACCACTTTACATTAAAGAAATATATTTAAAAAGTTAAGAAATTATATCAGAAAATACATTCTTTTATAATAACCATGTAAACATGTAATGAATTCAAAAATACATTAAGGCTTCCTAAAAGAGATAAAATTATCTCATTCCATATATGTTACAAAAAAAATTCTTTTTAAATTTTAAAAAGTAACATTTAAATAGTATTTTTAAATAAATGGTTGAGCGTTAAAAAATGAACTCATTATGTGTATCCGAATTAGTTACTCATAAGACAAGTTAAAATAAAAAATAAGATAATAAAAAATCATTTCACACAAAAACCTAGTATTACATAATCAATGGAGTTGAAGTTCAACCCAAATAATGGAAATTGGGTTAAGAATTCCCTTACCAATTTGTAAAAATTCTAACCATATGCCCCTTAAAATCAATGATCATTAAATTTAAAATTTAATTACATGAATATAAAGATATTTATGACATGATATATTAAAGGGATGTATCTACACCACACACAAGAGAAAGTGGTGGATGAGGCATGTATCACACACAAGTAAAGGTGTGATGAGAAATCCTTACCATAGGTCTGAAAGCATTATGCATTTATACTTAATATCATAGATAATAAAATTATATTCATTAGTTACACTATTAATAACCTCATAAACATATATTTTATTTATTATAATTTTATTAAGTACATTTTTGGCCCTTTTGAGTGTTATAATGTTTAATTGTATTGTTCAAGGAGCATTCACTTCATGGTTTTAGGGTTGGTTCCCATGAGTATAAATATTGGAGTCCATATTAAATGGAAATAACATAAATAGTAGTAAAATTATTTTTTACTAATGAAATTTCAAAAGTATAAATTTTATCACATATTATTTGGTTATAAGGCACAGGGATGATTAATTATATAAAATGTTGATGCAAATGTCTTAATTTATTTTGGTGTTGTTTACGACCATGACAAACTTGTATTATTTTATTTAATATTATGTTTTTATAAATGATATAGAACATGATATAACTTATAAATTGTATATTAAAATCTTATTTAACCATAATAATGGTTTTATAACAAGACTTAATGGCGATAATGGAAAATTAAATCTCATCATCTAATAAGGCAGTGAATCGAGACATTAAAGATGAAGTTATCATTTTCAAAATAAAAGGAAAGGAGAGGGGAACTGATGATGGATAATCCATTATCAAAACATAATTACAGTATATATATGATACTTGAGTTTATATTCCACTTTGGATAGGTGAGTCATAGAGAGGATAAGAAAAGAAAATAACTTAAAAGAGAAAGAATGAGGATATTTCCTCTTGAATATCATCGCCTGGGGAACCTCCTCGAGACACTCTAATTTTGTCTTTTGGTAATACCACCATATCATGATAAATGGGTAAAAGGCTTGGTAATGGAATATTTAATGATTTAGATAATTTTCAAGGCTTAGAAGTGTTGAGGAGAATGTGGGATGAGGGGCGGAATTTTTAGGAGGGAGAGGGGAGTTTTTTTATTTTATATATTATTTTTTGATCAGGATTATAAAAAAAATTTATTTTATGAATATGTAATGTAAATACCAATTTTTATCTCTAAATAATGTCTTATTACATCCTAAATGACTCAAAAATTCATGAATTTATGTTATAATGTTAAATTCCATAAATTAAAAAAATTCACTATTCATTAAAAATTCAACTATTTTAGTTTGATAATTTCCCTAAATAATACTGTAGAATACACCCTACTAGATCTGAAATGATTCAAGCCATTAATAAACTGATATTTAATTCATCAGTTGAAATTTCTAACAAACAAAACAAATATTGACCATAATTCAATATTTAACTCCTTTTTCAACCTAAGCTCCAAACACACAACATTGATGGTTTTCGAGGGTGAAAACTTATTTTTAATTTATTATAGTATATATTTGAGTGACATATATAGAGAACTAAGATTAGATGTGGGAAAATCCTCACATAGAAACATGAATAAAATTACAGGATATAGATATAGTATGTAAAGAAATAAAATATTTTGATATTGGTTTGTGATATTGAAGTAGAGTAACTATATTTATTATGAAATGGGTATATAATTCATGGAATGGAATAGTATATGGCATAATATAAAATAGTATCATAACCCATAAATAATTTTAAGGAGATTTTTAATAAAAAAAATTATCCATATATTAAGAGTAATATTGAATGAGAGACTACAAATCATAAATGTTGATGATCAGGATGTAATCAAGTTAAACTCATAGTAGATGATGGTATAGAATAGACTAGTGTTGTTAATAAATAGATAAAGAAATCATTTTTAGTTATTATTTTAATTTATAATATATGAGACATTTATATTAGTAAATATAATTTGTTTAATACATAGTTGAATGGTTGAAGGATGTTTTGGAGGAAGTCAATGTGGTGGTGTATCCAATTGAACTAATTGGATGTTATTAGTATATTGAATTAGAATTTGATGAAAGTATATCATTAGAGGACTAATTATCTCAAAATATAAATCAGATCATGGGATTTTCCATATATTATAACTTTATTTTATAGGTATAATGATGTTGTTATTGTAACTTGTAGGTATTCCAAATATCATAACCGTGTTTAAAATATTAGTAGATGATGTGGTTAAATTTATAATTATAAAGATTTTTCTTGAAGATAATAATGTTATAGAGGGGAGTTAAAAATTAATCGCATCATCAGATGTTAGTGAAACTAGGTGATGGTTGATTCTATGCAGCCAAATATTTGATGAAATTTATTTTTTGGAACAGATCTAGATATACTATAATTTTTTGACTCTCCATAGTATAAATTGTACTATTGGTCATAGAGGGTCCCATGGAAAACTCTAAAGGTAATATATTTTAATTTAGATGAAGGAAAAAATTTAAATAAGTGGTCACAATAGTAACTAGGTACATGGTAATATTTATCACAATTCATATAATGTAACCACTGGGGGTCCCACTGGTCTAGACATTGGGTGTCCAGTGTACACTACTAGAAAAAATGCATTTTCACATGGGAAAAAACCCATGGACAAACTTTAACATTGCTATATGTCATATATATCCTTGTAAATGTAATGAATATGGATATTGGATAGTTATATCCATATTTTTTCCTTTATCATGCCTATATCATTCACCACACTAGAATAGGTAAATTTATTTTATACACCAACAACACAAAATCCAAATTCTAGGGTTGGCCTATGATCTTGTCTATAGAATGTGTGGGATATGAATATATCCGTAGTTAGATGAAATCATAGATATAAGTTGTAGGGTCCACTGGATAAAATAACATTCTTAATTGTGACTCTAGGAATATGTTGTTTGGGTTAGGATATTACCATTTTTTCTGATGAATGTGGCTATATGTATGGGAATTTCCCCACGTATAGAGAGATATTATATTGAGGTAAATAATAATACAAAATATGTTTTAAAAAACATAGAGAAATATTTATATATAAACCAAATGATTGTTATTGTGGATTGGTAAATGATTCTCAATATAATATGTGATACCTAGGATGAAAACACCCTAACAACATTTTTTTCAAGAAAATATTATAACCATGGGTAGGTGCACATAGATATATGTGAGACATGAATATGGTGCCACATTTAAGTGGATTCAATTCTAAGGTATATTTATCTAATAATATCCTACATGTGGAATTCTAACCATGGATATAACATATACCAATGATTATAAGGTCTATAAGAATGGGCATGGATCGTGGCTATACCTAATTTTTATTATAGTGGTAGGGATACTAGGTTCCATGTAGACAGAATTCATGTTTTTTAATAAGAAAAAATTGGTAACTTTTGTTATTTGTTTTTTTTAAAATACCTCTTCAAGGATATTCCACCCAACATATTCTATTTATTGGGGATCTAGATATTTTCCCTTACATTTCTCATATATTTTCTTTACCCATGGTTAATATTGATTTAGGAACAAATCCTTGTTTTTTAAATTATTTTTCATTATTCTTGTCCAATTTGTAATTCGTCAGTAATATTATTTAGTTATAGAAGGGTTCAACTTTGTGTTCTAAATTCTATTTCATTAAATCATAGTTTAACAACTCTATATTGATGGGTGAGTTTTGTGGGAGGTGGTGGGAGGAGGTACGAAGATGATAATCAAAACATTTTGTGCACTATTTGGACGTAAGTAAGTTTCCATATTAATTATTTATGAAATAAATTTAAATGAATGTAAAATATTCCAATATATAAAAATATATATATTTTTATTTCAATCATAGAGGACATGGGAGTGGTCTTTGAGAAATGTGAACAATGTTTTATCAAATTCCATTGAGGTTATGTCGCTTATATATATTTATCAAATAATGAATATTTTTAGTTTAATTATATAGTAAACTATATTTTATTAATAAGTTGTTAAATTATCTTATTGATGATACATGAGTTTATTGGAATCTATAGTGGTGGAAAATGGCTTAGGTAAATTATGGAGTGATGTTCGAATTCATTGGTTATTATTTTTTTCTTCATTATATATTGTTGGTTAATTTTTTTGATATTATACTAGGGTAAGAGGGTATAATTAGACTAATTAAAAAATTAATGGGTATTACATATATTTGGCTAAATTGGTCTGATGTATTAGGAACCTCATAGATGGTATAATTGTAATTTTTCAAAAATTAAAGTCAATTTATGTCTTTATTTAGGTTGTGAAACATGACTAAATTGAATAAGGAATGCATGAAAGGCATCCTACCCCAGTAAAAAATTGAGGTACCTAGTGAGGTCCATTTGATAAATTTTTATTCTCCCTGGAGGCCAGTGATATAAATTTTGGCCCAGAGTTAGGTTCTTTAATGTGTTATCTAGAAATGGGTTCCCAGATAGTGGGTAACCTCTAAATATTGATTTTAATTATCATGAATAGCCTTATATGAACTTGTTTGATAATCTATAAAATTAACCAGGGCTTTGGCTTATAGGTTAACCACTGATGAATAGTTCTCCTCAGTGGTCATGTATGGGAAGATCTAGTGATTGGGATTATTGGCTAAGTCACAGTGGGGGTGCATTATTAGAAGAACATGGGTTGTGGGAATAAACCATAAAGAGTTATTATATATCTATGAAAAATGATCCACTGAGGTTAGAGATTATATTTTATCATTAAGAAATAAGTATGTTCCATTATCGTAGATAATAATAATAATGTATCTTGGACATAGAACATTTGTTATCTAAGACAAGACCATTTAATGTTATCAGTGATATATGGCCATACTCGATGTACAATATATAATTGTTAGTATTTGTTATGGTAAAAGTGAGGGGTATTACACAATATGTGATTCATGATGTGTGATGTATTATTAGATAAAGTATATGATGTTGAGCTATGCTATGTTATATGACTCAGAATATTATCTTAACAATAAGGTTGTTGGTATGATGGACTGATTGACTAAGGGACATAGGATTATTCAAGTCCTACTATATAGGGGAATGATAGAAATATGTCCCCCTTTACCAACTTATGAATTCAATGTATTATATAATTTTCCAACACACTACCTACCTATGATTGTGTGGGGATTTTTTGGTTAGATTCAATACAAAAAAATGTGTTTTTGGGTTGTTTTAAAGTTATATTAGTTGTTAACCTGTGTTTTGGTGGAAAATTTATAGGTTGCATTCACTTCCTAGTTACATTTTAATAGTGATTTTGCAAGTTTATGCACTATAAACTTGTGTGTAAATGGTGTATTTTTTATTCGATTGTCATCCATCCTAGAAATGGAAGATGAATACAGATTCATCAATAATGACCTATTATATGAGATTATTTGATAATATGAAGGATAGACTAAATAGAGGTAGTATTAATGAAATTCATTGTAATTATAATCCAATTATGATATGGAAATTATCATCCCATCGCTGTAATATATGTAATTTCATATGAAATTCAACCATTAATGTGTCTTCATGAGCACATGATTGTAAGGAATGAACAGTCTTTTTGTATCCTTAATTTTTTGATTTCAAACTATACGTTAAGGGATATATATATATATATATATTAATATAATGTCATATGTTTCCTACAAATATTTTGAATAACATCTATAATTATAACCCTAACAGATATATAATCCATATGTTAGAATTATAGGTTAGAGAAAGGATATTGTCATTGGTAAATGAGTTGGAGAAACAAGATAGTGTCATGAAGGTTTTTCTAATGAGAGTATATTTATTTTATTCTTTTATTCATGTGTAACATATATATAATTGGATCATTAGGTGATACCCTTTTTCATGTACAACATATATGATATGAATATAGTTTCATTTGTTTCAACAGCGTGAATGATATTTATTCAGGTCATATTTACACTGTAATTCCAATTTTAATTAAAAAATATATATTTAATTACAGTTGTTTTATATATATATGTTATTATATTGTTAGGGAATTGGTTGAATAGTCTTCCCATGATATTTTATCAAACCCTCACTCCTAGTCAACAACCTTACATGTATGTGGATTCATGCTCGGGTCTTAATGTGTCGTAGCTATACTGTATAGGCATGTTTCAAGTCAAGAACATAAATAAATGATTGGACTACCCATGAGTGTAAAATTGGTTAACTTCACTGATTCTGATCCCCATGTGATAACATAATATATCCAACCAAAAAGTGATTCATCACATTTAAAAAAATGAATATAACACCTCACATTCCAGATAAAGGGGTACAAGTGTTAGTGTTAAAGATTCAGTTGCTATTAACATACATATTAACAAAAAATATACTTACAGAAAATGGATAAAGTGGATATATTTTCTTAGGAATCCCTAAAATAAATAAATCATGTTAATGTAACCCACTATCTATCATGTTAACCCTATTAAAAACCACAAAGTCTCTCATCGATAAAATTACAACAACAAGGAATATCTATAATCAAAGGCTAAACTCATGAAATATCTTAATATATATTTATCCAACTTAGAAATACTCTAAATATTTTACATATTAAGTAGAGTTCACCAGATTCTAAAATATTCAAGAAATTAAATATTTTTAAGGCTTATGAAATCTAAAAAATATCATATTACCTAATCCTATTATAAATAATATATTCCATTAAATATCTAGGTTTAAATATATTAATCAATTTTTTAGTTACATAAAACATTATAAAATTAGTTTATGTGGACATGATCCATATATAGTTGTTTTATTTAAAATATGTTCAAAGGAATTAAAGAGGTCAAAGGTCTAATAATATTGTAGGGGAGACCCATGACCCTTTAAATTAAAGTTTATCCAAAAATCTATGACATTAAAGAGCTAGATTAGAGGATTTAAATTTACATAGTGGTATAAATGAAATAAAATTATATGGGTTTATTTGAATAATAAAATTTTAAAGGCTATGTGAGAACCTATGTCATTGAGAATCTCTAAAATCAGAATCTATCTTGACTCTAGTGACAATAGAGATGGTGAAAAATTCTAATTTTGTATTTATATATTGTGAGAGCTGGTTTTGGTTCATCTAATGAGTTGAAATTTTTTTTATAGGGAATATTAATAAATAAAATATTGGAATTTTTTTCATAAATGTTGAAAGTTATGGATTTTTAAGACATGGTTATAGAGGTCACTAGGTACTCATTATGATACCACTGAGTACCTTGTTAATCAGCTAGTGGAGATGTAGCAATGGTATTTTGATTTAGTGGTTAGTAGCGTAGTATTAAGAACCCGATATTCCACTTGATAACTAATTGAGGTCTATAGAAAGTTTAGTGTTTCCAAGAACCTATTTTTAATGATGGTCAAATTTGGGATTTTCTAAATAATAACTCACAAGGGGGTTTCTTATTTTGGTAACTTCCATAATGGAATTCCTTATCTTCCTCCACACCATATTTCCTCCATAGATTCACTTCTATCAATGTGTTTCAGGATTAATTATCCACTTATATTTGTGGTAATGTTTATTTATTATCTTCCATTGCTTCTAACCATTATATTTTCTATATTTTGATATGATTGGATTGTAGATTTAATGATGGATTTCAATGACCAATGGTGTGATCAATCTATTATCATTGGGATTTCATAGGTTGTAGCTAGAGGATGGTCATGTAGTGTGAATGCATGTAATTGTTCACCGTTATTATTAAAGTATATATCTTTGTTAGTAATTCTTTTAATTTTATAAAATTTTTATTTAGATAATAAATATTTATTCCTAGTTATTTAAAAATATTTATCATATGAGGACCTGATGTATATTTCTTGTTATCAACTCCAAATTTCATGTCGATTCATTAATGTGGTGTTTCTATATGAGTATTATATCATCCATTGCTCCTATTCTGTTCTTGACTAAATTGATAAAATTATAGAATTTGGGTCTTATTATTGAGATAGGTTATTTTTGAAGTTGGTTATGGTCAGTACAAGTTTAGAGATATGAGGGAAATCCATAATGAGGAATCTGGAAATTAATGATAGACTATTTTCATCGATTAACATGTTATGTCTTGCCTGATTCTTATTTTTATCACATTAGACTATTACATTTTATACTTATCATGAGGGTAATAAATTTTGTGTATTCTTAAAATTTTATGGACTCATTGTATCCTAGTAATCAACAAAGTATTGAATATCCATTTCTAGATGATTCTTTTTTGTGGAACACTAGTTGGGTGAGATATAGAGGCCATAATAAGGATTATATGGTAGTGTAGGTTGATTGTTGAAATAGTTTTATAAAACAAAATTCATTAAATTTTGATATATTATACCAAAGGATATTGATTGAATTTGGTTTTCAATGTGAAATGATAATTTTAATTACAGGATTTGAAATAAAATTTCAAAACAAGGTTAATGGTTTTACAAACGTGTATTTTCACAAGTTCATTCCAAGGGCATTGAGAGAATAAATATCACCGGTTTTTTATTTTAAGAGTTTATATAAGAGTTATTTGACTTGTATTTTAAGACTAAAATAATGATATATTGTTTTTTTAGTGGTTTGGTTTTTTGTCCTTGTATGTGTATAGACTATTTTTTCAAATACATGTTGTTATGTGTTCCACTTTGATTGATGGATACATAAAATAACTTCTCTCAGGGTATAATGATGCATAATATTATGTGTTGTATAAGTGTAAAAATTTCCTTAGATGATTGTCATGTAATTCCAGGATGACATATATTATAGGTTCATCATCTACATGTGTTTATTAGGACATTTGAGATATCCTTTTGGTTTGGGATTGAGTCTTGGACACTTAGGTTATCAACATCTAGTAGTTGAGTCATGAAATCATGGGTATATGTTTTGAGATATAAAACATAGGTTGGAATCAAGGGATATGATGATTCTTGTAATAGTGTGTGAACCCTTGTATAGACTAAGTGATGGGTGAGAACAATAACTATTATCAATAGGGGAAGTGATTAAAATATATAAGATGAAGGTTGGAAACTATTATATTATTCCTAGTGAATTCAAACGACACTACGAGGGGGGTGAATTTATGTGGTTAAATTCTTCAAAAAAATATTCTCTTTTTATTCAAACCTCTTAACTTTTTAAGATTATTATATCTTATTTATATCGATAATATACGTTGATATTTATATTAATAATCAAATATACAGGGTATAAGTATATGATATTTTTTCAAGTTTCACCTCACTATATGTGATTATGTCCCTCATATATTTGGTAAAATATGAGACACATGGTTTCTTTTAATATCAAAATCTGAATACACAGAGAGATGTTATCATTCTTGACCCAAAATTATTTCAGTGTAGTTGATGCCTGATGAAAATGAGTTTTTATAAGATTCAAACTCTTTTTAATGGTGTTAAAACTAGATGGAAAATAACTTTAGTAATCTCTATAATTTCTTGACATCTACAACCATATATTATTCCCACATAAAAAGTGAAATTTAATATTTAAGTAATATATTACGCATGATACTCCAAAAAATACTCAATATTAATATCCTTCAAAACACCAATAGTATTGTGTACTTTCCTTCTTCTATATGATCAATACACTGTTATTAATAGAAAATTCATGTCATATTATTCCGCCTCAGTAGAGTTATTTATAACAATCAATATTAATATCATATTATCATTCATTATGACTACAAAAATTTCCGTTTTTCTCGACAAAGCATTAGCAAATGAAACTGGTCAAAAAATTAATTTGTGATGGGATTCTGTCGATAATGCACGGGAGAAAAAAAGATGCATCACAATTATGGTTATTTGTAGTAGTACATCAAAAATAGAGATTATTTGTGATCGATGAAGTATATTTCATAAATAAGGTTCGTAATTTTTTTAATAAATAACAGCGACAGACGGTTCGTCCATCTCATATAATTTTTGTTGATTTTTTTATAAAACTAAAAAATAAAAAATAATATTAAAAAATATTTACAGATTCTAAAAAGAATAAAAATTTAAAATTAATTAATATTAATTAATTTTTTTAAAAAAATAAAATGAAAATATAATTGAAAATAATTGAAAATAATTTAAAAAGAATAAATTTTCTAGAAAATTATAATTAGTTAAAAAATCGAAATGTTAAAAATATTTAAAAATAAGTAAATCATTTAAAAAATCTATTTTTTTTAAATATTTATTACTCATTAAGAAAATAATAAAACAATTTAAATAGACATAGAAAATACATCATTTCAAACATAATATGTTTGTCATCCCAAATTACAAAATAGTCATAAAAATTTCCAAATCATAAATTATCGTTAGTTGGAGGAGGTTCACACGAAGGATCACGAAGAGGGAACTCCATACCAATGTCATGTGGATGTTTCAAGATATACTCTAAAATCTGATCATCTCTCTGACGTTGCTTCTCACACTTCTCCTCTCCTCTCTCTTGATCTGTTGTATCATCTCATCCTAAGCTTTCAAACTCTCCTCATATTGTGCAGTGGATGATGACATCGATGAGGAATCTCTATGATCTCCCTTCAGATACACTGATGAAATCACAAAAGTACCATAATAACTCGTAGGTGTCAATCAGGAACCAATACCAAACATCAGGCCTTCCTCGACACCATGAAAAGTCTAATCTATCTAGGCACCCTCATAGAAAACCCAAATCACTAGTGGCATATTGTTTTCTATTAGATTGACTATCCGGTGAATGAGAAGTCACATCCTCAAACATATCCTTTTAATATGATAAAAAATTAGAATAACAACAAATTTAATAATAATGATTGTATTAGAAAAATTACTTACCACAATATGGAACTGTCGGCCACCTACAACTTATCCTGTACAAGGATCAATAAACACCTTCTTATAAACTTAAAAATCTATATTTTATTGGTAATTAGGGGATTTTATAATATAAAAATCATTTTATAGTCAATGTATATATACATTAATAAATAATATCACTTACAACATTTCACCGATGTGTGTCTAATTTATGACTTCAAGTCTTATGGGTTTCAACTCTCTTCACCCGATAATGACATCTAGATGATAAACTCTTTCTAATACTCTCCCATTTTCAAATAGTGCACATTCCATCCCATACAAGAGTTGAGATATAGTCTGGTCAATGGGAGATGAAATAATGATCGAAAAAAGTCACCAAAGATTATCTATACCTCACTTTCTGATTCTATGTAGAAAATGAAAAAGAACTCATTTATACAAATCAATGATGCCTCTTGGAAAGGATGTATCTGACTATCAAGAATTGGAGAAAGTAAATTCTATAAGTCAATTGAAAACAATATTATAGTAATTAAATAGATTTTAAAAAGTATATATGATTTAATAACATATAATCCAATGGTCGAACATTTTGTGATGTATAGTGATTGAGCCAAGTCTCATGACACCCATGGATTTGAAAAATAATTTCTCAGAATTGCACTAGCCTTCCCAACAAACCAAATGTGAAAAAATATGCAAATAAAAAAAGTATTCACAAAGTATATATCAAAATTAGTACAAAAAGTTAATATAAGATAAATATCATAAAAACTTAAACATACCTCCATAAAATAGGATCAAAATAAAATTATTCTCACCTCTATAGAACATGATGTAGTATTATCAATAGAGAAAGACCACACCCCCTTCTAATAGGCACACCATCGTGAGGATCATACAAATCATGATCATCATTAAGATGTTCGGAATCCGTTATAGAATGAGATAGATCATCGTGATCATCTCCAGTCATCTAAAAAAACATTCTTACATATGAGCAATATTTAATAAAAACTTAAAATATAAAAAAATAATAAATAATAGAATATAATAATATTACCTATAAAAATTTCCTAATATAAATATCAACTAAAAAACTAATAATTATAAGAATATAATAATTATATATAAATAAATACCTAAATATAATACATCAATTATCATCTTCTTCTTCATCTTCATTGAGGATAACATCTTTATCCTCATCTACATCATCGTCAACATCCATGCAACTTGTAGTTTCATCATCCCTTATTTAATTATCAACACTGTCAATATCATCATCCCTTTAGTGGGGGGGGGGGGTATCATCGATTTTTATATCTCTTCGAGCAAGAGATATATTTGGGAACTTTCCTTGAAAATTTACAATATGTTTCACTTCTACAAAACCATTTTCATCTCTAATTAACCAAATTTTATGAGATTTAATTTTTATTAAACTCTACTGGACATTCATATCTCTCAAAACATCACTGTAATTTTTATAAGAAGTATGGCGTTCCAAAATAAATGGTTAATTTGATGCAATACTGTTAAATTTATTTTCAATAATGAAAATTCATGGATGAAATAGAAACCTAATATTAGTATCAAAACAATTAAATTTAAACATTTTTACTGAATTTGGTCAGGGATAACAGAACTAAAATATTTCATCCCATCAAGATCACATAATTAAAAATTGTTTCTACTTCCTAAGACCATAGTTATCTAAAAAACAATAGAAATAATAATAATTAATACTAGTCATTTTGACTTGTTTGAAAATTTTAATATATTTTAACACCTTAAAATATTCTTTGAAATATGATCAGAGTTAGACAATGGGTTAACACTGGATTACATGGCCTATATAGGTTCGGTGCACATAGAATTAAAAAAAACAAAAAATATTATATAATAAATGAGATTTTTTTGAAAATAATATAATATCTATCAAATGGTGTCTCATATGATAAATCTGAGGCCACCGTTTTGTCCAAGATATCGGGTTTACCCTATGGGAAACATAACATTTATACTCATTCAGAGTTTAGTAATGTCACTCATGATGGTAATTCCATTTAATATTTATATTATAATATTTTGCAAAAAAACTAACGTGTATTCGTAATGGTGAATCATATCTAAAATATAATACCATCATTAGATTAGGAATGATGTGTTTACCCTTGGTGCGACATAAAATTTGTGTGTGTCAGGTATTCAGTTACATGACCCATGAGGTTAATTCATTTAATAATAATATTAATTTTTTTTAAAATCATTTAGTATCTCTCAAACTCTGTTTTTTATGAAAAATCCAAGACCATAGTTAGTTCTTATATATGGGGTTTACCTTTGATTCAACATTGCATTTGTGTGCATCAAATGTTTTATGAAATTTCAAATGAGGGTAATTTATTTAATATATTTATTATAATATATTATAAAAATTTATAGTATCTCCCAAAATGTGTAATGTATGAAATATTATAGAAAACTATTGTTTATATGATGAGGGGTTTACCCTGATGTGATATATCATTTTTTCTGGTTGATACATTTGTTACATCACACATTGTGGTAATCTCATTTAATGTTTTTGTTATATTTTTTTAAAATAAAATATCTTAGTAAGAGTGTGTCATATCAGAAATCTAAGACCAAAATATGATCGAGGATGCTGAGTTTACCCAAGGATGGATATAATATTTCTAAGCATTAGGTGTTTGGTAACATCACACAAGAGGGTATAATTTTTAATATTTTATTAATATTAGATATATATTAATATATAATAAAACATTTATTGGAATTATTACAAAAAATTATTTTAATTAATACAACATGTATGGGAATTATAGGTAGTTTCTAATAGCTATATATATATATATTCATGTTTTGATACAAAAATTAGTATTTATTACAAATTTATTTTAAATGTTTTTTAGATGAAAAAATTATTTTTCTATTTAATCTTAATTATTTATTATTTATATATGACTTTATAATAATTATTATTAATATATTACAATTCCTATTATTTCATATTATTTCATTTATTTTTTGTTTTCATTTTTTAATAATATCCTCAAGTTGGGAAATTAATTATATTAAATTATAACTGACATTAATATTTAATATTTATTAATAATAGTGACTAATTAATTAAAAATTATTATAAATTATGTAATGATAAGAATTAATTATTTAAATTATTATTATAATTTTAACATTTACTATATATATCATGATTTCTTAATTAAAATTAACACATAAAATATATAACCTATATTTTTTTTATAATTTAAATATATCAAATCTATATATATATATACATAAAATTGATAAGTAATTTTTCTTATAGATCGTTTTAATTATAAATAAATTTTATTATCTTGAAAAAATAAATTATATAAAAAATTTATAATAAATTTTGAGGTATTCGTTTTGAAATAAAATTTATTTTGAATTGATATTTATCTTGAATTATTAATTATTGAATTATTAATTTTTTATCCCATATTTATTATAAAATTTGTGCGCATAAGGTGTTTTAACATCATTTATAAGAATTATCAAAACTAATTATTTTAATTAATACAACACTTATATGAATTATTGTAAATTTATAATAATTATTATTGTTATTTATATTTTAATACATTATTATTATTATTTTATTTGTAACAGTAATATTTAGAATTGATTTATAATAAATACTCAATAATTAATAAATATTATATACAATTTAATGATTTTTAATAATTAAAATAATCAATAATAAAATTTTAATAATTAATATTTTTTATGAATTGTTAATAATTAATTGTATTTTTTATATTTTTAAAACAATTATTACAAAAAATAATTCAAATTATTAATAACTATGTTTTTATTAAGTATTACATATTTTATATTGTTATTCCTTTTTCATTAAAACATTGTTTTATCTGTTTTTGTGTAACAACCCAACCCAAGTTACCCAGAGTCGGTACATTATTAGATAACATTGGCATGATCACAAGAGATCAAGTTCAAATACCAATCAGTTTAGTATACTTGGAAGTTCTATAAACAAACATACGTTTTACATTACATTATGAGGTGGAAAGAACAACAACATTGATTCCTTTTTGAACACAATATATCCCTTAGCCTATTCCTGTATGACAATCATAATATACTTCTTTGTATCCTTGGGAAAATAAAACATAAGTAAGGGGTGAGCTCAGATGATCAATAAGGATAACAATATAGTAGAAACTATCACAAATAAGCATAAACTCTTAAGGCAATGTATAAGACTAAAACATAGGACTTTTAACCATAATATTCAGTATAATATAGAAAAGATAAATCAAATAATGTCATTTACTTATTCACATGGATATTCTATTAGTTGAATAATCACATGTAAAATCAATAACTAATTTCATAATGATGGAATGCATAATGATGAACATCTTAACCACAAAGTCAAGGCCTCATGCCAAGACCCTAAATATAAATTTTTTCAAGGACAATAACAAGAAACTAGTTTGTCTAATGATACATACAGGTGCATCGAGGGGCTGTAGCGGGCCCCAACTATCACTTAATAAGTTCAATACATTCCTCTTATGAAAATGGTGTAACATAATCTAAACATACATTTTAAAACTACCATATGAAATGTCAATAATTTAAACACAAACCATGAATAGTATAAAAATAACACATCCACAATAAAACATAACTAATTCAATATAATATGGAAAATTTTATTATAATAAATCAACCCCAATCAATATTGAAATATACTAAAGGATATAGGCCTAGATTAAAATAATCGATAAAACAATTTGAGAAAAATATCCCCTTTTCTTTAAAATATTAAAAGGTCCCACTATTTATCAATGAACTCATTTAAAAGTGATTTTTGAATCAAAGTGTCCCATAACACTTTGAAACTTTTGAAAGGAATATTAATTTTAATAAATTTATTTCTATATAAATAAATATGTACATATTTTTTAAAACATGGACATTTATGAGAAATATTTTGAAGAATAAATCTTTTAAACATTTAAGAAGATATTTTATTTAAGGAGTTCCCAACCAAATGAGAGATTCTTGAAAAAAAATAATTGAAGAATAACATTGATCAAAAAATTATAATATAAAGATAATAAATGGATTCATGATATACTATGGAAAGGGACAATATATACACCATATAAAAGTGAATTTTTGAATAACAACATAGAAGTCTCAATGGAATGTAAATTGAGAAGAAATCCATTATAAAGAAAGTATCCTTAGATTAAGGATAAATCAATGACATAATTATATTTGAAAAATATTAACACACTCAATATGATTGGATATTCAGTGTAAATCAATTAGAGTACATTAACATATATTCTTGTAAAAACAAAACCAATGACTTGGATGTTTATCTCAATGAGTGGAAATTGAGATAAGATTACCCATGTCAAGTTCATATCAATGACTTGAGAATTTATCAATGGAGTTATTATGTGCATCAAGATTATATCCACATGAAATAGAGTGAAAATCAATAAATAAATAAATAAATAGAAATTTCACACATAATATTGGAGTAAAATAATCAATGAAGTGTGTGTAAAACCCAATGAGTGGAAATTGAAATTAGAAATTCCCTAACTGATTTAGTAACTTACGAAACATACACCCCATGAAAGAAGGATAATACAAAGATGATGTCAATAGACATAAATTAAAGTATATTACACAAATAATGAAATCATGGGAAGTACACACACCACACAAAATGAAATAGTGTCAAATATAGCATAAATCTCATGAGAATAAAAAGTGAGATGAAAACCTCTTACCTTTTAAATTTCTTTAGTCAAGGGTACAGTAACCTCCTGTATAATGGTTAAATAGTTGTTATTAAATTATAAAAGGACCACATATATTAACATGATATCATATATGATCCTATAATATAACTTAGTTAATAATATTTCAGTAGTGTCATTGTTTCGGGTGTTGACTGATTTGTTTTCCTTTATATAATTTGTTATGTAAGTCATGTTTGTTATGTATATGGTGTATTTGATTCATATCCAAAATTATATTATATTATTAAACATTATTTTTAATCATTAAATGAATATTATTCTTCAATGGTTACGGCCAATGAGCCCGTACCTAAGTGGTAAGGGCTCCTGCATGGCATGCAAGAGACCGAGGTTCATAACTGGGTGGAGGAAAATTTATGGGTTACTGTAGCAGTTTTGTAGCAGTTATTGTTCAATACTATAGCAGCAAAAACTATTCACCCGATTTGGGCCTTCGGGCCACCGGTTTTTTCCTACAGGTCTCAAGGGCCTTTGGGCCATTAAAGGCCTTTGGGCCACAAGGACTTTGGACCCCTAAGACAATGGAGTAGCCCAATTCACACAGAGAATGCCCCATAAGAGGATCAGAGAAACAAGAATAGTAGTCACTAGATGCAGAGCTAACCAGATTGGATGAATGAGAGAGTATGGAAACCACCATCGGGACCGGGCACCATATATCTTGGTATGGGGAAATGAAAGCTGATCAACAATGTATGGTGGGGAGCTAGGCGATCAATGATGCAGAAGATGGGGAGGGGTAGTTCTAGTTGGTTGGGCCTGCGGGTCATGTATTGGGCATGGTATGCCTCTGGGACTTTGGGTCATGTATTGCAAGTCATGACGGGCCTTGTTCCTTGGGCCTACGGGTCATGTACTTGTTCCCTTTTAACCCTTAAAATGGAGATTATCCATAATAAAATAAAAAAGAAGGCCTTAGGGCCATTCAGGTTCTTGAATGGTTACGATGGGGAATGAAATCTCATCGCTTTGTGGAGACGGCAAGCCGTACGTATGCATGAGTGACAATAAAATTATATTGAAGGTGAAATAATATGTAGTTGGATGGTATATTATATATAAATAATCATTAAAATTTAATATTTATTATTTACATCAATTATACTCATTATTATACCCTTCCAAATTATAAAGTGTTGAATAACAAACTACACCACGATGTGGAGACGGTAAGCCATACGTACGCACGTATGGTGACTTGTTCATTCATAGGATGGATAAGAAAATGAATATTATAGTATCATATTTATAATAACATATCAACATGTATATGGTATTGGAATTATTATTTTTGAATGTAATCAACAAAAAAAATAGGAAGTGGAAGAAGAAAAGAACTTGAAAGAGGTGATGAAATAATTATCAATTCTTTGGGTTCTTCCTTTTTATTTGATTGAAAGGTATCCATAGGCTGTCTTTCATATCAATGTAAGGACTATAGGTTGAATTTATTGTAGTTGGGAGGAACTTTGAGCCGGGTTTGGCCGAGCGAAATGGCATTAGAGGTGTGAATTTGTGAGAAGGGGAAGTACACTTTTATAAGAGAGGTAAGGGGCACTTTAGGAAAAGTTTGAAATATTAATTCATTATAAAATCATATTAATTTTATAATAGTTCCAAATGGATTAATTCCTAGGATAAGGTGGGTATGGGTCAAAATATTCCCAACTAATAGGTTTTAGACAATCTTTGGTCACCATATTAACCTTATCTTTTAGATTTAACTCTTAGTTAAATTGTTTAACATTTACCGTGCCTTATTATATTTTTATATTATATGGTTAATAAACTAACTATAAAATGTCAATCAAACCTCTAGTGGGTCATTAATAATATATATAACCATATGTAAGTATTTTTGCAGAATCATATATTTTGAGGAATATTATATCCTTTAATAAAATAGTAATTGTTTTAAAAACTCATTTATTTAAATGTTTCCACTATTTATATTTGGTTTTTGTGAAAGTCATTAGTACATTATTACTTATAAATATATACATTGCATCAATGATAACATTACATATTATAAAATAAAGTTCGTGGATTGCATCAAAACTTACAAATTATATTTATTTTAATATTTATAATATCATTTTTTTATTTTTTAATTAATAATGAAAATATTGCATCATTATTATGTCATATATATATATATATATATATTTTATGTCTAAAAATTATAAATAAAATATCATGATTTAGGAAATATGTCTCTCTTTATAATTAATATTTATAGTCTAAGAGATCAATCATATAAACTCATATAAAAATTGTTTTACTAAAATAAATATGTTTATGTTACATTTTTCATAACTTTAAATTAATTTTTATAATGTGTAAATTTCACTTTGAAGTGGATCCATGGGGTACCAAAATCAACCCATAGATGTCCATGGTCATCCAAGTATCATCCAATATTTGTAGGACAAGTATTAGAGTAATATAATATTATTATAATATTTTTTTACCCTTATTTACTAGATTTCCCCTTTAACAATGGTAAATAAAATATTTACCGAAGTTTCAATTCATAATTTTTAAAATTAAATGTTACCTATTTATACAATTTGGACCTATTTGTTCCTAATATGGAATCCATTTTTCCAAATTCCAAACATGTGTTTATGTATAATTTAAATGTGAAATTACATCCAATAAAATAAATGACATCAAATTATAAAAATAAAATCTAATTATACTTTAAAATAACTCAAATTTATAAATAAATACTTATATTATTTCGATTAAAAAAGTTGTTTTTAATTAAAATTTAGTATTTTCACTATTCATCAAAATATGAATGTTATCAGAAAAGTGCAAAAATTTCACCCTTAGCTAATTTTGATTTTCTGAATCAAAAAATAAACTCTATTGTGAAAAATAAAATTTATAAAATTTCAAAATGTGTGTATTACTATTCATAAGTTCTTTATAGTTGGCTAGTTTGATTGGTTGTGGTATGCTAGAACTCGAAGATGCGTATAACACAAGCTATTGTATTATTCATGGAGAAGCCTACCATGGAATCTTGGGTTGTTACATTCTCGCTACTTTAAAAAATTTTGACCTTAAAATTAAAACTCGGAATCAAAAAATTAGGGGTTTGACATTTCAAAACAAATTTTTTAAAATCCCACATCAGAAAAAGAGACAACAAAACAATCAATTTAAATGAAATAAATAGATGTAAAAAGGTCACATGAGATAACCCATAATAGGATTACATGAAAAAAACATGGATATGGAAGAGAAAATAAGTGTCATGTTCTAATGGAGAGTGATGGGAAAAATGATTAGGAGAATGTTAGAAATAAGAAAACCACAAAATATTGATGGGTTAAACGATCTTTGATTCCCTAATAGGAAATGTAAATGAACAACATTTTTTCATTTTAGGTTGCCTGTCATAAATTTTTAGATTTTATTTCTGATATTGACTAAGATAACTAGTAAAAATACTTACTTTTTCAAGTATAGTTTCATAATTTAATAATTCATAACAAAAAACTCATATTTTTTCTAAAAGATGAGTATTGAGGATGACTTGGTCACACCTAAAGCGCTAGAATCAACTCCTATAGAATCACATAATAAAAAAAGTATGAAAAATATATTTACACTATCTATAGACATTAACCAAAACCAAAACGGATAGTACAATATCAGATATCCCCCAAAAAGGATGATCTTTTATAAAAATAAATACTACTCTTAATCTCTAAAATAGAACAAACAATACCAAAATTTCAAGAAAGGACATTTCATAAAACATTTCAATAAAATAATTCAATATAATCCAAACTATGGTCATAACTAAAAACTAGAAGAATTTAATCACGTTGTCTTACCTAGTAAATCTTAACATTTATCTCCAAATAACATCGACTACTCTTAATGTCTCATACTGAAAATTAATTTACATAGTCACATATTCTCTAGGATAGGTTAATCATTTCTATAAATAACATAAATCTCTATTATTCCACAATAAAACATAGATTCATCCAAAATGAAATTTTTACCATTACTCCACAAATGAAATACCATTATATACTATTTTCCATAGGTATGTAGTGTTTCCAAAATAGAAAACGATTCCAAAATAACCCTTTACACTTAATCACCAAATCATTATTCTATACTAAGGATATCCACTTTTTAAATCATAAGTTCCCAAAATCACTATATTCTTGATCCATAATATCATTTATCTAAAAAATTAGTCATACTTACTAGGTACTTCACATAGTCTAGTGGTTGGCGATAAATCCAGGACACACTTTGGATGTCGGTTCGATTCCTATAGCTTTGTCCGATGTGATGGGTTGTCACATGGTCTACATGTTGTCCTTTTTCAAAATCTATATACTTTTTGTACCATTCCCAGAAATTAGATAAATTCCTCAAAAATAAAAATATCATATTTCAACCACGAATGTTATCTCATACCTCACATTTTCATCTCTAAAAGTAATAACATATAATTCCAAAAAATTCATTAATCAAATATACTAAAATGGTTCTTTATAACTATATCCACAAAATAAAAGATAATTCTTCCTCAAATAGCATTTCTACATAAAAACTGTCAGGTTACAGATACAATAGAAAAATTTTCCAAACTAATCCCACCAACAAAGAGAATTAATACTTTTTAATATTTCACCATCCATTTATTTCCACATAGGTCCTCCCTTGACCAAGTGGTTATCTTATGGAATAGGGAATTGAATAGGGTAATGCTCAAGTCCCCTACATTTTTGAAAAAAGACTATAAATGTATTCTTAGGATCATTTTTATTTTCATCCATAGCAATCTTCATTTTTCCTCGACAATTATTTAGTTTATGTCCTTTTGCACACATAAATCATTTCTTTATTCCATTGATACACTTTCTTGGGTGTTTCCTTCCACATTTCCTACATGATGGAAAATTAACATTCTTTTCTAGATGTTCTCTACAGCTAGATCAATTATCATTCTATGGCTTTCTATTCTTTGTCGAGTTCAGGAGTTGGTTAATGTATATATTAATGATCATGTTTTTTAGAAATTGATTTAGCATGGACATGATATCTTTTACGCATATCAACATTCCATTTCGTGGATCATTTTCACCACCAGTCCCACTTTGTACATCATGGCCAATGTTACTATGAATTCCATGGAATCCAACCATTGACTAAAACCATAAAGTATAGTGTGAGTAACAATAGTCATAAAATCATTATTGATGATCCTTTATGTCACATAGTCTAATGGAATGAAAAGAGAAATACCTTGAACTCAAAGTGATTCATCCTTTGAAGAAACATAAAAAAATTGACAAAGGCATGAACAAAGGTTCAAATGCACTTGGGCCGTGCAAGTTCCACCAAGTTCGTGCAAGTATACTTGCACACCACCCATTGGTCGCACAAGTGACTTTCACACCCTCTTCGAAATTCGCCCTGGGTCTTCTCCATCCTATAAATACCACTGTGGTCCCCCCAATTCGAAAAAGAAATTTTCTAGAAATTCATATTTCAGCTCCTGACGCCCTAGTATCTTCTCAAATATTCCGAACACTTCTATGGTAATTTATTACCTAGAACGGAAGATCTAAAGAGAGGGAGGAAGACCTAACTGTTGAAAACTCATCAACACTTGCACGCCTAGGTGGCCAACCCTTAAGGGAAACGACCACACTAGCACACTGCCTTACTTCTTCAACACAACTTGCGCGCCTCTATTCTAGAAGCCTATAGGGGTAGTACTAAAGGCATGATCCAAGGCTCGCCCAAGTATTACCCTATGGGTTGACCGTCGTGCAAGTACCCATGTGTCGCGCAAGTATACTTGCACGACCATGACTTGCACGCCCACACAGGACTTTCACGCCACCCTATTTTTGGGTGACCTTCCAGCCCATTTCACCCCTCCTATGCCTATCCACCACTACTATTCATGATTTAGAATTTATAACTCTCTCCAAATCCATTCATGGGATGATTTCCTTGTTGTCTTCCTTATTGGAAAGGAATTTGGTGGAATATCTCACAAAAACTAGTGATTTACACATCTTTAAGTCACTAAGGTTAGAGATTTCATTCATTCAACCTCATCTTTTAAGATTCGAGAATCCTTAACCTGGGATTTCTTTTCATAAGTAAGTCACAGTCAAAATTCTCATAAATTTGGGCATCCTCCTTAGGAGTAATCCCCATGTCCCCCAAATTTGGGCATCCTCCTTACGAGTAAGCCCCAGTCATAATTTCCCAAGTATAGGCTTCATTTTTCAGGAGTATTCCCCAGTCTCAAAGTTCCCAAAATGTGGGAATCCTCCTCAGGTGTAAGTCCCAGCCATAATTCCCACAACCTGGGCTTCCTTTTCAGGAATAATCCCCATTCTCAAATCTACAAATGTGGGACTCCTCTTTAGGAGTAATCCCCAAGTCCCTTAATTCTAAAATTCCCTTAAGATGGGCCTCCTCTTTAAGAGTAATCCCTAGTCTTCAAATCCCTTTAACCTGGGCCTTCTCCTTAGGATTTAGCCCCAGTCTTAATTTCTATTAACCAGTCTTAATATAATTTTTTATCTGGGCTTCCATCTCTGGAGTAAAACTCAATCATAATTCCCCTCTTAATTTGGGTATCTTCTACAGGAATAAGCCCCAATTAAGAGTATCCAAATCTTCATAAAGTACATATACCTTTATGGACCTTGTTCTCGGGTTTATTCTCTGAAGTAAATCCCAATCCTCATCAATTTGGGCAGTCATAAATACATATGCCCCACATCATTTTCTATGATTCAATCTTTCATGGCACAATTGTCTGGTTTTACCAATACCTCTTGTTTCTCACACCGACCATGACTCACGTGAGCTTAGAGTGTAAAAGTAATTATGAAACCTTCTTTTGAGCCATCAATCATACATAAAAATGATACTCCCTTACATTAACTACGTGGGTTCTGATTCCATTTATAAAAAAAGGATTCATAGGTAGCCCATCTGCGGGTACGATCCCAACTCTGAAATAATCCATGTCCTTCTGAATGATAATAAACATCAATTGCCCCACTAAGTGGCTTTAAAACCAGTATGGTCATCATAATGACCAAGATACTTTTATGTATTAATGGATACCATTGACTAAGATCTCAAACAAATATAGATGAATCTCTATCGATGAAGAACCTCGAATACATATAAAAGATTCTCTAAATTTCCTACACATCTAATCATTGATTGTCGGATCTAAAGGTATGTTCATTTAATACTTGGTAATGTAATAAGGATTCACGAACATAACTTAAATCAATAAAGAGAGTCCCAGAGTAGACAATAATTCCCCCCAAAAGGCAGTGATGAGTACGACCTCCCATCCTCTCGACCAATGAAAATTCTTAAGCCTCATCAGTTCACAACTAATGATAACCTACCTTTGGAAAATAGGTTCAAATCGATATGGAATCATTTGATGTTCCCGGTTCTATGAACATACCCATTAGAAACCGCTTGGAATGTTTGAACCTTAAATCAACGAGGTAATCCCCAATTCCAGAGGAAACAAATATGGTGAACCTGACGTGAATCCTAAACCAAGATAAAGTGATGTTTCACTTATTTTTTAGGCCCTTATTTAAACTCAATGAGAGGGCCAACAAAGAAATCCACAACATCTGTGCTCATCCAAAAGATGTAGTGGACAAACGTATCTTGATTACATCGGTTATATCAAACATGAACTCTTTTCCATGATCTTCTGCATTACGAGAATGAATTTTCTAATGTTCATGTCTGTGAATTCCACTGCTGTGAAAACCTCTGTTGTGAATGCATCTGCAGCTACTCCTACTAGATCGTAGTCCGCTCTGAGGATGATATCACCTACTCAGTATCTTCAACACCGGGTATCGAATGCACTAGTTAAGGAGTACTGTAATCACGGTACCATTCCAAATATGGATGTTTCTCGACAAGCCTTCCAAGTGAACAACTCACCTTGGTCTTCCAGACATCAACAGCCAGTGATCAAAAAGTAGGTGGTGCCAACAACCATCTCTAACTGTTTCGGGTCATTATCCCCAGAACACAATCACCATTCAATCCCATATTTTGTGGAGGTGAATGAGAAGGTCCCTTAGGGCCATAATTATAGGAGACAGGAGTCATTCCCGAAGGCTCCCATCAATAATCGCCACCAGTCTCGTGTTGCAGTGCTCCCTCAACATAATGAGGGTATCGTCTCTAGGAATTCGGCTCAGGTTCCTCGAACCCGAGCAGGCAAGATGAACCACTAGAGGTGAAATCCAGTCAATAATGAGAAGGTTCTCATATTTTCTATATCCAGAGAAGTCAACCAACCTAACTTGGTGGCTAGGAACGAGCGGGCACACACACACATCTGTTTTCATTCCACTGTCCAGAAGACTCATCTGGCAGCACAAACCAACCTGCCAGACAATTCCGGCGGAGTACTATAGATAAGAACATTCAACTGTTTATAAATCATCAACTAGTCAATTGGCTCGTCTGACTATATATGATGAATCTCGCCAACCCAATGTGTTGACAACTGGTAAATAGGCACATACACCTGCTTACACTCACCAATCCTTCCAGCAGCCTCATCTATCCGTACTGAAGGAATATTATCAACCACGTTTAGTGGAGTGAAATCAAAAGGCATATACAACTGCTAGTATTGATCAAGCCTACCAACAGTCTCGTTTGGTAGCATTAAAAGAAGTTAGTCGGAAAGCTCCAGCGACAAACAAGAGGCAGACTCAACTCTCTTCCCCCATACTTGAGTACTGTCAGGATTCACTGATAGGGAAAGGAGGATATGAGAAAGAGCACACACCTACTCGAAGCAAAGAATGGACGTATATCCTCATTCCGACAGCTGAAGTCACCAACCATATTCGATCAATGGTGAAAGAGAAGAAGCAAATCCCTGCTTATATTCTGGATGCCTGCCAGGATATTATAATAGCTTCAGCAGCATATCAGGGAAAGAAACCTAAATCTATCCCTACTAGTGGAGTGACACATCAACAGTTCACTCTGGAACAGACACACACATCTGTTCCAGTCCAAGAGGGTTGTGGGATGTACTCCCACATATCATACGGATAGCCAAGTTAGGCACATACACCTGATCTGAGTGGAGATAATCAGCCTAACCTGATCATTTCTCCTGAGCAGGCACAGACACCTGCCCATAATAAACACATTCTTCAAAAAGTGGTTCCCAAAGTGAGTAAGAAGGTGTCTAAAAAGAAGACCCACCCAGCACAGTCAATAAATCAAGGGCCAATCTCTAACAAGTCCTTACTCGATGATGGAGTTCTTGATGAACTCAGATAATTAACTGGTGCAACTCAAGATTCTATGCTCTCAATTACCAATAGTGGGAACATTAATTCTGAAGGTCTGCATTAGATACTTCCTCATGAAGTCTTGATTCATGACAATGCGGTTGATCTTGAAGTTTCATCATTAGATGAGAGCCACAAGAACCCTTTGTTTGGTCAGAAGACCAAGGTGAAAAATGTTTCATCTTTTGCTATAACCCACCATGGTGGTCCTCCCCATGATGATGAATTTAGATATGAAAGTCCTCTCTGCAGTTATAATGCACATTTCCTGGAAAATGCTCTAATGGACAATGTAGTGATGAGAACGCCCTCTTATCTTGAGGCACTTAAAAATATGAATCCGGTCATGTCTAATGCTTTATCACTAGAATGTGAAATACTTTCGAAATCAGAAGATATCCCAATGTGTGGGTCATTCATCGAACCACACCTGGGTCGTTCATCTTATAATTTGATCAGTGAATTCTCCACCGATCTTGTAGAATCCAATGAAGCAACAAAGAAGCACCAGCTCTGGTCTAATCAGGTAGAAGAATCTTCATTGATTGATAAATAGGAAGTACTGAATATGATAAAACAATTGGCAAATGGTGAAGTGCCAGTCATGTTTTGGCCTTCGGCTGACTCTCAGTATGACATTATAGAGATGTTGACAGAAGATGGAATTCAATATATTTGTCTCAAAATATGGAAAACTCTTTTTCAGTTGAAAAAGAAAATATTATGTTATGATGAATATAAAAATCATGTAAAGATAATAGAAGGGTTACAACACCAAATTGACTTGGCATCTCTCTCAGTTTCTTGATATCCGAAGGTTGAAAAGCAGTAGAGAGCCCATCAACATTCATGCCTTGGCGCACTAAGAATATTGCACCAGTTAATTGCCAATGCACTATCTGGTATTCATATCAGGGGATGGGGTATTCATGGAGAACTACATTTCACTGTACTCTCCAGTCAGCAAATCCCACCGAAAATGGTATCATGCAATGTTATTTCCTGTGGCTGGACACAATCAATTGGATTTGTTTTTAATCAAAGGCTTGCCCAAGAATAGGCCTGAACTTGTTCTTCTCAAAATCTATCATATAGAGAAATTTTTTTTGAATTAATCCTACATCAAGCAAACGAGAATATTGAACATGCCTCTCATTTGGATCAAGCACATCACTACGTGACAGAAGTGTCAGAAATCATCCAATGTTCTATTAAGACGGGTGATAAGAGTGGATGTATGTTTATGCATCCAGCTAATTTCTGGACTAAAGTCCGCAAGATCATGAGAGCTTACAAGAGGGTCTCGGATATAGCATGTCAAGAACCGGCCCAGCTTGCCAGACTGGGGACTCTTTTAACCCAACTCTCAGAATCAACAAATAGGATTCGAGGAGTTGAGGAGGAACAATAGGAACAGCCCCAGTCCATAGGACTGGGGACTTTTTCAAATCCTCAATCTCTTCCTCAGAGAAATCCAGTCTTCTCTCGATTAGGGAAGAAGCCCCAAGAAGAACGAAAAACCAAATTATCAGGAGATTCCCTCCAAATTACGGTACGTTAAGAAGTTACTAAAGGATCAAATCAACAAAAGGCAATGTCTCATCAAGGACATTGAAGAAGTAGATATTGTATAAATGACAATAGAAGGGATGGAATGCATTATGCATCTGTTAATGTCATCAATGCCGTTGTTGCTGATATACCAGATGAGGCTCACTCAGAGGGATTAGATGAAGAGGTTCCTGCTCAAGAAGTTGGATGCACAGACACAAATGAAGAAGGTGTGCATACGTGAAATCGAAGGCTTACCCAGAATCTGGGTGTTCCATCAAGTAACCCACTTCCCCTTCTCCTAAAGAGAGCCAACAAGGGGAAAGGAAAGAATACAGTTACATAACCTTCCTCTAGAGAAGGCCAATCAACCTCACTAGAGCAAAGATTTGCACAACAAGAGTAGGAAATAAAGTAATTGAGGAGGTTGAATGCAGAACTACTTCAGAGTAGTCTTCCTCCTAAGCGTGATGGAGTCAGTCATCCAAGGGAATTTTTCGCAACTACTGAGATGGATCAAGAATATCCTCCTCTACCAGTACACCCCCAAAGGTCTAATCCTATGGTTCAAGTGCAACAATAATTGGTGGTGCTACCATCAGTTGCAGTACCAGCCACCACATATGTCCTAGCTCCAGTTATTGCACCGATTCATGTCCATGCTCAACCGGATGTTCCCAAAAGATAATAACTACTATTGAGTTATAAAACAGCTCGGTTGGAAGCTATGGAGGGAAAAATATCTCAAATTCAACTAGAAAAGATATCTTATCCTAAATGGGTTGATGCAATTAATCTCCCATCAAAATTTTCAAGTACCACATTCTCAATCTTTAATGGTTCGGGAGACCTAGAGAGACACATAACACATTTTGTTTCCCATTGTGATCCGATGATGGGAACCCCTCGGAAAGAAGAAACAGTTAAGCTCAAGTGTTTTTTACAGTCATTACAAGGGCCTGTCTTTGTCTGGTACAAAAGCTTGCAATCCCGGTCAATTACCGGATGGGGGGATCTCCGCCAAAGATTCCTTCTTCAATTCAGTTCAACATTGTCAAAGACAACAATTTTTGATCTAAAAAATTGTAAGAAAAGGGAAAACAAAAGTTTTTCATATTTCATTGCTCGCTGGAAGGGATTAACAAATACTAAAAGCTTAGCACTCCCTCCAGAAGAACTATTTCCAATTTTTGTGGAAAATCTGCATGATGAATTACGCACGCCGTTGATCCCTATGAATTACACAGGAGGGTTTCGAGACCTTACTTCAATCGCTCAATAGATTGAAGACTCTCTTATGAAAAATAAGGATAAAACTCATGTAATTCCATTAGATCTACGAATGATAATGGGTAAAGCAGAGACTGCTACAGTTATGCTTAAACAAGAACCTGCATCTGCTTCTACTTCAAAACCTTCATCTTCCCGACGGGCTCCACCCCCTGAGTGTCAGAAATAGAGGTTGTTTCGTCAAGATGATCAAAGTGATCAAAGACGAAAATAACTTGTGGATTTGAAATGAAAATTTTACTCTTTCCAAAATGAACAATTTCCTGGTTACTTCATTTCAACTCTAGAAAATAATTTTGTCCAATTTCCGAGGCCCAAAAGGCCAAACAAGGAAGGAGATGAAGACCGTCCCAATTACTTCCCATTTCATCAAATGTTGGGGCATCCCATTCCGGGATGTTTTTCCTTCACAGACCTCCTGCAAAAAATTCTCAACTTGAGACAAGTCAAACTGAAAGGTTCTTCAGCTCATGTATCATGTGTTACTGCTACAAAAATAGAGGAAGAGGGCGAGTGTCAAGAAGTCAAGAACAAAAATGCAAAAAAATATGATGATTGGATAGTTAGAAAGACGGTCAAACGAACTCAATCTATTTTCAAACACAATTGAAGAAAACAATTGTGTCTTCCTCCATGAATGTCGCAGCAAAAACCTCTTCATCAGAGGGAAAATACTCAAAGAAATGACATAATTAAAATAAAGAAGAAGAATTAGAAGAAGATGAGTATGTGTCAAAGCCCAAGTTGTCTTTGCATCTGGCAGATTTTATGCCATCTACTTCGAAACAATGGGCACCGTCCCACCAAACATGACATCTTAAATTGGCTAGTCAGGAAGAGCCTTCATCAGATGAAGAGTTGATATTTAGTTCTGTTAATATGTTTAATTTAACAGATCCTTATGCCAGTCGCAGTTTTGATTTCGACGAGCTTGGGTTCCCTGTAATAAGTAGAGGAATCAGAGGAAGTTCCAGAGACTCAGGGTATAGGGGAAGACGTGGATCTTTCAAAGGCCACTGTTCCAATTCTACCCCTTCTAGAACTATGTATGCGGCATAAAGTCGCGGCAGAGCCCTTCAATGAGCTCAAAAAGAACACACAAGTTCTTCCACACAAGGCAAATTCAGTCTTGGAATAGTTATTCTGGATGATCATTTGGAAGTTACAACTTCTTCCTCTCAGCAAGTAAATAGACCTATTCGGTCTAATCTTTAAAAGCCAAGAGTTTTACCAACTCCTACCTCGATACAAGATGCATAAACTTCCAAAGCATCAACTTCCAAGGCACCTGCAAAACCACATGTTCCTGTTGGGAAACACAGACCTTTTGATCAAAAGTATGATGTATTGAAACACTTGGCCCAAGTACAGGCCATGTTATCAATTCTAGATGCCTTGAATTTATCAAAGTATCTTTAGGAGTCACTCATTGAGGATTTGTCAAGTCCTCCGAAGATTGAAACTGAAATTGCTGCAGCTGAAGCCTACCATGTAGAGAATAATCTTCCAGAATTCCATGCAGTGATATATTTCACAGATGAAGATGAAGATGATGTTGTGAATTGACATATTAGACATTTGTATTTATCTGGCAAGGTCAATGGTGTAGACATCCGAAGAGCTTTCATTGATAATGGTTCAAGTGTCAACCCCATGCCCATTCGTACACTTTGTCGATTGGGCCTCACGGAATTTGATCCTTCTCCTTCTACTATGATGTTACAAGGATATGATAAAAATGAACAAGAACCACTTGGAGAGATTACACTCAGAAATCAGTTTGGAGATCTTGTATCAAATTCAGATTTCATGGTTGTTAATCAAGACTCATCCTTCAACATCTTGCTTGGAAGACCCTGGATACATCAATATGCGACTATCCCTTCATCATATCAGCAATGTCTCAAATATTGTTTCGATTGTCATGTTGGGACATTGTATTGTGATAATGACCCATTCAAGACATGTGAATATTAGTACATTGAGGCATAATTCTACCATATGAAGGGTAAGGAGAAACCCACAACAAGGGAGATTACCAAAGTTATTACTCCATATGGTTTGAAAAAGATTTCAGTAAACCCATTTATACACGTGAGTACAGAATATGTGTTTCCTATCAGTCAAATTTACAGGACATACTCAAATCCAAATACTCTTATATAAACCTCTATAATGTCAATTACAGCAATCGATCCAGTCAACATGGGAGAAATTGGTGATTCACCAAGCAATGAAGAAAGCTCAAATGGGGATGTCTTCATTTCATCTGCTGAAATCCAGCAAGTCTATACTTCACCAACCAGGCCAGAGGAAGTTATAGAAATGTTAGAGGTGAACGATGATGTAGATTCTCAATCCATCATCTCCTTCTTAATACCCAAGAAAGACCCTTCATCATCTATCAGGTCGGAAATGGAAGATTCGTCTTTAAGATGTTCAAATTTTAACTTCTCTTCTGATCATAAAGTTCTAATACATCATCTACTATGCAAGTAGAAACAGAAGAAATAACACATATTGAAAGAGAAGAGGAAGATATCAAGGATGCTCCTCCATCATTTGAAGAGGGTATCTCTACTATCGTGGATGAACTCAGAGAAATAAATCTGGGTACAAAAGAAGATCCAAGACCCACTTTAATTAGTGCAGCCGTGACTCTTGAAGAACAAGAAATGTATATTTCCTTTTTTAAGAAAAATCGAGATATATTTACTTTGAACTATACAGAGATGCTAGGCCTTGAACCTGATGTCACTTCTCATCTTTTGGGTTTGCGAGAAGAACATCGAGGATTCAAGCAAGTTTCCAGAAGAACACACCCAACTTATGCTTCCAAAACTGAAGCTGAATTGGATAAGCTTATCAAAGCTAACGTCGTTAGAGAAGTTCAATATCCCAAATTTTTGGCTTGTCCCTATGAAGAAGAATAATGGAAAAATTAGAGTTTTCATTGATTTCATAGATCTTAAACGGCATTGTCCTAAGGATGATTTTCTAGTTCCGATCACAGAACTCCTAATTGATGAAACATCTGGATATGAAGCACTTTCCTTCATGGAAAGATATTTCAGGTATAAAAAAATCTGAAGGGATCCAGAAGATGAAGAATATACAGCCTTTAGAGCCCCTCAGGGTGTGTTTTTCTATGGGGTAATTCCCTTTGGCCTAAAGAATACATGCACAACATATCAGTGTTCCATTCATCATATCTTCAAACCCTTTTTTAGGGAAGTTCGTTTAATGTTACGTGGAGGATTTGGTGGTTAAATCCAAACAACATTTTAATCACTTGGCTGATTTGGAAATCATATTCCACAAACTTCGACAACAAAATTTTAAGTTGAACCTCTTAAAAAGTTATTTTGGGGTAACCGCAGGAAAATTTCTCGGCTTTGTTGTACGCCATCGTGGTATCTAAGTCGATCATGAGAAGACACTGTCATTCCTTTGTATGTCACCTCCTCGAAATTTGAAATAATTGAGAGGACTTCAAGGACATTTAGCCTATATTCAGCGTTTAATTTCTAATTTGGCAGGCAAAAGTTTACCATTCACCAAATTGATGAAGAACGGAGTCACTTACCAATCGACTCAAGAATGTCAAGAAGCATTCGATGTTCTCAAGAAGTATCTCTTGAGTCCACCCGTATTACTACCACCTGTTGAAGGAAGGCCACTTATCCTTTATGTGACAGCTTTAGAGTGATCATTGAGTACCTTTCTTGCTCATAAGAATGATGATGGGAATGAAAACAACCTCTACTATCTCAGTTGGGCTACACATGAAGCAGAAACCCGATATTCAAGTATTGAGAAGTGCTGCCTAGAATTAATCATTGCAGTTCATAAGTTGAGACACTGCCTACAACATCACGAGGTCCAATTTGTATCTCGCAATAACCCGCTCAAATTCATCCTTAGCCATCCAATGCTTACCGGACGTTTGGCAAGGTGGGAAGTTACTTTGCAACAATTTGATATTAAATATGTGTCTCAAAAGGCAATAAAGGGCCATGCTATGGCTGATTTCATTGCTGAACACACTTCAGTGGAAGATACATCTCCAGATATTGAACTTCCTAATGAGGATGCCTTCTTTATTCAAGATAGTCTTCAAACATGGGAAATGTACTTTGATGGTGCTTCCAGAAGTCCAAGAGGAAGGAAAATGGGAAATCCTAAATTCAACAAATTTGGGTTAGGAATTGTACTCATTTCTCAAGAAAAGGAAGTATTACCCTATTCCTTCTCATTATTGGGAGGTGGTACAAATAATGAAGTGGAATACCAAGCTCTCATCACAGGCATGGAGTTGGCACTTCATGCGCAAGTGAATCACTTAAAGGTGAAAAGTGATTCAGACCTGGTAATCAAGCAAGTCAATGGGGATTATGCCATTAGAATAAAAGAAATAATCCCTTTGTATGATTACGTCAGAGTGTTAATGGTAGAATTTCCTACAGAACCCACATTTTCTTATGTACCGCAGTCAAAAAATGCCCAAGATGACGCACTGGCTAATATAACCACATCTCTGGTAGATCCAAATCGGGACAAGACGACTATCTGTATTTCCCACCGTCGTACAATTTCACCTTATGTCCATATCAGAATAGAGGAAATCAATGAAATTAGTCTAATTCCTAGACCATATGGTCATACAATAGGATGGATGACACCTATCAGGTAATAACAAAAAAATGGAACAATTTCACCTGATAGAGCTGTGAAAGAATAAATCTGACGATGTGTGGTCAATTTTACTCTTTATGATACCCCAGATCACCTAGAGAATGTTCTCTATAAGCATGGTTTTGATGGAGTTATCTTCAAATGCATTGATGGTGAAGAGACAATGGCTATCATGAAAGAATTTCATGTAGGAGTCTATGGTGCGCACCAGTCTGGACAGAGACTATCTGATCAAATTCGAAGACTTAGATACTTTTGGCCTTAGATGACACAAGATTGTGTCGATTTCACAAACAATTTTCATTCTTTCCAAGTACATTCCAACTTCATTCATCATCCCCCCAGAGTTTCTTCATACAGGTAAATACTCGTGGCCATTTTCCACATGGGGAATGGATGTAGTGGGACCTTATCCTTCATCCACATTCAAGCAGTTTAAGTACATTCTTACTGCTACTGACTTATTTTCCAAATGGGAAGAGGCAATAACTCTAAAAGAAGTCAGTTCAAAAATCATTGTTAGCTTCATCAAGTCTAACATCATTACCAAATTTGGTGTCCCTCATACCATATTTACGTAAAATGGCACCAGCTTCTGTTCATCTGAGGTAACAAAGTTGTATCAAGAATATAACATGAAATCCAACCATTCCTTTCAGTATAATGCAGTGGCTAATGGCCAGATAGAATCCTTTAACAAGAATCTGTCAAATATATTGCAAAATATGGTTGATAAAGATAAGAAGTCATGGCCTGATAAACTCTTTCATGCTTTATGGGTTTATCGAACCACCACCGAAACTGCAACGCGGTCAACTCCATATTCATTGGTATATGGAACAGAAGCAGTCTTGCCTATTGAAGTTCAATTACATTCGCTCAGAGTATCCATTTGTGATCAGTCATCTATAGATTAACAATATCAGAAGTAATTGGATGAATTGGAATGATTAGATGAGAAAGGATTTTGGACTCTGCACCACTTGGAAGTCTATCAGAATCGAATAGCATGAGCTTTCAACAAAAGAGTTCATCTTCGTCCATTCATTCATGGAGAATTGGTACTGGTTCTCACAACTCCAATGATACCATGAAATAACCCTCCAAAACTTGAACCAAAATGGGAAGGACCTTACTCAATACATAAGGTCTACTCCAATGAAGCTTATGCTCTAATCTCAATGGATAGAGAACTCATCACTACTCCAAGCAATTCTATATTTCTGAATAAGTATTCTATGTAATGAAAATACTTACACATCCAGCAAGACATTAACTTTGGTCCATGCATAACTTTGGTCCATGCATATGACCTTAAACTATTCTCACTTTCGTCCAACATGACGTTAAACTGTGTCCCCTTCATCGTCCTTGCTATATGACGTTAAACTATGCAGTAATAGTCCATGAATATGACCCTAAACTATTTACATGCCTCATGTCTAGCCGGATGTTAAAATGCATCATTACGGTCCATGCATATGACCTTAAACTATTCGCACCATAGTCCAACATGACACTAAACTGTATCATCCCCTTTCGTCCAACATGACGTTAAACTGTGAAAAAGTCCCTAATTAGTCCAACATGACATCAAAATGTTTCCTCTTTTGTCCTTACTACATGACATGAAACTGCAAAGTCCCCCTTTTTTGTATTTTCCCCATATTCCTAACTACATGATGCTAAACTGTATAGAAATACCTTAATATGTCCTACATGAAGTTAAACTGTATTTTGTCCCAGTTACATGACACTAAACTGTGCAGCACAAATAGTCCTCACTACAAGACTTTAAATTTCATAGTCCCTTCATATGTCTTAGATGATATTAAACAGTGCATCGTTAGGGCTATTGCTACCTTTTTTTTCTCACACCGAGTATGAATCACGTGAGCTTAGAGTAAACTTCAACCATAACACTTTCTCTGGGCCGCTAACAATCCATAAGTCCAAACACTTTCGTTTTAGATCGTTGTCCTTAAAACCAACTTTATCACCAATTCATTCATTAATTGAACTACGCGGAATTTGATCCTAGTCTTCTGGACTAGGTACGTAGGCAACCTCCAAAGGTTCAAGACAAAAACCAATCTCTTCATATTGGTTCACCTTTTTCCTTGCTATATGACATTAAACTATACATCACTTTTGTCTTGTATTACCATAAACTACAACATTCTTTGATACCTTCACCTAAGAGGGAGTCATTATTTACATTGATTTACAATCATGTTATATTCCAAAGACTACGTTCATACATGGAAATGCCCAAACCTTTTATCTTGGGTTAAATCATCATTGCACAAAAGTCCCCTTTAACCCTTCACATGTATGAAGCAAATCTGTATAGAGGGTATTTCTAGAACTACGTGGGCTTGATTCCCATCCTGATGGAATACATTGGAATGTTTGAGTGTCCCTCGAATCTAGCCCCAAGTCTTTGGGCCTAACCCAAAATTCCACTTTCAGTCCCCTGGCTGAAAAGTCTCCCTGAAAACACACACTATGTATTCATTATTACGGTCCGAGCTCTATGAACCTAAACTAAGATCTCCCATTCTTTCATCCCACACGACGTTAAACTATATTTCAAAACTACGTATGGATTGATTCCTATCCTTATGGGATACGTAGTGAAGTCCAACATTTCAATTCAGGACCCAGCCACAACATGATTATTGTTAGAATTGATCTGTGTATCTCTGCATACATTGTACAATAGCTATATTTATGTGTCATAATCCTAACCTTAAATATTTTCAGATCTCCTTACCCTTTTTCCCGACTTCTGGTCACAAAATGTCCAATTTCTGAGAGTTCTTTTACCTGACTATGCAGCATGTGCCCTTAGGTGGCCTTGCATAAATAGTCTACATAAGAGACTTTTCATCCAAAAGATACTATTATTTGACTATGAAGTCAATTCCCTTAGGCATCCCTACATAATTCAACCCCCTAACGGATTTTTCAGATAATGGTAACTCCATTCTTGGGAAGACAACCTCTTTTTCCTTATTGGTATTATCAAAAATATGTAAGGATCCACAAAAAATAGCCATCCTTAACATATTTATGTCATGTTCATTTTCATGATCTGATAGTATTCAAGTCTATGGTTTATATTTCTCTTCCCTAAGTTTGGGTCATACCTTCATAGGAGTGGCATTCATCCAGTTCTTAGATGATCTTTCATGGAAATATCTTTCCAATAATCACGTACCTCTCTCCATACAACAAATTATATGCATTGAAAAATTTGAATCTCCATAAACTTCCACTGGCTTTTTTTAGCAGTAGAAAAGTAAATTTCCGAGAGTTCTTTTGCCTAACTATGCAGCACGTGCCATTAGGCGGCCTTACATAAGCAGTCCACATAACAAATTTGTCATCCAAAAGATATTATTATTTGACTATGTAGCCAATGCCCCCTTAGGCGACCCTGCATAATTTATCCCCCTAACGGGTTTTCTAAATAATGGTAACTTCATTATTGGGAACTACTTCCTCTAATGCCTTTTAGCCCTTTTTCGTATCATTCCTCATATTAAAAATTTCATAAGTCATAGTTTACATGTTTTATATTATACTTGAGTATGGAAATATGTTTTCAAATAAGGTGTCGAGGAATTGAGCCAATTTAAATCCATTCAGTCGAAGATATTTCAACCTTAAATGTTATCCTTTTTAGGTCTGATGTGCATGACATTAAACTTCCCACAAAAGACAAGGGAACTCTGAATAGAAGCCAAGTTCCATCTCACTAAACATATATTTTTTATGATTTAGGTAATATTGGGAAATTAAAAGATTCAATGTTGGTAGGGCTATTTATAATAATCCTAGTAAAAAATAAAACTATGCTTACTAGGCCCATTAGCTTAGGTGAAAATCTTAATCAGATTGCAAAGGAAAATGCGTGCACAAATGATTGAAGATGAAAGTGTTTTTCAATTGATGCACAAGAATTAGAAGGTCGTCCACAAATTGGAGTCTCTTCTCTTTTTCAAGAAATTACAAGAGACTATCAACAAAAGTCTTCACTGGATGTACAACATCCCAAGCTTCATCAGCATCTTCTTGAGGATCATGCACTCGACCAACTTCACTCTTTTTAGGCATTTGGAGTGATTTCTTGGCATCTGTGATGGATTTCATACCACTCGCTTTAGCTCCCTCCAGTGAACTGTTCAGTTGTTCATGTTCCCTAGTAACAAAATCTAACTGTTGCAGAATGTGCATTTGCTGGATGACTTTATCTTTGATCTTATGTTTCAGCTCCTTCATCTTGGTAGCATAATCATCCTCGGATCGAGATACCGCAGCCTCAAATTCACTGATATTGGCTGATAGCTTCACCCTCGTCAAATCTTGACAGCACTTTTCCTCCTTCTCCCTTCTTAAGATTACTTGCTTCACTGCAACATGAATCTTTTGATATTCAAAAGCTACCTTTCCTTCGGGTTTCTTCTTTTCCTCAGAGTCACATCCTCATTTATTTAGAATCCAACTCTAAGGGGGGAATTTTGTTGAGGCACCTTTTTGTCACAGAGACTAAAGGAATGAAAAGAGAAATACCTTTAACTCAAAGTGATTCATCCTTTGGAGAAACATCAAAAAATTTAAAAAGGTATGAACAATGGTTCGAAAGAACTTGGGTCGCGCATGTTCCACCAAGGTCGCACAAGTATTCTTGCGTGCCGCCCAGTGGTCATGCATGTGACTTGTGTACCCTCTTCTATGTTCTCCCAGGGTCTTCTCCAACCAATAAATACCCCTATGGGCCCCCCATTTCGAAAAGAAAATTTTCCAGAAATTCAGATTTCAGCTCCAAGCGCCCTAGTTTCTTCTCAAAGCTCTTGAACACTTCTAAGTTAATTTCTTACCTTGAAAATAAGATCTAAAGACATGGAGGAAGGCCTAACTGTTGAATACCCATCAACACTTGAGCGCCTAGGTGGCCCTCCCTTAAGGGAAATGGGAACACTTGCGCTCCTCCTTACTTCTTCAACATAACATGCGCGACTCTATTCTGGAAGCCTCTAGGGGTAGTTCTAAAGGCTTGATCCAAACCTCACCGAAGTATTACCCTAAGGGTTGACTATCATATAAGTACCCATGTGTCACACAAGTATACTTGCATGACCATGACTTGTTCCCCCACACAGTACTTGCACGCCACCTTCCTTTTGGTTGCCCTTCTTACTCATTTCACCCCTCCTATGCCTATCCCCCTCTCCTCTTCAATATTAAGCCTTCAAAACTCTCTCCAAAGCCATTCATAGTATGATTTCCTTGTTGGAATCCTTATCTGAAAGGAATTATGTGGAACATCTCTCAAAAACTAGTGATTTACAAATCTCTATGTCACTAAGGTTAGAGATTTCATTCATTCAACCTCATCCTTTATGATGAGAGAATCCTTAACATGGTCTTCCTTTTCTAGAGTAAGTCCCAGTCCAAATTCACATAAATTTGGGAATCCTCTTTAGGAGTAAGCCCCAAGTTCCCAAAATTTGGGTATCCTCTTTAGGATTAAGCCTCAATCATAATTTCCCAAGTCGGGGCTTCTTTTTTCAGGAGTAAGCCCTAGTCTCAAAGTTCCCAAAATGTGGGCATCCTCCTCAGGAGTAAGTACCAGCCCTAATTCCCTTAACCCAGGAATCCATCTTAGGAATAAGCCGCAGTCTCAAATCTACAAATGTGGGCATCCTCTTTAAGAGTAATCCCCAAGTCCCTTAATTCAAAAATTCCCTTAAACTAGGACTCCTCTTCAGGAGTAAGCCCCAGAATTCAAATCCCTTTAACTCGGGCCTCCTCCTTAGGAGTAAGCCTGAGTTTTAATTTCTCTTAACCAGTCTTAATCTACTTTTTGAACCGGGCTTCCTTCTCAAGAGTAAAACCCAATCATAAGTCCCCTAATAATTTGGGCATCTTCTTCCGGAATAATCCCCAAGTTAGAGTATCCAAATCTCCATAATGTACATATACCTTTATGGACCTTGTTCTCAGGGTTCTTCTCTGAAGTAAATCCCAATACTCATCTATGTGGGAAGTCATAAATACATAAGCGCCACATCATTTTCTATGATTGAATCTTTCATGGAACAATTTTCTGGTTTTACCAATACCTCTTGTTTCTTACACCGAGCATGACTCACGTTAGATTAGAGTTTTAAAGTAATTATGAAATTTTCTTTTGAGAAATCAATCATACATAAACATCATACTACCATACTCGAACTATGTGGTCTTTGATTCATTTTCAAAACAATGGATACTTAGGTAGCCCATCTGCGGGTACGATCCCAACTCTGAAATAATCCATGTCATTCTGAATGACAATAAACATCAAGTTCCCCACTTAGTGGCTTTAAACCCAGTATGGTCATCATAATGACCAAGATACTTTTATGTATAGAAGAATACCATTGACTAAGAATCTCTATCAAATACAGATAATTCTCTATCGATTAATAACCTAGAATACATATAAAATATTCTCTAAATTTTCTATATATCTAATCATTGATTTTCAGATCTAAAGGAATGTTCATTTTATAGTTGGTAATGTAATAAGGATTCACGAACATAATTTAAATCTATAAATAGAGTCCCGGAGTAGACAATAATTCCCCCCCAAAAGGGTGTGATGAGTCCGACCTCCCATCCTCTCGACCAATACAATTTCTTAAGACTCATCAGTTCACAACTAATGAGCACCTACCTTTGGAAAGTTGGTCCAAATAGAAATGGAATCATTGTATGTTTCTGGTTCTATGAACAAACCCGTTAGAAACTGCTTGGAATGTTTGAACCTTAAATCGACGAGGTCATCCCCAATTCCAGAAGAAACTATCATTTAGATAATATCATGACACTTTATTTTCAATCTAAAACACCTTATTATTAACCGAGGTTATTTATTCTCATCTTATATAAAAATCATTCAAATCGGTTTGTAAATAAAATGTGAATTATCCTAAGCATATCCCCTAGGAGTGTCGTAACCAAGATTGCTGCAAGGCCCATTTTCATGCACAAGTTCCCATTCGAGTCTAGCTCAAAGCGGTGTTTTCATGTCTTACCCCTAGATACATTTATACTAGAGCCTCCTCTAACTACTCGTATCTATACGAGGATGAATTTCTTAGAAAATTCACAAAATTTCTACATTACCAAGATTCTAGGAAGTTCTTCTATACTAATCCTCCATGATTTTCTTTGGATAATGTTCTCTAATCAGAGTTGTTCTAAATCTAGTTTTCAAGGATTCTACTAAACTTACTATGATACCAACTATATCTCCTCGACCATAGTTATCCAGTGTCGGTGAATTATTCAATACCATTGGAATGATCACAAGAGATCAAGTCCGAAAGGCCAATCAGTTTAGTAGCCTTGTAAGTACTAGATACCTACATAAATTTTACATTACATTATTATGTGGAAAAAACAAAAACATTGGGCCGCTTTTGAACACACTCATATCCCTTAGAATATTCTTGAAGTTAATCATAATATACTTTTTCACATCCTAGGAAACATGAAATATGAAACGGGGTAAGATCAAATGTTCTGTAAGGTTAACAATATAGTGGAAACTATCATAAATAAGCATAAACATTTATGGAAATTTATAAGACTAATACACAACCCCTTTAAACTTAATCTTCAACATATTATGGAAATGATAAATCAAATAATGCCATTTACTTATTCAAATGGATATTTTATTAGTCGAACAATCACATGTAATATCAATAGATGATTTCACAATGATGGATTTCATAATGCCGAGCATCTTAACCACAAATTCAAGGCCCCATTCTAAGACCCTAAATATAAGTTTTGTGAAGGCCCTGTGCCAAGACACTAGTTTGTCTAAAGCTACCTACCGATGCATCGAGGGGCTACAGTGTGCCTCACCCATCTCTTACTAAGTCTAATGCATTCATCTTATGAAAATGGTAAAAAATAATCTAAACATTTTTATTAAAACAACCATACGAAATATCAATAATTTAACCACAAATCCTGAATGGTATAAAAATAGCACTTCCACAGTCAAACATAACTCATTCAATGAAATATGAATGATTATATTATAATAAACTAACTTCAATAAAGAATAAAATACACTGAAGGATATTGACATAGATAAAAATAATTAGAAAAACAATTTGCGAGAAATATCCCATTTTCTTAAAAACATTTAATGGTTGCCCTATTTATCAAAGAACTAATTTAAATCAGATTTTCGAATAAAACTGTCCCATACCAATTTGATAATTTTTAAAGGAATATTGATTTTAAAAAATTAATTTCCATATAAATAAATCCTTAAAAACATTTTCAAAACATGGACATTAATGATAAAAATTTAGAAGAATAAATCATTAAATCATTTAAAATTATATTTTAGTTAAAGAGTTCCTAACCAAATGATAGACACTTTAATAAAAATAATTGTGTAATACTATTGACCAAATAATTTTAATATCATGAGAATAAATGTATTCAGGATATACTATGTCAAAGGGCAGTATATACAATATATAAAATGGAATTTGTTCATAACAACATAGAAGTCTGAATGGAATGTTAATTGTGATGAAATCCATTATAATGACTTTATAATTAGATTAAGGATAAATTGATGACATAATTATGTGTGACTAATATAAATACTCTCAATAATAATAGATATTCAGTGTAAATAAATATGAGTACATTCACACAAATTCTCTTAAAAACAAAACCATGGACTTGGATGTTTAACTCAATGAATAGAAATTGAGTTAATATTACCCTTATCAAGTTAATATCAATGACTTGAGAATTTATAAATGGAGTGATTTTGTGTATCAATAGAATATCCACATTAAGTGGAGTGGAAACCACTACATAAATAATTAAGTAGTGATTTCACACATAATATTAGTGTAAAATAATCCATTATGTGTGCGTAATACCCAATGGGTGGAAATTGAAATTAGAAATTCCCTTACTAATTTGGTAACATAAGAAACATACACCCCATGAAAGAAAGATCATAAAATGAATATGTAAATACCCATAAATTAATGTATATTACACAAATAATACAATTATTCTAAGTACATACACATCACAAAAAGAAAATAGTGGCAAATATAGCATGAATCTCACGAGAATAAAAAGTGAGATGAAAACCCCTTGCCTTATACTATTAATTAGGTGAGGGTGTGTTAACCTCTTGTGTAATGGTTAAATAATTGTTATTAAATTATAAACGAACCAAATATATAAATATTATACCATATATGATCCTCAAATATTTTATAGTTAATAATATTTCAGCAGTATCATAATTTGGGGTGTTAACTGATTCTTTTCCTTTATATGTTTTATAATGTAAGTCATATTTGTTTTTGATAGGATGTATTTTATTCATATCCACAATTAGATTATGTTCTTAAACATTAGTTTTAATCAAAAAATTAATATTAATCATTAATGTTTATGATGGGGAATGAAATCTCAATGCTTCATGGAGACGGTAAGTCGTACGTATGCACAAGTGACAATACCATTCTATTGATTGTGAAACCATCTGTAGTTTGATGGTGTATTATATATACGAAATCATTAAAATATTATATTTATTATTTACATCAATTATACTCATTATTATACCCAGACAAATAATGAAGTGTTGAATAAAAAACTACACCATGACATGGAGACGGTAATCTAAATGTACGCATGTATTGTAAATTTTTCATTCATATGATGGATAATATAATAAATATAGTAGTATAATATTTATAATAAAATAATTGTATTTATAAAGAACTGTAGTTATTATTTTGGTATGGATGAAAAAAATAATGAGGAAGTGGTAGAGGAAACGAACTGGAAACATGTGATGAAATAATTACACCTTCTTTGGATTCTTCTTTTTGATTTGAACAAAAGGTCTCCTTAGGTTAACTTTATGATCAATTTAATGCCTCTAGGTTTAATTGAGGGTAGTTGGGAGGATAATTTAGTAGGGTTGGCCAAGCCAAATGGCTTTGTATGTGTGAAGTTGAGAGAAATGGAAGTACTCTTTTATGAGAGAGGTGAGGGGCACTTTAGGAAAATCATGAATTATAAATTTATTATAAAATCATTTTTGATTTATAATTTCTCCACATGGATTTATTACAAGAATAAGGTGGGGATAGGTAGAACTATTATCAAACAATAGATTTTAGACAATTTTAGGTCACCATATTAACCTTATCTTTTAGATTTAACTCTTAGTTAAATAGTTTAACATTTACCACGTCTTCTTGAATTTTTATATGGTACGGTTAATAAACTGACAATAAAATACCAAGTGAGAATAAAGTGGTTAATTAATGATATATCTAACATTATATAAGTATTTTGTCTGAATCATATATATTTATGAATATTATATCATTTAATAAAAAAGTATTTGTTTTGAAAAGTCATTTTATGTGAAGTAGGACACTATTTAGTATTTGGTTTTTGTAAAAGTCCTAAAAACATGATTAATTATAAAAATACTTTGAATCAATCATAAAATTTTATATTCACATATAAAATTAGTTTATGGCATAAAAACAGTGAAATTATATTTATTTTAATATTTATAATATCATTTATTTGATTCTTTCATTACTAAGGAAAATACTACATCATTATTGTGTTATAAAGAAATATATTTATATTATGTCCAAAAATTATATATAAAATATCATGATGTATAATTTTTTTTATATTTCAAATTTAAATTTATATTCAATGAGATCAATTCTATTACTTATATAAATATTGTTTTACTAAAAGACATATGTTTTTGTTACATATTTATTAACATTAGATTAGTTTTTATAAAGTGTAATTTTCACATACAAGTGGTTCCATGGGGTTCCAAAATTGACCCAAGGATTCCCATGGTGACCAATGTATCATCTAATAGTTCCAGAACACATGTTAGGGTAATTTAATATTATTATAATAGTATGTTTTTACCTTTATTTACAAGATTTACCCTTTTACTATAGTAAATACAATATTTACTAAAGTTACTATTCATAATATCATAAAATAAAAGTTAAAAATTTTAACAATTTGGACCTAATGATTCCAAATATGGAATCCTTTTTTCAAATTCAAAATATAGAAGTTGCAGAAATTAATTTAAATTAATTCCTATTGTCAAAACCAAAAAGTTGTGTTTTTATGTAGTAAAAACTATCAAAATGTTGACATGTGTTTATGTATAATTTAAATGTGAAATTATATCCAATGACCTTCATTACATTAAATGATAAAAATAAAATCTAATGATACATTAAAACCACTAAAATGTATAATTTAATACTATAAATTATTTCAAGAAAAAAGTTGGTTTTTATTAAAATTTTGTATTTTTACTATTCATCGAAATATAAAAGTTATCAGAAAAGTGCCAAAATTTCACACTAATCTAATTTTGATATTCTAAATCCAAAAATGAATTCCATTCTGAAAAATAGAATTTATAAAATTTCAAAAAGTGTGTATTACTATTCATAGGTTCTTTTTAAACGTCTAGTTTGATTAGTTGTGGTGTGTTAGAACTCGATGTTGCGTACATTGCAAGCTATTATATTATTCGAGGAGAAGTGTACCATGGCAGCTTGGGGTGTTACATTGTATCATCCCAGGTAAATAGAGAATATAAAATTTCCATATATATTAATATTGGTAATTTAATTATTAATTTTACTTTTAAGGAGATGCTTTGTTTGATGGCATACCAGATACACAACTACGCGTTTCTTTGAAATCTTACGTTGCACATAATGTTGATTTGTACTAAAAAATAATATAACAATATTATTATTTTTAATGGTACTTAATTCCTAGCCGTTGTAATGGTGTAAATAAATATTACTAACTACAAATTGATTATACATTTTTGTTAAATATTTTTACATTTATCCAATGAATGTTAGAGGCTTAAATTGTGAATGAATCTAATTTACTTTTAAAGGTTGATTTACCAACTTATAATGGAGAACCCGGTTTAAATCTAGTTTTGGTCACTTTTTCATGTTCATTTCTACAAAGAAAAATTCTTATTTAGAATTGGGAAATAAAAATTCACAATGGGTAAAATTTTGGTATTTGTCGGATAAAACTCATTTTTTGACGAATAGTGAAAAATACTGTATTTTAATTCAAATCTTCCTTTTAATCTAATTTATTCATATTTTTATATTAACCTTTGAATTGGATTAAAAGTGTAATTAGATTATATTTTTACCATTTAATCTAATTGTGGTCATTATAATTAATTTTACTTGGAAATTGGACATAAACAAGTGTAAATCAGTTGATAGTTAATATTTCTAAAAAACACGTTTTTCGTTTTGACAGAAGAAATTAATTTTAAATTAATCTCTGCTACTCCTATGTTATGAATTTTGAAAAATGGGCTTCATATTTGTAATTCAGATATCCAAATTGTGTAAATAGGTAACTTTTATTTTTAGACATTATGAATATTTACTTATGTAAATATATTATTTACCATGGTTAAAGGGTAAATCTAGAAAATAAGGGTAAACAAATATTATTATTATAATATATAATTACCCCAAAATGTGTCCTAATCCTGTTGGTTGATACAAATCCAACCATGGGCATATTTGGATCGATTTTGTGACCTCATGGTGCCACATGGTAGGGATAATGACACTTTATTTTAATTAACTTAAAGTAAAGACACAAATGACATAATCAAATAACTTTTAGCAAATTAATATTTACATAGGATTATATAAGTTATATTCTTGAAAATAAATACTATTTTGAAATCAAAATCTATTTCCTACATCATGGATTTTATTAAATTTTTAGTTATCAAATAAATTAAATTATTTATGACATAACAATGATGTAGTGTTTACCACATTAATAATAGATTTAAGTAAATAAGATTATAAAGATTAAAATAATGTCCACAACCTATCCAATTATTATTGGATGATTTTATTTCTACCATGAGTCATCTTATCTTTGAATTTAATAATTTATTTCCCTATTGAAACTGAGAATCATTATATTATAAAATAATAGTTTCACACTTTCCTAAAGATCCCCTCCTCCCACTTATAAAATCCCTCAACTCTAACCTATTACTCACACCTCTCAAGCCCCTTGTATCATATTAACCCTACCTAGAAAAAATTTCAAGATCCCTCTCGTCAACCTAGAATCCTTAAATGTGGAATAAGGCATATCAAGAAACCCTTCTGGTTCAAACCAAATGGAGTTACCTGATTTAAAGGTAACATCTTCTCTTATGATCTTTTGTTTTATTTTACTTCTCCTACCAGCAAACTCATTTTATTATTTTATTTTATAAGAAAACCTATTTCTTAAAAATAGTTGGATGATTTTATGATAATTATCAGAATTACACATTCACACACCTTCATAAAATGGGTAAACAATGTACTATTTCTGTGGATGGAAAACTAATGCCTCATGAAACAATGATTGTTCAATTATCTCCAAACGCCTATCATAATGGACATTATGATGGAACTATATTTATTTATGATATATATTGTGTTTATATTTTCTTTTATAATTCTGTATTTTTAATTTATAGAATACCTTTTTGGGTTCCATTATCGGTAAACACGATAATTTCATTTTAGGAAGTGCGGACTACAACCCCCTAAAAGTGATGTGACTCGTTAATGCCAAATGTGCGATGCATAAAGGATGTATTTGATGATATTTTATATTATATTATACTGTAATTATAATATAACTATGTATTATTATGTTTTAATTCCATTAAATATGAAATAGAAATGAAAGCAGTGTTCATGTGTACATACAGATTACCAACTCCATGAACGGTGCATTTCATTTCACACCTTAAAATGTTATGTACTATTATATATACATATATACACTGAATATATAATATATATATTATATATAAATAATTAATATCATTATGTATATAATGTAATTTTGACCACATAAACAACTTGTAAATATAAGAAGTTCATTTTTTACTCAAGTACCAAATATCGAAAAAATGATCGTCATTAACATAAATTATTACATAATGTTTATAACATGGTAATATGTGATATAAAAGGAAATATAAACTTGAAAAATGTTCTTAATAAAGTATGAATTAACTTAAGTTTATTATTCCTGAATAAAAAGGAACAAATTAGTCAATTTGGACATGTGGTAAGGGGTTTCTTATCTCACTTTTAATTCCGTGAGATTTCCATTATTCGCCACTTATTTATTTCATGTGGTGTATTTTTTTTATGGAAATTTGATATATATTATCATGATTATATTTATACTCATGGTATTTTTTGATTCATTTGGTGGTTATTAACTTTTGGTCATACGACTCGATTGATTACAACATGGTAAGGGGTTTTCATCTCACTTCTTATTTCTGTGAGATCATGATATATTAACAGTATTTCCTTTTGTGTGGTGTATGTACTACCCATGATTGTATTCAATATGTAATATAATTTTTTATGGGTATTTACATCTTCATTTTATGATCATTCTTTCATGGGGTGTATGTTTCGTAAGTCACCTAATCTGTAAGGGAATTTCTAATTTCGTTTTCTACACATTGGGTTTTACAAAAAATTCATTGATTATTTTACACCAAGATTAGCTGTGGAATCACTATTTATTAATTTATGTAGTAATATACACTCCCCTTTGTGTGGATATTTTTTTATACACATAATTACTCCATTGATAAATTCTCAAGTCATTGGTATGAACTTCAAAAGTGTAATCTTACCTCAATTTTCATTCATTGAGTTAAGCATCCATGTTATTGGGGTTGTTGTTACAAGAATACGTGTATATGTACTCTTAATTTTTTACACCAAATATCCAATAATATTTAGTGTATTTATATTTTTCACACATAATTATTTCATTGATTTATCCTTAACCCGACGATACGGTCTTTATAAATGAATTCATCTCAATATAAATCCCATTGTGATTTCTTTTTTGTTATGCGCCAATTCACTTTTCATTGGTGTACATACTATACTTTGACATATTATATCATGAATCTCTTTATTCTCATGATATTATAATTTTTTATTACCTCAATTAGTTGTATTCAAGCATCTCTCATTTGGTTAGGAAGTCTAACTAAAATATCATTTTAAATGTTTTAATTATTTATTCTTCTAAATATTTATCATTAATTTACATGTTTTAAAAATGGTTTTAAGACATTATTTATATGGAAATTTATATTTAGAATTTAAATTCCTTTTAAAAGTTTCAATGTGGTATGAGAAACATTGATTCAAAAATCTATTTTTAATGACATCTTGGATAAATAGTGCGTCATTTAATTTTTTCATGAAAAGGGGGATATTTCTCTAAAAATAGTTCTACTGACTATTTTCATCTATGTCAAAATCCTTCAGTGCATTTTATTCTTGATTGAGGTTTATTTTTCTTAATACAATCATCCATATTGTATTGAATGAGTTATGTTTGACTGTGGATGTGCTATTTTTATGCCATTCATGGGTTGTGGATAAAATATTGACATTTCGTATGCTAGTTTTAATACAAATTTTTATATTTTGTTTCACACTTTCATATGAGGAATGAATTGGATTTAGTAAGTGACGGGTGGAGCCCTCTATAACTCCTTAATGAATCGGTAGGTCTCATGAGTTAATTAGACATGGAATTGACCGAGGTCTTTCCCAATTTGATATATAGTTTTGGTTGAGGGATAAAACATTTTTAGACGTCTTGGTAGAGGCACTGAAAAGATGGTTCAGAATGTCCGACATTATGCATTCCATCATTATGAAATTGGCTATTGATATTACATGTGATTATTCGACTAGTAGAATTTCCATGTGAATTAGTAAACGACATTATTTGATTTACCTTTTCCATATTAAGATGATGTTTTTGTTTAAAAGGCATGTGTTCCACTCTTATACATTGCGTTAAATGTTTGTACTTATTTATGGTAGTTTCTGCTATATTTTTATTCTTAATGAGAATTTGATCTCATCCCTTTCTTATGTTTTATTTTTCCCAGGATGAAAATAAGTATATTACGATTATCCTTCTGGAATAGGCTAAGGGATATAAGAGTGTTAAAATGGGACACAATGTTGTTTTTTATTTAATGATGCAATGTAAAACTTATGTATGTATCTAGTACATCCAGGGATACTAAACTGATCATCCTTTTGAGACATGATTCCTTGTATCATTCCAATGTTATGTAATAATGCACCGACTATGGGTAACTACGTCTGGGGAGTTACAGTTGGTATCAGAGAAATCTTAGTACAAAAATTGGAAGCTGGATTTAGAAACAATCTGATTAGAAAACACTACCCTAAGATAGACATTGAGGATTAGAATAGAAGAACAGAAAAAAATTTCACAATGTAAATATTATGTGGCTTTTAAATGAAATAAATCTCTGTTTAGATATAAGCAGGTAGAGGTGGCTCTGGCACAGATGTAGCTAGGAGTGAAAACATCGACAAGGAGTTTCGGGCTTGACCTGGGGATCCTGGTACACGACAACGGGCCTTGTTGTACTCATGGTTACGAAACTCCACGGGTATATGCTTAGGATAATTCAAATTTTTTTACAAACCTATTTGATGTATTTTAATATAATATGAGAATAAATAACCTTGTATAATCCTAAGGTGTTTTATATTGAACATAAGGTGTTATGAGATTCTCGAAATGATTTAATGACTCACACTATGCTTTCTTCTATTATTCAGTGGCTGGATTCCATGGAATTCATATTAACATTGAAGATGATGTACAAGGTGGGCCCAAGGGTGGAAATGAGAAAAAAAATGAAATTTTAATAGGTGTAAAAAATATCATGTTCATGGCGAATCAGTTTTCCAAAAATATGATCAACAACATATATATTAACCAACTATTGGACTTAACAAATAAGAGAAATGTGGTGAATGATAAGTGCTCTAGCAGTGGAGACCATGGAGAAATGAAAGCTCAATTTCCATCATGAATTAAATGTGGAAGGAGACACCTAGTAAAGTGTCTTAATAGACGAATGAAATGATTTGTGTGTGGGAAATGACATAATGTAAAGAATTGCAGATGAAAAATGAAGATTATTATAGAAGAAAATCAAAATCATCCCTAGAATCCATTTACAATAATTTTCCATAAATTTAGGGGACCTGGGAATTACCCAATTAAATGATCAATTCTATAGGATATCCTTTTGGTCAAATAAGAACCTATGTAGAAATAAATGGATAGAGAAATGTTTAAAAGTATTTTTTCTCTTTGTTGATGGGATTAATTTGGAAGACCATTATCTTGTATATGTAACTCTATAGTTTGACATGTGAAAATTCTATTTTAGAAAGAATTATCTTTTCTATTTTTTATATAGTTATAAATAACCATTTGGGTTTATGTGACACTTGAATTTGAGGAAACTACATGTTATTAAATTTTGGGATGAAAATGCGAGGTATGAGATTACATTTGTGGTGATATTATGTTATGGTTATTTTGAAGAATTTTCTCATTTTGGGAATTTTATAAAATATAGTTTTTTAAAAAGTACAACACTTAGACCACGTGACAACCCATCGCATCAGAAAAAGATACAGGAATCGAACCCACAACTAGAGTATGACCGATATTTATCGCCTACCACTGGACTACGTGAAGTCCCAGGTTAGTGTGACTAATTCTTTTTAGATAAATGATTTTATTGATTAATAGTAAGTAAATTTGGGATCTTATGTCTTATCAAATAGATATCCTTAGTATAGGAAAATGATTTGGTGATTAAGTGCTAAATGTTATTTTGGAAGATGTTCGCTCTGTTGGGAACAGAATATTCCTAAATAAAATAGAATAATATGCGATTTCATTTGAGAAGTAATGGTGGATTCTTATATATGTTTTTATTATGTATTTATAGAAATTTGGTTTATTTATTGAAATGATTAACCAATAATAAAGAATATGTGATTAGGTTCATCACTTTTAATTAAACGACTTTAAGAGTAGTCGATGTTATTTAGAGATACAATTTAAAATGGAATACTACATAATCAAAAAATTCTATGTTTTGGGTTTCCATATTATTTTGGATTATACTGATGGATTTTAAGGATAATTGTTTATTTAATGGTATTTATTTAAATTTGGGTATTGTGGGTTTAATGTTAGAAATTATGATTAATATTTCTTTCTCTAAAGGATTATCCTTTTTGGGGATCATATGATCTTGTACTAAACATTTTGGTTTTGGTTAACCTCTAAAGAATAGAGAAATATATAGTTTATCATTTGTTATAATGTGATTCACTATATGTTGGTTATAGCACTTCAGGTGTGACCAAGTCATCTTGAATACTCATTGTTAAAAAAAGATGAGTTAGTTGTAGTAATTTATTAAAGGATAAAACTCTACTTAAAAAGAAAATTTATCTCATTATGGTCTTAGTAAATCTGATAAATAAATTCCTCAACATTATGAAATGGAACATAGAAAAAACAAAAAACGTTGTCCGTTTACTTTTCCTACTGGTCAACTAATGACCATTTATCCCATCACAAGTTTGTGGTTTTCTTGTTGTTAACATTATATGGATCATGTTTTCTATCACTCTCCATCAGAACGTGACACTTAGTTTATCTTCTATATCCACGTGTTCCTACATGGAATCCTAGTATGGTTTATCTCGAGTGACCTTTGTACTTCTCTATCTTTATTTTAAAGTGATAGATTTATTGAGTCTTCTTCCGATCTAAGACTTTCAATGATGTTTCTTAGCCCAATATTAAAATTGCGAGGACGCAATTCCTATAAGAGGGAAAGGATGTAACATCCTAGGTAAATAAATAATATTATATTTTCATATTTATTAATATTTGTATAATAATTATTAATTTTACTTTAAAGGAGATGCTATGATTTACGGTTTACCCGATACACAACAACGTGTTTCCTTGAAATATTACGTTGCACACAATGTTGAGTTGTACTAAAAAATAATATAATAATATTGTTATTTTAAATGGTATTTAACTCCTATCCAATAGAATTGTTGGAATAAATATAACTAACAACAAAATTATTATACATTTTTGTTAAATATTTTTACATTTATCTAATAAAAGTTAGAGGCTTAAAATGTGAATAAATTTAATTTACTTTTAAAGGTTGATTTACCACCTTTTAATGGTGAACCATTTTTAAATATAGTTTTGATCACTTTTATATGTTATTTTTGAGAAATGAAAATTATTATTTTGAATTGGGAAATTCTAAATTCACTTTGGGTAAAAGTTTGGTATTTTACAGATAAAATTCATTTTTTGACGAATAATGAAAAATACTGTTTTTTAATTCAAAACTTCCTTTTAATATATTTTATTTATATTGATATATTATCATTTTAATTGGTTTTAAAGTGTAATTAGATTATATTTTTACCATTTAATCGAATTTTGGTCATTTTAATTAATTTCACATTGAAATTGGACATAAACAAGTGTCAATCTTTTGATAGTTAATATTTCTTAAAAACACGCTTTTCATTTTGATAGCGGAATTTAATTTTAAATTAATTTTTGCCACTTATTTGTATTGAATTTGGAAAAATGGATTTAATATTTTGAATTAGGAGGTCAAAAATGTTTGAAAATGTAACTTTTATTTTTAGACATTATGAATATTTAATTCAGTAAAATGTTTATTTACCACGTTTAAAGGGTAAATCTGGTAAATAAGGGAAATTTGTTTTTTATTTTAACAATATAAAATTACCCTAACATTTTTCATAATCATATTGGTCGATACATATCCAACCATGGGCATAATTGGATCGATTTTGGGTCCCCATGGAGCCAGATGGGAGTGATAATGAAACTTTATTTTAATTAAACTAAAGTAAAGACAAAAATGACAAAAATCAATATCTTTTAGTAAAATAATTTCTACATAGGCTTATATAAGTTATATTTTAGACTATAAATATTATTTGGAAATATAAAAGAATTTATTACATCATTTTAATAATTTTATATTTTTTAGATATCAAAAAACTAAAATTATTTATGACAAAAGAATGATACAGTATTTACATCATTAATAAAAGATTTAAATAAATAAGATTATAAAGAATAAAATAATGTCCCAAACCTTTTAAATTCATATTTTATGATATTATTTCGACCATTAGTTGCATTATATTCCATGTTAATATGTTTTGGACCTTTATAAACTGAAAAAAATTATATAATAAAATAATAGTTTCAAGCATTGCAAAAGAACCCCTCCTCCCACTTATAAAAGCCCTCAACTCTAACACATTACTGACACCTATAAATCCCCTTGGATAATCCAAAACATATCCAAATAATCTATCAAAATCCCTATATTCCACCAAGAATCCTTAACTTAGGAATAAGAAACATCAAAAAACCCTTTTGGTTCAAAGCAGATGGAGTTACCTAATTTAAAGGTAACACCTTCTCTTAAGTTCATTTGTTTTATTTTACTTATCCAACACCTAAAATATTATTATTCATTTATTTTATAAAAAAACAGTATCCTAAATATACTAGAATGTTTTTATGAGATTAATTTGAAATACACTATCACACACCTCCATCTAATGAAAAAATATCATACTATTTCTATGGATGACAAACTAACGCCTCAGGAAATGATGATTGTTCAATTATCTTCTAATGCCTCTCATGGTGGTCATTATGATGGAACTATATTTATATATGATAAATATTATGTTTATGTTTTATTTACGATTCTATATTTTAAATTCATAACATACTTTTATGGTTTCCATTATGGGTAAACACGACAATTTCATTTTAGGAAGTGCGGACTACTGCCCCCTCAAAGTGATATGACTCATTAATTCCATATGTGGGATGAATAAAGGATAGAGTTAATGATATTATATATTATATTATACTATAATTATAATATAACTATGTATCATTATGTTTTAATTCCATTAAATATGAAATATAAATGAAAGTAGCGTTATCCGTACGTACGGCTCACTGTCTCCATGAACAGTGCATTTCATTTCTTACCTCCAAATGTTATGTACTGTTATAAATAAATATATATAATGGTTATATAATATATATATATTATATCTACATAATTATTATCATTCTAAAGACAATGTAATTTTGACAACATATAGATCTTGAATATATAAGAAGTTCATTTTTGACTCAAGTACCAACTATCAACAAAACGACCATTATTAACATAAATGATTACATAATGTTTTTAATAAGGTAATATGTGATATAAATGGATTAGTATACTTTATAAATTTTCTTAAGAAAGTATAAATTTACATAAGTTTGTTATTCAGGAAGAAAAAGGAACAAACGAGTCAATTCGGACACGAGGTACAAGGTTTCTTATCTCACTTTTAATTCTGAGAGATTTTCATTATTCACCACTTATTTATTGCATGTGGTGTATTGTGTAAAATAATTTGACTTATATTATCATGATTATATTTATATTCATGGTATTCTGTGATTTATTTGGTTGTTATTAACTTTTGTTCATATGACTCGATTGATTACAATATGGCAAGGGGTTTTTATCTCACTTCTTATTTCCATGAGACTCATGCTATATTTCCATTATTACCTTTTGTGTGGTGTATTTAATGCCTATGATTGTATTCCATATGTAATATAAGTTAATTTATAGGTATTTACATCTTCATTGTATGATCCTTCTTTCTTACTGTGTATGTTTCTTGAGTCACCAAATCGGTAACGGATTTTTTAATTTCGATTTCCACTCATTATGTTTTACACAAAATTCCTTGACTATTTTACTCCAGGATTATGGGTGAAATCACTATTTATTTATTTATGTATTAATTTACACTACCCTTTTTGTGGATATTCTTTTGATACACATAATCACTCCTTTGATAAATTCTCAAGCCATCGATATGAAATTGAAAAGAGTAATCTTAACTCAATTTTCATTCATTGAGTTAAACATCCAAGTCATTGGTGTTGTTGTTAGAAGAATATGTGTGAATGTACACTGATTGTTTTAGACTGAATATCCAATCATATTTAGTGTATTTATATTTTTCAGACATAATTATTTCACTAATTTATCCTTAACCTAAGAATACTGTCTTTATAAAGGAATTTATCTCAACTTACATTCCATCGAGACTTCTTTGTTGTTATGTGCCTATTCACTTGTATTTGTTGTACATGTTGTACTTTGACAAAGTATATCATGAATCCCTTTATTCTCATTATATTATAATTTTTTGATTACCTCAATTATTTGTATTCAAGCGTCTCTCATTTGGATAGGAACTCTAACTAAAATATCATTTTAAATGTTTTAAATATTTATTCCTCAAAATCATTCTCATTAATGTCCTTGTTTTAAAAATTGTTTTGAGGATTTATTTATATAGAGATTAGTGTTTTAAATTTAAAATTCCTTTTAAAATTTTCAAAATGGTTTGGGACACTTTGATTCAAAAATCTAAATTAAATGACTTGTTGGATAAATAGTGTGTCATTTAATTTTTTCAAGAAAGAGGGGATATTTCTCTAAAAACATTTACTGAACATTTTCATCTATGTCAATATCCTTAGTGTATTTTATTCATGATTAAGGTTGATTTATCATAATAAAATCATCCATATTGTATTGAATGAGTTATTTTTAGCTATTTATGTGCTATTTTTATGCCATTCATGGTTTGTGGTTAAAATATTGACAATTCGTATGCTAGTTTTAATATGAATGTTTAGATTATGTTTCAACCTTTCATATGAGGAATGCATCAGACCTAGTAAGTGACGGGTGGAGCCCACTATAGCTCCTCGATGAATTAGTAGGTCTCATGAGATAATTACACATATAATTGGATGAGGCCTTTCCCAATTTGATATATGGTTTTGGCGGCTGCCTAAATCAATTTAAGGCGTCTTGGCCAATGCCTTGAAAAGATGTTTCAGAATGTCCAACATTACACATTCCATCATTATGAAATTGTTTATTGATATTACATTGTATTATTAGACTAGTAGAATATCCATGTGAATAAGTAAATGGAATTATTTTATTTATCTTTTCTGTATTACGCTGATGTTTATGATTAAAAGGCATGTTTTTTAGTCTTATGCATTGCCTTAAATGTTTATAATTATTTACAACAGTTTCTTCTATATTGTTATCCTTACTAAGATTTTAGCTCACCCCTTTCATATGTTTTATTTTTACCATGATGCAAAGAAGTATATTATGATTAACCTGCAAGAATAGTCTAGGGGATATAGGACTGTTCAAAGGGGATACAATGTTGTTTTTTTATTTCATGATGTAATGTAAAACTTATATATGTATCTAGTACTTCCAATGGTACTAAACTATTCAGTATTTTGAGAAATGATACCCAGCATTAGCCCAATGTTATGTAATAATGCTCCTACTATAGGTAACTAGGGTCGGGGAATTACATACATTTTGTCAAATAAATCATATAAATAACGTTTGGTTAAAACATTATATTTAAATTAATTTTCTCATAATTATTCATTTACTCTAATTTCTATTTATTTAATACGTGATATATATATATATATTACATACATTATTAACTAAATCTATATACATATAATTAAATTTAACATGTTTTTTAAAGAAATTAAAATATCCAATCTACACACACACACACAAAGAGATATAGAAACACACCCACACACACACACACACACACACACATATATATATCAAAAACCTTATAAGATATTTTTATAACATTTATATATGTATATTAATATTTTAGTACACACACTCACATATCTAAAAATATTTAAAAAAATATACTTGCATGTTTTAAATAAATCAAAAGCAATCATAATATAGAAAAATTCCCTGACATCAATGTCACAATATATGAATAATCAAAATTCAAAAAAATATCCATATAACCATGTTAAAAATTGAAAAATATAATTTTTTGTTGCAAAATTATTCAATAACATACATCCATCAAAATTATTTTAATAATAATTATATTTAAAATTATAATAAAAATTATTATATATCCTAAAACCCTAATCACTAAAAAAATATTCTATAAAATAAAAGGATCTATAATAAAAAAAAATACTCAAAATAAAATGATATCAACTCACCCAGAACCAATTGACACCCAAAAAAAATTTATATTAACCATAAATACCAAATAAATTACAATGGATGGTTTAATTTGTTAACCTAGGTTTTGAACAGACCAATAATTAGAATATTGAACTGAAATAGGAAAAAATAATGAAGGAGGATAGAACCGAAGTTTGCACCATACAGATCTGAGCGGGGCGATGTTGTTTCATGGTTGTGAAGGAGAGGGAGTTTGATTTCATGTGAGATGGAGAAACGTAGTGGGACTACATGATAACTATAAGAGATGGAGAAATAGAGCTACACTATGGGAGGATGAAGGAGTAGGTGGAGTGATGCTGTGTGAGGAGGAAGAAGTAGGAGGAAGAAGAAAGGGTCGGTTATGTTAAATGAAAATATTAATTATGAAATACTATTTATGGAAAAAAATAAATTCTTCATAGATATTAATTTTTCCAAGAGTATTTGTGAGGGTCATTAATTCATATCTAAAATACTTCTGAGTCGATTAGAATTTTTGACATATGTAAGAGTCCATCGCAAATTCTAGGCGCTACTATGATTGACATTAGGTACTAGGAAATCCCACCAAAACTATTTGTGTGGGAGAAATTATTCCATCGTAAATATTCAATTTGATCTATGGAATAATTTTTCTCTCTGAAAACGTTCCTATATAGATACTATGTTCTATGGGTCAATTTCTCGTCACAATTGACCCATTCCAAATAGTTTAATTTCTAGTAGATTCTAAATCACACTGACAATATCTAATAATTTTTTTGACATTTTTCCCTCAATCTTTAACTTTTATCATACTTTTCTAAAAATCATTTTCTTTTTATGAACCGAATATGATCATATGGATTAGTTTTAATATTTGAATATTGGGTAATCCATGATGTTTAATATCATGATGTTTATTCAAATATATTTATATTTATTTCGGGTTACCTTGTATTTCACGAATAAAAAACGTAAAAATTGATTCTGATATAGAAACATAAATCATCATTTAAATCCCAAAACATTTCATTTAAGGGTCATCAAAAATTATCCTAAAATATATTCATTTAAATCACCTAAAAAAGATTTAAATTGATCTCCAATATCTGATTTCATTAAAAAATTAATTCTATATAGAATCATTTTAATGTGACATATACATTGAAAATAACAACATAATATACTTTTAACTATAGATTAGTCATATATCAAATTTGAAACATTTGACTTAATCATATGTTTCCTCACATAAATCAATATGTTAACATAGAAAACAATCAAAATCACTTTAAAAACTTATGAATAATCTCATGTGAACTCTAAATTGATCATAAATAACCTATAGATCCCTGGAGCTACTCATATTTATATTTTGGATTATTATGATATAGCCATTTGGATTTTGATATTAATCTTTGGTATGAAATTTAGAATTTATATTACACAAAAGTTCCCACATAAACTTTCTTCAAAACTTCTCTCACAATCATACAAAATCATTATATATCTTCAACCATCTAAATTAATCTAATGAAAAATAAATAACATTAGTGATTCTTCAAAAATATTTTTATCTTCTCATTATTATTACCAAAGACTGAAAAACAAATATGAAATTATGTTTCTAGTTTTCAAGATAACTAAAAAACAATTAATTCAATGAGTATTCCACCACAAGAATACTTTTCTTAAAATACATCAAGACCATTATATTAATTCATTCATAATTTCTAAATAATTGTATAACCTATCCCATATTATCTCAAAACACAACTATTCAAATATCATCATCTCGATGTGTCATCAAAATCATATAGTAGAATACATTATAAGTGATGCATGGATAAATTCACATTAAAACTCAAAACCATATTCATTCACCTTCACCGAGTTATGTAATTGATCATGATCTTCAATTTCCGTGTACCTCACATCAATATCATGTTTTGGACATCTCTGATTCATCAGAAAAATGATTTATCCCATCACCTCCAATTGATACATAGATATTCTAGAACATACATTATTCCAAAATCATCTCATGTAAGATAGTAGTTCATTATTAATATATGGTTCATATATTCTCAGGCCATAAACAATCATAAACTCTTTAACTCATCAGTCAAATATTATCATTAATTTATAAAACTATTAATATTATTCAATAGATAAAAAATTTAGTCATTATAGTCTCATTTTATATAAGAACATATAAATATAAAAACATCCATAACTATATTTTAATACATTAAATATTTATATCTCCACTTTAATTTATTAATTTAATATTCATTTTGAACATCAATATATGTCCAATATATATTGAAGTTATTAATTTCTAAAAACAAATATAACATTCTTTATCATAATATATTGTAATCTTGAACCCCCCATCAGATTTATTACGAAAACCCTTAATGAAATAAAAATGAATTTTTTTATTATAAATATTATTATTTACCTCTTCATTCTTAATCTATTTACCATTATTGATAATAAATAGATTGGTTAAAATTTGAGAGAAATCAATTTACACACTCTATATTGACTTCATAAATTATTGGGGGTAAATATGGAGTGTGATTAATTAACTTTCCTAAGTTATCCTCATAAATAATGTAATGCTAAACGTTTTCTCACTCTTTATTAAATTATATAATTTTTCAACCCTAAATTAAGAAATGATTACATTTAGCCTTGTATGGGAATCATTTTTAATAATTGGTAATTATATTTTATTTTTATAACTTCGAATATTTTTATAATTCAAAATAATGTTTTGGTATCTTCTCAAATCAAATCCCCCTTGCATAAATGTTATCAACTCTTCAGAACGACTTATCTATTTTTTGACAAACTCTAAGAATACATTCCTTAATTTAGCTTTAAAAATAGTTGTATATCATCATATATCATTCCATGGTTGAAATTTCATTCTAATAAAATACACTATAAACACCCTAGTTATCCATTAAAAAAATAACAATAAATTCCATTCATAGAAAAATTCCCACTATGATATAGAGATAGGCATTTATCCTATAATCCATAGAATTATTAACATGTTTTATAGTTTAGTTTCTACCTAGAAACTTCTTTCATATAAACTATAACTTTTTGAGAACAAATTATTCATGTTATTTTAATTTTTTAGATAACCATATCATCTAGAAATATCGACTTCTTTCCAATTCTAGCTTTGTTTTGATATAGGATTTACTTTTTTTCTTCAGATAACACAACATATCCATTAATCAGTTTTGGTTCCTTATTTTCCACTTATACCAATATAATAATTATGATCGTAAATTTTCAAACAATATTCCAAAGGTTTTTTTTCCAAATCCTGTCTGAAATTTCATTTTATCACCCTCTTTTGGAGATATCTAATGAAATATAAGAGAATAAATCACAATTTCTTCATATACATTATCAATTAAAATAGTTACCTTATTTTTAATTGGATTAATTCTTATTTTTGTATCTATATTTCATCCTTAAATATTATTCATATAGTTTCTATCAAAAACCATGATATGAACATAATATATTTATTGAAATCATTTTGTATCTAATATCCTTGAATCATATTATTTAGCCTACTTGGGTGTGTTTTTTACCACTATATTATTTGGCATACCACATGGGGAACTCACCTGCACTTATTTACAATTACATAATAATCTCTCTTGGTCTACTTTTTTTAAGAAAATTTTGGTTAATCGATGTTTCTTTAGAACCAATACTTTTCTTTTCAATTACAACTCCTATTATAAGATCCATTTAATTCCTCCACGATTTTGATTATATTTTTGATAATTTTTTTTTACCATTTATCTTCTTTGTAATATAGCTTAAATAAGTTTTATCACACGTTATTATATGTCTTTTTTCTTCAAAAAATTGAAATATTATTCCCATAATAAATATCTTTTTTCCTTATATTTTAATAGAACAAAAAATATCCAACAAATAATGATTTCTTTCATTGAATCATAGCCCAACCAGCTTTATTAACTTATATTTTATTTAAATAGACCTCATATTAAGAATTTTTTAGGGAACCAAACCTATTTTTCTGAATGTTTTAATCCATATATGTGGAGGTGAGTTTCTATTCATTTTTATCAGTCCATATTTTCTATAAAAACAAGAAAAATGTACTTATATATGAAGTAGGTTTTTCATAAAAAAATAATTTATTAAAAAAGGATACCCTTATTTTCATTGAGCCTATAGTTTTCATATCACCTTATATTTTCAAGACCATATCTATAATAAAATACGAAATTTTAGTTTTAATATTCATATAAAAATATGAAAGGAAATGAGTATTTTTTCAGTACTTTCTAATGATTTAGTTTTGACCACATACATGTTTTTATTCTTACTTCTAGATCAATACAAATAATATTTAGAATTTTCTTCACATATTCACCTGATTTCACTATGTCTTAACATTATATTATTTTATTATCAACATGATTTTATGGATCATAATGAATCTATCTGATTTCTATAAAATAATTTTCTAAGTTCTTGATTTTTTTATCATTAATAAATGATCATTCGTTAAAAAAATGATGGACTTTTTTGGATTCATGCCATGAATGGATCCCCTCATGAAATAATTTAAATATCTTAAGTTTCTCATCAATTTAATTTTTCAACAATTCTTTAGCTAATAAATATTTTTCTTTATTGATAAATAAAAATGTTATATTGAATTCAATTTCATTGATCATTTTATTATAAATCACCATCTTATTGGAAGAAAATATCCATCTCATTTTATTACATCCCCAATTATGAATATTCATGTTGCATATCCTTGATGATATAAAATATAAGAGTGAGAACCTCTTTTGGGATATTTCCCATGTAATCAATTATTTGTAAATAAAAACCACAATGTTGTTACATTGTTTCATATTTATCAAAAGATAAATAAATTAATTAAGAGGATAATTTCAAATAGATTTTATTTACATTTTTTCAATTTGATTACATATAATTATGGAAGAATCATTATCTTATTTTCTTGGAGATGAGACAATATTAAACCTATTTGTATATTTATTCAAATTTTCTTTTATGTTTTTGTAAATATATACTATACTATAATTGATAATAATAACCTACATATTATATATATATAGAAACACATTTTTCTTCAAATTTCCACATCATATATGATAGAAAATATATATTTTTAGAAGAAAAAAATCATCTAAAGGATTCTATTATGTGTGGGATTATGACACTATAAATAATCTCATTATGGCCAGTATATTATGTATATTGTGTGGTGACTTAGAGTACAATTTCGATGCGTCTACTATTTTTGGAATAACTATTGTGGGGAGAGAGGGTACAACATAGAGTTTGGTAGGGGTAATTTTTGGGGTTTCTTCCATTTTTAGCATGGATATTGTGTCATCACCTGGATCTGGCATGGAGTACCAGATGTGTGAATTTTATAGATCTATTTCATTGACATAGTTGTTCTATTGATAAGGGTTTATACATGAGACTTTCCATTGGATTTGATTCATGTGGCCTGGTGATTACACATGAACCAAGGTCTCTTCCATGGGTTTTCAGATCTATATCACAGAACTTACTATCCTCATTAGAAGTATCATTGAACAACCCCACTATAGAATAGTTTCTTCTATTATGTCTTTTAATTCTATTGCTTCATTCAAAAATTCAATGTTTTGGTGAGTTAGGATGTATCATGTTTTTATGTTTTCCAATATTACTATAAAATCCCAAACCCCCTCAAACACCATCCTTCTTTTATAATTTCTCTCGTCTCTGGGGTGACCCAAGTGCATCCTTATGGGAAATTTTTGAACGTTATAATTTTCATTCAAACCCTAAAATTGTATATCTTTACTCAATTCTTTTAAATGAGTTCCCCTCTGTTTTATTCTCTATATTTTCGCTCTAGTCTTTATCTGTAAAATTCTTTTGTCATATGAACCAATGATTTTGGTGATTTTTCATTAAGAGGTTGATGTGGGATGTTTTTCTCTAAGATGATAAAGGAGTTAAATTTATTTTTGGTTCTTGGAGTTTGAAATCATCTTGTTCCAACCTACTTTGGAAATTTTAAAAGTGTTTTTTGAGGTTGGAGATCCTTTATCTTTTCACTTTTAGTTAGACTGGTGGAATTATTATAATTTTTTTTTCCAAGGGAAATATGTTATGAAATGAATAAAAAATATAATAAATTAATAAATTGAGTTTTCTGTGCAACGGAAAATTAAACATAAGTTTTAATTATTTTAATTTTCTTACTATTATTCATGTATGAACATCACAATGTTTCATGGTTGTTGGGATCCTATTTGTGTTGTATTTGATATGTTTGTAGATCCTTGACTATGTAATTTTTTGATATCCCTATAAAAAATTTAAAATCACATATATAAAGCTAATAAATTCGTTTTCCATAGGAAATATATGTTTTTATGGGGATTTCGTTGAAAATGTTCCTGAATATGTTGAAATATAGTTTTTTAAATTGAACTGAAATAAGATGTGAAGGGTGATTGTGTTGTATTATATAGATATGTGTTAGTTGTAATGGGATGTGGTTGTTATATGAGGGTCGTGATAAGGATTGTTTTGTGATTTGAAATGGTAGTAATGTGAGACATTATCATGTGGAGTATGGGTTTCTATGTTGTGATGTGTTGTGAAGGTTTCTCAATGGTAAAGGAATTATTTGGCAATGATATGTTGGAATGGATAATGAACACATTAAATTAAATGTGATTTGTGGATAAAAGGGTTATATTTAACATAAAATGAATGGGATGTATAAATTAAATTTATTAATAATAGAAAATGTTGAAAATCTGTACAATTTACAAAGAAAGGTGGAATGTGGCTTGTATTGCGACTTTCTTTTTTAGAGTTGTGAATTTAGTGTTGGCAGCTAAAGCGAGGAAGGTTATGAGTACTTTTGTGATGTTTTGTGTTGGGATGATACTATTTTTTACCCAGAGGTTGGGAATGTGTGTGGGACTATAATATATATAAATATATATTATTTTTATTGTGATTTATATATGAACCCACCCATGTCAATCACCATAGACCAACACCCAAATGTAGGAGGGGGGGGGTTCCCAAAATCTATATGGTGAGGATGGATGGTTGGAAACCCCGTCTTCCCGGCTCCCTCTTCCAAGTTAGGTTTATTTGAATGATGTATTATAAAATGAACTCAAAATTCCACTAGTGGTGATGTTTGAGGAGAGGATGAGGTGGTTGATAGTGGGGGATGTACATGGTTCGAGGGAATGAGGGTGACGTCCTTTATGTTCAAAATACCATAATATTATTGTTCGAGATATGTTTGAGATGTGATGTGATGGGACACGTGTCTTTGAGTGAGATGTAATGTGATTTACTATATGTCTTTTCAAAGTATGAAATTTCTTGTTTCACAGGGGGTACATGGAATGATGTGGAAACCCATGTTTCTTCAGGATGGATTCTAAAGAAGATATGGGAGCCCCATGATGTACGATGTTTGTAGGTGAGAGTGGAAAAGTAGTGAAAGATAACCTTTTATCAATACACCTCTTTCCAGGTTATTATACTTCGATGTGTTATTTGATGAGCATGCCAAACTAAGTAAGGGATTGGTTAGTTGAGTCGCTTATGTGGTGGTGGTCCAACTGTTTGTTCATAGGAGCATTAATATTCTCTTTACCCATATACTTGAGACACAATGGGTATGATATTTCCATGTATACATGTTATTCTCACCAAAAAATTTTAAAAATTATTTTTTTCATGTTTTTATGTGGATTTCCTAGACAGTTGTAGATATTAAAATCTCAGCGTTTGGATTAATTTTTAGGTCACTACATTAGGAATATATTTTGGGTATTTAATTGGAAACTCATTATATTTTCTAATTTTACACAAGCATACTGGGAAGGTTTGGGATTAGACAATCATTTATTACATTTATTTTCTTATTGGTTGTTCATCTTATCTTTCAATCCCATATAAGTCATTATGGAAATTCCTTTTATATGTGAGATATTTTATACCCTTAGTGATTTTATGAAACCTGAGGCCTACTAGAGGTGGGAACAGGGTTCATTCTCTCCCATAATTCATTTTAATCCTAGTTGGGGTACATTGGAAGTTAGGGGTCATGATAGAGTTGTATCAGATGGGTTTTGTAGAGAAATGTGATGCAATATGGAGTTAGGAACAATGATAATTTCATATGTTCGTTGGGAAATTATTTCATTTGATCGTAGTGTGTAAAATAAGCTATAGATGGATATACATGTGTATTATTTTCATGTTTATTTTAATAAAAATACTGTTTATTAACTTTAAATGATATAACATGCTATTATTTAATATGTTTTTATAATTTTATTAAAGGATGCATGGTTTGACAGAAAATGACTGTAAAGGTGATGATTTGATCATGAAAAAAATGACTGCTGAAAAATGACAGGTCAGGAATAATGTCATGGGATTGAAAACGAATGATTGGGATATAAAAGTGTAAACTTATTTTGAAAACACCAATTTACATCATGAATTTCTTTTACAGTGTGTAAATTTAAGGATTAAAATTCATGAACAAAAGCATGAAGAAAAAGTGGAGACTAGGATATTAAAATCAGAATTCATGGAATGTCACATATATTAATTACATGGATCATGTTGTCTATACTTATAATTCATTTATAATGTTAAAATTGTTCATAATAAATTTATTCATATCACATTACATGTTGTGAATAATATTTAAAATTTAAAACCCTCAGAACTAGCAAATAAAGTTTGAAAATACTGATAATTTAGGTCACCAAAACTCAATTATGCCTTTTCACACTAGTGAAACCCTTAGATTTAATCGAAATGAAATTATTGATTCATTTATGATATCATGGGTTTAATCTATAATAATAAATAAGATTCCAAGGAAATTGGAAAAGAGAGGTTGATGTGGGGAATCTCTAGATGGTGTACTGTTGTAGTTTTATTTCAATTTATGCTTTTTATTATCTTTTCTTCAATATAAAATTTATTCCTTATCCCATTATAAATACATTACCCTTCATATAGAGGGGTAAAGGTTTTGTGTGATAGAGAAAGGGGTAGGTGGGGCGGATTGAATTTTTTTTTGTAATTTTTCACCAAAATGCATAAATTTTTTCTTTCACCTTTTTTGGTTTCCATTCATTATTTTATTTAAAAATTAATGTATCCATGTTAGGGTTAGATCAACATAATTTCAATTTTTGTGTCCGATCATTCATATCTACCTGCACACAATTCCATTCTATTTACCACCGAATAAATTAAAAATTGGTGGTGAGTTCTCAGTGATTGATAATATATCTGAGGAATTGTGACCAGAACTGTAGTTAAATTTGGAATAACAATACCCTATTGGGGACTCCAATAATTTATCAATAGGACGAAAAAACACCATAAAGATAATAAATAGGGTATCCCAATTTATGTCCAAAATTAGGGTTACCCTCACCTCCACTATCTACCAAGTGAGATGGAGGAATCTACAGAAGACACCATCTCTTGCCAATTTATTAGATAAAAAATAAGTTATAAATTGAAACAGTGATAACATTAACCTAGGTCCTTCCAAGATTGACCAATAATCAATTTCATCATCAATTTTTAATCAACCATTTAATCTTCTTTCTGAAAATAATTATTTTCTCAATTCAAATAAATTAAAAATATTTTTTCCTAAAATCAACTAAAAATGAAAACCCCTTTGGAAGTGTAATTTTCTTCCAGATAAAACACATGGTTATGAAACTATATTGTAATAGGTTAATATTAATTTATTTATACATTACCTATGATAATAATGAATAAAAATTTGTTTTTTAGGGTGTTATTTTCCCAGAACAAAAATAACATTTAACTTAATTAGCCAAAAATCAATAGAAGCCCTAATTTATTTTCACCCTGAAATTGGATGAACTCTAACTAAATTAAAAAAAATAAAACTACAATTTTTGGAAATACACCTCACTGATTCAAGTGAACATTTAGTGTTCACTCTAAAACCATAAATGTGGTAAGAAATCCCATCCACAATATTTTCACAACATAGTTATCAAAAAAACAAAACCAATTATTTGTTCCACCATTGGATGATTATTTTTAGTAATTAATTAATATTATTTAAATTTTTTCTAAATTCCATGTTCTTTCATGAGAAGAACCAAATATACATATTCTGGAATTCACACATGGATGCTCTCATATCAGGAATTGAGTAGTTGAAAATGAAAAATTCAAATGGATGGAATTATTCTTCCCACCATAAAGAGCTACAAAATAATGGTTGTAAATCCTACCACCTGGAGAAGTCAATGAATGGGAAGACCTGAAGAGATATGTTTTTTAACACACCAACCACAGTAGCCCAGATTTGGGGGTAACATTATTACATCAATAATAAGTATAAAAGATCACATCCCAAAGGGCTAAATAGATTAATAGATTTGGAAAGATAGATACAAAATTAAGTATTACATTGTATATTTAAATGAAATGAAACAAAGTAAATCCATTGGAAACACCCATATTTTTCTATGATTATCCTTACACATCAGTCAAAATATATATATTGGAATACGAGGAAAAAATATAACATAAAAAAGGGGTGAGATCTGATTCTTAGTACGAGTAAGATTAAAATAAAATATATCATAAATAAACACAAATAATAGGGTAATATGAATGAATAAAAACCCAGACCATTAAAACATAGTCTTGAGGACAATATAGAAGTAATCAAATCTGACCAAATAATGGCTTATAAATAATCACATGATAATGAAACATAACCATGGATGTTATACGAGATGATTAATAACATGGATTGTCAATAACTAATATCATAATGAGGGAATTATTATTTCATTACATAAAAAACATAACATCATGGATCCATCCAAGACACCATACATAATCGGGTAATACAAGATCCAATACCCAAGCTAGTTAGTCTCATGAGAACTACCAATGCATCGAAGGGAAATATAGATCCCCTCCTATCACATACTAGTCCAATTAATTACTCATATGAAAGGGGGGAATAATAGTCAACATATACATTCATATTGAAAATACCATATGAAATGTTAATAACATTCCCCAAATAATAACATAATCATAAACCATAAAATGTATTATGATTAGTGGTATAAAAATAAAATATTCAAATTCAAAATAGTCATAAAAATTAAATATAATATGATAAATGATATTATAATTGATCAACATAAATTTTGAATAAGATAAAAAATGACGTTGACATGAATGAAAATACTCTAATAAATCAATGAGAAATTATTTAGTGAAATACCATTTACATTGAAGTCATTTATTTAAAAAGTTAATAAATTAAATAAGAAAATACTTTATTTTATAAATACCATGTATACATGTAATGGATTCAAAAATACATTATGTCTTCCTAAAATAGATAAAATTCGCTCATTCTATATATGTTACAAAAAACATTCCTTTTAAATTTTAAAAAGTAACATTTAAATAGTATTTTTAAAAGAATATGTGAGTGTTAAAAAATAAACTCATTTTGTGTATCAGAATTAGTTACACATAAGACAAGTTAAAATAAAAAATAAGATAATAAAAATTCATTTCACACAAAATCATAGCATTTCATAATCAATCGAGTAGAAGTTCGACCCAAATAAGGGAAATTGGGTTAAGAATTCCCTTACCACTTTGTAAATAGTCGAACCATATGCCCCTTAAAATCAATGATAATTAAACGTAACATTTAATTCCATGACAATAAATATATTCATTACATGATATATTAAAGGGAAGAATCTACACCACACACATGTGAAAGTGGTGGATGAGGCATGTATCACAGACAAGTAAAGGTGCGATGAGAAATCCTTACCTTAGGCCTGAAAGCGTTATACATTTATACTTAATATCATATATAATAAAATTAGATTCATTAGTTTCATTATTCATAACCTCATAAACTTATATTTTATTTATTATAATTTTATTAAGTTCATTCTTGGCTTTTTGAGTGTTATAATGTTTAATTGTATTGTTCAAGGAGCATTCGTTTCATGGATTTAGGTTGGTTCCCATGAGTATAAATATTGGAGTCCATATTAAATGGGAATAACTTAAATAGAAGTAAAATTAATTTTTACTAATGAAATATATAAATCATAAATGTTATCATATATTATTTGGTTATAAGGCACGAGGACGATTAATTATATAAAATGTTGATGCAATTGTCTTAATTTATTTTGGTGGTGTTTACGACCATGACAAACTTGTATCATTTTATTTAAAATTATGTTTCTATAATGGATATAGAACATGATATAACTTATAAAATGTATATTAAAATCATATTTAACCATAATAATGGTTTTATAACCAGCCTTAATGGAGATAATGAAAAATGAAATCTCATAATCTAATAAAGTAGTGAATCGACGCACAAAGATGAAGTTTTCATTTTCAAAATAAAAGGAAAGGAGAAGGGACCTGATGATGGATAATCCATTATCAAAATATAAGTACACTATATATATGATAATGGAGTTTCTATTACACTATGGATAGGTGAGTCATAGAGAGGATGAGAAAATAAAATAAATTAAAAGAGAAAGAATGAGGATATTTCCTCTTGAATATCATCGCCTGGGGAACCTCTTTAAGACACTTGAATTTTATCTTTTGATAAAACCAACATATGTAGAAAAATGGTTAAGATGATTGGGAATGGAATTTTTAAGGATTTAGACATTTTTTGAGGCATATATGTTTTGAGGAGAAGGTGGGATGAGGGGTGGAATTATTAGGGGGAGAGGGGAGTTTATTTATTTATTTTTATTTATTTATTATTTGTGGATCAAGACTATAAAAAAGTTTATTTTATGAATATGTAATCTAAGTACTGATTTTTATCTCCAAATAATGTGTGATTACATCCTAAATGACTCAAAAATTCATGTATTTAACTTAAAATTTTAAATACCATAAATTACAAAATTTCACTATTCATTAAAAATTCAACTATTTTATAAAAATACCAAAACATCACCATAACCATTTCATGATATATATATATATATATATATATATCAAGAATGGTTATCTTTTTTATGAAAATAATTTTCTAAATATGAGAAATTTAGTTTTTAACTAAAATCACCATTTATTCTAAAAATACTAATGTTATAATTGTAAGACACTTTCAAAAAATGAATTACGATATCAAAAATTATATAATAATTATAATGAAAATGATGTTAATTTATGAATCTATTTTATGAAAAAAAGTATTTTTAATCATTATATTAATTATAAAGTATTAAATAAAAATTTAAATTTCATAAAAATACAAACACTTAATTTATCATCTTTAAAAACATTATTTAGTTATTCCATTGTATAAATATATCATATTTTTATTTATAAGATACCAAAATTTTATTTGTAATTTTAGAATTGAATTTAATATTAAAATAGTCAAATTACTATTTGTAATAGTCAAACTCTTATTCAAATTGTCATATTAATATTTAATAGTATCACATGGTCCATATAAGCTTAGGGTCACATGCAATGTTAGTTATCGGATAAATTGAATTTATTGAAGAAGATACATACCATAAAATATTGTGGTGTAATATTTTTACCACCTTTAAAAAATTTCATCCTTGAAATTTTCATACCGTTACATTCTATCCTAATGATGCTGGTTCTTCTTCATAGTATCATCAATTTCCTAAATAACATCTTCTATTTTAGGGTTTCCATAAATATCTTTTACCAGTTGATTCATCTTATTCCTGAATACTTTCTCTCTTGTGTCAAGAATATTGATATGATCTTCATAGTTAGACAAATGAATTTCAAGTTCCATTTCATCATAGTTGAGTACATGCATTGTGTCTAGAATGTGCTTCTGTAACAAAGAGATGCAGAACACATCATGTACAATATAAATACTTGGTGGAATCACCAAATGGTATCCCAAAAGCTCCAATTATTTCCATAAGTTCAAATAGTCTAATTCACATGTGTCTTAGTATATTTTCTTACTGAACCTTATGACACCCTTCCATGGAAGAACTTTTAAAAAGACATGATCTACCACTTGAAAATAAAAATCCCCTCTCCGGTTGTCAACATAAATATTTTTTATACATTGATATACATTAATATTCATCTAAATACTCTTTACCTTTTACATTGGATCTTCAATATTCTCTTTCACTATAAGTTTCCCCTCACTAAATTCATCAAAAAAATTACAATAAAACATCTCTTTCTATATAATGCTTCATATGGTAGAACTTGAATACTATAATGGAAACTAATATTGTATTAAAACTCTATAAAAGGTAAATACTGTTCCCCAAAACCATTAAAGTCAAATTAGCATGATCTCAACTTGTATTCTAATGTATTAGTAGTCTTTTGATACTATCCATCTGTTTGAGGGTAATAACTAGTGCTCAAATAAATCTTAGTATCAAGAGACTTTTGATGACTATTTTAGAAGTTTGATGTAATACATGGATCTATTTCAAACAAAAATTGAAAGTGATTCACCATAAAGTATTAAAATTTCATTAATATAGAGTCTTTCAAGGCACTACAGTGGAAAACCATTCCTTAAATAGAAAAAATATGCAGATTTGGAAAGTTGATCAACGATTACCCATATTGTATAATTCCTCCTTGGATTATTTTGAAATCCAATGAATGAATCCATATTAATTTCATACCATTTCCAATTATGAATACATGACTCCTTAAGATGTTTTATTTCATCCTTAAACTATTAAAAAACAAATAAAATTGATACATAATCAGAAATTTCCAACTCCATATTATCCCATCAAAAAATATAACTTCATATATCAATACATTTTAGTCCTACAAGAGTGTATTTCGAAATTTTATCTATGATAATTATCCAATAATTCTATTTTTATCTTGGGTATAATGGTAAAACCATTCCTCTTCATAATTTTAAAATTCCATCTTCATATAAAAAGTCTACAAATTTCCTATCATTCACATCATCAATTTGTTTTTCAAAATTCTCATCATCGGGTAGAGAACTGTTTATATTTTTCAATAGAGATGGCTTCAAAACCATTAACAAATGCAGTTATGTTTCTCATTCCCAGATAATTATAATATCCATATTTACTAGATACATGTTCAATAGATACCTCTTGATCCCAATTTTGTTCAAAACTCCATGATCCTTCCCACTCAATGCATCTTCTATATCATTCTCAATTACTACGAGGTATTGTATTTAATAATCATAATCATTGAGTAGCTCTAATCATAAATTTTTAATCATTTTGAGTTCATTTTATGATAATATATATTTCAAAATCTTGTGATATGTATATATCTCATATCCTTCACCATAGACACAGTCTCTCCATATCTTTAGAGAAAATATTAAATCATCTAACTCAATATCGTGATTGGATTGTTTTGTTCATGAGTTTTCTACCGGATGTATGCGATGGAAAAAACAATATCATTATGTATAAGGACACAACGAATTCCATTATTTGACACATCAATATAAATAAAAAATCCACCATTTGTTGATGGTTGATTCAAGATCAGACAAATCACAAATATCCTCTTCAATTCTTCAAATCATTCATGAATTTATTTTTTCCAAATAAACATAACCAATTTATGGGTATGATTAGTTAACAGGTTTTCTAATTGAGAGAAATTCAGAACTAAACACTGATAGTAAGCTACTAAATCAATGAAACTACATACCTCAATTATGATTGTTGGTGTAGGTGATTCCTAGACTACCATTATCTTGAAATAATAAACTATAATTCTATCCTTGGAGACAATATAGCCCAGAAAGAAACTATATGAATCCAGAATTCACAATTTATAAAATACTCATGTAAATATCTTCTTCTATGTTTCTAAAGAACAATCCAAAAAGGGTTCTCTGGTTCTTCATTTCTTTTGTATTACACAATGATATCATTAAAAAATAACACCAAACTATTATCAAAATATTTCTTGAATACTCTTTTCTTTAGATCCAAAAAAATAGGGTGCATTTGTCAATCTAAATAGCATTACTATAAACTTGTAATGTCCATAACTTGTTCGAAACGTTATTTTTTTTGAATATATTCATTATTTAGATACAATTGATGATATCCATAACGAAGATCAATCATTCAAAAATAATCACCTTTATAAAGTTAGTTGAATAAGTAATCAATGTGAGGTAGAGGATACATGTTCTTTATACTAATATCATTGATCTAACTATAGTCAATTCATAGCCATATAGATCCATAATTACTCTTAATGAAAATAATAGGGGCTCTCCAAGGGGAAACAATTGGGATTATAAATCCCTTATTACTAAATTCCTCTTGTTGTTTATTTAACTGTAATAAATCCACCATTAAAATTATATAGGTATTATTTGATATAGGGATTGAATCAAGGATTAAATCAATAGAGTAATCAACTTTCCAATCAAGAATATGTCCAAGTAACTCTTCTGTAATTAATTCAATGTATTCATGTAAAATAGACACATACTCCATTTGATGATCACATTTCTCATCAGTAGGTTTTATCTGCTCTTCTTTTCCAAGAGTCTCATTTAGAAGAGCTAATGGTGGTGGATCCATAAATATCTCAGATGATGATGTATCCATTCTAATGATGATATGTTCCATATCATTATCATGAATCATACATTCCTTCTCTTTTCAATAAATTTTTTCCTTATATTTTGAATGCCAGTCCATAGAAATAATTACATTAAAACCAACCATAGGTATGAGAACAAAATAAGAAATTAGATCATGTTAATGTGTTATAATAAGAACTTCTTGAGACATCTTTTTTTTACAACAAGGATTCCACTAGTTTTTTTGATTGAGAAATCCATTTTTAAGGTTAATATTTAACATAATTTTTTTATAGAAAATTGGGAAGATATAAAAAAATAAGATAATCCAGAATCAAATTGATATTTAGCTAAATTTGAAGGTATGATTAAAGCACCTACCACCCCATCATTAGGAACTTCAAACTCACCTATCGTGACTGCATAAGCATAGCCTTATACCATTGTCTTTTTCTTGTGAGTTTTTCATTGATGTCTAGGACAAACATGTGTATAGTTTCCCATCACCTTATAGATAAATCATTACACATTTCTAACTTATTTCTTTCCATTGAAATCATAGTCATATTGGCATTTTACTCCAAACATATAAACAAATCCCATTCCCAATAGGCATGTTCTATTATTTTTCATTCCGCATTTATTTCATATTTTAAATTCTATGCTTCCCTTATTCTCTTTTTACTTAATTACATTTCCAGATTACTCATCCACCCTCTTATTATCTTTCTTCTCCTAGAACCCTTGTGGGTTAGAAAATTCATTCTCCGTCTAGATAGCACGTGAGACTATATCCTCATATGATGATAATGACCGAGAGACCATTTACCATCATATAATAGTCTTTTTACTATGAAATAAATGCTCAATATTTATCTTTCGATTACATATGTATTCCTCAACATGCCTTGATAACCTTATAATGTTGGCTTCATACTTAGAAACATTTTAATCCTCTTTCTACCTCAGACTCAAGAATTATCTCTTTATATATTCTCTCGATTTTTGAGGTAAATACTTTTCTAGGAAAATATCTTTAAAATATGTTAATTCTATATTTATAATTTCTTATACCACCTTTGTGTTTTGAATTAATGTCTTCCATTGATATTCATCTCAGGAGAGATGATAAACATTCATGACAACCTTCTCCCTTTCCTTACATCCAAAAAAGAGAAATATATTATCTATGGAACTTATCCATTTCTCACCTAAAATGTTGTTGTAGTTCCATTGAATGGAAATTTTTTGTCACATAAAATGGTCTAACATTTTCACACCATGTTGTGGATCAGGCTTCTCCATGTGAGTATGATTATTTCTCATATCCTAAGTAATATGTCCCATTATAGTTATAAGTATTTCAGATCCCATTGTAGCTCCATATCCAACATCATTATATTTTATAGGAAAACTGGATACAAACATAGTTATTACATTAGTTCTTAAAATAAAATACAACATAATAACTCCATTGGAAACACCCATATTTTCCTAGATTATCCTTGAATATCAATTATAAAATACATCTTGGCATCCTAGGGAAAATTAAATCAGTAAAAAGAGGTGAGATCCAAATCTAAATAAGTGTATGAAAACATCAATATCGATCATAAGTTAAAATATAAATTAGTGTAATGTGAATGACTAAAGAACAATCCATTAAAATATAATCTTGAGCATAATATATAAGAAATAAATCTAATCAAATAATGCCATATAAATAATAAAATTATAATGAAACTTAACCATGGATGTTTAGATAGTATGTTAATCACATTTATTATCAATAACTAATCCCACAATGAATTAATTCATAATACAGGACATCATATGCATACCATGAACGTTTTAGCCAAGACAATATACATAATCGGGTAATACATCAACCAATACCTGAACTAGTTTATCTCATGAAACCTACAAATGCATCAAGGAATTAGACATAGACACTCATATCACTTACTAGTACAATTAATTCCTCATATAAAAGGGATAAAATATATTTAACATAAAAATTCATCTTAAAACATGAATATTAAATGATAATAACTTTCCCCCAATAATAACATACTCTTAAACCATAAAGTGCAATTTGATGAATGGTGTCAAAATAGAACATCCATAGTCAAACTAATCATAAAAAATTCAATAAAATATGGTATATTTTATTCTTATAGATCAAGCTAAATATATCATATGATTCAACAATTGGTGTTGACATGGATGAAAATACTCTAATAAAATCCTTGAAAAAAATTAAGAGAAAAACAACATTACTTTGATGTGATTTATATAAAATTCTATGAAACTATATAAAATGGTTTTTAATATAACCTTGTAAACATGTAAAGTAATCACCAAGAAACTATGGAATCATTATAGAGAAACAATCAACTCATTCCTTTTACGTTAAAAAACCATCCTTTTACATTTTGAAAAAAGATCATTTAAGAGAGTATTTTTAAAAGAAAGTTTGAGCTTTAACAAATTGAATCAATTATGTCTATCAGCTTTAAATCAAAATAAAAAAATTGGAAATAAATCATAATATAATAAAAATTAATTTAACACATAATCATATTATTAAATAATCAATAGAGTGTTTATTTTACCCAAAGAATGAAAATTGGGTAAAGAATTATCTTACTAATTTGTAAATAGTCGAACTGTATACCCTATAAAATTGGTGATAATGAAATAAAACTTTACATTCCAAAAATATAAATATATTAATGATATGATATATTAAATGGTAGAATTACACCACACACAAGATAAATTTTTTAGATAAGGCATGTATCAAACCATAGTAAAAGTGATATGAAAAATCCTTACATTATGTACGAAGTAATTCCAAAGTTATACCTAATCTCATGGATAATAAAATTAGATTCATTAATTACATAATTAATATCCTAGTAAAAATATATTTTATTTATTATAATTTTATTATGTTTAATTATGGATATTTCGATGAGTTTTAATGTTTAATTGAATTATTGTGAGAGTGTTCGTTTTGTGGTTTTATGGTCGGTTCCCTTGAGTATAAATACTGCAGTTCTTGACAATTGGGAATAACTTATCAAGAAGTGAAATTATATATAATTAATTAACTTCCATATTTTTAACTGATATTATATATAATTTGGTTATATGTTATGATGATTATTCATTAAATAAAATAATGTTGAATTGTTTCTTAATTTATTTTGGCGTTTTTTACGACCGTCACAATATCGTTTCATTTTATTTAATATTATGAATATATATTTGTTCAATAAAAATATATAACTTATAATATGTATATCTAAAATCTTATTTAATCATAATAATGGATTTATTACCATCCTGGAAGGTAGTAATGGAAAATTTATACTTATCATCCATGATGGTTGTAAATTGACACATCAGAGATGAATTTTACGTTTAAAAAATAAATGTAGAAGAAAATGGAGTTGATGATGGATAATACATTATAAAATGAAAATTATAGTATATATATCAAACTATATTTACCATGAAATTGTGGATATGAGAGGTGAGGATAGGATATGAAAAAAAAAGAAATTAAATGATAAAGAAGGAGGATTATACATCTTGAATATCGTCTCCTTGGTCACCTCCTTAAGACACATGGATTCTGACTTTTAATAAGAACACAAAGTATTATATTTGGTTAAGAGTTAGGGGATATAAATTTTTCATTATTTAGACAATAATCAAGGCTTAGATGGTGTGAGGAGAATGGGTGATGAGAGTTTCCATTAATAGTGGAGGAGAGAGAGGTGTTTCTTGATTATTTTATTCATTTATTTATTATTTTTTCTCAAGAATATCAATACTATTGATTATTGTGACTAATAATAGTAAATAGATCATGTAAGTTATAAATAATTGTTGATTACATCATAAATTACTTAAAAATTCATGTATTTAACTTATAATATTGAATAACATAAATTGTCGTATTTCACTATTCATAAAAAATTAAACTTTTTTTTATAAAAACTCACACATCACCCAAATGTTTTTTGAAATCTATATTCCAGAAAAGAAATCCATTTTATAGATATTATTTTTTAATATGAGATTTTAATTTATAACTAAAATCATTATTTGTTAAAAGAAAACCAATTTTAATATTATAAATATTATTACGACACTTTGAAAAATTAATTATAGTCTCATAAAATTATACTAAAATTATAATGACCCAAAATATTAATTTATGAATATATTTTATGAAAATTATTTTTATTTTAAATAATTAAATTAATTATAAAATTGGAAATAATCATTTACGATTGAAGAAAATACAAACACTAAATTTTTCATTTTAAAACCTTAATTTACATATTCTATCATATAAATATATCTTAATTTAAGGTATGCGACAAAATATTATTTATATTTTCATAGGTTAGGTCATTATTATCATGTTTAGATTACTATTCGTAATAGTCACTTTACTATTCCAACTATCATGTTAATATTTAATAGTATATCATGGTTTGTTTAAGCTCGTTGTTGTATGCAATGTAAGATATCCATTAAATAGAATTTATTTTAGATGATATATTCGATAAAATATTGGGGTGTTATATTTTTCTCAAATACATTTCCCTGCATCCAGCAGTATGCCGATCCTGAGGAGATCTATGTTATTCATTCATTGACAGGAGAGACATCCTATGAATATTGGGTGAGGTTTATGGTGATCTATACCAGATAACCACATAATACTATGGAAGAGAACCACTTACTAATTTTAATCCACACATGCATGCTCAATAAAAATAAAATTTTTAATGAAAGCTCGTCAGGAAGAGATTTGATTGATTAGTCACTAAATATTACATAGGTCTGGTTGAAAATATTTCATAGAAATTGTATAAATTCAACCCTAAAGGTACTAAAATTAGAGGTATACACAAGGTATGAACTTATAATTCATCACCATTATGTATAACCAAAATTTGTGAGAAACCCATTTTATTTTAACAACAGGCTGCAAATTATGTATATAGATAATAGGCCATTCCTTGGTTATGTGGTTTATTTTCATCACCTAATTATTTTATTGACTAGTGTATAATGGTTTAGGGGATAGAAAAATGCAGTGTTTCTTTTCAGCCACATCAATTCTTACAAAATCTGTCAGGGAAACCCCATTCCCAACTAGGATATAGAAATCAATAAATACAGATGATACCAACATACCTAAACTAGTATCATATTCCACCTTTTTTTTAAAAAATAGAAATATTAGAAATCCCTATCATATTAAAAACCCTATAATCTACTATACTTGAATCAGTAATTACAGCCACCAAATTTCCAATAATAACCATATGAACAACCATAAACAAGTTCTCATTATAACAAATAAAAAGAAGATATTTTTTATTTGAAGAATACAAAAGATAAACTAATAAATAAAACTAGAAATATTATGAATTTTTGGACCAGGATTATAGGAATTATACCAACACAAAATAACAAATCACATGTAATTAATGACCATGATTAAAATTTGATGTTTCAAAAGAGCTCCACCCACCTAATAAATTAGGATTATGATTCCGAGTAACGTTATGAAGCTCAAACTATCCATCCATAATACGGGGACCCATAAAATGATTGAATAAGTATATGGTTCTGGAAGGAGAAAACAAAAAAAAACTTATAGATGAAAAAAATAGAAATGAAGCATTTCTAGTAACCATTAACTTTTTCATCAGTTGAGTTTATGAAATTTTAATATGGTAAAATTAAAAAATAGATTAAATAAACCTTATAGAATGTAAAAATAAATATCCCAAAACTGAAAGCAATCATAAAACCCTAAATAAGAAATATTTCTCAACGTGTGAGGCCTGAAGATATGAGGGCTCTATGGAAACACATAAATAAGATTAGGGGGAAGCATCTAAATATTTATCACACAACAGATGCCACAAAAATGTCAAGTTTTAAAGACATTCTCTATTCCCAGCACTCAAGGCTCTTTAAATTTTAGGGATGCATTACGTGACATGGGTGCTACAATAAATGTTATTCTATATTTAGTGTTTTAAAACATATAGATTAGAGAATTAAAAACTACATGAGTGGTGGTACAATAAGAAAATAGAAACACCTTATTCTTAGTGATAGTTATAGAGTATGTACTCAATGGAGTAAGAGAAAAAATTTACATGTATAATTATTCATTATTAGAATGTGTGAAAACATTATTTGGGGATACTCTCCCATAATTCTAGGGAGACCCATCTTAAAAATAAGCAATATGATCATCAATTCTCTTAAATGAGCACTCAAAATAGATATTTGATAAATTAAAGTACACATAAATATACATGATTCAATGAAGCATCCATTATGTATTCATTCAATAAATAAAATTCTCCATGAATAAGGATCAAAACCAATTTATGATTAGTATATGATTTACGAATTCTTAGTATTGGGAGAGGATTTTTTTATTTAAAAATTAAAATACCCCAAAAACAAAAAATGCCAATTAATATTTAAAAGAAGATGTTTCTTCTAGTTTTCTTGATGATTTAATAACATAAATTAATGTGATATAATAAATCCAAGAATTAGAAATAGTAAACCTTAACTCAATATCAGCCCTAGAAATACCCCCAAATTAGAAGTTGAAAACTTTTCAATGTGGTTTATGCATTTTTAACTAGTGGATATTGAGAATATACTAGTGATAATTAAAAATAATCTATCTAAAACCCATAAAACCCATGAAGAAACACTTAATGAACTTCAAAATATATATTCAAGGATTTAGGATAGAGTTTAATAGATATCGTGAAGATCTACCCCAATGTTTTCTCTCATAGGTTATTTTTAGAAGGTGATTATCGACCAGTTAAATAGGACTATGGAAGAATTAAACCAACTATCATGGAAGTATTTAGGAAATAAATATAAAGGTTTTTAGTATCAGACATCATTTATCCAATATCTTACTAATAGTGGGTCAACCCCATTCCTATTGTCCCATGAAAAACTAGTCTGATCATTGTCAAGATTGAGAAAAATGAACTAATCCCCATGTGAGTGTAAAATAGTTGGAGGGTGTATATAGAATATAGAAAGCTAAATCAAGTTACCTGAACAGGAAATTTTTTTATCCCATTCATCTATAAAATTATATAGAGTTTTGGTGGGATGACTAATTATATTGTGAGATAGATTTTCAAGATTTATCCTCGTACTAATTGAACTAGAAGACAATGATAAGATGAATTTAACCAATCATTTTGGAAATTTATACTACAATAGAATGTCTTTTGTGATTTTCAAATCCATAGGTAAATTTCAACCGAGTATGGGGAGTATTTTGTTTGATCATATTGATGGATTACTATTGTTATTTATTAATGACTTTAATTTTTTCAGTAATTCTGTTGATAATTTCTTAGTGAATTTAGATTTTTTTAAAAAAAATCATTGAGAAAAATATTATTTCAGACATTGAAAAGATTAATTTAATTGCTGAAATAGTAATTGGTTTATGGAACATAATTTCCAATAATTTAATTGAGGTAGATAAGTCAATGTTTGAAGAAATAAATTATGTTCCATATCTATCTTGTCTTAATAATATTAGATCTTTTTTATTCCACATAGGATTCTATAGATGATTGATGAAAGATTTCAGTAAGATTTATTTCCTTCTATAATGAATAATCCAAAAGAATATAAGTATAAAATTTATGATGACTGAAAGAAAGTCTTCAGTGAGTTCAAATAATGGTTGATTACACCATATATAATGCAACTAACCAACTAAAACCATAATTTCTAGTTTCTATATGACACATACAACCATGGAATGGGATATCCCTTCTAAAAAAAATTTATAGAAAACCACAAGTCATTTTCTATACACCAAGTACATTAGATTCTATATAAATAAATTATATAACTAGAGATAATGATTTACTTGTAGTTTTTTTTGAACAAGATAAATTTAGATCTTATATTCTTGGAACTAACATTATAAATTTTTATGATCTTTCAACACTAATGAAGTTAATGATGAAAGAAACAAATATTTTAAGATAGATAATTTTCTAAACATCTAAAATTGTAAATTAAGGAAAAAACGTTATCTAAAAATCAGGTTATTGGTCATCTAAGTCGATTTCCCCACACCGATGAAGTAGAGTTTCCATGTCAGAACCCACTTAATAGTCAATTTACTCGTGAACAACATTACATCATGGATGGAGAAGTACTGTGGTATACAATCATTATCAATTATTTAGTGAAATATTAGGTAATATTTCTTCTAAACTCTTATTAGAAGCATAATAAGTAATATAAAATTAGATTTTATATTTGGTAAGACCAATTCCTCTTGAATAAATACACAAATACAGTAATTAAAATACGATTATCTGAAATAAAAATTGAATATTTTATAATATTCATTCACACATTAGACCTTGGAACACATTTTGGATCCTAAAGAACATAAAAAAGTGTTATAATCTATATTTTATTTTCCACATTTTATAAGGATGCACATGAATGTTTTCAGAAATTTGTAAATGGTGTTTGTTGAAAAATATATCAAAAAAAATTTCATAAAAAAAATTACCATAAATAAAATTTATCAAGTGTGGGGAATGAAATTAATTGGACAATTAATAATTTTATTTGGTTGTTATTATAATTTTTTACCTATAGATTATATTGCAAAATTTGTGGAAGTAAAATCCACCAGGACTGGTGATGCTAATATTGTCCATGATTTTTCCAAACTAGCATATTATGTTGATTTAGAGTAACCAAATCCATCATTAGTGGCCAAAGGACCCACCTATATAATAGTAAGATATAGGAATTAATAAAATGGTATAGGGTGAAACCTAATTGGCCAGAAAAATTCCATCCAAAAAATGGTCTACTAGAAGTTTCTAACAGATAAATAAAATTCATTATGGAAAAGATGTTAAAACTAAATTGGAAGGGTTGGATACAAAACATGAAAAATCACCTAAGGGATTATAGAAACACCTATAATACATCCATAAGAACTAAAAAATATCAATTGATTCATTTGAAGATATGCTACCTCTATGTGGAATTTAAACATAGAACTAACTTGGCTATGAGGCAGATGAATCTGGACCATGATTGAGCTGGGAAAGAGTAGAGATTGCTACTATAGGAGGTAGAATAAATCATTAGTGAATACTTCTTAAATGAAAATATTTTCAAATAAATAATAAGGATTACCCACAAAAATATAATCCATTAAATATCATGTAACCCTAGAGATTCAATGTTGTTATACAACTCTAGAATCAATCTTACACTATGTAAATTTAATTCTAACTGGGAATACCCTTTTACTATTATTCATGAATTGATTTTTTCGGTACCATGATAATTTACACTGATGGATGAGGAAAAACATTCACTATAAATGGGTAGAGGGAATAAAAGTACCATGGAACCATACCTCAAGAACCAGTTGAGAAGATTACATCCCATCACCTTGATTTTCAAAGATTACCCACTCGGTTTCCCCTTTCCATTACATTTGATTAAATATATTAATTCTATTTTGAATCAACGTACATAAATAATCAATTTAAATGTATTGAGGAAACTTGATTGATTAATAATTTGGGTGGGAATATAATATTATAGGAGTTAATTAATAAAATTTGTTTATTTATTAGTCCAAAAATGTTAAACAAAAGTTATTTTGGGAGGAAACGTACATTTGTTTCATTAGTACACTCATCCCCAAACACATATTTATTAATATTTAAATTATCCTATATTATCAGCTTTTTATTCTTATTTTAGGATATTAATATATGAAAAAATCCATAAAATAATAAATTGAGTAAATTTTATGCAAATAAATTCATGTGGTAAATGGAATTCATGATGATCAAATAATACAAAAATATAGTCCTAAAATGAAAATTCACACTGTGATAAGTGTTCACATTGTGAAAATTTTGCAGAACTGAACTAAGGAATCATGACCTATGAAACCTTAATAAAATTCATTATAAATGAAAGTCTTATTTTACATTTATTCTGATTTGAAATACATATATTTTCTATTTGAAAATCTATTTTAAGATTTTAATGATATTTTATGCCCAATTTTATCTTTCTTACACTACATGGAGAGTCTATGAGACATGGATTTTTTAGGAATCCCATGATACATTGTTATATATTTATAAAATAATGATATTGAATTTATAAAATGTGGAATTGAGTAATTAGAGGGAATTTTGGGATGTTAATTTTGATGAAACATGATTTAGAGGAGTTATTTGATTTTGGGAAATGAAATTCCCCTACCATTTTCTTTTCTTTTTAATTTATGAAATTTATGTCGATTGATTTGATTTTACTTTCACAAGATATGATTTAATATCCCAAATTCATAAGTTCTTTTTCTAAATGTGTTGATAAGGTAAATAATTTCTGTATTCTATTGATCATAATTTTGACTGATAATGGGTCATTCCACATGCTAGATAATGCATCAAAAAACATAAAAATCTATGACTATGAAAACCCGCATTTCCATGATTTAGGGAAATTTTATTGTTAAATACACTTTTCATATGAAATTTTTTTAAATAAATATTTTTGTTGTGTGTAGAATATATGAATGTACATTCTAGTAATGATCCACATTACAACCCATTTATATCCATTCCTACCCTACTCGATATATACTGCATGGTTTGTTATTTCTTAATTATGTGGGTGTTGGATATTATTGAATAAAGGGGTATATTATGATGTATAGAAAATGTGTGGGGTTATATTTTGGGAATTGGTATAGGATGATGTTTCATCCATTGTAATTATTTTTCTCCATTAATGGGAAAAAAGATTGTTTTTTGGGAAATAAAAGAATGCTCCTTTTAATTTAATGATTGTATTATATTATTTAGTTAAGTGGTGGATGTGATATTTTTTCCAATAAAAAAATTCCAAAAACAAAAAAATATATAAAAACCCAATATGGTGAAATTATTTAATTATACTTACATCATCTTGACCAAACAATGAGTTTGGGGAATTACGGGTTATCATTTGGTAAAAATAGATTTTAATTGGACTTTAATTCAGATATCAAGTAGTATTATTTTTAGATAAACCACCTATATGATCCTTAATTTTATGAACATAAATCCCAATCATCATTAATCCTTAGTGTCATCAAATCAATACTTTCAAAGACCTTAATGATTTTATATGATTCTTGTCCTTATGTAGTAGAGAGTTTAGTTCATTTTCATGCTTATGAAAAAGGAGTATGTAATCATGATAAGACCCTAACTCTACTTGAATTTGGATGATGAGTGATGAGAGAAAAGAATCCATTGGGAGGTAAATCACAAATTGGTATTCTTTATAATAATGAATTCTTATATTTAAATGAATGATAGGTAAAGATACCACGTTTTGAAGTGGAAAAAAGTAAAATACTGAGGTTTATTAGACTATTTTTAAAAGGGTGATGTTTAATTGGTGATTAATGTGGAACATTAATATTTGATCCACCATTGAAAATAATTTTATTTTTATTGATTTTGAATTTTAATTTCGGTAACATTTTGTTCCAATTTTATTTATATAGTGATTACATTATTGACTAAAGAAATTTCTATGTGTTGGGGAAAAAAATATACATTTTTTATGTTTATTTGAATAAAAAATATATTTATTATTCATCTTATGTTATTTATATTTAGGTTATTTTATGGTTTAATTATTTCTTTGAAGGATACTAGGTTTGAGAGAAATGAAAATAAATGTGATTATTTGATTGTTAACACAATGGATAGTTATAAAGGATATGTCAAGAACCAATTATGGTGACTAAAAATGAATAACCATACTGAAAGAGAGATAAATTGTCAGAAAAGATCAATTCAAATCAAGATTGTCATTAAGTTTGTGTAAATTGATGGATTACAAAATGTAAAGAAAAGTTTGGATAAAAAGAGGGAACCTAGATGATGACCTCAAAAGTCATGGTGTGACACGTATTGTCACACTGTGACCCATGTAGACAACACATAAAAATATATTAGAGTTTAAAAAAGTTCTTGAGATGTTTTTCCCTCACACATTACATATCATTAGTTGTATTCACAATTGGAAACCCTCATAACTATCCCAAAAAATGTTAATTTGAAGATAATATATGCCACTACTACTCATTTTGACTCGTGACACCTCTGTAACCCCATTATTGACCCAGAATGATTATATTGATTCATTTATGGAATTCACAATAAAATATATTCCTATAAATAAATAGATATGGGGTATTTGAATAGAGATCTCGGTGAGGGGATTCTCGAGATAAAGACCATCTATAATTTTATTTCATTCTTTTCATTTTAATTTCATTTTTTTAATAAATGAAGTATTTATTAATCAAATCAAACACTTTTAAACTTAACATGGAGTGTTAAAGGTTTCAAGTGATCATAAAAGGGGTAGGATGGAGGGATCTTGCACTATTTTAAATTTTCCCGTAAATAATAAATTATTTTATTTCCACTTCTTCTGGGTTCAATTTCAAATTTTTTTAAACATCGAATGAATCTACATTATGGTTATATGATTTTAAAATAAATTTATACGGTAGATGATAAATTTATACCTGTACCAAAATCCCATTATTTTATCAGAAAACAGATCAGGGTTTTGTACTGAGTGATCGACGATCACCAACAAAATTGAGAAATTACTACAAGAACATTTTTTAATTAGGGAATAAAAATACCCAATTAGTGATTTAATAAATTTATATTGATTACCCACCACAACTATATAAACAAAAGAAATAGGGTAGAATAAGTTAAGATATAAATTAGGGTTGCTATCACTATAACAATATTCCAAGGGAGTGAGAGGGTAAAACAAAGACTATATATATTACCAATTTTATTGAGGAATAATAATTAATAAATAGAAATAATAATAAAATTACCCAAGGCCTAGAAAATAACGACTTGAACATTTATTTCTTCATATATATTTAATCAATAATTTAATATTCATTCTGAAAGTCGCTATTTTGTCAAATGAAACCAATTAAAAATAAATTTTCTTAAAATCAGTTAAAAGGGAAAACCCATTTTTGTGAGCAGTCCCATTCTAAAGATATTCTTAGTTTAAAAAAATATAATATAATAGGGTAGTAATTTTTTTCTATGAACCAATACGGAGGTGCATCAGGCTATCTGGGACAAGCAATTTTAGGTCCCATGCGATCCAATGAAAGGAATTTGAGTCTACTAAATAACCACGTAAGCTGAATTTGCATGCATGGTAATGATATAGGGGAGGTATGTGCATCATGATTTTATGTTTTATTATATAATATGGGTTTTTATGGAATGTTAAAATGAATGAAATGATTCTTAATAAATTCCCATTCTACCAAGATTAGGTAATCTTGTTTTTTTCTTTCACTTAGGGATCCAAAAAATCATCGGTATAAGATTCAGGTTGGGGAGGTCTGGGATCTTGACCTAATAAACCATCAGAGGGTATACCTAATCATGGAGGATGATTAGTGGAATAGAATTTTATAAAAGTTATTGAAAAAAATCCATGGAAAAGTTTCGTAATTATCTAGTCCAGAAAATTATATCATTGAGAGGGGGATTGGGCGAATCATTGATATCTTTTGTTTTATGTTTCCTTATAAAGTAACATTTTCCTCCGGTTAAAGATTTTTTTCCATATTAAAAACTCTTAAAACTCACATAAATGGGAACAAAATAATATTTAAGGTTCTCTATTCAACAAGGATAGGTATGTATTTGGTATGGTTTGGAAATGATCTAATACCACACAATCCACTAGAAAAAATTCTATTGTCTGCAATGCAATGAGTAGGATATAGACTTACACTCATGTAGCATTATGATCAATATAAAAATGGAGGTGTTTTATGTAGAAAAACATTATGTAATATTGTTTTTTGACTAACATGTTAGGATTATACTTGACCAACATTCAAAAATATGATATTCTAAAATAATTATTCACTTTTTTACCCAGAAGATGCTAAGAACATCATAGATATTATTATAAAACTCATTCTAATTTCCCAGTATGATTATACAGTCTGATTTCTCACAGTAGAACATATATAAATATTCCCGAAGGCGATTGAGAATATTATAGAACAAATTCATCATATTTTTGTAAATATTAGTATGATGATCTGATTTTATAAAATGACCAGATAAATTCAATAATCATTTGAATACAACGATCAGCTGATTATGTTAAAATCTTGTATCATATCTATTCTCTTCTATCCAGCATGACTTCTTCTAGAAATAAAATCCAGAAATTCCCCTCTCTAGAAAATTCTTTAGTGCTCTACCTTCTATTTACTACTCATAAATTGTACTTTTATCTGATGAATGTACAAAGTAATTTCACTTTTATCGGTGACCTAATTAGATTTAGGTTTGATTACTAAATTTTTTCCAAGCCAACTAATGTTTTAGAATTTGAATGTTATCTAGAATTTTAAATACATTTATCACTTCATAAACACTTTTAAATTCTTCTTGGATCTTCCAAAATTTTGAATAAACATTATCTCACTTCTATATTTCATAAAATACATCAGACGGATTCTGATTCTCCATTCTGATTTCCAGTATGATATATATCATTATGATGAAGAAAAATGTAAAACAATATATTCTTCTTGTTATTTTATCCTAACCAATTTTAATAGAGAAAAATATTTCAACCATTTGTAAATGGTTTACTACATTTTTAATGAACTCTAATTTACTTTTCTTATTAGTTCCAAAAAATCCCATTGACAAAAAATCATCCAATATTGGTTATAATGGAATACAAAGTACAATGGACCGATATTAGTATCTTCAACATCAACAACTTATTTAATGTGGAACCAATTATTCTTCTGTTACAAAAATTTTCCCCCAGATTAATACATTGGTATACTATATCATATGGACTAATACTAGTAGGTTCTTTCTTTTATGAATGTAATTATATTAACTTTTTTCTCTAAGGATTTAAATATTTTGAATTTTGTTCTAACCGAAAACTAGTACATTTTTTATAATCATCCTCCTCGTCCTTTAAACAAATATTTATCTGATAATGTCATTACAGTGATCTTGAGATCATGAATATTCAGCTTTACCAACTTTCATCTTCTTCAATCATTCATACTGTATCATAAATCCCATCATGAGTTTGAATACGTTAAAGATCGGTTTTAGCATCATCGAACTTACCATGGAATGTTTTATAACTTTTTGATCTTCCCTCATAATCTTTAATTCTTCCTTGAATACGATTTGAAGAATATTTTCTCCCCTTTCATTTTATCAAGATCGCATCAGAAATTTTACAAAATACATATGATTTGAAATAAATAAAAAATAAAATATAATCATCATATTCTTGTAGTATCTATGTTGAATATTATTTTCTTCCCCATTATTATTAGAACCTCATTCAGGACCCACGGTGAGTCTGATAATCCTTTAATTCTATAAATATTATTCTCCATATAGTGGAATTTTATAAGAAATATGAGTTTGATTTCATAAATATGATTGTCTGATCACCATATTTTTATAAAGCGAGGTGATTCCATTCCTTTAACAACAAAATACAACAAACATCTTCAAACATACAAAAACATTTTTCATCCCACCTGGTCCCAAGAAAATATTATGTTATATTTTTTTTCAACAACAATTTATAAATCACTAAAAATTGAAAACAAAAACTATTGATTTCTTATAAAAAATTATAATCCTACATGAGATAACGCATTGTAGGAAATGAGAATCAGTCATAGAAAAACCATACTATCCCAATGTAGTTATTATAAAAACTATATTTATCTGCCATCCTCATATTTATTCACATATTCAAAATTCATGTAATACAAAATTATTGTTTCCTATAACTACTATAACATATAGTTAAAATTGTTCACACACTTATATGTTGGATTTACTACATACCCACAAATCCCCTTCTCCAATTATTTATTTAAGTATTGTTTTATGAAACAATTCTCCCCATGGAAAACACCATCCAAATGTATGGTTAGAGAGGGGAGAAAAACAAATACCATAAATTTTATGAGAAAGATGTTTGACACCAATATTCAACGTCAATTTATAAAAATATTCTTTTAGTAATGGTTTTGTTATAATGTCACCAACTTGTCCCGATGTTGGAACATTCTCCAACTTCAATTAATTCTTCTCCACATGATATTGATGAAAATATATTTGATATCAATATGTTTTGAATGATAATGTTTCAAGGGATTCTTAGTATGGTAGATTTCACTTTGATTATCACAACCCCAGAGTAAGGGTAACATCACTTCAACAAGTAAGTCTTCTTACTGAGTTTTCATCCACATATGTTGAGTATCATATTGAGTGGAAAAATATACTCATCCTCATTAATTATTAGATTTATTAAATTTTGTTTCTTTATATTCTATCTAACAAAAAACTTCCCCATAAAGAATACTCCACCAGATGCTGATCTTCAATCATCAACATTTCCTTCCCAATCAACATCAGAACACCCAAAGTAGTGAATAGTTTCTGATCTTTCATAATGAATTCTGATTTTTTTGTGCCATTTATATAACTCATAATAAATTTTACATCCATAAAATATGATTCTTTCAGAAAATCTAAAATCTTGTACATAAGGTAACAACAGAAAAAATGTAAGGTCTTGTGGGACTCAAATATAAAAAGCATCAAATAAACTTTTGAAACTCTTTATGTTCAAATTCATTTGATTATAGATCTCTACTCAACATGGTTCCAAATTATATTAGGGTTGAAAATTGATTCAAATTTTCCATTCCAAACTTTATAATAAGTTCCCTGGCTTAATTCTATTGAGAAATAAAACCCCATTTCTTCTTTTGTAGAATTTTTAACCTAAGAAAGTATTTAATTTACCAGAAAATAGTAATTTCAACAACTTTTTAATCTCTTTAGAAAGTATTTTACATGTTATTTCATCATTCCCAAAAAAGATAACGTCCTCAACCTAAACAATTAAAACAATGAAAAACTCATGAAATTCATTTATGTAATGATTTCTATCAAAATTTCCTTTCTTAAAAATCATCATCATTATGCATGTTTCGAATTTGGAATTCCATTTTCCCAAATCATGTTTTAATCCATAAAAATATTTAATAAAATTACACAAGTAACATTCCTCATTCCCATAAAAAAAGCCACATGGTTTTCATTATAAACATCCACATCAAAATCATCATTAAAAATGTTGATTTAACATCTATTTGATAATTTTTTTACTTCTTTGCGATTCAAAAGAAATAATGATTTTTATAGTTTCTAATATTCCCACTATAGATATGTTTTTTTAAAAATAAATACATTTAATTATTTAGTACCCTTTGCAAAAAAATTCTTGAATTGTTCTTTATCAGTTCACTTTCTTTATTTAGATTATTCTGGAAAACCCACTTTGTACCAATTAATTTTTTGATATATGGATTACGTACAAATGAACTTGTATCATTATTTTCCATATGATACATATCGTAATTCATGTCATGAACCCATTTGAGATACTCAAAGGATTCATCAAAATCTTTCTGTTCCAATTTTGAATATAAATAAGTGTGTGTAATCTCATTTGATTTTCTTCTAGTTCAAACTTTTGGATTTTAATCACCAATAATATTATAAACATCCACTTTCTTTCATAGTCTAGTATTATATTTTCAATTATGTTCCTAATCAATATAAATAATTCAGTATGATTCCTTTTCAAGAAGAGAATTATAATTGTCTATATAATTTTGGGAATTTTTATCAAAATTTTCTATATTTATCTCAACTTTTTTATCTACATGATTCTTTTTACCATTCTCATATTTTTCAATAACATTCACTTCAGGAGAATAAAAAATTATTCCTCTTTATTTGTTGACCAATATATATTCTTTTCCTTCTGAAGAATAACCATGAAAAATTCCATCTTCACCCATCTACTAAAACAATCTACAATTTATACATTTCTTATTTTTAATGCATTGATTCTTGAAAAATCATAGGTTATTCAAAAAATGTCCATAAAACATTTCCTATGGATTTATATATAATCATGTCTAATATGAACATTTGTTTTAAATATATATAATAGTATTCAGGGATTTCCTTCCCATAAGGGGATAGACAATGTTCAAGTAATGTTGTTCTTCCCATTTCCACCAAACATATGTTTTTATTTTTAGCAACCCCATTTTTAGAAGTTCATGGTGAACTATACTAATGATTAATTACCCAATTTTAAAGATAAATTTTAAATTATTCATTCATATAATCACCACCATAACCAGTTATCCTGTTTTTTATAGAAAACACACAATGCATCTCAGTTTTCCTCTTATTACTTGCAAACATTTTCCAAGAATCTGATTTATGTTTCATATACATAACACAATTAATTCTTATAAAGTAATTAGTAATAGTGATGAAATAATTATCTTCATTTTTTGATTGTTTTTTTAATTGGCCTAAAGAAGACAGACCAAATAAGTTCAAGGGGTTGTTTTGAACAAATATCTACATTCCTATGGATAGTGTTTGTAAATTTTCTATTCTAAAAAATGTGAAATACCAATATCTTATTACTGGGAAATCAAGAATATCTCAAAAAATGTCTCTCTTTGAAAATATTCTTATGTTTCTTTAGCACATATTTCCTAGCATTTTATTACATTATTAATTCTATTACACCACGACCATGTAACAAGGGTTTTGAACCTCACCAACTTGAAAACAGTTTCTCTTTCTAAATTGGTCACTGGTAAATATCATTCGATTATTATCAAATTTCACAAAAAAATCCATCCTTCCTGAAAGCAACGTTATTACCTTTATCAAAAAATTTTCAAACAGTCAGTAAATTATGTTTAAACCCATCTGCATATAAATATTTAATGTAATTTAATTTTTTATTTACAATGATTATTGATCCAACACCATTGATTCATATAAATTCATTTTTTCTGAAAGTCACAGTTCCTTATTTGAAATAAATTACATTCTTAATTTTACTAATTCTATGTTCATATGATAAAACAGCCACTATCAATAATTCAAGGTAGTTGTTATTTTATATCATTCAAATTAGTTTCAAGAATAAGAGATTTTTTTTCTGTCGTTTCTTTCCTCACATCTGCTTTTTGAGAATTGTTATGAAATATTTGTTATTAATGTAACAAAATAAGAGAACCATTAGAAATATTCCATGAGTTTTCACATATTTCAAAAATAGTATCAAGTGGTTGGAATTCATTTTTAATTTCGACACCATCATTATCAGATTTCATCAGAACTTCCTTTCAGCCTTCTTTTTTTAAGAGAATTTAACTCCTCTTAAAACCCTGCCTTTCATAACCCATTGAGTATTAGTAATATTGTTGGTTGAATAAACACATATTTCTTGTATGTCAAAATCCACCACAATACAAGTAGTAACCACATAAACATTCTTTGCATATGTATCTTCCACACTTAGTGGAATTGTGAGTATATTTCCCAACAACCTTCTTATCTAAACTTTATTTACCACAAACCTTTATTTCTCCAACCACAGTCTTCTTTCATTGCACATTTTTCTTTCCAACTGTAATAGAACTATATGCTTTATGAAATTTTCTATATTTAAAATGTTTAAATATATTTTTTGGAAATTGACTTTTTAGGAACATCTTATCATTCCACTTTTCTATCTTTGGCCACACACTTAACCTTTCCCACCATTTATTAATCATAAAAAATTGCATATTTCTTCTCAAAATTTCATGGGAAATTTTATTGATACTTATTAGGTTTATTCTTAACATAACATTCACCATCTATTGAGATAGATGTTTTGAAACATGTATTCCTCATTTCAGCTATTTATTGTTTTTTTGGAAAAGTTATAATTTTTTTCTTTTAGATTTATTTTCATATGTTTATTACAATTCCTTTATTCCTAAAAATATTTATTCAAATCATAAATCTCATCTAGAATCTTCTTCGTCTCATCTAAAAAACATTCCAAAATTTTTGTTAAGGAATAGTTATCTCCCAACTTTGGGTTTTTCTTTTCAATATTTATATTCCTTCTCATCCATTGTTTCAATTATACTTTCAAATTAAATTCATGTTGAGATTATTCTTCATCAGAACTACTACATTCAAATTCCATATCATTATCAGTAGAAATAAATGTATTTTAAATATCATGATAAGTAGAGTACTTGGATTGAAATTTACTATATTATTATTTTTCATCATTAGATAAACATCTCCTCCTATTATATTTGGATAATTTTCTATCAATCCCCATGGAATAATATTTTTCCTTTTCACCCAATTTATTACATGAAATAATTTTCCTTCATTATTTTTCATCACTATATTCTTCATTCTTTCTTCGTGGAAAATTTTACATAATTTTTTCGATGGCCCCACAATAAAAAAAATTCATGGGATGTTTTCCTTTTTATTTAAATTCACCACTTCTAAATTTTTTAGAAAACAAGGATAAAAATTCATCAGATTTCTCACAAACTTATTTTTTGAGTTAGAATCACAAGCTTCATCCTTAATACGAATCTTATTTGACTTATATTTTATGGTCTTCTTGGAAGGAATTTATATACAGCCTTTTTTTGTTTTCAATGGTTTCTCCCTTATCATTTCATAAGGGATAAGAGTACCATGTAAATCATCAAGAGATAATTTTTCAGAATCTCTATCTTTCAATGAGAACCGTTAGAATAAAACATTCATTAATGAATTATTATGTTTTTTTAAAACTATATAATCTTATAACCTTTCACTGAGACATATGACAGTGCTTAGAATTTCATTCAACTTTGTAAAAATGCCCCCAATAGTTTCATACTCGCCCATTTTCATATCATCATACTCTAGTCTAAAAAATTTATAATTTTTTCCTCTTCACTTTTATATTTCCTTAATATATGTTTTTCATCTAATCCCATATACCTTTAGCTATAGGAACTCATTTCACCCTTAGTAATTGAATATCATAAAGTGATGATAGTAAATAATTCATGGCCCTTAAATCATTACTAGGATTCTTATTATTAACAAATGTAATAGGAACATTATCATGAATATGAGTAAATCCATCCATAACAGCCTCAAGAACATCACATAAAAGCGATATAAGAAAAGGTAGAATTATATCTTTCCATATATAATAATTCATACCATCTAAAATTGGAATTATTTTACTGTTCACACAATTCTGAGTCTCCATCAAAACTTCTCTTTCAAAACTTCTACAGAGAGTAAACAAAGGGAACCACGACTCTGATACCAATTGTAATTACCCAGTCAAGATAATTGTATAACTCAGAGGGTTAGGGTTTGAATCAGTGATATTTTTTCTTTTTATGTTTCCTTACATATGAAACCACATTTTCCTCTAATTAAATATTTTTTTCCTTACTAAAAACAATTAAAACACTAATCTATAAGAACATAAGAATTAAAAATGTTCAATATTGAATAAGAATATCTCTATCCTTAGTATGGTTTGGGAATTATCCAGTACCACTAAATCCACTAAAAAACCATTTATATGGAATACAATGATCAAGATATTCCCTTACCCTCGTATAATTAAATGATCAATAAAACCTTGCATGAGCCTTATATATAAGAAAATGATGTAAGAATATTTTTTTAATAAACATTTCATTGTTCTTCTGGACCAAATTTTACAAATATGATCTCTCAAAACAGTTCATAGATTCCTTATCCAGATGTAGGTAAAAACATAACAGACATTTCCATAAAACTCAGCCTCATTTCCCATTCCAATTCACTTTTCCAATTACTCAATATGGAAAATATATTAAATTTTCAGAATACAATTGAGAAAATTCTAAAACAAAATCAATATATTTATATAAATACTAGTATGATGATCCATCTTAATATTATTACCATATAAATACGATAATTAGGTGAATATGATGACTAACTAATTATGTAGTAATATTTTCTCTTTTCCTTTCTCTTCTGTATGAAACGACTTATTCAAGAAAGACAATCCAAAAAACTCATCTCTATTGAAAATTATTCAACACTCCACCTTCTCAATACCACTCATGAATATTAATTCTATGTGATGAAGGTAAAAATATATTTCCCTTGTATAGGTGACCCCAAGTAGGTTTGGGTAGGATTCAGAAATTGTTTCCCCCTCCAAATTGTTTTCTATATTTTAATGATCCCTTGAATTTATGATACATTTATGACATTATCAACACTTATTAATTATTCTAAAATTTTCTGAAATATTTTATCAACATCACATCACTAATAAATTTGTCCCCAAACATTAGACCAATCATTACGATGATGATAAATTTAATAGAATAAATTCTTATTCTTATTTTATCTTTAACCATTTGAATTAAAAACCATGTATTTCAACCTACTGTTAATGTTCAAATACATTGTTGATGAAATATGAGTTTCATTTCATATCGATCCCAATAAATCCTAATGAAAAAAATATTCTTTTTGATGATTACGATGGAATACCAAGTCTGATGGATCAGTATTAGTTGCTTCAAATTCAGGAACTTCCTGAATATGATACCAATGATTATTATATCCCAAAAATTCTCTATCTGATGAATACAATGACATACTGAATCAGATTAACCAACATCAATAGATTCTTTATTATCAAAGTAAAATGATCACAAAATTATTTCTATATGGGTTTAAATGTTTTTGTTTTTGGTCTGACTAAGAACCAGAATCCTTGTCTTGATCATCCTCATCCTTTAATAAAGTATTCATCTGGAAATATCATTATGATGATCAAGAGACTGAGAATATTTAGTTTCACCAAATTTCATCTTCTTCAATCATTCAGTAAGTATCATAACTTCATTTAAGAATTTTAATACATTGAGGATCAGATTTAGCATCATCTGGCTTGCAGAAGAATTCATTATAACATTCCTATCTTCCATAAAAATATTATTTCATTATTCAATTCGAGTGTTATAATAGTTTTCTCTTCCTTTAATTCAATAAGATTTCATCAGAAGTTTCAAAACATAATTATGATTTGTGAGAAATAAAAAACTGTAAAGCGTCATCAAATTTCTATCAGATCCATTCTAAATCTGATGACCTTTCTTAGTACGATCAGAATATCATTTTGAACCCAAGGTGAGACTGATGATCCCTTTTTGTAATCTACTTATTCTTAATATGATGAAATATCATAAGTTATGCGGGTCTATTTCATGAATATAATTTTTGAGTTAAATCATAACCATTTTTAAATGTTAGGTGATATATTTCATTTGACAACAAAAGGGAAAAAATTTCTACAAACATCCATAAAACATCTTCATCCAACTTGGTACCATCAAGTTTAGGGAAATTATTTTGATTTGGATGAAGATAACTTGTTGGAGGATCTCAAGATATCCTTTAGATTGTTCAAAGACCATGTTGGGTAGTAGGATTCTTTGGCATTCAATTAGATAAGGGGAGAGCCATATCAATGAGAAACTATATATTTGGGTGAGTTAAATAATAAATATGGTTCATGGGTATAGTTTCAGAAGGAGTATTGAGTGGAATTTTGGTCATTGACCATGATGGTAGTAAAGAGGAAAATTATTCTATCTCTTATATGAGGGATAATTTATGTGTAATGTATTGGAATAAATTTTAGTTATATTTTATATTTTCCATTATGATTTTTGTTGATAAGAAGTCCCATTAATGGATTCATGATAAGGCACTCTTCCATTTAATTCCATATTTGGTTACTCCATTTGTCTTGATAACGTACTTGGAATTACATAAGTTGGATGATGTGATCATTTTTATGCACTAGAGATGAGTTTTACCTTGAGATAAACTAGTAGGGTTCCTCAATGAGATGTGTTGTTAGTGTAAGGAATCTACATTTTGATCCTTAGAGGTTTTTACCAGTGGGGAGTCCACCATAGTAGCTTCATTTATTTAATTCTAGGTCTTGGTGTTTTTGTCATTTTTTGGTAATTTGATTTAGTTTTTCATCATCTATGGGGGTTGTGTTCATTAGTATAATTAGTACCATGGGGTTCATAGAGCTCAACATGGTGGTGATGGCCTGGATCATTGTCAGACTCAATAATAACAACCAGTGAGGGTGTTTTGGTATCAGGGGTTGTAGGATTATGATCCACTGATAGGATATGGGGTATCTTAAGGATGACTGTAGTAAATTTCTCATCCTCAGGGATCTTAAACAAAGTGTTTCCATGGATGAGGTTTTCATCTGTGAGATTGGGGAGAATGCGATGGAATATTGATTGTAGTGGTGGTCCCCACACTATAAAGGACATAGATCATTAGTGGTATAATAAGATATTTATCTACCCTCATTTGTGGGTTTTTTAATTTAGGGGATGTACTATCCTTAGTTTCACCCACACTATTCTGTGCTCTAGGACTAGGAAAAGAGAGCCTACCCATGCCCTTGGAGTTGGCTACAACAATTAGAGTTAAGAAGAGATTGTTTTTTGTGTCACATGGTTGTAGAATGATAATGGGGGAAACAAAGTAATGTGTAGATCACTTAATGAATTACGTAACACCTTGTGATAATATCCTGTGAATCTATTTGTTGTATTTTGTGAATATCGTTATCATATTCATTTGAAGCATGGTTGAGTTCTCTGATAGATATGGTCAACGTGTAATTCTCATTGGTGAGGGGGGTTATCGGTCAAGCAATAGATATGTAGAGACTATTATTACTTTGATGTTTAATTTATACATGTAATTAGTATAGTATACGATAGTGTAGGTTCCTAGGGTCATTAAATATTTTTTGGATGCTTTTCTTGAGAAGGTTGTGATCCTACCCCCAAGATGTAATATTTTGTTTGGGATAGCTCTATATCCCATTATTTGTCCATGATTCATGGATACTTATTGTATGACACCTTATATAACGTGGGAGTTGAGGATTAAGAATGATTTTCTAATTTACAAGGGTTTCATTAAACCTAGCATGCCATCATGGGGTGTTGTAATGTTATTTTCCAAGAAGGAATATATTATTATGATGCTTTGTATAGAATATTGGAGCTTTAATTAAGTGATAATAATTAATTTTTACCCTATTTGTATGATTGATGATATTTTTATACAGATATGAGGAGATATTTGTTTTTCTATGACTGATCTATGCTTCAGATATCACCATTTTCTGGTAGAGGATAATGAAATCCCAAAGATTGTATTCTTGTATCGCTATGTGAAATTTGAGTTTGTGGTCACATCATTTATATTCACAAACACATCATTTATGTTCATGGGTCCAATTAGGTTTATTTACAATTATTACCTTAACAATTTTTAGTCTATATCTTTAATGAAATATTAATCTAAACAAAGATACAGTGAAAGAATACTAATAATTTTAGAGATATCCAACAAGTCCATAGAATATAATTATTATATGAAAATTTATAAAATCATTATTTTTGGCCATATGAGGTGAATTTTTTTGTGCATGTGGTGTCCCAAAGGTTGTTTCCATTGACTCGTAAATGTGTAATGTAATATTTTTTGGGAGGTACTAGAATATATTATAAAGGTTAGGAGTTTCCTTAGTATCACTGGCTATTACCAATTGTTAATGTTTGACTTATCTTTGATAGCAGACCTATTGTCAGCTATCACATGTATTGAACATGATTTTATCTATACTAGTCTATTTTATGAAGCATTTTACTACCCGAAGTGGAAATTAATTAGTACATAGGTTATTTAGTTTCTATAAGAAGATGTAATGTTTGAGGTGTCCAACAAAACTTCTAATTTGTGCTCGGGACACGTCTTGATATAGAAGAAGGAAATGACATGTTATGGGTATATGTAGTTACCTGAACCTGAGCATAACTATTACACCCACTATTTGAATTTAGTAGCAGTTGGGTTTATATTAAATCTATTGTGATAATACCTCTCTATAGAACCTTTCATGTTCTCCACCAATCAAAATAGCCTGAGGTATATCTTTTCTCAGTGTGACATAAAGCTATGATAGAGGATGTGGATGAAGTTTTTCTAGGATTGACTTTGAGATATCATACACCTAAAGAAAAGGAGAATTTCATGGATGAATCACTGATCAGAAAGTATTTAAGGGATATTTTCCTAGAGTCAGGAGATGATTGGACAGTGATAGAGGAGATGGAAACCAGGCACTTAGATGAAAGGATGGATTTATGTTGAGGTTTCTTATTTGATATAATGATGGATTATTCACTAATATAGTAGATAGAGTTTTCTCAATGGGGAGACATAGAGTCTAGGTGATGAATGATTATGTTGAAAATGGGGAATCATGAGTGGGATGGTTAGTGTATAGTTAGAACCAGATATTGTTTTAGAGAAGGATGTTCATTCTGATGGAGATGTATGAGGGAGTCATTTATGAGTTTGTATTACACCCATGATTTTCTAATATGTGTCTTGGATAGTGGGCATAGTTTTGGTGGCTTAAGAAAATATGTGTAGTGGTAGAATTTGGGGAAATGTGTTTGTTTTGTAAATAGGTTAATGATGAACACTATATTTCCGGTCGTTTATTATAACACTTAAATATTCCATGGTGGAAATGGTAGGACATGTCTATTGAATTCACCATCATATTACCTTGATTTTATGGTGGTTGTGTTTAATTTTAGATAATCATAGATCATTTGTAAAATTTATCTCTCTTCCTAGTGATATAGAAGTCATGATCCTTGGATGTATTTGAATGGATGTATATGGATGGGGTTGTGTGAATGTATCATGTTTCAAGGTCCATTATCTTTAATTTTGATTTTCATTTTACCTCAGGATTCGAGAGATGATTTCATCAGTATTTTAGAAAAAAATTACACCTTTCACCCCTCATATGGATAGATAGATTGAACATACAATTCCAAAACTAGATGATATGTTACTTAAATATATCAATGACCTAAATATACCTAATTCATATTACATACCCTTGAATTTGTTTTATAATCACAATATATATCACTCATGCATCATCATGACCTTTTTTGAGGCTTCATTTAGGAATCCACGTTGTTGTCCATTATTCTAGGATGAGGTTGGGGTCATCAACTCCTTTTCCTATTGTGGTGAACAGTATGATAGAGAAAGTATATATAAGGACCCAACCTTAAACCTTACATAATATTTAATTAAATTAATAATTCACGTTGAGGATCTTTTCAGGTTTACAATTTTAGAGAGTTAGGACATAACTATTACATTTCAAAATATTACAAAGTAGACACTTCTACTCAGTTTCCATTTTTTTACAAATCATGAGCTTTTAAAAAAATGAGTCATGTCTTGTTCCATGTTTTAGACGACATGTCTTTTCCATGATCCCATCCTTGGACCTATTCCACTTTATGTCCTTTGAAAAACATTTCAAAAGATAGGATGAGCATAAAAATCTCAGTAAGTGATACACAAAGAAATAAAACAGTTAGTCTTTCAAAACAGAAATTTAACCATGAATACATTAACATAAGTAATACTTTTCACCTTTATGAAGTAGTAAATACTATTTACTGAATAAAATATCAATACTTACACTTTTGTAACCAAAATATTACCAAAAAACCTATATAAAGAACACATAACATATAAAGGTAACATGGGACATAAACATACATAAATGGAATAACCATACAGTTGACTTCCACACATATCACTAAATGGAATAGCCATATGGCCGACTTCCATACCCAATGCATTGGAGGTTATAATGTAACCACCTGTCCTGGTAATCATGGCTCTACCCGTCATTTGTTTTATCACGTAACCACCCGTCAAATGTCCAAGTACCATTATAAAATCATAAAACATGAAACAAATATAAATGAAAGAAAACATTTCTAAATTTCAATTACAATATATCACATAAATATATTGACATATCAAATCCATTTAAAAAACAATTTTCAATACCAAAAATACGTAAAAGATTATATGGTATTTATTTTCTTTTAAAAACATTATGGCTTGTTGAGGAAGCCAAAGATCAAATAATACTCACAGCGATGAAAAAGGTCATTATCCCCACTTACGTTAAAAGAAACATTACTTTTTTTCATTTAGTAAAAAACATCGTAGAAAAGTATTCCCTTTGAAAAGTAAAGGGTATTTATACAATGTATAAAATAAAGTCATGTATTAAAATAGAATATGCCTCAATGAAAGGAGATTGAGACGAAGTCCATTACCTCGCGTCCGACTTGACTCGATCATTATTTAATCTCCTAAGTAATAAACTAAAGTTAAAATTTTCTTGATTATGAACCATTTTAATGTTTATTATTATTTTTATATAACTTATTACCATATTATAAACATTATTTAATCATTTAAGTTAATAACGTTCATTTTGTCGATATTTGGTACTTGAGTCAAAAATGACCACCTTATATTTACATGTTGTCCATGTGGTCAGTAGTTAATTATATGCAAAATGATATTCATGATTTAAATATCATATATATCATATATATTCATTATATACATGTATTTATAATAGTACATAACATTTGTAGGTAGGAAATGAAATTCACCGTTCAAGGAGACGGTAAGCCGTACATAGGCATGAATGCTACTTTCATTTCTATTTCTTATTTTAATGGAATTAAAACATAATGATACATTGGTATATTATAATTCCAGTATAATATCATATATAATATCACTGACTCTATCCTTTATACATCCCACGTAAGGAATTAACGAGTTACATCACATAAAGGGGGAGGTAGTCCTCCCTTCCTCAAATGAGAATATCGTATTTACCCACTATGGAATCCATAAAGGCTTGATATAATTGGAAAGTAAAAAAAAATAAGGAAATAATAAACATAATATATATCATATATAAATACAGATCCATCATAATGGCCACCATGAGAGGCGGTAAGATGTAATCTAACAATCATCGTTTCTTGAGGCATTAGTTTTCCATCCACAGAAATATTATGTTCTTCATCCATTAGATGGTGTTGTGTGTAATTGTAGTTTGAATCCGTCTCATAAAAAAATCCTAGTATATTTTGGATACATGTTTTGTTACAAAAGAAAGGAAATAAAAAGAGTTTAGGGTTGGATATGTAAAATAAAAGAAAACAATTTAAGAGAAACTATTACCTTTAATTTGGGTAACTCCCTTTGGTTTGAAACAAAGGACTTCTTGAAGTGCCTTATGCATAAGTTAAGTCTTCTAGGAGGAGGAGAGGGATGTAGGGAGTGTAATTGGGAAAAGTTTGGATGATCCAAATGGCTTGAGAGGTGTGAGGAATTGGTTATAAGTGGTCTCCTTTTATAAGGGAGAGGAGGGGCTTTTTAGGAAAGTCTGAAAATATTATTTTATAATATAATGATATTCAGTTTATAATGGTCCAAAAATAATTAAGGTATAATATAAGATGACTAATATTCTAAATAAAATCATCCAATCAGAATTGGACATGTTTTGGAGAATAATTAATTCATTATAATCTTATTTATTTAAATCATTTATTAATGAGATAAATATTGCATAATTATTGTGTCATAAATAATTTAATTTATCTGATGTCTAAAAATTATAAAAAAATTCAATAATGTAGTAAATCATTTTATCTTTCCAAATAATATTTATTGTCGAAAAGATAATTTATATAACCCCTTCTAAAAACTAATTTACTAAAAGATATTTGCTTTTGTCATTTTGGCTTTACTTTAAGTTAATTAATCTAAATTGTCATTATCAATACTAAGTGGCTCAATGGGGTCGAAAAATCTCCCCAGATATGCCCATGATCGTTAATGACTAAACCAATATGGTTTCAACAAGTGTTAAGGTAGTTCAGAATTATTATAATATTTTTTTTAGCTTTAATTACCCTATTTACCTTTAACCGCGGTAAATAAAAGTCAAAAGTTACTATTCACAAAAAAAATTATTTTTTCTTATTGAACCAAATTTTACTTCTTTATAACAACCATGTATGTAGGATTTTATAAATTAAATTCCCAGAAGTGGTAAAATTTCATTTAAATGAAAAAGTCAGTTTTTTAACTACCAATAAGTTGTTTCACTATTAATCAAAAAATGATGTTTTTCAGAAAAACACAAAAAATTCATCCTAAGCTATATTTGATATTACGAATTCAAAAAGGATGTATAATTTTTTAAATTAAAAACAAATAAGTGGAAATAATTAATTTTAATATTAATTCCCCTTATCAAAACAAATAGGGTGTTTTTAAGAAACAATAACAATCAAAAGATTGATATTTGTTTATGTCCAATTTCTAAGTAAAATTAATTTCAAAGACCAACATTGTATTAAATTGTAAAAATATATTTTAATATAACTTTAAAACAAATTAAAAAGATAATCTAACCATATAAATAAATTAAATTCATAGGCACTTTTGAATTAAAATACAATATTTTTCACTATTCATTTAAAAAATGAACTTTATCGAAAAAATTCCAAAAATTTACCCAATGTAAATTTTGATGTCCCCATTATAAGTAAGGTTTTAATTTGGTCATATAGAATATATTAAAGTATCCAAAACTATATTTAAATAGGTTTCTCCATTAAAAGGCGATAAATTGGCCATTTAATTTAAATTATGCTTAAAATTATATTTATTCACATTTTAAGCCTCTAAGGTTTTATTGGATAATGTAAATACATTTAAAAATCATGTATAATAATATTGTAGTTAGTTTTGTTCATTAACACAAATACAATGTCTAAGAGTTTACTACCATTCAAAATAATAATATTATATTATTAGTGTGCAACGTAAGATTCCAATGAAACTCATTGTTGCGTATCAGGTACGCTATCAAACATAGCAACCCATTTAAAGTAAAATTAATATTTAAATCAAAAACATTAATGAATACGAAAATATCTTATTCTTAATTTACATGGGATGTTACATCCATCCCCCCTTTTGGAAATTGTTCCCTCGCAATTTTTATTCACTTATCAACATAAGTGGGGGTATTTATACCTCATAAAATTTTCAGATTCCCACGTTGCCTCTTCAACCATATGGTTTTTCCAAAAAAACCATTACCTGGTGAATTAACTTATTCCGAAACACTTGCTCTCTATGGTCAAGAATTTGGACTGGTTGTTCTTCATAAGAGAGATTCTCTTCCAACTAAACTACCTCAGGGCTCAAAACATGATATGGATCTGGAATATATTTTCGCAACATCAAAACATGAAAAACATAGTGTACTTGGGATAAAATTGGAGGTAAAGCTACTCTGTATGAAACTGATCCAAATTTCGCTAGGATTTCATAGGTTCCAATGAACCTTAGGCTCATCATCTAATTCTTACGAAAACGCATCACACTTTTCCAAGGAGAAACCTTGAGAAAGACATGATCACCTATCTCAAAAGAATGATCCTTCCTCTGTTTATCTGCATAACTTATCTATCTACTCTGAGCTATTCTCATGTGCTTCTGAATCAAATGAACTTTCTCTAACATCTCTTCTACCAATTCTGGTCCCATAAGCTTCCTTTCACCTACTTCATCCCAAAAATCCATAGTTCGACAATGCTTTCCATATAATTCATCAAATGGAGCCATATATATACTAGAATGAAAAATCTTATTATAAGAAAATTAATCCAAAGAAAGATATTGGTCCCAACTTCCCTTATAATCAACCGGGAAAGCACGTAACATATCCTCTAATGTCTGAATTGTTTGTACTGACTGCCCATCTGATTGAGGGTGAAAATCTATACTAAAATTTAATTCAGTACCCAACAACTTCTGAAGGCCTTTCCAGAAGTTAGAAGTAAACCTGAGATCATGATCAGATACAATGGAGAGGGGAACACCATGCAAACCTGACTATCTATTTAACATACAACCGATCAAGTTGATCTAGAGACAAAGTATCTCTAATAGGAAGGAAATTAGAAGATTTAGTCAATCGATCAACTATAAAAAAGATTTCATTATTACCTCGATATGTCTTCCGTAATCCCACAAAGAAGTCCATGGATATATTTTCCCATTTCCATTTCGGCATCGGTAAAGGCCGAATCATTCCTTTTGGTAACTGTCTCTCTGCTTTATCCTGCTGACAAGTCAAACACTCCACAATAAAATTAGCAATATAACTTTTCATTCCATAACACCAGTAATACTCGTGAATATATCTGTACATCTTAGTACATCCAGGGTGAACTGAAAAAAGAGAACTATGAGCTTCACATAACAACTCATTCTTCAGCTGTGAATTACAAGGCACACATAATCTCTTTCCAAACCTCAAAACACAATCATTATCAATGCTAAATTTAGGAAACCTACCCTTATGAACCAACTCTACCTTTTTCTACAACTCAATGTCTTTCTTCTGAGCTATCTTTATTCGGTCTGATAGAGATGATCTGACTGACACCTGAAACAAAACAGATGAATTTCCTGCCCCAACAACTTCTATGCCAAATTTCATCAAATTAAAAACCAAAGGATCTTGTTCCAAACGTAGGATGGATAAGGAGACATTACTTTTTCGACTCAAAGCATCAACAACTTTTTTTTATTTTCCCGTATGGTAATGGATCTTGCAATAATAATCCTTGATAAATTCTAGCCATCTCCTCTATCTCACGTTCATTTCTTTTTGAGTGAATATACACTTTAAAATTTTGTGATCAGTATATATTTCAGATTTTACTCCATTCAAATGATGCCTCCAAATTTTTAAAGCAAAAAAAAAAAACAGCTAATTCCAAATCATGTGTAGGGTAATTTAACACATGAGGTTTCAACTGACATGAAGAATAATCAATTACTGATGATTCTGCATTAGGACATAACCTAGTCCTTTCAACGAAGCATAACTGTAGATAACAAACTCACCATTTCAGGAAGGCAGTGTAAAAACTAGAGCATTCACCAATCTTATTTTCAATTCCTGAAAACAATCATCACATTCTTTTTTCGAGATAAACTTAACACCTTTTCAAGTTAACTTAGTCATTGGACTAGATAACCATGAAAACATTTCAACAAACCTTCGGTAATAACCTGCCAAACCAAGAAAACTACAAATCTCAGTTATATTTGTCGGTCTTGGACATTCTTCAACAACCATTGCTTTAGAAGGATCAACATTTATGAAATTTTTTGAAACAATGTGACTATGGAGTGAAATTTGTTGTATCCAAAACTCACACTTGATGAATTTCCCAGAAAGTTTCTTTTCTTTTAATGTTTTCAAGACAACCCTTAAATGACTTTCATGTTCTTCCTTAATTTTGGAATAAACCAAAATATCATCAATATAGACAACCACAAAATTATCCAAGAACTCACAGAAAATTCTATTCATAAGATCCATGAATACAGTAGGTGTATTGTCTAACCCAAAAGGCGTAACTTCAAATTCATAATGGCCATATCTAGTACAAAATGCAGTTTTCAAAACATCTTCTTCTTTTACTTTCAATTGATGGTACACCGACCTCATGTCAATCTTCCGAAAATACTGAGCTCCCTAGAGCTGATAAAAAAAATCATCGATATGGGGAAAAGGATGCTTATTCTTAACAATGATGTTATTTAATGCTCTATAATCAATGAAAAGTCTCACTGAACCATATTTTTTTAACAAAAAATACCTGAGCACCCCATGGTGATGTTTTAGGTCGAATAAAACCTTTATCCAATAACCCCTTCAATTTATTCTTTAAATCTAAAACTCCAATTTGATCCATTCGATAAGGGGGTTTTGAAATTGGCTTACAATAAAGAATTAAATAAACAGTAATATCAACTTCCCGATCAGGTATAATTCCAGGTAACTCATAAGGAAAAACATCAAGGTACTCATTTACCTCCAACACATTATTAATATGAACAGTTTCTTTATTTTCAACAATATGTTCAAGGTAACATTCATTTTCATTTTTACTAGTTTCTCAGCTTCCTGATATGTTATAAAAAAATGGTTCATTCTTGTACACAAACTGAAAATCTTTTTTTCAAAGAAACCTCTTTAGCTCTGCAATCAATCTAAGCATGATAAACAGAAATCCAATCCATGTCCAAAAAAAATCAAACTCTACTACAAGAAAAACAATAAGGTTTTCAGGTAAATTCATTCCGCACACAAGGACAGGAATGTTATTCTGTTTTCTTTTTGTGTCAACATTTCCTCCAGGAGTTTTTACCATAAGGTCAATATTCATATCATGAGATGGAATTCCCAATTTACTAGAAAACTTCTCAGAAATGAAAGAGTGTTTAGAACCTGAATCAAACAACACATTGGAATAATCTGAACAAACAAACAGTGTACTTGATACTACTTCATTTGATGGACCAACATCAGCTGAAGTAGTTTAGAAGGATTTCACCACCCCTCTATGCTTATAAACCTACTGATTTTCCTCAGTTGAGTTCTTCTCTGGACACTAATTTTCATATTGACCGATTTTATTACACTTAAAACATCTTACCGATGTATTTTCATTGCCTGATTGTTCATCTTCCTTCTAGTTACGAGAAATATGACTAGACTTACCACACTGGAAGCACATTATAGTCTTTGATAAACATTCTCTAGCATGATTTTTACCACACATCTCACAAGATGGATTTTTAGTTTTCTTACCTCCAGGCTTCTTTGATGAGTTATTCCCCTTTGCCTGCAAACTGGACCACTTATTCTGTTGTTTTTAAAAGAACACTTGATAATCGAAAAACTCCATTTCCACCTTCTCCTCACATTGAAAATTTTTTTCATCACTTTTTAACTAACGATAAGATAATTATCATAGATATCTTGGATTCAGTCCTGATTAAAATCGATTTATCTTACTATCAAGATATCAGATGAAATTTGGTGCATAACATTCCAGTCGAGTGAACTTTTCTTCATAAGCAGCCACTGAGTCATCCTCCAGCCTTAATTCTAGGAATTTGTTTTCCATCCTAAGATGAACCACCTTAGGAAAATATTTTTCAAGAAACATACCTTTGAATTCATCCTAATAAAGATCATCAATCTCCTCACTATCCCTGATATTTTTCACCATAGACCACCACTAATCAGCTTCACCATCAAACCGGTAAACAATGAGACTATCCTTTTGATGTTCTGAACAACCCATGACATCAAGAATCTTCTCCAGTGCTTTAATCCACTCTTAAGATAGCACAGGATCAGATTATCCTTTGAATGATGGGGAATGTTGCCTCATGAAATGTACCACTACTGACATGTTCCTCTGTGGTTGATCTGGCTGATCTCGTGCATGGATTCCACCACCATTTATCACCTGAGTCAACTAATCCATCATTGAAACAAACTGTCCAGTTTCGATTCCGACCATCTCAAGATGCTGATTTGGAAGGTTGTCTTCCTCCTGATGTCATCCCAACATAGCTTCCCTATTTCCTCTAAGGAAAACCATTCTAAACATAGAAATATCTTTGGCGACGCAACATGGTAATCTGTAAATTCTATATGATATCAATATCAATATAAATTATTTTGTGGATATTAATTTATCAATACCCTTACTCCTAATGTTATCTAAACCTACCTATGATACCAACTATAAGGAACCGACCTTAAACCTTACATAATATTGAATTAAATGAATAACTCAAGTTGAGGATCTTTTCAGGTTTACTGTTTTAGAGAGTAAGGCCATAAATATTAAATTTCAAAATATTAAAAATTAGACACTTCTACTACGATTCCATTTTTTTACAAAACATGAACTCTTAAAAAAAGAATAATGTCTATTTCCATGTTTTAGATGTCATGAATTTTCCTTGATCCCATACTTGACCCTATTCCACTTTATGTCCTTTGAAAAACATTTCAAAACATGGAATGAGCATAAAGAGATTAGTAATGGATACACAAATAAATAAAATAGTTAGTTTTTAAAAACAACAAGTAAACCATGAATATTTTAACACATGTAATACTTTTCAACTTTATGATGTAGTAAATACTCTTCACTGAATAAAAGATCATTACTTACCCTTTTGTAACCAAAATATTACCATAAAACCCATATAAAGAACACATAACATATAAAGGTAACATGAGACATAAACATACTTAAATGGAATAACCATATAGTCTACTTCCACACATATCACTAAATGGGATATCTATATGGATGACTTTCATACCCATTGCATTGGAGGATATAACGTAACAACCCCTCCTGATATTCATGACACCACCCATCAATTTTTTATCATGTTACCACCCGTGAAATGTCCAAGTACAATTATAAAATCATTAGACATGAAAAAAATATAAAGGAATAAAAGAATTTCCACATTTCAATCACGATATATCACTTAAATATATTAACATTGCAAATCCACTTTCAAAACCATTTCAATACCATAAATACTTAAAAGAGTATATGGTATTTATTTTCTTTTAAAAACATTACGGCTGGTTGAGGAAGCCAAAGATCAAATAATACTCACGGCGGCGGAAAAGGACGTTTTCCCCACTTATGTTAAAAGAAACATTCCTTCTTTTCATTTAATAAAAAACTTTGTTTAAAAGGATTCCCTTTGAACATTCAAGGGTGTTTATACAATGTGTAAAATAATGTCATGTATGAAAACAAAATATGCCTCAATGAAAGGAGATTGAGACGAAGTCCCTTACCTCGCGTCCGACTTGACTTGATCATTCTTTAATCTCAGGAATAATAAACTAAAGATAATGTCTACATTCTTAAGAACCTTTTTCAAGTTTATTATTGCTTTTATATAACTTCTTACCATGTTTTAAACATTATGTAATCATTTAAGTTAATAACATTCATTTTGTCGATATTTGGTACTTCAGTCAAAAATGAACACTTTATATTTACAAGTTGTCCATGTGATCATTATTCCATTATATCTCAATTTATATTCATGATTTAAATGTCATATATATCATATATATCCAGTATATACACGTATTTATAATAGTACATAACATTTTGAGGTTAGAAATGAAATGCACCGTTCATGGAGAGGGTAAGTCGTACATACGCATGAACGCTACTTTCATTTCTATTTCTTATTTTAATGGAATTAAAACATAATGATACATAGGTATATTATAATTCCCGTATAATATCATATATAATATCATTAACTCTATCCTTTATACATCCCACATAAGGAATTAACGAGTCACATCACTTTAAGGGGGCGGTAGTCCGCACTTCCTCAAATTAGATTATCGTATTTACCCACTATGGAAACTGTAAAGGCTTGATAGAATAGGGAAGTACAGAAGCATAAGGAAATAATAAACATAATATATATCATATATAAATATAGTTCCATCATAATGGCCACCATGACAGGCGGTAAGATGTAATTAAACAATCAACGTTTCGTGATGCGTTAGTTTTCCATCCACAGAAACATTATGTTCTTCATCCATTAGATGGAGTTGTGTTTAAGTGAAATTATAATACTTCTCATAAAAATGTCATAGTATATTAAGTATACTAGTGTTGTTAAAAAATAAAAGAAATAAAAAGTGTTTAGGGGTTGGAGAAGTAAAATAAATGAAAACAATTTAAGAGAAACTGTTACCTTTAATTTGGGTAACTCACTTTGTTTTGAATCAAAGGACTTGTTGAAGTGCCTTCTGCCTAAGTTAAGGCTTCTAGGAGGAGGATAGGGATGTAGGGAGTGTAATTGGATAGTGTTTTGAAGAGATAAATGGCTTGAGAGGTGTGAGTAATTGGTTAGAAGTGGTATCCTTTTATAATGGAGATGAGGGGCTCTTTAGGAAAGTGTGAAAATATTATTTTATAATATAATGATATTCGGTTTCTAATGGTCCAAAAATCATTACGGTCGAAGATAAAATGACTAATATTCGAAATAAAATCATCCAATTAGAATTGGACATGTTTTGGATAATAATTTAATCATTATAATATTATTTATTTAAATCATTTATTAATGAGGTAAATACTGCATCATTATTGTGTCTTAAATAATTTAATTTCTGTGATGTCTACAAGTTATAAAAACATACCATGATGTATGAAATATTTTTAGCTTTCCGAATAATATTTATAGTCGAAAATATAATTTATATAACCCCTTATAAAACATAATTTACTAATAGATATTTGCTTTTGTAATTTTTTCCTTTTCTTTAAGTTAATTATTCTAAATTGTCATTATCAATCCCAAGTGGCTCAATGGGATCCCAAAATCAACCCAAAGATTCCCATGCCCGTTAATGACTCAAATAAAAATATTTGGATAAGTGTTAAGGTAATTTTGAATTATTATAATATTATTTTTCCTTGAATTACCCTATTTACCGTTAACTGCAGTAAATAAAAGTCAAAAGTTACTATTCACCAAAAATAATTTTCTTCTTATTTAACCACATTTTACTTATTTATAAGAACCATGTATGTCGGATTTTAGAAATTAAATTCACATAAGTGGTAAAATTTCATTTAAATGAAAAACTCAGTGTTTTAACTACCACTACGTGGTTTCACTATTCATAAAAAATTGATGTTTTTTCAGAAAAATACCAAAACATCAGCCTAAGTAATATTTGATATGCATAATTGAAAAATGATGTCTATATTTCCAAATTGAAAACATATAAGTGGAATTAATTAATTTTAAAATTTATTTTTTTTATCAAAACAAATAGCGTGTTTTTAAGAAACAATAACTATCAAAAGATTGATACTTGTTTATGTCCAATTTCAACGTGAAATTAATTCAAATTACAAAAATTGAATTAAATGGTAAAAATATATTTCAATTTCACTTTAAAACCAAATAAAAAGATATTCTAACCATATAAATAAATTATATTAAAAGGCACTTTTGAATTAAAATACAATATTTTTCAGTATTCATTAAAAAAATGAACTTCATCGGAAAAATTCCAAAAGAATTACACAATGTAAATTTTGATGTCCCCATTATAAATAGGGATTTTATTTGGTCATATAGAATGTATTAAAGTGACCAAAACTAGATTTAAATAGGGTTCTCCATTAAAAGGCGATAAATCAGCCATTTAATGTAAATTATGCTTAAAATTAGATTTATTCACATTTAAGCCTCTAACTTTTTAGTGGATAATGTAAATACATTTAACAATCATCTATAAAAATATTGTAGTTAGTTTCATTCATTCCCACCAATACAACAACTAGGAGTTAACTGTAACACCCGAGACTTTTATGTTATATAAATCATCAAAGGAATCTTTTTCTACACAACACTTTCTTGGCTTGCTTTACACGCAATCGCGACCTTCCTCGATAGCTTGCGTCGTACGCAATACCGAGTTTCACTAAACAACAATATGCTATTAAAACTAGCCGTTATGAATAGTAATAACCACTTTTTGAAATTTTATAAATTTTATTTTTCAAAATGGACTTCATTTTTGGACTCAGAATATCGAAATTAGCCTAGGGTGAAATTTTGGTATTTTTCTGAAAACTTTCATTTTTTGATGAATAGTGAAACCACTAAGTGGTAGGTTAAAAACTGAATTTTGCATAAAACTTAATTTTACCGCTTCTGTGAATGGAATTTCAAAAATCCGAGAGACACGGTTAATATCAAGGACTAAAATGTGGTTCAATGAGATGAAAATAATTTTTTGGTGAATAGTAACTTTTTACTATTTTTACCGCGGTTAATAGTAAATAGGGTAACTAAGGGTAAATATGATATTAATATTACCCTAACACATGTCCTAATTCTATTGGACAAGTGTAATTCGACCAAAAACAAACTTGGAATAAAATATGACCATTTAGGCCCACTTGGATTAGATTAGGACATTTATTATTAATTTATTTAAAGAAGGGTTAAAATAGTTAAAATCAAAGTTTAATAAGTAAATCATTTTTAATATAGGGTTATACATAAGATAAATTCGATTGTAAATATTCATTAGAAAGATAAAAAGATTTCCTACATGATGGTATTTTATTTGTAATTTTTAGACATCAAATAATTTAATTTATTTATGACACAAAGATGATGCAGTAATTATCTTATTAATGAAATATTGACAAAATTGATAATATAAATACCCAAATAAATGTAATTTGAGACTTTTTATGAATTCCACTAATTTTCTAGGTTACTATGATATATTAGTATTTATTTAATCAACTTGGTTCGAACATATAATTCTGTTATGACTTTGACAAAATCATATATCAAATAGTGTCAAAATTGACACAAAATAGTTTTTAAATCAAATATTATATTATTAATTGTTATTTTATTCCTAAAAATCTAAGGTTCGGCCAAATGACTTAGATAAGGATATATATATTAATAATAAACAATTTGGGGTTCGTTTGGCATGTTATAGTAAGTGTATTAACCATATAGTGAAAGAAAACAAAAAGACATGGTAAAAGTTAAATTATTTAACTTAGAGTTAAATTTAATTGATAAGGTTAAAATAATATCCTAAACTTGTCTAAATTCTATTGGTTGATAGGATTTCGACCCATCCCCACTTTAGCTTCGAAATAAGACCCTTTGGAACCATTATAAACCGATTTTGACTTTAATATAAAATAATATTTTGAGATATTCCTAAGGTGCCCCTCTCCTCCCTTATAAAAGGGAACCTCCTCCCCCTCCTCCTCACACCAATTTGAGCACTCAAGCTCGGCCAACCCCTGCCATTTTCACTTCTCCACTTCCCTATAATAATCCTAGAGGTCCTGGTCTTCTCCAAAGACCAATCTTAGTTCCTTAAGTGGAGGATTCAAAAAGGCGTTCCAAAGAAGAGGTAATATCCATTACCGATCTTTTCAATTTCTTTCTTCTTCAACTTCTTCTTCTTTAGTTGTTTCATGATAAAGTAATAACATCAGTATTACTTACATACTGATATGTTATTATAAATATGAAACAACCCTAATTCACCTTCTATCCATCCTACGGAAAAATGAAATCACCGCGCGTGCGTACGTACGGAATACCGTCTCCACGCCGTGGTGTAATCTATTTTCCACCATCACCTTACAAGGATGGGTATAATGGTGTAATGAGTAACTATATATGATTATTATTAAGTAATATTGATACTGAAATAATATATATATATACTCCAATACAATTCCACGATCATAGGAACGATATCATCACTCGTGCGTACGTACGGAATACCGTCTCCACGATGTGATGCGACTCGTTCTACATGATCTTCATTTCATAATGATTGTATAAATGAATTGAATGAATGAATATGGTATATACTACACTAATACCATTCTGGAAATGAATTATCTATAACCTAAAGATAAGAATAAGAATTTATTCGAAAAAACACGCATAAGAACAAAAAGTTATAAAGACCCGAGTAACAAGTAACAATGAAATATTACTAACAAGAAGCTAATAATATGACCATATATGATCTCATATCAATATGTATGATTCTGGAATAAGTCAATAACATTATTTAAACCATTATACAGGATCTTCGGACACGAACAAAGCAAATCGGACCTAAGGTAAGGGAAATATCACAATCTCATTTTTATCCGAGATTGTTTATTCGTAAGTATTTACTGGGGTGTATTTTATCATCCACATCCATGTTCCCTCAATATGTAATATTGTTTCCATCCACTTGAAATAGTTTAAATCCAATTTTACCCTTATGTGAGTTTTTTGTAAAGAATATGAAAGGAATCTTTTGTCGTTTTTCCGTACGAGGTACTTTTTGACTTTTCCGACAAAAGTACGAAGAATGTTTTTTTTAACTTATACGGCATGAATGGATGTTTAAAACATTACTTCAAAGAAGCTTCCTTTACAAGTTTTCAAGTTTATTTTTAATCAACTTCTTTTATTTTAAAGTCGTATGACATGTTATGAAAGGAAAAATGTTTTTGAAGAAGAAAGGATATTTTCTTCAAGAATTCAATTCAAGTGTTTTATCAAAATTATTTTCCATCTAAGATAATAAAGGGTTCTGTTTCTATCCATATTTTTACATTGGTTTGACTATGTTGTGATGGAATTATGTTTATGAATTCCTTTATCATATATGAATTGATTTATGATGTCATGATGTTTCATGAATCCCATTTTTGTTACATGTGTTATGCGATGATGCATGTTTTATGATTATGTGGCACACATAAGAAAGGATTCATTATAATATGGGTGGGACCTATATCTCCCTCCAATGCATTGGGTAATGATTTTATATCTCATGAGATAGACATGGCTGGAACGGAAGGTTATTTCGGTTCAGTGATACAGGACTGAAACGAGGAGTGAACTCGGTTCAGAAAGGGACTTTGTCCACTAAGATAGTCTTGGCAATGAGTCATGACTAACAAGAAATGATTTTCCATGATTATGTGTGCATGCCAAAAAGATTCAAGTTTTATGTTATGATTATTGGGGATCTCATTTTCACTTCTATGATTTATTACATGTTAAGATATTATGATCTCTTTTGCAGGTTTTGATTTTCATAAAGATATGATATGATTTTTATTTCATTTATTTGCCCTTGCTGAGCATTTGAGCTCACCCTTTTATGTTTTCTTTTCCCCAGGTCAGGAAGATGGATATTAAGTAGAATATGCTAAAAGGGACCCTAGATATGATGAAATAAATGGGAGACACTGTAGAAGATTTATGAACCAGTTGTTTATGTTTCCCCAGTTTCTAAAGACACTATACCTATACGGTCCTTTGTGGTTTTGTCATATATTGTAATAAGAGTGCTTCAATTTTGAAGTATTAACAATATATGTAAAGTGTGGGTCGTTATAGTTGGTATCAGAGGAAAGGTATAGTCAACCTTTGGAAACTAGGATGTGAAAGCCTTAGTAAGAACCCTAAGGATAAGTCTAAGCATAGAACACAATCTTAGTGTTTTAGAAATGGCCTTGAATAACCTAGGATAAGACCTTAAGCATGAAAATTTTATTCTTGAATTATGTGGTTTCCTATTATAATTAGTGTTGCTCACACTATTCTTCTTGGTTTTAGTCAATGGCTGGAACCCGAAGGAACCGTGTTAATGCGGAATGCGATGGGCAATGCAATGATTGTCCCCCTGAGCAACCAAACGATATGGGAGCTGGAATGCAAAATCTTGTAGCCATGCTCACACAACTTTCTCAAGCTATGAATCATGCAGGATTTCCAAACGAACAAAGAAGGGAGCAACATTCTGTTGAATCCTTCATGAGGCAGCGTCCACCATCTTTCAGCGGGTCTACTGATCCATTAGTTGCTGAACAATGGATTAGTACTACTGAAAAGATATTTTCAGTTCTTCAATGTTCTGAGCATGATAAAGTCATCCTAGCAGTGTATCGTTTGGAAGGAGATGCGGATCAATGGTGGAATCTTGTTAAGAATACGAGGCAAAGAGATGAAATTGAGTCTATGGAATGGGACGAGTTCAAGAACTTATTTTTCAATAAGTACTTCCCTCGTATTCTCCGAACAAAGATGGAGAAAGAGTTCCTTGAACTGATGCAAAGGGATGATGAATCTGTTAGTACCTATGAAGCAAATTTTACAAGACTTGCAAGGTACGCTTCTGGTATTATTATCCAACTTGAGAGTAAGATCGATCGATTCTTTAGTGGCTTAAAACCATGTCTTCGAAGGGCGTTAGCCATAAGGGACTTCAATAGCTACGAGGAAATCGTTCGATGTGCTCTCAAAGTCGAGATGGAGATTGGAGTAACCCATCAGTCCCATGGGTTTGATAAGAAGAGGAAGATGGAATTCAAAGAAAAATCTAAAGAGCACACGGAAAAGAAGATGAACTTTCCCTTATGCTCAAAGTGTGGAAAGAAACATGGAGGGAGTTGTCTTAAAGGGACAAGTAAATGTTTTAAATGTGGAAAGGAAGGTCATCGGGCATTTGAATGCCGTGATAATGGGAAGAAGATGTCTAATGATGCAAACAAAGGAAGGGATACACATAATGAACCTGCTACACTTCAATGTTTCAAGTGCAAGGAGATGGGGCATTATGCCAATCAATGCCCAAATCCAAGGGTTGATGATGATGTTCGACGTCAACAAACTCTTAAGGCTAAAGACAAAGGAAAGTCACATGCAGTTTCTATCAGCGATGTGGAGTACGATAATGATGTGGTGAAAGGTACACTTACCATCCACTCTAAAGTAGCAAATGTTTTATTTGATTCTGGATCCACCCACTCTTTTATTTCTGAAAAAGTTTCTAAGGGTATCACCGTATTACCTCAACAATTAGATGTTGAGTTAGCTGTGACAACACCTAATGGCACATCAATCGCATCAAAAGTTTATAATTCTTCTCCGATCGAAGTTTGTGGGAAAGTGCTTCCTGCAAATCTTGTGATCCTTCCTTTAGTGGAATTTGATGTGATTCTTGGCATGGATTGGCTTTCTCTACATGGAGCTCATATCAATTGCCAAAGAAGGGAAGTCACATTTCATATTCCAGATCAACCTACGATCGTCTATCAATGCAAGGATGAACATAACCTTCCAGTGGAAATTTCTTCCATCTTATGGGTATTTATTCCACTAAATGAAGGTTATTTATCTCAAATGGTTGGTGAGAAACTCACGATTAAGAATATGCCCATTATACGGGAGTTTGATGATGTCTTTCCGGAGGAATTGCCGGGTCTTCCACCAAATCGTGAAGTTGAGTTTTCAATAGAACTCGTACCGGGTGCTTTGCCTATTTCAAAGACACCTTATAGAATGGCCCCAATTGAGTTGCAGGAATTGAAGAAGAAACTCCAAGAGAATCTTGATAAGGGATTCATACGCCCTAGTGCGTCACCTTGGGGAGCACCTGTTCTATTTGTTAAGAAGAAAGATGGATCAATGAGACTCTGCATTGATTATCGAGAACTTAACAAGATCACTATCAAGAACAAATATCCTCTCCCACGCATTGATGACTTATTTGACCAACTACGCGGAGCTCAATACTTTTCCAAGATTGATCTTCGTTCAGGGTATCATCAATTAAGGGTCAAAAGGGAGGATATACCAAAGACGGCTTTCCGTACAAGGTATGGACACTATGAATTTATAGTGATGCCATTTGGTCTTACTAATGCCCCTGCTATCTTCATGGATCTAATGAATAGAGTCCTTAGAGACTATCTTGATCAATTTGTGGTAGTCTTTATAGACGATATTCTTGTCTATTCAAAGAGCAAGGAAGAGCATGAAGATCACTTGAGAATTATATTGAAGACCCTGAGAAAAGAGAAGCTTTATGCCAAATTTACCAAGTGTGAATTTTGGCTTAAAAAAGTTGCATTTTTTGGTCATATAATCTCAAAAGAGGGGATATCTGTGGATCCAGCAAAAACAGAGGTTATCGAAAGATGGTCAAGACCAACAACAGTAACTGAGATCCGAAGTTTTCTTGGTTTGGCTGGATATTATCGACGTTTTGTAAAAGATTTTTCACGGTTATCTAATCCAATCACCAAGTTGACTCGGAAAGGAGTTAAGTTTGTCTGGACAGAGGAATGTGAAGAGAATTTCAAGGAGTTGAAAAGAAGGTTATCCAGTGCACCTGTGCTCACACTGCCTTGTAGTGGAGAAAGGTTTGTGATCTACAGTGATGCATCCAAGAAGGGATTGGGGTGTGTTCTTATGCAAAATGATATGGTGATAGCTTATGCCTCACGAAAGTTGAAAACCCATGAGCAAAATTACCCAACACATGATTTGGAGTTGGCTGCGGTAATCTTTGCATTAAAGATTTGGAGGCATTACCTTTATGGTGAAAGGTGTGATATTTATACTGATCATAAAAGTTTAAAGTATATTTTCACACAAAAGGAGTTGAATATGCGCCAAAGAAGATGGTTGGAGCTGATTAAGGATTATGACTGCTCAATCCATTACCACCCTGGGAAAGAAAACAAGGTGGCATATGCATTAAGTCGACAAGACCATGCTAGTTTATCCATGATGAGGATCACAAAAGATCCAATATTTATGGATTTACAAAGGATGGATCTTGGAATTATAATGGAAGGGGAAAAATCGTATCTTTATCAAATGAATGTTCAACCATCTATACATGTGAAGATTAAAGAGGCACAGAAAGAAGATGTCGAGTTACAAAAGAAGGTGAGAAATGTTCCTGAATTCAACCTTGATTGTGATGGGATAATAAAGTTCAGGAATCGGGTTTGTGTTCCTCCCATCCCCGAATTAAAGAAAGAGCTGCTAGATGAGGCTCATAGTTCTTCATTCTCTATTCATCCTGGAAGCACGAAGATGTATAGGGACCTGAAAGAGTACTTCTGGTGGGATGGCATGAAAAGAGATGTTGCTGAATATGTCTCTCGATGCTTGGTTTGTCAACAAGTTAAAGCTGAGAGACAGAAGTCTAAGGGGATGTTACAACCATTACCCATACCCGAATGGAAATGGGAAAACATCACTATGGACTTTGTCACAGGACTTCCTAAAACATCCAAAGGCAATAATGCTATCTGGGTCATAGTTGATCGTCTTACAAAGTCTGCACACTTCATTGCTATTAGAGAGGATTTCTCTCTAGATCAGCTTGCCAGGATATATGTAAAGGAAGTGGTAAGATTGCATGGAGTACCACTTTCTATTATATCTGATCGGGATCCGAGATTTACCTCGAAGTTCTGGCGAAGTCTTCAGCATACTCTGGATACAGAGTTGAGTTTCAGCACTGCTTATCATCCCCAGACAGACGGTCAGTCTGAGAGAACAATTCAAACCCTAGAAGATATGTTGAGAGCTTGCTCTATGGATTTCAAAGGAGGTTGGGATCAACACCTACCTTTGGTAGAATTTTCTTATAATAATAGCTTTCACTCCAGTATTCAGATGGCTCCTTATGAAGCTCTCTATGGAAAGAAATGCAGGACTCCAACTTGCTGGGATGAAGTTGGGGAAAGAAAGCTATTAGGACCTGATCTCGTTGCTGAAATGGCAGAAAAGGTTAGATCTATTCAACAACACATAAGATCAGCTCAGAGTCGACAGAAAAGTTATGCCGACAACCGAAGAAAAGACCTAGAGTTTGAAGTGGGTGATAAAGTGTTCTTACGAATATCTCCCTGGAAGAGGGTTATGAGATTTGGAAAGAAGGGGAAGTTGAGCCCTAGATATATCGGTCCTTTCGTAATACTGGATCGTGTTGGGAAGGTAGCTTACCGATTGGCGCTTCCACTGAATCTCTCTCAAGTTCACGATGTGTTCCATGTATCTCTCCTGAGAAAGTACATACCAGATCCTTCACATGTACTCAGCTCAGAAGTTGTACCGCTGGAGCAAGATCTTTCTTATGAAGAACAGCCGATAGAGATTCTGGATCGTAGCGAAAAAGTCCTACGAAACAAGACCACTCGCTTGGTGAAAGTTTTATGGAGAAACCACCAACTTGAAGAAACTACATGGGAGCTTGAGGATATGATGAGGGAGAAGTATCCTCTTTTTTTTGTTGCAAAGTGACGAATTTCGAGGGCGAAATTCTTTTTAAGGGGGGTAGAATGTAAGACCCGAGACTTTTATGTTATATAAATCATCAAAGGAATCTTTTTCTATACAACACTTTTTGGCTTGCTTTACACGCAATCGCGACCTTCCTCGATAGCTTGCGTCGTACGCAATACCGAGTTTCACTAAACAACAATATGCTATTAAAACTAGCCGTTATGAATAGTAATAACCACTTTTTGAAATTTTATAAATTTTATTTTTCAAAATGGACTTCATTTTTGGACTCAGAATATCGAAATTAGCCTAGGGTGAAATTTTGGTATTTTTCTGAAAACTTTCAATTTTTGATGAATAGTGAAACCACTAAGTGGTAGGTTAAAAACTGAATTTTGCATAAAACTTAATTTTACCGCTTCTGTGAATGGAATTTCAAAAATCCGAGAGACACGGTTAATATCAAGGACTAAAATGTGGTTCAATGAGATGAAAATAATTTTTTGGTGAATAGTAACTTTTTACTATTTTTACCGCGGTTAATAGTAAATAGGGTAACTAAGGGTAAATATGATATTAATATTACCCTAACACATGTCCTAATTCTATTGGACAAGTGTAATTCGACCAAAAACAAACTTAGGAATAAAATATGACCATTTAGGCCCACTTGGATTAGATTAGGACATTTATTATTAATTTATTTAATGAAGGGTTAAAATAGTTAAAATCAAAGTTTAATAAGTAAATCATTTTTAATATAGGGTTATACATAAGATAAATTCGCTTGTAAATATTCATTAGAAAGCTAAAAAGATTTCCTACATTATGGTATTTTATTTGTAATTTTTAGACATCAAATAATTTAATTTATTTATGACACAAAGATGATGCAGTAATTATCTTATTAATGAAATATTGACAAAATTGATAATATAAATACCAAAATAAATGTAATTTGAGACTTTTTATGAATTCCACTAATTTTCTAGGTTACTATTATATATTAGTATTGATTTAATCAACTTGGTTCGAACATATAATTCTGTTATGACTTTGACAAAATCATATATCAAATAGTGTCAAAATTGACACAAAATAGTTTTTAAATCAAATATTATATTATTAATTGTTATTTTATTCCTAAAAATATAAGGTTCGGCCAAATGACTTAGATAAGGATATATATATTAATAATAAACAATTTGGGGTTCGTTTGGCATGTTATAGTAAGTGTATTAACCATATAGTGAAAGAAAACAAAAAGACATGGTAAAAGTTAAATTATTTAACTTAGAGTTAAATTTAATTGATAAGGTTAAAATAATATCCTAAACTTGTCTAAATTCTATTGGTTGATAGGATTTCGACCCATCCCCACTTTAGCTTCGAAATAAGACCCTTTGGAACCATTATAAACCGATTTTGACTTTAATATAAAATAATATTTTGAGATATTCCTAAGGTGCCCCTCTCCTCCCTTATAAAAGGGCACCTCCTCCCCCTCCTCCTCACACCAATTTGAGCACTCAAGCTCGGCCAAACCCTGCCATTTTCACTTCTCCACTTCCCTAGAATAATCCTAGAGGTCCTGGTCTTCTCCAAAGACCAATCTTAGTTCTTTAAGTGGAGGATTCAAAAAGGCGTTCCAAAGAAGAGGTAATATCCATTACCGATCTTTTCAATTTCTTTCTTCTTCAACTTCTTCTTCTTTAGTTTTTTCATGATAAAGTAATAACATCAGTATTACTTACATACTGATATGTTATTATAAATATGAAACAACCCTAATTCACCTTCTATCCATCCTACGGAAAAATGAAATCACCGCGCGTGCGTACGTACGGAATACCGTCTCCACGCCGTGGTGTAATCTATTTTCCACCATCACCTTACAAGGATGGGTATAATGGTGTAATGAGTAACTATATATGATTATTATTAAGTAATATTGATACTGAAATAATATATATATATATACTCCAATACAATTCCACGATCATAGGAACGATATCATCACTCGTGCGTACGTACGGAATACCGTCTCCACGATGTGATGCGACTCGTTCTACATGATCTTCATTTCATAATGATTGTATAAATGAATTGAATGAATGAATATGGTATATACTACACTAATACCATTCTGGAAATGAATTATCTATAACCTAAAGATAAGAATAAGAATTTATTCGACAAAACACGCATAAGAACAAAAAGTTATAAAGACCCGAGTAACAAGTAACAATGAAATATTACTAACAAGAAGCTAATAATATGACCATATATGATCTCATATCAATATGTATGATTCTGGAATAAGTCAATAACATTATTTAAACCATTATACAGGATCTTCGGACACGAACAAAGCAAATCGGACCTAAGGTAAGGGAAATATCACAATCTCATTTTTATCCGAGATTGTTTATTCGTAAGTATTTACTGAGGTGTATTTTATCATCCACATCCATGTTCCCTCAATATTTAATATTGTTTCCATCCACTTGAAATATTTTAAATCCAATTTTACCCTTAGGTGAGTTTTTTGTAAAGAATATGAAAGGAATCTTTTGTCGTTTTTCCGTACGAGGTACTTTTTGACTTTTCCGACAAAAGTACGAAGAATGTTTTTTTAACTTATACGGCATGAATGGATGTTTAAAACATTACTTCAAAGAAGCTTCCTTTACAAGTTTTCAAGTTTATTTTTAATCAACTTCTTTTATTTTAAAGTCGTATGACATGTTATGAAAGGAAAAATGTTTTTGAAGAAGAAAGGATATTTTCTTCAAGAATTCAATTCAAGTGTTTTATCAAAATTATTTTCCATCTAAGATAATAAAGGGTTCTGTTTCTATCCATATTTTTACATTGGTTTGACTATGTTGTGATGGAATTATGTTTATGAATTCCTTTATCATATATGAATTGATTTATGATGTCATGATGTTTCAAGAATCCCATTTTTGTTACATGTGTTATGCGATGATGAATGTTTTATGATTATGTGGCACACATAAGAAAGGATTCATTATAAGATGGGTGGGACCTATATCTCCCTCCAATGCATTGGGTAATGATTTTATATCTCATGAGATAGACATGGCCGGAACGGAAGGTTATTTCGGTTCAGTGATACAGGACTGAAACGAGGAGTGAACTCGGTTCAGAAAGGGACTTTGTCCACTAAGATAGTCTTGGCAATGAGTCATGACTAACAAGAAATGATTTTCCATGATTATGTGTGCATGCCACAAAGATTCAGGTTTTATGTTATGATTATTGGGGATCTCATTTTCACTTCTATGATTTATTCCATGTTAAGATATTATGATCTCTTTTGCAGGTTTTGATTTTCATAAAGATATGATATGATTTTTATTTCCTTTATTTGCCCTTGCTGAGCATTTGAGCTCACCCTTTTATGTTTTCTTTTGCCCAGGTCAGGAAGATGGATATTAAGTAGAATATGCTAAAAGGGACCCTAGATATGATGAAATAAATGGGAGACACTGTAGAAGATTTATGAACCAGTTGTTTATGTTTCCCCAGTTTCTAAAGACACTATACCTATACGGTCCTTTGTGGTTTTGTCATATATTGTAATAAGAGTGCTTCAATTTTGAAGTATTAACAATGTATGTAAAGTGTGGGTCGTTATATTAACTACCATTTAAAATAATAATATTATATTATTAGTGTGCAACGTAGGATTCCAAAGAAACTCGTTGTTGCATATCGGGTACGCTATCGAACATAGAAACCCATTAAAAGTAATATTTATTTTTTATTAAAAAATATTAATGAATATGAAAATATCTTATTTTTCATTTACCTGGGATGTTATAGGAAATGTGTTTTAAGAGAGGAAAAAGGTTTTTTAGGGATCATAGAAGTCTTATGTGGATTTAAATTGGAGGACCATAGAAGATGAGGTTGGGGAGAACGTGTTCTTATAGTTTTCTCCTCATCATGGGAAGCAGAGGTTTGGAATTAGGTGTAAACATTCTCCCATGTTATTGGGACCCTTTTAGGTGTTGTAATGTGTTTTTTCATGGTGGAACATTAGATAAATCTCATGTCACTGAGTTGGGTGATTTGGATAAAAATAAAATTTGTAGAGTGCATGTTATACATATTGGATCATTGGGAGAAGGTGATACTTTTATAGACCATTCCTTTTGTTTGTGTCTTTTAGAGGCATGGATATTTTTATGAGAGTACTTAGGATCATGAGATGCAGATGTTTTCATAGTTCCCAAAATTTTAAATTATTCAGATTTTAAATATGATGTGATGTTTGGACCATGTTGGCTTAAAAAATGAGATTTTTCCCATTATATGACGTGTGTAATAATAATATTGATTACGAAGAGTATAAAAACCATTCCTAATAAAGTCATGAATAATGGAATGTATTAAAACCATATAAGTGATTTATTGTAGTGAAAAGAAGTTATTATCGTGACGTGGAAGGGGGAAGTATAGATTTGTGTTCTCGGAGAATTCTTATTTGAGTGTTGTGGTGGTTATTGGTTTGGTAAGTGTAGAGGTTGGAATGGTGGTGAAATGTTTTTGTGAAAAAGAATGATTCTCAGGACTAGTGGAAAATGGCATGGTGATCTGGTTGTCTGTGATGTTATGTGGATGTTTTCATCTTGTATGTGTGTGTTTGGTTGTTGAAAGTGTTTCAGTTGTATTATGATAAATGATAGGTATCTCACATGATGGTTGTTTAGACCCTTTATTATATTCCGTTCTCTAGATCCATTTGAATTGTAGAGGATGAGAGTAGTTTGAGATTCGACTAATGTTATGGTTTGAACCTTCTAACAGATTACGTTTTGAGAATTCTGGTGATGGAGGTGTGTGGGTGATGTTTTAGTAGATCTGGAAGAAACAATGTTAAGGTATAGCTAAAAAATATATTTGTGAATGATTCAAAAGTCATTGGGCTTATGGTACACCATAAATAGGTTCAATATGGTGTTGTGATAATCGTCGAAAATTTGAAATGTGGGTGGAGTTTTGATGGTTCATCCATTATTTCATAGTTATTGTGTGGATAGTGTCTACAGTTTGGATTCTTAGAGGAGGATTTTTAGTTGTTTCATCATTTTCAACATGTCTGGGGTGTGTTCATTGGACTATGGAATTATGTTTATGATGGTTTGAAGATATGTCTATGTAATTTCATGGGTAGTTGTTTCATGGATCTAGGTTTCACCATGGTCCATTCGAAGTATTTTGAGTCTTATAGTGTAGTGGTTCCACCTACATCATTGTATTTTCTTTGTATTATCATTATTGAGGCATATACGTCACCATTATTCTTAGTTATGGCTTCAGCCAAACCCACTACAACAATGTCCCTTCCATTGCATCATGGGATATTATTTTTCATAAATTCCATTTCATGGTGAGGTAGGTTGTGCTAGAGTGTTATATTTTCTGGTGTTCCTATAAAACACCAAGCCCCCTCGAATATGCTCATTATTTTTTCTTTTCTCTTGATTCATGGGTGACACTAGTGCACCCCAAATAAGTCATTCAACCCATTTTAAATGGAACTAATCCCCAAATATTGGTTATCTATAAATGATTGTTTTAGGTTATTTCTACCCTCTTTTCTTCTCTCTATTTTATCCCAATTAGTCATCTAGAGAACACCGTGATCATGTGAACTATTGGTTTTGTGATTTTTCAATAAGTCGTTGATATGAATATTTGTGTCCTAGGATGATCATGTTTTTCAAATTCATTGTGGTATGTGGATTTTTAATTCCTCTTTTTCAAATCATACATCACTATTCAGATAGATTTATTATAGTTAGGGGGTTATTCATCATTCATATTTTATTTATAATTTTGGAATCAACATAAATTATATTTCCTTGTGGAAGATGACATGACTTAGATATAAAATATAATCTATTTTTTAATTGACATTTATGTGTGTGGAAAAATGAAAAACATGTTTTATAACTTTTAATGTCATTGAAATTATATATTCTCAAAACAACACTAAAAATAATAGGTATTGGAATCAATTCATTTTGGAATTGATATGTTTTTAGAACCCTTGATTGTGTGATTGTTTGAAATCAAATTGATTAAATATAAAATGATTTATATATAACTAATCAATTGGAATCCCTTAGAAAAAATGTATTTTTTGAGAATTCCCCTGAAGTAATGAAGTGAATGTGATGAAATCCATTTTTGATAAACTGAACTGAAATACGATGTGGAATGTGGTTGAGTTGTGTGGTTGTGATATATAGTCATTTCAATAATAAGTTTTTATAAGGTGGAGATTATGATGTACATATTTTTGTGTTTTGAAAATTTGCAATGTGGTTTATATTAGAATAATGTGGATGGGTTTTTGTGTTGAAATGTGTTGTGCTAGTTTCTCGGAGTTAATGGAAGTAACTAATAATGGTTGGTTAGAATGGATAATTAACACTTGAACTAAAATGGTATTTGTGGTCAAAGAATTTAGTTTCTAACATTAAAAAAATGGGATGGATAAATGAATTTTTTTGATGGAGATATATTCCAATTAGCTTACCTTGAAAATAAATGAAGAATGTGGATTGAGGTATGAATTACTTGTATAAAGTTGTGCATTTAGAAGAGTCAGCGAGAGAGTTTGAGGTTTTAAGGCTTTTGGTGTTGTTGTGAGTTGGGATAATACTATAAATTTCAACCCATAGGATAGACTTGAGTGTGTGGATATTATATATCCATTTTATTTTCATGGAGATTTATATACACAACCAAACTAGGTCAAGAACCATGTGTTGAGGAAAAAATGTTTTGGGTGTGTTTTTTCCCATATCCTGATAGTGAGGATTGATGGAAGGCTACACCCTCTTCCCCGATATCTCTTAGTGGAGAGTTTTATATACTGGTTTTGTTATGGTTAGATGTCAAATGTGAACTAGTGGTGATTTTTTATGATATTATGAAGTGGTTCACAGTATGGGACCTCAAAGTATGGAGGAAGTAACAATGTTTATTTTCTTCATATTCAAGATACCTTACTGTTTTGGTTACGACATGGAAATGTTGGGATGGAATGGGCCATATTACATTGAGTGAGATGATGTGATGTCCAATTCCACATGTAGTTATTGGAATGATGTGTCTCTCTATGAGGCTTTGGTAAAGGTTATATAAAATATATAGGTGGTTAGGGTATAAAATGTTGAGTGTGAGAGCAGAAAATGAATGAGAAATTATGCAATGTACACTTTTAACATCATTATTCTTATTATGTTATTATACATGGATGTGTTATTTGGTGATTTTTCTATAGTGAGGATGTGATTTCTAGTTTACCTACTTAGGTGATGTTGGTTATGCATTTTTCTCACAGGACCATTTGTAGGCTATTTTCACATGTTCTCAAGAGGCTTTGGGTATGCTTCTACCAAGTATACATGTTATGATCAGCCCATGTATATAATTGTTTTTAGGATTCTATGAGGTCTTCTTAAATCGTGTTGGAAATTAATATCTCATACTATAGATCTATTAATGGGTCACTGCCTTTGGACATTTTTTTATATTTTTATTTAGTTACTACTTGCAGCAGATTATTTTACACCTGAATATATGGATGGTTTTGGTTTCCACTTTTATTTTTTATTCAGGGGTTATTGGTGGTTTTTTATATTTCCTAATCCTATATAATTATAGAGGTAAATTCATTTCATATGTGATATGTTTCATATTCTGGGTGCTTTTCGACAACCTAGGGTCTATATGAGGCTATAATTGAGGTTCATTATATGTCTTCCTTCATTTTTGAACAAGGAGGTGTACCATTTGATGGAGTGGTCATGAAATTTTATTTGATATTCCACATATTAAGTTATTGTTTCTATTTAGTAATTAAATTATAGTAAATTTGGCTTGGTAATTTAGGTATTTTTATTATAGTAATATCTATTGTAGGTTGTGAGTTGTCTTTATATTGTTTCTTGTGGATAGGGAGTCATAAATCTACACTGTGAGTACAACACCAATGATACCGATAATAATGTTTCTTAATTTAAATGGATAAATTTTGGATTTGAGTCCAACATAATGAGATAGATGTTAAATAGGTTTAGTTATGGTTATTATGATATTGAATATGTGAATGGTATGTGAAATTAGGTATCCAGTTGTAAATAATTGAGAGTTTGGATTGCATGACATGTTGTGTCGTGATAACATTTTATTTTGTGATCTTGTGTCTAATGTTATTATAAATAATATGATTTTATGAAATTTTAATTCTATATAAAATGGGGAATAATTATTTTAATATAATAGTCAGAAAATTGTCTCTTAGATATGGATTATTTGTTTCTTTGGAAATAACATAATTGAAAAATATATTTGTTGGTCTATTTTATAGATTACACAATTTATGGTAGATTCAGTTGACCCAACACACGAGAGACATTCCTAGGCTGGAAGATAGCTAATGGGTCTAACCTAAGTCTACATTCAATAGGTCAGGGTATAATTCCTATCAAAGTGTAGGAATATCACATAATATAGGACTCTTCATCCTCTCTCAACATGAAAATTATACATTTCTTCAATGCATAACATCAAACATAACATCATAAATATATATATATATATATAACATTACTATATAAAAACATGTACGAGATATCAAATATAATCACAACACCACATTGAAAAATTCTAAAGGAACTTTAAATCTAAAAAGAATCTAAATCTTACAGAAATAGAACCTTTAAAGCTCCTCCTCAATATGTGTATTGTGGAATATATATTAGCCACCAAGTTCACCAACACCATCATGAACTTCCATGTTCCCCATTGTACCAAATATTTCCCAGGAATTGGATATAAAAAAGGCATGTAAACTATATATCCATAAATCCCATCTTTGAATCATGTAAAATCTATATTGAAACAACATGAGTGGGCATAAAATCTATTCATGGATTAGCATAAACATAATTAGTATGATTTGAAAAATCAACATTGGAAGCATAAGAATAAATTCATCAAAAAATAAAAAAACATGATGATAAATGAGAGTAAGATGAAGGAAGATCAAAAATATTCTTTTCTACTTGAAGTCTCCTGAATGTAAATAAGTATCAATCATCTAAACCCCAATCGTAAAATAGTTTTCCATATGAGAAACAAGGAATTATTAGAGTACCTAGAATCCGACATAGTTTGAAATTGATTTTGAATGATAAATTACTTCTCTAAAGAAACCAAGGGGGTTCCTAAGGATTCATAAGCCATGTATCATATGATATTCTGAAACTGAATGAATTCCAAATCATCACTGGAATCCACAAAAGAGGTCTTATTACTTATGAGGTTATACACAAAAAATTAAAGTGTACAACACCTGACAATCCACTATGACTGAGTCACTATTCTAGATTCTTATAATGGAACATATAAGACCACTATTTTGGTTAATAACCTCTAAGGTAGCATAAACGAATCATGGTATTGTTGATTTTAATATATAGCCCCATGATTTTGATTATATTCTCTCGATATGTGGATGACTTCTTTCAGACTCTTGATTTGTCATAAAGAGTGATACATACAGTAAATTCTGCAAAAAAATTAATTTGTTAAGCCTCCCAAGGAAAATCCAAGAAGCATAAATATAAAATATGCATATGAACTTAAAACACTAAATCAGACTACTTTTGAATGATTTACATAAAAAATAGCCACAATAACACCCTCAACTCAATTTTCACACAAGATTAGATAGATTCACAACCTATCTTCATATACGAATCCTCCATTCCTATTGTATAATTTTCATCATCTTCATGAGCAGTGTATATGAAAATATACCCAAATCAGTTTGTGTTTTCTATACATCTAAATGTTTTTTCCTCAAGATCATACTCATGTAACTCCACTATATTTCACATTCTTTTTTAGAATTCATGAAAAAAACTATTCTCACATGAAAAATATGATATACATTCTTCAAATATGGAAATCATATTCTAATTAAAAGTTACACATATCTGTTCCATTATGGGCCTTCATGAAACTACTATAACACCCAGAATTTCCATAACCAGTGCATTTAACAAATATAACAAAATTTTTAATTCTTACATATCCTATGGAATGTTGATTTAATAATAATTCAATCCCCAAGATAAATTCATGGAAACTCTATTTAGTATTTTTTTTATCATGACCAAAATTCGAGGTAGATGATGTTGAATGATTAAATGAATAATTCATGCATCATTAGATTAAAAAGATTCACACATTGGAAATATCCCTATAAAACATCCAACAAAACACATTACCTTAGAAACCAAAGTGTTACATGTTTAATATATGAAAAAAATCCTTTAGAATTACTGAAATCAAGATCTATTTCTCATTTTTCCTTTTTTCTTTAAAACACCAAGGACTGAATCTTATTTTGGTAACAATCATCTCCACCACAATCATCTCCATGCTTTTTTTCATCACCAATTATCACAGGTGAAAGAATAATTCAAAACTATATGTTAAATTCTTAATTTCCAATCAATATGATTTGTTGAATGCTAAAATTTATTGTGAAATTCCTATATTTTGGCCACCACAACACACCACAATCCCACAATGCCAATCAAAAAACCCATATTGACATTCATGTTTCATATAGATGAGCTATAAATCCACTATATCCTCGACCATGATACAGTCCTTTCAAGTTACCCATTTTCTACATTTTTAATACATAATTCCATGCTCTATTGAATGAAATTATACAATCCAGGTTTTCTAAACTTATCCGTGGCTACATCTATGGCATCGTGATAACTGTTTTAGAAATTTTTCACTCTTAAAAAATCTCCATCCATGATATCCACATGGAATTTATTTTTTAGTTATTACCCATCAAACACAAAGAGTTGTTATAAATAATATTCCCATAGAAACCAGCACTTATTGTCACAGAATATAACTCAATACTTTATTTTTCTAACAATATCATCATTTGGGCTTATTGACAATGCCATAGGCACTTCCATATCTACCATCCTGAACCACCTGATTATGATCTTATATCTCAAAAATGATTTTATTATTTAACAATCATTCTATCTAAGATCATGTGATATGATATTAGTATGAGAAACAATATTTTTATGAAATAATTCTGACAATAAACACTTAATTTATGATTTGATCCATACCCCAAAAAACATTCAATGCTAATGATTTAAAGTAATTCTATCAACTGTATCACATAGGTACAATATTGATTTTAAAATAGATAATTAACCTCTATAGTGTTTAAAGATATTTAATATTTCTTATTAATTTTCCTTCAGGTGATATAATTTCCAATATAGGACACACCTCTAGAATTTTTCTTCTGATCGACAATCATAATTTCCTACTAAACATAAGAAAATCACCATAATTTCAATGGTGAATTGATTTGACAAAAAAACCATAATCTATTTTTTGATTTATGTTTCAAACTATACCAGTTATAGTTTTAATGTTGATTTATTTTGGTCATCTTGATTTATAATTTGTTCAACATGTGGAAAAAATTATATCTGATTGAGTGGTTGTCTTGTAGATTTAAATACTAATGATTTTCCTTTAATGTTTCATATCGAGAAAATTTTCTTATTGATATCTTGATTTTTTTAAAATTTATAAATGGTGTTCAAATTGGATTTGAATAATCCATTTGGAACCATTTCATCACTTCCTTGGAACATTTATCTTGGGAAATAAATGTCCATTTATTTATTTTATAAAAATACAATCCAAGTAAAATTGAGATGTCACCAACTAATGAAATATAAAATTTACTACTCATAAATTCATAAAATTATTTTTAATCGATGTTAGTAGGACCCCCTAAAATGTTTTCATCAAAAAATATAATCACCACCATCAATTCTTCAGGATTATTCTTGATGTTGAAATTGTGATATATTCACCCTTCATGAAATCTAACCTTATTTAGGTACTTATTACATTGTGACCACCACAATCATAATTCTTGTTTTATTCCATATTATGAATTCTTGAAATTATATAATTTTTTTCATCCTATTAGACAATAAACCCATCTTTGTGTCAAATTTATATTTCGTCTCTAATAAGTTCATTTAATATTGTTGATTTGAAAGCTAATTGTCAAACTTTGAATCATTTTATCACTACAAAAAAAATCTATATTCCAATGATGAGCAATGGGTAAAAATATCTCATCCAAATTGAATCCCTCAATTAGAAAATATTAATTTCAAACAATCCCCAATTTATTAATCACCACTTTTCCTAATTCAATGAGTTTATTTCATAAAGACCATTTGGTTTTGATAATATTTGGTTAGTCACCTTTAAATGACTAAAAAAGTGTTTTTATATTCAATTTAATCAGTTTTATAATGAATTAACTTGACCAAATTTTCATCAATAATATATTATTAAAAATATATCAGTTTTACTTTTGAAAGAAAAGAAATTTATTATTGTGAAATCATTTGTCTTCTTTGAACCGACATTGTATAGTCTCCACTAATATTATTTGTGATGATTTTACAAAATCTTGAATATATTCTGGAGCCAAATTCCATTAAAAAATTTTCCCTTCATCATGGGTATTGTCATAAATCATTATATCCCCTGGAACTATCCTTAATCCAAACACATTTTTATCACATTCCTCTTCCACGATTTAGTGTGTTTTTCTTACATAATCATCATTTGAAACTGAAATTTTCTTGCATATATTTGGAATTTGTTTCTATTAAATTATTTAAACGTTATTGATTATAAAAAATTTTCCCAACCATTTTTATAGAATATATATGATGTAAACATGTTGAAGAGACATAGAAATATTATTTCATAACATCAAGAATAAAATTTTATGTTTTTCTAATTATAGAGAATGAAACTATTTTATCCAAATTTCTAAATGTACTTGAATGTTAAATTAATTATATAAAAAATATCATAGTGATTATTTTATTAATTTTTGTATAATAATGAATGGTTATAGATATAGAACACTATAAGAATTTATTCTTTCAGACACCTCTTAGTTATGGACTTTTTAATGAGAAAAAACAAAACTATTTTGTAGACTATGTAGTTGTTTTATCCAATAACTCCATTTTTCTAAAGAGTTCCAAATGTTGACACCCGAAGATTAATCTATTTCTTTTCATGATATTCTCCCAATTGTACATTTATAAACCGTTTTACCATTATTGTTGTAGAAATTATAAATTTTTACACTAAGAATATTTGTATTTTTTCTTCGAAATTTGGTGGCACACTCAAATAAATTAGTCTTAGGATAATCACTATCAATCTAGCTATATTAATAAAATCCGGAAAAAAAACTTAATAAAACTTTCCATCATAATATTATGGGTTCCATTCCTCTAGAAAGTCCACATGGAAAAGCTACAAATGTTTTGATGATATTACCTTCTTTGATTCATATGACTTTTCGATGATCTTCCCTTTTTTATATGAGTCACATGTGTCGGAATAATTTTATATGAGAATGGGAAATATCGTAAGTGGAATAAGTTTTACAATATTTTTCAATGTATTTTTATTATATAACCAAGTATCTTGATACAAAACATGTTTTCATCCTCCTTAGATAACATGAATTGGTTTTTATCCCAAATAAGGTAAATATTTCCTATTATTCATTTCTGTGTATAATGATGGATCCATATCACAATTTAAATTTTAAACCATTAATTATAAATTCTAATTCATGTCTTGAGTCACATAATTTATGAACACTTAGATGATTTTGTCCAAGACCATCTACTAAGTGAACATATATTTTTCCAAGATACTTTCCACCATCATTTTTCTTTCGGGAGAAATTATTTTACTCCCACATTATTTCCCAAGTGTTTAAATCTAAAATTTTCATAATTTATATGGGGGAAAATCTATAGTTTTTGTTATGGGTGATATATGTGTGCTACTAAAATTCCAAATCTGGGAATATATATTATTCTCAAGAAATTATCATCAAAATTATCATTCTTTTTTCTTCATTTTATTCACCTTTGAATAAGAATTAGGATTTCATGATGTTTTAAAACATTTATACACATATTGAACCATTTAACCTTTATTATCATCTAAAATTGATAATCTATTTTGAAATTTTCAACCCTTTTGAGATTATATTGTACAAAATTTTTGAACATATCTATATCACAAAAAGATCCTTATTTTTTAACCTCAAGGAACAATTTTATTCTTTGTTTTTGAATACCTCACACAAAAATAAATAACCATTGAAATCATAAGAAAATGAGGAAAAGAAATACTTTCCCAGTTTTGGTGTTATTTATTTATAAAAAATATCTTAGTGATAGAGCACACATATTGAATATATCCTAGATTTACCTAAGAAGACACCTTATATTTTGTGTTGTCCTTTAACTATTCACATCTTGATGAGTGGTATTTTGTGATCCTTTTAATTACACTACTATTCGAGAATTTGATGCTTATTTTTTTTAGTTATTAATTTTGATATTCTACTTGAAATAATTCCTTATAAATGATTCCCAATTTAGAGCACAATATTTGTGAAATATGAATACATTCATCCTGAGACACCCCATTTAAATCTTTTTTAAGGATATTCTTGTGCATCTCAGTATCATAGAAGGAGTGAAGTTTTATCTATGGTTTCAAACATCCATCACAACTTAAAAAATTTAATATAGAGTTATTTATTTCATTTAAATTTATATTATTTAGATTCATTTACACCATCAATAATATGGTTTTGATAGTTAGCTCTATGACTTAGTTTGAACAATTTCTTCAGGTTAAATAATATTTTAGAATTAATATATTGAATAATTTAATTCAATTCTTACTTCCCTTCCTCATATTATTACAAATACATTTTAGAGTCATGATAAATTAGATTATCTTTATTATTCTTATATATCCATAAATCTATTTCTTCAAGTGTTTCTTCATGTTATACTTGTTAATCAACTTTACCTTAAACACACTCTTTCTTAGAATCAAAATCATCTACCAAAATACAATTTACAAAACCCACTAGTACATCTCACCAAGATTGTTATAGTCTTTGACCTCTTCTACTTCTATTTTATAATCACTTTCATATTCTTATGAGAGTAGAGTTCTAATTTTGATCATCCAGTGATATGATAATTTATTTTACTTCAATTCCATATGTTAACTCATTGGATTATTAATATCTTCCCTATATTCCAGATATTTCCTAATAAATTTGGATATAATTTCCTAATATTTTCACATATGAAGAAAGAAAGTGAAACACTCCTTTAAACTATTTTCCACTTTTCACATTATAGGAACAAAATGAAATCACTTCATTAGCCTCTTATTCATCAAGATCAACCATTAAATAAATTTTTTATTTTTATTTAAATGAAACCTCCTATGATTTCAATTTTGATCTAGATTTAATGTCATCATTCTTTATTTTATATATGAAAAGAGTACCATGCAAGAAATCCAATGATATTTCCTTCAGATCATTTTCATCAAGAAAGAAATTATATTCATTAAAATAAAGATGTATACTTATTATAAGATGTTTATTGATTTTTACATCATCAATATTTTCAGTAAAACCAAGCATATATTCCATACGAGCATTTCAATATTCAGAGTAAGCATCAACAATTTTGGTCAAACTCATCCTCAAGTCACTAAGCTTATTCCATAGAACATGAAACTTCACATTCCAAAAATTATATCTACCTTAATAATTATTTATGTGATTTAAAAAATATATAATGATTTGTTTTATAGTACATTACATTAGAGAATTCATTTTGGAGAAATCTTCCCTAAATCATCTATTGGTTTAACATCAGTATCAAGTTCCTTGTGATATATTCATGATAATTCCACATTTTTATGTTTACAAAGACACAGAAAATTTGAAATAAAAAAACAACCATTCCTAAAAACCTAATGTATTTCTTCACCCTGTTAATAAAAAATTGAAATGTTTTCCCATCAAAAACCATTTTTCATTTTTGATTAACAGTTGAAACCAAAAACACGATTTCAAGAGGGGGAGAGAATATTCATCCAAAGAACCTTCACTCTGATAGAAATTGTAGGTCACTTATCATGGTGAATACCATAAGGGGGTTGAATTAGGTTATTTTATACTTTTATATTTTACCCCTAAATTTCAATATTGTTCTATAAATTAGAGGAACACATCTTTCACTAACTTAAATTGTCTCAAAGGGTGATAAAAGTAGAAAAGGAAACATGATATTTTACTTGGGTCACCCTCACCTAGTTAATACAAGAATAATGAAATGTTTACAAGACTGTTTCATTTAACATTAGATGACACTACATTAGTTTTATTTATACAATAGAGCATTCACACTAACCATATAAACTCACTATCTAACAAGATTAAAAAGGATCTCTCCCTCTCATCACAGATTAATGAACACCACATCTTTTATAATTTCAATCATCATCACAAAACATGTATACAAAAATACACCGAATTGGGTGGGTCTGTAAAAAAAATATTGATGTGTTTCAAGTGAGCTTGTACTCTTAGAATTCCCTTCTCTTTCATAAGATTCCTTTTTACGAATTCATGAAGAAAACATAATTCACATGAAAATTTTCATTTCCCTTCATAGATTAACAATATAATATGCCAATTAAATTTTCCAAATTGTAGATCCATTATGGGCATAATTTTTTTTACACATATACCCCATGAGTTATATAACATATATATTCAATATATAGAACTTTTTTTTGAATCATTTTATCTCATTTGAATTGCGGATTGAAATATCATTCCCTAATATAGATTAGTCTCTAGAATATATCTTTAATTTAACATTCATTATGGAATATATTTGAGTCACAATATGTTGAAATGATAAATTATCTGTTTAAGAATAATTTGAGTAAACATCTCAAGATTTTGGGTATCTCTATCAGAGAAACTATCCAAACCAACTCTTGTGTGGACATAATGATGGGTCCTATTCCATATCTGGGTGAAATAAAAACAGAAATGCCCCAATCCATGACATGTTGGTCATTTTTTAGTTTATCTATAAAACCCTAATGTCTTCTTTTGATATTCATTGAAAACACCCCAAGGTTGGCTCAATACATATTCTGGGTTCACTAATTATCTTAAGTGAAACTACAGTGCAATGCAAACAATTTCTTTTCACAATAGTTCAACTCTTAAAATATTAGTAATACACCAAACTTATTGTCACCATTTAAATTTAAATCCTTTAGAATTTAAATTAATCTCACTTTTAATAGGTCCATAACACCCATTAAAATTCCAATATGAAACTTCACATTTCATACGGGTGAAATGGAACTCTACCATGGGGTCCCACAATTATAGGATCCTTTCCAAATTCCATTTCAAAAATCATAAATACATAACTCCATGTTATATGGAATGGAATACTACATATCCAAATTCAGTAGACCTAGACACAGAAACCAATATAGTTCGGTGATCATTTCTTTTTTCATTATCAACTCCATTGTAATTTTCTTATATGATCTCCACTTAGAATTTATTCCTTTGGTGATAACATATCATACACAAATAATTCTTGTATATATATATCCATGGGAAAATCACTATATATTATCAAAAAATGTAAATAAATCCTTTATTTTTTAAATAGAACCTCCACCTCATCCATGGATAAGTGTCAGCCAAGGGAGTTCTAACCCATACCATCATAACATTGTAGTTATGAAAACAACCATGTCACCTCATAGAAATTATAATAGAGGATATAAATCACATTGATTAGTTCTCCAAGATTATATACTAATTAAGATATAGATAGAGGAAAAAATCATCTTTAAGTAGCACACAATTGATGTGGGAGGTAATTACTATATAGATAGTGGACCTTCTTCTCATCTAGTAACACATAAAAATTGAAAGAAAACCAAAATTAATAGATTATAGACTATAGACCTATGAATTTTTGGGTGTATTGAACATTATTAATATTATAAGGGGACCCTGACTTTCTATGTTTTAAAAAGTAGATGAGTCGGGTATCTGACCTCAAAAACACTTTAATATCCATGTATTATCATAATCATTAGACCCAAAATGCTATGGTGACTAAACTACAAATATAAAATCATTAAATAACTCTATTTCTGAAGAGAGGTGTTCCTCCATGTAAAATATGAAAAATGATTATGATTGATTACTAGTGTACCCTAGTATAATTCTAGAGAAATTAATTTTGAAAATAAAATAAATATTGAAATGAAAACTATTATTACTATAGGGGTACAAGAAATTTACCCTCATAGAGGTAGCATATTCATACATTGTTCCCCATATATAATACCTCGTTAAACCTACATGGATCGTGTATTATGATACATTGAATGTGGAGTAAATGGAGATCCTAAATGAATTACCACCCAAATAATAGAACTCCAATTTACTCTTACGCTAAATGATATCCCTTGATGGTTCACGGTATATAGACCCTTCCATCCCACTCGTGTACAATATGGGAGGTCAAACCATGTAAGGATATAAGTACAATTTTTGTGGTCCTGAACCATACATCATTTTTGGAAAATAGAAAACATTGTAATTCACTCCATCTATACTCCATGTCATTCATAATATGGTCACACAAAGTGTATACCGTTGTCACACACGATGTGATCCTTAACATATTTCAAAAGCATATATATATCAATTATAGGGAGGTACATGACATCTACCACTCTATGATACAAACCATGTAGTAATTTTATTCACCCATATTTCTATATTATTTTTTTAAAACAATTATCATATTAATTATTCTTTAATCATGAATTTACGCTATCCCGCACCATCCATGACAACCAAGGTACTCTTCTATCACAAAATCAATCAGCACCTTTAATCTCCCATTGAAGTAGCTTAGTCAGTCCCACCTAAATCTCTATCATGCTTCATATAATCATACCTCGATAAATTTTATCCTTGAAACATCACCTCCACTACCTTTTTTAACCTACCAATTTCAATAAACCAAATTTGAAACAATATATGAATTGAATCCCATCATCAATTTTTAGCTATAGAAGGTAAGAATGGATGTCAAAGGGTGTGGTCTGTAAGAATACCACCTACTCAATTATTCATTATACATTCACACCACAAGATAAGTAGAATACGAAATGGTACTCCAAAGGGAAAATTAATTTGAATTTTAAATTAATAACACCATTAAAAATCAATAAACATATTAATTATATGATTTAAGATAATTTAATTCTAAATAAACAGGCATACCAATCTCAAGATTGATAATATATAACGATTAAAATAGAACAAATTATAAATGAATATGGGATTTAAGAACTAATTCATAATTATTGAAAGAGGAATAAATTATTAAAATAAGTCCTACCATAGGGAATAATGGGAATAAATTAAATCATCTGTTTATTCCATGATTACATTCACTATTGTTTCATAATCAGATCATTGATATTGTTTTCGATACAGTACTCGTCCCTCAATCTAATATCAATTTCACTAAGTTCAAATATATATATTTTCTCACCCTCTATATAGGATTCATATTCCAGAAAAAAATATGTACCCATGGATAAATTGTAATAATGGTTTAATAAGAGATATTATATCATCGACTAACAATGTTAATTTATTTTATTTAATTACACACCTACGATAAGTGTTCTCTAGACCCTAGGGGTGAACCAAAATAACACATATTATAGAGTAAAACCTTTTATTTTATGTTTAATAACTACATAAGTTTTTATTTTAAATTCTCCATTCAAAAATATGTGAAAATAATTTATAGAAATGTGTTTGTGGACACCGAATCATCTTGAATCAAGAAAATAATGCATATACACATATAGACTATTAGATTAATTATATTCCTTTAGACCTAAAATCCTTATCTGATTCAATGGAAATCCTCCCACATGGGAATAAATGATCTAATGATCCAATTAAATCTATCTAAAATTTGTTAAAAACGTTTTTATCATTTTTGGTAGAATTTCAATACCTATAATTTATATGTACATAGTATTTTCATATATATATATATATATATATATAATATTTTGAGATGAATATTCAACACATTTCATAGATACACATCTAAATACAATAATATTTTAGTGTCTCCGAAGACTAGAAACAAAGTATTATTTTTCATAAATGTTCTTCATCATCCACCAGAAAGATATTCTAACATAGTAATCCTCTCAAAAATACCCTACACAAACCATTCTTCATAAATTTTAGTTTGAAATATAAGAAATGGTGAGACTAGATGCATAAAAATGGTAAACATATTATATGTTAATTTATTATCATATAAAAGAGTATGATAAGAATAAGTGTATGTGATCATGAACAGAACATAAACTGTTCATACCCAACATACCATTGATCATAAACAAGATTCATGTATTAAAACATTATCATTTTGGTAAACATGTCCAATAAGAGTGTGAAATAGGTGTAAATAAAAAATGCAATATAATATCATGTCATAAAAGTGTGGCACTATCATAAATATAGAAATCCATTTCATATGTCAAGGTTAAATTCCAAGACCGTAAATATATTGGATCAGTACTTATCACCAATATTCTATTATGGATCAATATGCTCCTATTTCAGATAGTTGATCACAACACAACTATTTATAATAGTGTATCAATATCATAGACTTATTTACCGTTGTTATCTCATGAGGTATAATGATTTACTAAATTCTATTGAGGGAGATACATGTCCTACACATCTCATTGTCACGACCAGTCCTCAGGGCCCGTGTCGTGACAACCCCAAGCCAGCCTTCTATAGGCCAGGGGCTGGAGACTAGAACCAAGGCGTAAGTCCCGATAAAAAAAGGGAAGGCATTGACTTTGTAAAGTAAACAAACACCACAGAGAAAGCAAGGAGAAGTAAACACAAAGTAAAAACTGGGTACGACAGTATGTGTGGAAAAGTAAGTGGGCCAGAATACAAAGCCAAACTGAAAGTAATGTACAACTGGAAAGGAAAAAAAGAAACTTGAAGTAAAGACGCAACCTCGAGCCGTCCACTGGAACTTACACCTGAAGGGTGGGTACAGATAGCCTCCACAGCTCCTCAGGTCCAACCGTCCGCTCCGAGTACATCCCGCCCAGTGGTCCACCTACGGGTACCAACCTGCTTCGCAAGCCTCAACCGCGATCAACACTATCTATCTTCTGCAACCAACACAACGTAGTGCGGGCATAGCCCATGCAAGGGTGAGTATAAGCTACTTAGTTGGGACCCCAAGACCCCCAAAGGTCTCCCAGAATCCAAAAAGGATAATTCACAAAGGAAGAAACAATCATAAAGAAACATCCGACTCTACTTAGGTATATGCCCATACATATACCTAAGTCATCAATTCCAGTTCGCTCCAACCTCCGAGCCCATGTTCGATCACATCCACACAGGAAACAAAACGTGATCCACACAGGATAGCACAACACAATCCACACAGGAAAGAAATGAAGGATTCAGCTCACACATGTATACTTCTTCGTAAGATGATAGTGATTACTAGATATCTCCACTGATTCATCTAAGCCATCGGACCCACAAAGGATCGATAGGTACTAACCCCCGCAATGACCCACAAAGGATCGATAGGTAACTAACCCATGCAATGACCCAAAAATGATCGATAAGTAACTAACCCCGGCAATGACCCACAAAGGATCGATAGGTAACTAACCCCCACAAAGACCCACAAAGGATCGATAGGTAACTAACCCCCGCAATGACCCACATAGGATCGGACCCACACAGGATCTGTAGGCGCTGTCCCACACAGGACTGCTGAGCGCTGACCCACCTAGGATCGGACCCACACAGGATCGGTAGAACTGATCCATGTAGGATCGATGAGTGTTGTAGTCATCACCTTCGAATCCATGGAGGATTTCTACACAGTCATCATCGTCTTCGCAGTCGCAGCCAGCTCTAGGGTTCCCACACACAACAAGCTCGTTCAGGAGGGTCCGCTCCACCAGCCGAGGGGATGATATATCAATTGACACATAGTCTGGAGTTGATTTATCCAAAAGTTCCTTATCGTCAACAGTAACTCAACGTCATAGATGGCGTGTCAATCAGACTCACGGTCTGAGAGTTATTGGCTTTTTCGTCCTAGGGGCCCGTTTGGTTTTTAAGTCAAAACCAACCAGACCATACACCAACAGCGTCCAAACCTCGAGTGGAGTAAGGAAAAAGGTATGTCTCACTTAGGGGAATCCAAAAAATTCGACGGCATGTTAATCAGACATCTAGAGCTCAAGTTATAAGTGTTTCCGCTCCGAGGGCCTCGTTGGTTTCATGTACGAAGCAACCCAGCTGAACCCAAAATTCTCCAAAACCCTATGTGTAATATACCGAAACGGCCGTCTCGATCCAAAGATCGCATCTCAGCTGACGGTGCATCGATCGGAGGTCCGCAGCTCATGTTATGGGCAATAGACCGAAAGAGATTCGGTATTAGGGGGTTCGGGCCCGGACCGACTCGGCCCGATACCCCCAGGTTCTGCCCGAACCGGGTCCGGGTCCGGCCCGTTTGGGCGTGGCCCGGGCCAGCTGGCGCCGCCCGGCCCGGCCCGGCCTGGGCGCATCCTGGCTCAGCGGCCCGGCGCGCTGGCAGTCCGGTGCGCATGCCAGGTGGTTCGGTCGAACGGCCGGGCCATTCAGATGCGGGGGGGGGGGGGGGTGCTCATGTCTGGCCAGCCGGGGGTATGAACCCCCGGCTCATCCCTGTCCAGCCGGACCACTCTGGCTGGCCGGCTTCTGCCGCCATGGGACCGGCAAGGCCGGTTCCCCCTGCTCCGACGTCGGTGGCCTGATTCCGGCCGCCGGTTCCCCTACTCCACCACGGCCCCACTCTAGCCGCGGTGTCTTCGGGTTTTTTATCTGGTGCGATGCAACAACACCACAACTTGGTTCGATTTCCAAATGCACGGCGCGACGGTGCTGCGCAACCTTGCCGATCATTCCCGGGTGGTGCGACGGCACCGTGTCACATTCCTTCAAACCGCAACAACAACAACAACAAAAATAATAATGGAGGAGGGTTGGACATGTTTCTGCGGTCTGACCCCCTCCCATTAAACGATATCAAGCAGTCCAAAAGAAAGACGGTAGATGAAGGAGGAATATACAAATAAAAACACATAAACCCCTACCTCAGCGTTGTCGTCGAACGAGAGTTCGTTGCGGAATTAACCGTTGTGGAAGAAGAGGATCGTGGCAAAGGAAAGCGTCATAGAAGGAACGTCGTTGGCATTAGGTGATCTCTGAGCAAGGAATATCTCGCCATTGTCCGCCATTGGAGGTCGGCGTTCTTCGTCAGCGGTGGTGTGTTCTTCGCGTTCTTTGTTGAAGAACGAAGAAGTTCCTCAAGCTCCTTGGATTTTCTCCCAACGGCTCCCACAACCAGAATTCAAACAGAATAAAATAATTTCAACACATATTTTATTAACATATCCTAAGAATTTGAAATTCAAAAGAAACTAAACGAACAAATAATTCAATGAATTAATTGTAACGAGTTAACCGCCCAAATTAAAGAGGCGTTTCTTAACCAAAATAAACACACAGTTTGACTTCATTAAAAATGGGGGTGAAGGTGCGTTACTTAGAAGGAAAGAAACGGTGGGGCTCGTGCGGACCCCACCTCACAAATATCCTACCAAGTAGGTAGGATATTGTGGATCCCACGTTATCCCCTTAACTTAGATTAATATGGTTTAAGTAAAATAAAATAAAATGTCATACCACTTTTATTTTATTCCTTAACTTATCCCCAAAAATTAAAAACCACACCTGAGAAAACGCAACTCCAAAAAAGGTGTTTCTAAGAAATTATCGGCGCTATGATTCCATTGGTTCCCTCAGAATTCGATTCCAAGAACCAGTTTAAAAGTTAGAAAAACCCGCTCGTTTGTTCGCTGAACGTACCAGAGTTAAACTTCGGAAATAGATTCCAGGCACACAAAGCCTCAGAATTAGTTTCCATCAGAAACCATATTTTTTAAAATTCCCAGGAGAATTAAGAAAAACATTTCCTTGAATTTTACGGGTCTTTACATAACTACCACCTCAGGGATTTACGTCCCCATAAAGATACATCAAAACTAGGGGAACAAATGTGGGTACTGAGCACACATCTGAGCCTTCCACTCCCAAGTGCTCTCCTAGATGTTTTCGTGCTGCCACCTGATGCACACTAGAGGAATCGACCATCCACGTAGGACCTGATCCTGTCGATCCTAAATCACCACCGGGACCTCCTCAAAAGTTTCCCCATCGTCAACGTCTAGCTCCCCATGGTCAATGATATGCGTCGGGTCGTGCACGTATCTCCTCAGCTAAGATACGTGGAAATCATTGTGCACCCGGTGCAACTGAGGTGGTAGAGATAGGCGATAAGCCACCTCACCAATCTTGTTGAGGACCTAGAACGATCTGAAGAAACGAGGAGAAAACATACCGCCTTAGCCAAATCTCCGTAATCCACATCGAGGTGATTCCCGGAAAAAGATGTGGTCGCCATCCTCGAACTTCAGTGGCCTCCTCCTCCTATCAGCATAAGACTCTTGCTGGCTTTGAGCTGTCCTCATCCACTCCTGGATGACCTGGACCTTCTCTATCATGGCCTGGACCATCTCTGGTCCCACAAGTGCTGACTCCCCAGGGTCTGTCCAGCACAGCGGTGATCTGCATGGTCGGCCGTACAACGCCTCGTATGGTGCCATCCTGATGGTGGAGTGGTAGCTGTTGTTGGAAGTGAACTCCACCAAGGGTAGGTGGTCCTCCCAGCTATGACCAAAGACGAGGACACATGCGCGGAGAATGTCCTAGAGAGTTTGAATTTTCCGCTCCTTCTGACCATCTGCCAGAGGGTTAAAGGCAGTTCTTAGACGTAGCTACGTCCCGAACGCCTCCTGTAACCCCTTCCAAAGCCGGGGGGTAAAGTGATCATCTCAATCGGAGACGATAGATGATGACACACCGTGAATCCATACAATCTCTTGAACATAGAAACGTCCAAATCTCTTCACTGAGCCCTGCTCTCTAATGGGTAAGGAGTGAGCCAACTTGGTAAGCTGATCGAAAATCACCCAGATGAAGTAGTGACCTCTGAAAGTGCGTGGAAGTCCAGTCACGAAGTCCGTATATATCCCATCTCACTTCCACTCTGGGACCTCCAAGGGATGTACCAAGCCTGCTGGTACCTGGTGCTCTGCCTTCACCTGATGGAGGTAAGGCATCAGGAAATGAACTATGCCACATCCTTCTCTATCCACGAAGGATATCTGCAAAGCGGCTAGCTGCTCTGTCGCTTCCCCAAGTAGGTGAATGCCCGTCCTCCTACTAAGAGCATCGGCTACCACGTTCCCCTTCCCAGGAGTATATACTATCTCAACGTCATAGTCCTAGAAAAACTAGAGCCATCACTGCTGTCTCATGTTCAGGTCCTTCTGAGAGAAGATGTACCTATGACTCTTATGGTCAGAATAGACTGTAAAGCACTCGCCCATCAGATAGTGTCACCACATCTTCAGAGCGAAGACCACTCCTGCTAACTCCAGGTCAAGGGTAGCATAGTTCTACTCATGATGCTTCAACTGATGTGATCCATAGATGACCACGACCCACTCCTGCATCAGGACACATCCGAGTACGGTCCCTGATGCATTGCAGTAAACTACGTACCCTACTCCCTCCTCCGGAAACCTCATGATAGGCATGCTGGTCAATCTCTATCTCAGCTCCAGGAAGCTCTACTGACATCTGTCTGACAACACAAAGTGTTTCCCCTTCTTCATCAAAGATGAGTGTGGTGACGCAACTCTGGAGAAGTCTTGCACAAATCTCCGATAATATCCAGCTAGTCCCAAGAAACTCCGCACCTCCGTCATTCTCCTGGGTGTCTCCCAAGCTAGCACTACCTTGATCTTCGCAGGATCCACTGCAACAACCACCTCAGAGATGACGTGTCCCAAGAAGTGGACCTCACGTATCCAGAAATGACACTTTGATAGTGTGCCATAAATATGGTACTCTCAGAGTGTGTCAAGTACAACCCGTAAGTGGTAAGTGTGCTCCTCCTCAGTAGTCGAGTAAATGAAAATTTCGTCAATGAAGACCATGACAAATCGATCGAGGTATGGCTGAAAGATCCTATTAATTAGACCCATGAACACTATGGGAGTATTGGTTAAGATTATGGGAATAACCAAGAACTCATAGTGTCCATACCGACATCTGAAGGCCGTCTTCTGCACGTCCTCGTCCCGAACTCTGATATGATGATAGCCTGACCTGAGGTCTATCATTGAAAACCACCATGATCCATTTAGCTGATCGAAGAGGCCATCAATCCTCGGTAGCAGATACTTGTTCTTCACTGTCACCTTATTCAGGCGACGATAGTCGACACAAAGTCGCAAGCTCCCATCTGCCTTCTTGGCGAACAATATCGGGGAAGCCCATGGTGAAACAGTGGGTCGGATGAATCCCTTTCCCTGCAAGTCCTCCAGCTGTACCCGTAGCTATCGAAGCTCAGCGGGAGACATCCGATATGCTGGAGTGGATATCGGGGCTATCCCAGGGTACATGTCAATATAAAAGTCTACCTCTCTGCGAGGAGGTAGTCCTGGAACATCATCAAGAAAAATGCATGCATATTGATCCACCACTACAGGAAAACCAGGACTCCGCACGTCAACTGCTCCTTGGATGAGGCTATCCAACTGATGAGTGATGGGCTGTCCTCTCCTCTGTGGGGGTCTATCCTATACTGCGAAGGCTCCCTTCTCTCCGATGAAGGTGAACCTTCTCCCGTCGGTGCGTACACATCGCACCATGCACCCAATACAATCAATCTTTGCATGGACTGTAGATAAGCAATCTATGCCCAAGATGACGTCGTATGGACTCAACGCTACTACAAGAAGATCCCAGCTGAAGCTCTCGCCTCCTAGAGTAAGCTTACACTGCCGGCACCAGTGATTAATCGTCGAGTCTACTCTTGTAGGAGTCTCTAGCCGTAAGGATCGATCCAACGGCTCAATCAGAATTTCCAAGCTCTGAACAAGGGAAGCGTCTATGAATGAATGACTCGCTCCTTTGTCTATAAGAACTGCAGCAAGGGTGGAATAGACACAGATAGTACCTCGAATCATCTCAGTTGCACCGTGGTCGTAGGCATCCGCTACCTGAAGTTGTGCCTGTCTCTGGCTGCCAGCTCCCTGTGGTCGGGGTGGACCTCCTAGTGGTGGTGGTGGTAGAGCTTCAAAGCGTTGCCCACCACCTGCTGCTCGGACATCTCCTCTGCCTCGTCCGCCTTCTCCCTGCGGACTGTCATGGTCGACCCTCTGCCTCTGCCTGGGTGGTACCTCAAACGTCTACTGCTCCTCAGCACGGCGGGTTGGGTAGTCACGAGCCATGTGGCCCTGCCCGCCGCATGTGTAGCTCTGTCTGCCTCTCGAAAGACTGGCTCCGCGCTGTGTGCCCCGCACTGTTGATCCAGTGTCCTGAGGTCGTCTGCCTGAGGGTCTGGTCTGCTTGGACCCATGAGTCATCCATCGACTGCCTGCTGCAGAAGACTCTGCTACATGATGCCCTACGGTAGGTCTCGCTGCTGATGCAGGCTCAGCAAGGAAGCTCTCGATCAGAAGTGCTCTCTCCAGTACTGTTGCCTAAGTCGGAATGCTGAGGGAGATCAGCGATGCCCTGATATCTTGCCTCAATCCCTGCTCAAAGGTCCATGCCTGGAATAATGGGTCACGTACCATGTCTGCCAAGTATCATGATATATCGGTAAATCTCACCGAGTACTGGGCGACCGTTAAGCTTCCCTACCGCAGCTGTAGAAGCTCTTGGATACGCACCTCACGGAGGGTGGCTGGGATGAACTCCGAGCAGAAGAGTCTCTCAAAGTCTATCCAAAGAAGAGATGCCTCATCTTGCACCTGGAGCATCAAACTCCACCATCTGCCTACTGCCGCGTGTAGGAGGCTCGTTGTGAGGATCACCATGAGGTCTACTGGTGTCCTCACTAACCTGAAAACTCTGACCACTTCCTCCAGCCAATCCTCTATTGCCTGGGGGTCTATCTCCCCACAGAACCAGGGTGGTCATTGGTGATGAAACTCGTGCAGTTCACTAAGGCTTCGTGCATCGTCAGTGGCTGGGGCTGGTAGCATTGGTGGCTCGACGGGAAGCGGTACCGTTGGTGCCTCTGCTGTCAAAGGGCCCTGTACCGAGGCCTCGTCGCTCGGTGGGCTGTCGTCACACACAACTCTTAGAACCCCAGCTGGCTGCCGTAGTGGGGTCATCCTGAAAAGAGACAGGTTCTCCACGGTCAAACATTATACCTGGTGAGCTGACATAAAGAAATCAGGAAGAAAACTTGAAACACACATGCAATCAATGTTTTTGTGCATTAAGTAGGAAATCAAAAGTCAGGTTCCTGGTGTATGGATATGTCGGCCGCCGCACCAACACTAGACCCCTTGAACTGATAACCACACCCAATACGCTTAACACTATTGCTTCGCATAGAAAAAGATCAGAGTCCAATGTTCTGTGGTAGAATCGAACTCCTCTGATACCAATTTGTCACGACCCGTCCTCTGGGCCCTTACCGTGACTACCCCAAGCCCGCCTTCCATAGGCCAGGGGCTGGTGACTAGCACCAAGGCGTAATTCCCGATAAAAAAAAGGAAAGGCAATGCCTTTTTAAAGTAAACAAACACCACAGAGCAAGCAAGAAGAACTAAACACTAAGTAAAAACTGGGTACAACAGTAACTGCAGAAAAGTAAGTGGGCCAGAATACAAACCCAAACTGAAAGTAAAGTACAACTGGAAAGGAAAAATAGAAACTGGAAGTAAAGACGCAGCCTCGAGCTGTCCACTGGAACTTCCACCTGAAGAGTTTGGAATGATAGCCTCCACAGCTCCTCGGGTCCAGCAGTCTGCTCTGATTACGTCCCGCCCAGTGGTCCACCTCTGGGTACCGACTTGCTCCGCAAGCCTCAACCGCGATCAATGATGTCCATCGTCTGTAACCAACACAACGTAGTGCGGGCATAGCCCGTGCAGGGGTGAGTATAAGCTACTCAATAGGGACCCCAAGACCCCTGATGGTCTCCCAGAATCCACAAAGGATAATCCACAAAGGTAGATACAATCACAAAGCAACATCCGACTCTACTTAGGTATATTCCCATACATATACCTAAGTCATCAATTCCAGATCGCTCCAACCTTCGAGACCAAGTTCGAACACATCCACACAGGAAACAAAACGTAATCGAAACAGGATAGTACAACCCAATCCACACAGGAAAGCAATGAAGGATTCAGCTCACATAGGTATACTTCTTCATAAGACGATAGAGATGATCTGATATCTCCACTGATTCATCTAAGCCGTCGGACCCACACCGGATCGATAGGTACTAACCCCCACAATGAACCACAAAGGATCGATAGGTAAATAACCCCCACAATGACCCACAAAGAATCGATAGGTAACTAACACCCGCAATGACCCACAATGGATCGATAGGTAACTAACCCCTGCAATGACCCACAAAGGATAGATAGGTAACTAACCCCCGCAATGACCCACACAGGATCAGACCCACAACGGATCTATAGGCGCTGGCCCACACAAGGCCGCTGAGCGCTGACCCAAATAGGATCGAACCCACACAGGATTGGTAGCACTGATCCACATAGAATCGCTGAGTGCTGTAGTCTTCGCCGTTGATTCCACGAAGGATTTCTGCACATTCGTCATCGTCGTTGCAGTCACAACCAACTTTAGGGATCCCGCACATAGCAAGCTCGTTCAGGAGGGTCCGCTCCACGAGCTGAGGGGCTGATATATCAACTGACACATAGTCCGGAGTTGATGTATCCAAAAGTTCCGTATCGTCAATAGGAACTCAACGTCACAGACGGCGAGTCAATCGGACGCCCGGTCTGAGAGTTATTGGATTTTTCGTCCCAGGGGCCCGGTTGGTTTTTAAGTCAAATCCAACCCGACCATACTCCAAATGCGTCCAATACTTGAACGGAGTAATCCAAAAGGTCCGTCTCACATAGTGGAATCCAAAAAAGTCGACGACACGTCAATCAGACGTCCAGAGCTCAAGTTATAAGCGTTTCCTCTCTGAGGGCCATGTTGGTTTAATGTACGAACCAACCTGGCCGAACCCAAAGTTCATTGAAACCCTGAGTGTAATATACCGAAATGACTGTCTTGATCCAACAATCACATCGCAGTTGACGGTGCGTCGATCGGAGTTCCGCATATCATGTTATGGGAAACAGACTGAAAGAGGTTCGGTATTAGGGGGTTCGGGCACAGTCCGACCCGACCCGATACACCCAGGGTCGGCCCGAACCTGGTAGACCCGAACTGAGTCTGGGTCCAGCCCGTTGGGGCGTGGCCTGGCCCTGCCTGAGCGCGTCCCTACCCAGTTTGGGCGCGGCCCGGCTCAGCGGCCCGCCGCACTGGGCAGTTGGCTCAGCCGAACGGCCGAGCCGTTCGAATGCGGGGGTCGCTGCCCCCGCGGTTAGTAACCGCGGCCCCTTAATGCGGCCGCTCACATCCGGCCATCCGGGGGTCTGAACCCACGGTTCTTCCCTGTCTGGCCAGCCTGATTCCGGCCGCTGGTTCCCCTGCTCCGCTGCGGCTTAAGCCGCGGCCTTGGTCTGTCCGGTGCGGCGCGAGGGCACCTTGCCCCTCCGCTGCAGCCCCGCTTGGGCCGCAGTGTCTTTGGGTTTTTTTGGCACAGCACAACGGCGCCGCGTCTCAGTTCAATTTCCAAATGCGTGGCATGACGGCGCCACCCATCCTTGCCACTCGTTCCCGCGCGGTGTGACGGCACCGCATCACATTCCTTCAAACGGCAACCACAACAACAACAAAAATAATAAGAGAGGAGGGTTGGTCGTGTTTGTGTAGTCTGAACCCCTCCCGTTAACTGATATCAAGCAGTCCAAAAGAATGAGGATATATGACAGAAGAATTCACAAATAGAAACACATAAACCCCTACCTCAGCGTTGTCGTCGAACAAGAGTTCGTCGCAGAATTAACCGTCACAGAAGAAGAGGATCATCACAGAAGAAAGTGTCACGGAAGGAACGTTGTTGGAATTAGGTGATCTCCGAGGAAAGCGTCTCTCGCCATCATCCGCCGTCAGAGGTCGGAGTTCCTCGTCAGCAGAGGTGTGTTCATCGCGTTCTGCATTGAAGAATGAAGATGTTCCTCAAGCTCCTTAGCTTTTCTCCCAAAGGCTCCCACAACCAGAATTCCAAAAAAATAAAATAAGTTCAACACTTATTTTATTAACATATCCTAAGAATTTGAAATTCAAAAGAAATTAAACGAACAATTAATTCAATGAATTAATTGTAACGATTTAACCACCCAAATTAAAGAGGTGTTTCTTAACCAAAATAAACGCACGGTTTGACTTCATTAAAAGGGGGGGTACGGGTGTGTTACTTAGAAGGAAAGAAATGGTGCGGCTCGTGCGGTCCCCACCTCAAAAACATCCTACCATGTTGGTAGGATATTGTGGATCCCACGTTATCTGCTTAACTTAGGTTTAACAGCTTTATGTAAAATAAAATAAAATGTCGCACCACTTTTACTTTATTCCTTAACTTAGCCCCAAAAATTAAAAACCACACCTGAGAAAACACAACTCTGGAAAAGGTGTTTCTAAGAAATTACTGGTGCTACAATTCCATTGGGGCCCTCATAATTCGATTCTGAGCACCGGTTCAAAAGTTATATAAACCTGCTCGTTCGTTCACTGAATGTACCCAAGCTAAACGTTGGAAAATGATTTCGGGCTCACCGGGACTCAGAATTAGGTGCAGTCAGAAACCGCATTCTTGTAAAATTCCTAAGAAAATAAAGAAAAAAATTTCCTTGAATTTTACGGGTCTTTACACTCATAATGTAAACCATACTTATGTGTGACACACTATCATAAAACAGTCATCATATCATTGTATCATTACCCATTTAAAGAAAAAATATTTTATCAGCATTTCACAAATTTATAGTAGAATAACCCCTGAAAATAGACTAGTTTCAAAAAAATAGATCAACATAAACATTAAACATCAATAGAAATAATAAATATGGTTTCATTCAAACTTATCCATAGTAAACCATAAGTAAAATCAAAATATTTCATCTTTGATGGAGAACAATTTAAAAATATCACTTGGAACATTTATTTTGGAAAATATTCATTCCACTTTGAAAAACACTTTTTTTAAAAACATTTTCAAAACGAATTTTTTTATAAAATAACCTTTGAAACTTATAAATGAATCATTTATTGCGATTTAAAAATTTTCAATAGGAGAATAAACATTCACTTTAAAAACATTTATTTATAATATAATAATTTACAAAATAGTAATGGAATATTTTTATTATGATATACTTGAAAAAATGGAATGGATTCTTGAAATAATTTATCACAAAAGATAATGAGAAAACTGTTCATGTAATTTATGTTAAAACTATGATTTCATTAGAATTTATGGTAAAATAAAAATGGACATTGATCGGTTAATGAAAAAAAATTATTCTCTTTAAAACATTGGTAGATAATAAGACAAGGGTAACAATGAATTTAAATTGAACTTTTTTTTTGGTTTTTATAAACATTGATATGGAAGTGAAATGGGTTTTTCTAGAAGATAGAAATAATGTTTGTTTTAATTAATAAAAACAACCATTTAAAATATTTATTTTTAAAATACACAAAAATGAAGGGAAACATGTATTATTATGAAATGTCCAGATAAGAATAGATTTCATGATTTTCTTAGAGAGATGGAACATAATATTTCATCATCGGAATTATAAACATAAACAATATAGATAAACAATGAGATAGTAACATAAAATCTCTACCAGCATGGTATATTTTAAATAGTTTCCCCCTTAAAAGTATAACATCAAATGAATATTAGAATATCATTAAAAGAATAATATTCAAAATAGTAAATGTAAAATGGGATCGACATACACCTTATAGATTATGATAGGTGTATAATATAACTTATGTTTCAAATAACAAAAATTGACACCAAAACACCTTACCAATTTTGTATATTTTGTACCATATTCCAATTAAAATATATTTCCTCAATTGGATATATAAATCCCTATAATTTTAATGAAATAAACCACAAAATACATTCATGGATAGTATATCCACCTCAGAAATGAATCATGTGGTGAATATGGCATGTGTCTCTCTAAAAATAAGGGATAGATAAAAATCCATTACCTTATGTCGTGACATACATTTCCCACATTCAAAACTCTTGTAAAGTTAATTAATTATTATTAAAAATATATTACAAAAAAACAAATATATTTCACACCATATATTGTAATTCACCAACCATAGAATCCAGGAGCTGGTGCATTATTACATTACATTGGCATTATTACAAGGAATCAAATCCTGACGGACTATTTTTTTAGCCGTCTTGGAGATCCATATTACTTACATGATACCCATAATACATTGGAAAAAAAATAAAACATGTATACAAAATAACTAAAATAAAATGAATCCATAAACTCTTATTGAAAGATCAATTCATCATAACCTGGGGAAAAAAACTTAATAAGTTGAGCTAAACGTCTCATTAAGGGTAGGAAATGCAGAAATAGTATTGAATCAACTTGAATAAATTAACCTGGAAAGGTAATTAACTGATACAACATTCCATTAGAATATCTAGATAAGGAAATATCAATATGAAAGTCTAGGAAACTGGAAATGATTCCATTTATTCAATAAACATAAAATGAAATGTGTCTATATATATGTCGATGGAATATCTCATGGATGAATACTATCTATGTCATGAAAATGAAATGCATCCACAGATTTGTCGATGCAAAATCTCATGGATGAGAAATAACTAAATATAAATAAGAGTAATTGTCAATTATTAGACTCTTTTTCTATAGGTACATGGTACCTCTACCTTTAATACCTTTTACAAGATAGTTTAAAAATTTAGGTTAAAAACCACTAATATTGGCCAAATTATTCGTCCCAGGAGACTACCAATGCTTCGTGGGGCTATATATAATTGGGACACACCTATTTCATACTAGTCCAATGAATTTATCATATTCATGAACAATTTTCTTTTAAAAAATGTATCTATATTGAATAGAAGATATGAGATTATCAATAATGCCTCACATAAGGATAGTTAACAACAATGTTTGTTGACATTAAAACAGTCTTGAACAAAAATAATATTTAAACATTCCAATGTGTCCCATACCATACTAAAACATTTAAATAATAATTAATGGATAATAAAATGAAACTTATAACATTATTAGTATAGTTATAATCATGGTATAACTTGTCAATGATAAGTATATACACCAAGTAAGAGTGAATTGGTGCATAACAAACATTTTTCCCAATGGTATGTATGTTGAGACAAAATACGATACCTTATCCTTATTTTTTGTTGTGTGGTCTTTAAACTCATATATAGTGGTTTAAAATATATTACATACTTATACTAGAACCAAAATATTGTTTATAATACAACATATAACCTTTTTAAAATATTTTATTACCTGTTTGTTATCACTTTTTCATTATTTTAACTATTTCTGGTGTTAATTGCCATGTTTTCTCAACTACATTTTTACTTGTTATTTGGTGTTATTATTAAACATATAATGGTTTCATCATCTATATAACTTAAACCATGACTAAATTATCTTATATATTAATTACATATGTATTTATAATGTTCCATAATATTTGGAGATTAAAAATAAAGAGCACTGCACATGGAGATAGTTGATCGTAGGTACAGATGAATGTTACTTTCATTTATTTATTTTTTGAAAGATAAAAAACTACATAATAAATATGCATATTATAATTCTTGTATCATATTTATTTTATATATATTACATAGTTTTATTAACACCATCCATTATCATTTATATATATGTCATGAACGAGTCATATCGCTTTGAGGGCGTGATAGTCCACCCTTCCTTAAATGAAATTATCATAATTACAAAAAATGAATAGAAAAAAGGTACGTTAGAAATAAAAATAAAAATAATAAAAATAACACATAAAAAAAATTTATATCTTATATAAATATAGTGTCCATAATAATGTCCACCATGAGAGGTTGTAGGAAAAAATTGAACAATCATCGTTTCGTGAGGTGTTATTTCACCAAACATAAAAACTGTATGATCGTTATCCATTGGATGGAGGTGTGTTTGAGTGTAGGTAGAACACTTATAATAACAAAAAAATATTATAATTATGATACTTGTTTTTTTATTCAAAGAATAATAATATTATAAGTAATGGATAATGGAAATGAAATTCAAAATCACGAGAGAAGGTGTTACCTCTTAGGTAACTTCTTTTGGTTAATACCAAAATGATTTATTGGAATGCATTCTATCCAAAAGGGATGATTCTTGGTCGAGGGGAGGGATGTTGGTAGACTTTTTGGGTAGGTATTATCGAAACATAGGTGGTTTTATAGGTGTTAGGAATGCAAAGAGTTGGTGGCCTTTTATAGGGAAGGGGGAGTGACACTTTTGTAAATATCAAATAGAATCAATAAGGGGTGGTATATCTTATATAAAGAGAATAAAAAAGGAAAAATAATATATTAAAGGAGAATAATGGTCTATAGAAACCTCATCCACAAAAAAAGAAGTTCATTTTATTAATTTGGTTCCTTAAATCTAAGATTCCCAAATTTTATCATTTTAAGTTATATTAAATTATCTTGTTTTCTAATGTTATTAATTTAACCGTTAACACTAAATTTAATTGAGATTTATTAGAAAATATAGATAAAATGTATTATTTATGTTACATATAATATATAAAATAAATTTCCCATGTGTTTTGGAAATTAATTTTAATACAAGTTCTTGGGACACGTTAAAACGCTACTTGAACCGAGACCGTGTTAACAATGTTTTTACAATATATGGGTCAATACGTTATTTATAAAAGATTAATTGGAACATTAATAGAACATATTTAATAATTATTAATAATTAAAAATCAAATGTCCAAATATATGATTTTTATTAATTTTAGATCATATAATAAGATTTGTTTCTTGAAAAATAACATTATTGTCAATTTTGACATTATTTATTTAATGTTAATTTTAATATATCAATATAATATTGTAATTAAAATGTATTATGTATAAATATGTGAAACATGATATTTTTGTCTTATAAATTAAATAAAAACAATAATATGATCAATTAACATCAATTTCAATATATATAGCATCACTTATTTATGTTAATTATTAATTAAATAATCACTATACTAGAATTTAATAATCATTTTAAGAAAATAAATAATCTCTAAAAATTATTTATAAATTATTAGGATATAAATATACTATTTATATAAAAAAATGGTTTGTATAAATGAAAATATTATATTTTTCACATATCTCAAAAGTTTATTAATGTTAAAGGTATGCAATTTTCACATTTTCTCTTTTTTCCTTACTTTACCATTTATATAGGCAAAATTCATTTAATAATATCTCAATAACCATATATTTCAAACCAAGTGGGTACACAGTAAATATATTGGTATAAAATGTTTTTTACAAATTTCCAAATAATGTTTGTCCTTAATATTATGGTTTAGTCCCTTATTAATCTTAATCATACATTAATCAATATAATTAATCTTTATCACATTCACTAATCCTTTTGGTCAAAATTTTAAGTTGATCTTATTATTACAAATATATAATTCTAATTACATCTTTTTATATCATATTTTCAAAATTCAAATCATCGATGTGGGAAAATTATGATTTTTGCTAATCTCGCAGATGGGGTGAAATAAATGTTTTTTATAGTAGAAAAATGTTCAAAAGATTGTTAAGTTTTGATATTCAATATGAAACTACAATTAATTATAATTAATTTAATAGTGTAAATTGATGTACAATTGATCTAATATGAGTGTTACACAAATCTAAAAATATAATTTATCATTAATAATTATTTAAACAAAAATTCTATTTTTAACTAAATTATAGCAATTTTCACATTTCATTAAAACATGAAATTCTCATAAAAATCCGAAATATTTACTATAAGATATTTTTGATGCCCTAAATTAATAAATGATGTATATGTTTAAATAAAAAATTAATAAAAGTGTAACAATTTCATTTTAAAATAGTTTTCCATTAAGAGGCTGTAATACATTCTCTTATGTGTAACATAATCTAATTTAGTGTCATATGTAAAATAATTTTTACATTGTATATAATGAATTCCAAAAAAACATTATATTTAATCTAAAAGAAAAATATTTTAATTTATTGGGGTGTCAGATTCTCCCCACCTTAATTAAATTTCGCAATCACAATTTAAACATGACCTCAGTAATATAGGGATTGAAAATAAAATAATTTCCAAAGACCCACATTGTAAAAATTGTCAATATAATATTTTATTAATTAAAGTGAAATTAAGTCTCAAAGTTCATGTATCAATGTTACCTAGAAGGAGGAATTAGGTACAAAATGGATACATGGATATTGATGTAAAATCTAACAGTCATGTTCGGATGGAGAGTGCTAGAAATCATGTTCATATGAATGTTTTTTTCCACAAAATCCTATAACATAGGTGTGAATAATGGTAATTGATATCATCAATAATGATGACAATATGAATTTTTTTTTTCAAATCATTTTTTCTAATGTTATGTTATTGTTTCACTGTATATGAATATATGTAAATATATGTTTCTATAGACACACTCTTTTACTTTGATTATGCATTGAAATTTATCTACATCATCTCTTAGAACCTGTATCAACATATAGTGATGTAATACAATACCTTCTAAAATATCATCCAATAATAATCAGAATCCATTTTATAAATGGATAAAATGTCCAGTTGGTTATGATCTAATATCTTCAAAATAAATGTCACTGAACTTCCCATGTGAACTTATCATTATCCTTTAGTCAATATAATGGTGATTTTAATTTTCAAATTCCAAACATGTGATTGACATCATTATGTTTTCTTTGGAAATATGGTAATAACTCGAATTACTATAATACCTTATTGGAAACAGGTATTCTTTCTGATTCCTTAAGTAAGACACATGTTATTGGATATATTCTGTAAATATAAAATTGATGTAAACTCTATCAATGAAATCATAGAATACTTTTCAACAAGTTATTAACCATTCCCAAGTTAGTTAGAAATCATCTAGTAAATCATTTCCTCATTATTATCTTAACATGGGGAACATATTATGGGTTCTCTTTCTCTGAATCATGATTTTTAGAAAATATTTAACTATATAATCAATAACGTTTCTTGGTACCATTCCATATATGGTATCAAATTCTCAATGAAAATGTTCTAAATTATAATCCTTACATTCTGCATACATCAAAATATGAGAGAAACATAAATAAATTCATTTAAAACATTTTTCTTAGCCCCAAATATAGAAGAACATTAATCATTCTAATTTGGTTGTTTCAATCACATATGATTGACATTGATCTCTAAAATTTATGTTCTCTTGATGTATGGGGTGTTCGTTTCAATAGTTACCCATCTATATGCAATTGAAACACTGAATAGTATTATTTTTATTCTTCATATTGCATTATTTTTCCAGGCGGATGTTTTCTCCGCACTTATAACAGACTCCTAATCCATTAAATCATTTAGCAGTGTGATTATTTACATACTTCTCAAAACTAGTAAAATCATTCTTTTACTTCCTCTTCATTGACTCAATAATTTATTTCAAAGTTTTTAGAAGACTTCTTCTTCTCTTGGATTCACTTGAATACATAGGATCTTAATAATTCCATCTCTGTCTTAATAAAATATAAAACTATATCTTTGTAGAATAGGAATGTCTGATAAACCAATGGAATTATATGATTTGGCTTATGAACATCAAATAACTGATCAATCTTGAACTCTGTGATACAAATGCAATCTTTAGAATACCTTACTAACCATGAAAATGTATCCTTATAATCCTCAACATTTTCTTTCTCGTTCTTCTTTCAGATAAGGAGATTTATCTTCATCTAAAAGTTTTATCACAAGGGAAGTATTTATCAAATAATTTATCATTAAAATTCTTTCATCCCATGAGTTCAATTCCTTCTCCCTTTATTGTATTCTGGATTAAAGGCCCGCACTGATCTGCATCTCCTTGAAGACAATCGACTGGAAGTGTGAACTTTTCCATTTCCCTAAATTCCAAGGATGTAAATATTTACTCTTGAGACTAAATCCATTATTCGTATATAATTGGATTAGTAGTCCCATTAATGATGGGGGAATTCTATCACATAAAATGATCTACCATATGAGATTATCATTGTGGAATAGGTTTCTCCATTCGAGAAATGTTATTTACCATAACATGGATAAGCTTCCATGATATATCCACAACACGCTTAGTTAAAATAACAACTTCATAGATATCTCAGTAGGGAAAAATCTACATTTTCTATGAGTATTGATACAATTATTCCTTCAAGAATCTATTTCTAAATAATGGCATGCACTGTATTAGCTCAAAATATATAATTCCAGAAATGGTATAGGCCATCACAGAAATTTATGTATTATAAATCCTAAAACCATAAACATTTGATACTTTAGGGAAATCATTAATTATAAATCCAATATAATGATTGGTAAATTAAATGTGAATTATCCTATGAATATCTCATAGGAGTGTCAAACTAGGTGCACAGTAAGGCCCATTATTGTGTACCAGGTTACCCTAAGTCAGGCCCATAACACCTTGGCAGAGTTGTTAGTCCAAGGTACATATGTTCCAAAACCATGTCCACTTGTAGTATCTAGAAAGAGATGTACTTATAGTTATTAACACATAATATTTACTCTATCAGAATTTAAGGATGTTCTTCTACACTTAGCCTCAGTATCTATCTTATGGGTTTTCTCCCCAATCTTGATTTTCTCAATTTATTTTCCTTGGTTTTTGTAAAAAATATTCTGATAAAAACTATAACACCCTGCGCATAAAAGCCCGAACAGTGTGAATAACTACACTACACTTGAATTATTACAAGGAAAACAATCCTAGAGTACCATTCAATTTAGCAGCCTTAGACATCTAGATTACATACTTGATACCTATAATACATTGGGAAAACAATATACAACTTGATACAAATTAACTGAAATAATTTTCATCCATAAACACTTATTCAAATATATCTTCTTCATAACCTGGGGAAAGAAACATAATAAGGGTGATCTCAAATGCTCAGTAAGGGTAAGAAATGTGGATGAAATAAGGAATCAACATGAATAAAATAACATGGCAAGGTGAATAACTGATAACCAAAGTCATTAAAATAACTAGATAAGGAACTATCAATATTAATGTTAGGAAATAGAAAAACATTAATTTAATGAATGAACTGAAAAAGAAATGAATCCATAGATATGTCGACACAATATCTCATTGATGATTAATATCTGAATCATGAAAATAAAATTCATCCCTAGATATGTTGACGCAATATCTCATAGATGAATAATAACTGAATATAAATGGGGTAATTCTTAATTATTGGATTCCATATTTCTAGGTATATGGTACCTTTATCATCAAGACTTTTTCAAAGACATTTTACAAAATATGGGGTACAAACCCATCACATTGGACAAATTATTCAACTTAAGAGATTGCCGATGCATTGGGGGGATATATATAATCGGGCCCCACACGTGTCGTACCAGTCCAACAAATTTCTCTTATTCATGAAATATGTTCCCAAAAAATGTATCCATGTTGAATATAGGATACTAATTTATGAATAATACCTCTACGAAGGATAGATAACAATAATAGTAGTTGATATTAAATCATTCTTGAAGGAAAATAATATTTGAACATTCATGTGTGTCCCATACCACAATGTAACATTTAAATCATAAATCCTCATGAATTAAATGAAAATTATAACATTATTTTAATAGGTATATTTATGGTATAACATGTCAAGGGTAATAATATACACCAAATAAGAGTAAATTGGTGCATAACAAACAGAAGTCTCAATGGTAAGTACGTTGAGAGGAAATCCCATACTTTATCATTTCTTTTTGTGTTTTGGTCCTTAGCCTCATGTATAGTGGTTTATAATATGGTAATATCTAATTCCAGAACAAAAAACATGTTTATAATACCATATTTAACTTCTTACAATATTTTATTACCTATTTGTTAACACCTATTCATTATTTTAACTATTTTGGGTGTTAACTACCAAGTTTTCTCAACTACATTTTGACGTGTTATTTGAGGTTATTATTAAATATATCATGGTTTAATCATTTCAATAATGTAAAAACTGAAAAAATTAACTTATATATTTAGTACATATCTATTTATAATATTCCATATCATTTAGACACTATAAATGAAGTGCACCGTTCAAGGAGATGGTAGGCTCTATTTACACATGAACACCGCTTTCATTTCATTATTGTATTAAAATAATTACTACTAAATGATTAATATTGAATTATAATTCCAGTATAATATTTATATTATATATGATACATAAGTTTATTAACACCATCCATTACATTTTCCATGTATGTCATGAATGGGTTATATTGCCTTGAGGTGGCGAAAGACCACACTTCCCTAAACAAAATTATCATATTTACAAAACATGGAAGGAATAAAGATATGTTCAAATTAAAAATTAAAGTACATTAAGACATAATAAATTTAATTTATATCTAATTTTAATGTATTTTGTATCATAATGGAAACCATGAGAGGTGGTATAGTAAAATTTAACAATCATGGTTTCATGAGGCTGTATTTCACCATACACAGAAACAGTATATTCATTACCCATTAGACAGAGGTGTGTGAAAGTTTAGGTAAAACCCATATCATAAAAAAGTCCTAGTATGTTGAGTATACTAGTTATTATTTTTTATCATAGAATAAAAAGATTATAGGGAGTGTGTAATGGAAATGAAATAAGAAATCATAAGAGAAGGCGTTACCTCTTAATCAAGTAACTTCTTTTGGTTTATACAACAATTATTTCGTTGAATGATTTATTACCAAATGGATGATTCTAATTTAATGTTAAGGATTTTGGGATACTATTTTGTTAGGTATCGGCCAATTTTAGGCGGTTTTAGAGGTGTTTGGAATGGGTAGAGGTGGTGGCCTATTTTATGGAATGAGGAGTGGTACTTTTGAAAATACCCAATTGTATTCAATAATGTGAGGCCTATCTTACCTAAATAGCCTAAAAACGAATAAATAATGGATTAAAAGAGAATAATGGTCTAGAAAAACCCCATCCATACAAAAATATGTCCATATAAATAACTTGGATCATTAAATTTTATGATTCCCAAATTTAATTATTTTTGTTATTATTAAAGAATCTAGTTTTTTAATGTAATAAATTTAACCATCAGGACTAAATTAAAATTAGATTTATTATAAAATATAGATCCAAATAATTATTAATATTATAGATTTTTTATAAAATAATTTTTTCCTATGTTTTGGAAAATAATTTTAAAACAAGTGCACGTGACGTGCCAAAACGATGCTTAAACATAGATCGTGTAAGCAAAGTTTTTACAATATATGGATCAGTATTTTAATTATAAAATATTAAATTGTAAATTAATAGAACATATTTATTATTTTTTAATTCATAAAAATCACTTGTATGAATATTGTATTTTTATTAATTTTAAATCATTTAATATGTTTTATTTATTGTAAAATAACAATAATATCAATTTTGGCATTATTTATTTAATGTTAATTTTAGAATATCAATTTAATATTGTAATTAAAATATATTAGATTTAAAGACGATAAAAATGATATTTTAATCTTTGAAAATAAATATTGAAAATAATTTGATAAATTAACTTCATGTTTAATATTTATAGTATTATTTATTTTAGTTAATTGATAATTAAATAATCACTATGCTGGCATTTCTTAAACATTTTAAGCAACAAAATCAACTCTAAAAAATATTGATAAATTATTATGATAATAAAATATCTACATTACAAAATGGTATGTATAAAATAAAATATGATATTTTTTACATATCTCCAAATTTAACAAATATTAATGGATAGGAATGTTCCCTTTTTTTCTTTTTATTTATATAATGTTTTATATAAGGAAATTTCATTTAATAATACACTAATAAAAATATATTTAGAACCATGTGGGTATATGGTCAAATTATAAGCATCCAATGTCGTTTTACTGGTTTGGATGTCATTTGGGTCTTTAATATTAAGGTTTAGTCCCCTATTTAGCTTAATCATACCTTACTCAATGTAATTAATCTTAATCACAGTCACTAATAATTTCAGTAAAAAAATAAAGATATTATTAGAACAAAAATATCATACTAATTACATCCTTGTATGTATGATTTTAAAAATATCAATCACAGAAGTGGAAAAATTAAGACTAATGCTAATCCTGCGGATGGGAATATATAACAATTTTTTATATTAGAAATATGTTCAAAACATTGTTATGATTTTATATTCAAATTGAAAGTAAAATGAACTATAATGAAATTAAATGTATGAATTTATGTATAATTTATCTAAGGTGACTCTAAAACAATTCTAATATATAATTTAACATTAATTATTATTTATATGAAAAGGCTAGTTTTAACTAAATTGTTGTAATATTCACTATTCATAAAAAATGATGTTTCTCAGAAAAATCCAAAAAAATTACCATAATCTAATTTAGATGTTATTAATTCAATAATGACGTTTTTATAATATAATTCACAAAAGTTTCAAAATTTCATTTTAAAATAGGTTCGCCATTAATATGCGAAAAACGTGGTATTGCGAGTAACACAAGCTAATTCAGTGTCGTATGTAACATTATTTAAACATTGTATATAAATAATTACAATAAATAATTTTATTTAATCTAAAATAAAATATTTTAATGTATTTTTTTTTCACATATATGATTTTATTATGACCATATTTTATAGGTTTATTAACATTTCCATGTTAAAGTCAAGTTTCGAGAAATAACTACATTGATTTTCATGTATTTTTTGATATTTTGTTTTTGATCCTATTACATTGATCATGGTTACATAATTTTAATAATTTCAAACATGACCTAAATATCATATACATTCAGTACATATGTGTTTATATTTTTCAATAAAATTTAGAGATTGAAAATGAAATACACTGTTCATGGAGATGGTGGACCATACGTACACAAGAAAGATGATTCCATTTTGTTCATGGATGGAATAAAAGAATGGTAAATAACATATTAAAATTACATAATGATTTTTATTTAAAATAGGTTACATATAGTCATTAAATTTACCCTAATGACCTTCCATGAAAAGGGTAAAGAAAAAACGAATCTAATCACTTGGTGTGGCGATAATCAACTGAAAACATGAACTAGATTATCGTATGCACCACTGAATGGAAAGTAAGATGGTATATGTGATATAATAATTAAAATTGTATAATTATGTTACAAATATCATATATATGTATTTTATATACCCATAATACTATCAATGTAAAATAGAAATGAAAACCACATAACATCGGTTAGTGAGGTTGTAGTCCATCATACACACAAGAGATGTTATTGTATTCTAATGGGTAGAAAGGTGAGAAGGAATAAATGATATTATAATTATATTATAATAATAATATTATAAATATCCCATATAAATATTATATACATTATTATATACATCTTTGATAGTTGGTGACAGAAAACAAATAACATCAATTTGCGAGGTAGTTGTCTGATGTGCACATGATTGAGGAATTCATATCCTATTTGATAGAAGAAGAGATAGATTTAGGTAATTAAATAACATAATAACATATAACTATATTTTATATACTAGTGATATTATTTTATAATAGAGAATAATAATTTAACTGGACGGAAGAAGAAATAAAAGAAAGACGCTCAGTTATGTACAAATCCTCATACTCAGACAACCTATTTTTGTATACGCCAAAAGGATTATTAGGAAGGATTTATGATAAGAAAATGAAATATATTTCATGGGGAGGGAATTATGAAATATATTTGGGTTGGTAATGGTTAATAATAAGTTATTTTAAGGTGTTAATATGAGAGGATTTGGGGTTTCCTTTTATAATTAAGGTGAGCAAAACACTCTTAATTTTAGAACAGAAAAAGGAGTAAATACATTTTTTACATTCCAAAAGGATAAAAAATGGTCAATTATTACTAATATAAGAGAAAAGTTCAATATATGTCCATAAAATGTGTTTTTAAAAGTTTTTATATCATTCACCCCTTATAATTTTTGTTTAACCCCGTATAAATCCATTTTCACCTTAAATGTGTTAATTATTATTTTACGTAATTTACTATTGTGAATTGTAAAAAAATAGGTTGAATTTTTTCAAAAATGTAAATTAAACTAAATCAAAAAATGAGATCAATTTTTAAAAATTTAATTCCATGAAGTGTTAGTCTCTAATTTAAAATTTAACCCACACACGTGATGAAAAAGTGGATTCCCAAAGAGAAAACTCTCATAAGTATGGAATATTTTAACATACCAACTTAATATGAAATTGATTTAAATGGAATAAATTAGAAAAATAAATATATAATGTATATAATTTTACTTTTAAAACTATATCAAAATAATTTGATGGTCTTTAAAATGTGTAATCCAAAATCCACTCTTAATAAAAATATGTATTTTTCTTATTCAATGAAATATTCATCTGTCTAAAAAACTATGAAAATTCACTACACGATAATCATTAATTGTAGATTTAAAAAATGTATTTTATTTAAAAATATATATATATAATAATTCTATAAATTAATTTTAATATTTATTCTCAAAATGAAATAAAAACATTTGTTTTCTGAATATTTTTTTTCTAAAACAAATAAAAAATTTCATAAAAACTATATAATTTTGATCAACATGTTATATTTATATAATATCATTATAATTACTACATAAAAATTAGTTATTACTACTAATATAGGCTATGTTTAATAGCTAGGTTAAAATGAGAATTTTTAGATAAAAATATTTAAAATATATCATGGTTTGTTAAAACTCGATTTCAAGTATAACACAAGATAAAAATGATTTTTTTTGTAATTTAATCAATCTATGAAATTTAATTTACCCAAAAAAAATAATTCATAGAAACTAAGTTTGTGAAATTATAACCCCATATCATTAAATTTATCCCTAAATTCATTAATCGGTTAAAAAGTGAGTATACTTATGCCTCATCATTTCCTAAGTTTCCCAGGTCACTTCATCAAACTAGTTATTTAACAAAAAATATTGGACTATAGGGATGGTGATGTCACATGGAAACCCTTCTCTAGATCCATAATATCCACTGACTATTCCTTATAATAAATATCTTACTATTGAGGTATGCCCTATGGGTTCGGTACAAGTGAATGATCATGTTTTTAATTATTCCTAAGAGATAAATAGAACACATCACGAACATGATAGAGATTTGGTAGTAGTTCCAAATGATAAAATATTGTCCTGATACAATCAAGAATCTAAAAAGTACCAATTTTTCTTGGTATTAAAATTTTCATCATTCCAAAACTCATAATATTATTCCATGGATATATTTATAGGAATAACTTTTCACCAACCTAAAATTCTATATTTTACTGATGATTTTTAGTATAACTTTTCTAAAAAATATATGTAGCATTAATGTTTTTTTGAACGGATCTAACCTTCTATGTCATTTCTATAAATTTATCAAGATCCAATAGATTTTTTTCTCTAAATTACTTATAACAATGTGGAGTTCTACATTTCCTTCCGTAAAGGGATTCAAAAGGAGCAATATAAATCCTCATGTGAAATATATTTTTATTTTAAAACTCAACTAGAGGATATTGATCCCACACACCCTTTAAATCCATTGAACATGATATTATTATATCCTCATGTGTTTTAGTTGTTCTATATGAATGGAAAACTTTGAAAAAATGATATGATGTGATGAACCATAACTCAATATCCATATACTATAGAAGACTTTTCTAGAACATTGAGGTAATCCTCATATCAGGGTTATATTCAATGGAATATGCTACCGCAAAAAAACTTACCACGTCCTTCATGTATATTCTTACATTCAAGTCTAGAGAAGAATATTCTATGATATAAAATAAGTGTGTTTAATTCAAAAGGTTATCTAATATAACAAATAATTACTGCAACATTACAGATAAGATAAACCATAATTTTTTCAAATACCATTAATCGTATGTCCAATAAGTGTAATTGAATTCTTCCCCAAATAATTTTTCAACAAAACAAATAAAAACCTAGGGGTTTTTATTTCCATACATTTCTATTAATATATATATATATATAATCATGATAAAATCCCACCATGTAATACCTCAAAAGGGGTATCAATTAATTTCTACTTATGAACAAAATTAAACTCAAAAACCCATCATGGTATAAATAAATATTATGTTAATTTAACATCAAGATATATACACTTTGAAAAGGAAAATCACAATTTATTCTATAAAGAAGATCTTATCATATAAAAAAACATTTCCATTGTAATCTTGTGAATAACTATGTACTATTATAACATCAAATGTAATTTCATTATTCTAGAATTCATGAAGAGGGAGATAATTAATGCTCAAAATCATATGAAATTTTTCCAGAGGGTGAATAAAAATAATTTCAGCTGTATCTTTTATAAAAAATAAAACATGAAATTCCAATCTAAGTATATGCGGAAAAGTGTCCCCTAATTATCATGATTAACTTCAACCATTGTGATTGAATATTATTCTCCTTTTTTACATTGTATGCAATTTTTTTTATGTATTATCATCAAATTTATCTCTTGGATTGGGGAATTAATACAAAAAATTCGAAAATTCCTTTTATTTGAAGAATTGGAGAATGGGTGGTGAATTAGTTGATATATTATTATTATTTGTTTCATCAACCATCCCATCAATCATATTTCAATATTCAATGGATTTATGAACAAAAATACAAAATTTTAATCATGTCCCAGTTCCATAAAAGCCATTTTATTGTTTCTTGTTCTATCATTTTGGGCATGAAGATGGCTGGAATATCATTCCACCATTAAATTTATTCATGTTTTCATGAGACTTGATATTTCTTTTCTTATTAAATCATTTAGAATACCTGGAATCTCAAATTTATCTTTCATTATTGATTTTAAAATGGTCAATTTCTTTGTTGCAACTAATGACTTTTATATCCAATTCCTTTTGGAGACTTCTTTCTAATCCACTGTGTAAATGATCAATTTTTGGTTTTTGGACCAATGATAATACTATAGGAGTACCTTTAAAGACTTTTTAAATAATCATTATTAGTACCAATTGATTACTCCTCCATCTACTTAATCTCATGTAATTCCCTTTATATTCTGGTGCATATAATACATGAGAAGTAAATACTGAAAAATTTCCTCCTAAACTAATCACATTCCATAGAGTCAATTTCATCTACTTGACTCATATTCTTAATAAGGATCCACAATTTATCCACTTAACTTTACAACTGATAATCAAATAAGGAGAAATTTTGATTTTATGATAAATTGTGAATATAAAATATCTTTTCACTGGTGCTGATACATCATTAAACTAATAGAAAATCTGATGACCCACTAAAATAATGTGGTTGGTTCTTAACGATTGTGTATTTTCCAATAATATCTCATGTGAGTGTTAAATTAGGTGTTGAGAAAGTCATGAGTCTATGAACTAGGTGATTATTGATTCCACTTCAGTGCACCCATTGCTTTGTTATAAAACCTAGGAACCTCTATTATACATTCACATCCTCTTATATTATACAGAAAAATATTTAATTTCTCAAAAACCACATTCACATTCCTTTAAGAAAATTCGAGGACATTTTTCTATAGCTTGACTCATCCTAAGACATATACATTCATATATCCTTAAAAACATACCTAGGGATATTAACAATGTTTTCTTATCATGGTCTCAAAATACTAACTAAACATATACTAAGATAATAACTAGAATGGTCCAAAATTATTTTTCCACTACCCACCCTAGTGGGGCCAATGTTGAAACTACCCCAATCACTCCTCTAATTTTACAGGGGATGGTAGCCAGCGTCGAGTAGGCACATCCAAAAAATGAGAGGGAATATTATAAAATACCTTTAAACATTTACACATCTCTAATCCCACACAATGAAAAAATATAAAATAATGGAAAAAATGCATTTCTACATCTGAGATCCCATAAAAGAGTACGACAGCAAAATGAAGAAAATAGAAAGGGGGATAAACAAGCCCATCCCAAAACTGTAAATAGTCCAACTTTCTTCAAGGCTGAGAACATTGTTATAATAATTGTCTTGATAAACAACTTAGTCTATTAAACCCCAGCTACGCTCCACCTATTCCATGTTCTCCTAGGACAATATAAAAAAGGTTCGTTGTTTGCACAAGAAAAGACACGTTTGAGAAAATCCAACATAGGGGTGATTACAAAAATACTTAGTAAGACTCCCTAAAGAAACTAAAAATAAAGCATCATGTATAGTCAGATTAATAAAATATATAAATATCAATGTATAACAGAAACACCAAGATATACTCTGGAATGACACCGCCCCACCAAGAGGTCATAACCAATTGTAATCCATTGGATTCTGTTCGATGCAACAATCATTTTTGGAAAACCTAATACACAATCCGTGATACCATAAAAAAATGATAAATTGGTATGCGTCCTTGCACCCTTACCAAATAATATTATTGATCAAAGGGTACCATGATACAGAGATATGGGTCATTCTTAGAACAGAATGGGGACACCATAAACCCAGTATGGATACACCCACTAGGTATGGGATCGTATGTCAATGATTGCACAAACCCTACCTAAACTGTAGAGACCATATGATTGACGTACATGGACATTACTTTACTTTTGCAGAATACTTAGTACATAAAAAAACACACACACAAGGACCGTAATAGTTTAGTATCTTTTGGAAACTCGGAATATAATCTTCTAATCGTGGTGAAAGATATTCAACATCTCCCATAAAGATCTTCCAATTTTTTTTCGTACCTACAACCTTTCTTTATATCCTGGTTAAAAGAAAACATAAAATGGGTGATCTCAAATGCCCATTAAGGTTAAACATAGAGAACATAAAACAATCCATAACCATTTGAATGCAAAAACTTGAACATAAAATCTAAACATCAAAATCTTTAGCAAAGACATGAATCTTGGAAGTGCGTAAGGCATATATCATAAGGGAACATCAATCATGATAAAATAGCATGGGAATAAAACATGTAATTGTGGAAACCATTCAACACCTGTTATGATTTCCATAGAAGACAAGGCATTGCTGCCAAGACCATCTTAGTGGACAAAGTCCCTTTCTGAATCGAGTTCACTCCCATTTCAGTCCTGTAACACAAAAACGGATTAAGTTACCGTTCCAGCCATGTCTATCTCATGAGATATAAATCATTACCCAATTCATTGGAGGTATATATAGGTCCCACCCATCTCATAATTAAATCATTCTTACTTGTGCCAAAATATAAACATAAATCATTCATCATAACCCAAAGAATAAAATGGGTTTCATAAACATCATCCAATCATAACATAATACATCTAAAACAAATGGATATCATTTCATCATAACAAAAATAAAACCATGTAAATAATAGAGACGTTATACTTGAAACATATTAAATAATGTCATTTTAGATGGAAAAATAGTTTTGATAAAACACTTGAAATGAATTCTTGAGGAAAATATCCTTTCTTCTTCAAAATCAATTTCTTTTCACAAAAAGTCATGCAATTTTAAAAGAAAAATATTTTTTTGAAAAAAATCCTGAAATATTTTGGAGGAAGCTTCATGAAAATAAGGCTTTATAAAACTGTAAAAATCCGTTCGTGCTGTATAAGTTAAAAAAAACATTGTTCTCGTACTTTTTCCAGAAAAGTCAAAAAGTACCTCGTAAAATAATGATTCCTTACACACCATGTAGTAAAAGTCAAAAATGGTTAAAAAGGACTTTAAACATACATGAAACCATTTTTAGAAATCAGGGACATGGATGAAAAATATAACCCTAGTAAATAATTCCGAATAAACAATCTCGGATAAGAATGAGATTGAAATAATTATCCCTTACCTTATGTCTGATATGATTCTTATGTATCCGAACCTCCTGTATAATGATTTAAATAATGTAATTTAGTTATTACATAATAATCTTCATTGTTATGATATTATATATGGTTCATTTATGACTTTATATTACCCGTTCTTTTGTAAATTCATGTTAATGTAGCATTTTGGGTAAAATCGATTAATTTATGGTCCATGATTTGACTTGTAATTGTTAATATGATTACTTAGATCATGATTAATTAATTAAAGAATATAAAACATTATTTATATATAATATATATTCATAATATACATATATATAATAGATCAATAAATGGAAAGAAATACACCGTTCATGGAGACGGTAGGCCGTATGTACGCATGAATGCTGTTTTCGTTTCCTTATTGAGTATAATGGAATTAAGTAGATGAAAAACATATATATACATAAATCCAGTAGATTTATAATGTCATATATTTCATTATTATTGCTTATATATACTTTATAATCATTCTCTAATGGTTAACATGGAGGATGAATCTCATCGCGTTGTGGAGACGGTAGTCCGTACGTACGCACGAGCGATGATATCGTTTCCATAATTATTGAATATATCAGAATTATTATGATGTTATAATAACTATGTATAGTTATTCTTTACATCATTATACCCATCCAAGTAAGGTGGTATTGGAAAAACAGATTACAACATGGCATGGAGATGGTATTCCGTACGTACGCACGTGTGGTGATTTCGTTTTCCGTAGGATGGATAGAAGGTGAAATGGGGTTTTTTCATATTTATAATAACATATAACTATGTGAGTGATACTGATTTTATTACTTCATAATGAAACAACTAAAGAAGAATAAGTGGAAGAAGAAATAAAGTTGAAAGAATCGGTAACGGACATTACCTCTTCTTTGATGCGCATCTTTGAGACCTCCACTTAGGGCACTAAAATTGGACTTTAAAGAATACTAGGACCTCTAGTATTTTTCTAGAGAAGTGGAGAAGAGACTTTGGAAGGGGTTGGCCAATCGTGAAGGCTCAAAGTGGTGTGAAGAAGATAGGGAGGTGGTGCCCTTTTATAAGGGAGGAGAGGTGCACCTTTGGAAAAACTAAAAATATAATTTTATTATAAAGTCATTTTCGGTTTTAAATATCTCCAAATTGATTTATTTCGTAGCTAAGATAGGTATGGGTCAAAATAATCTCATCCAATATAATTTAGACAAGTTTATGTTTCTATTTTAACCTTATCATTTAGATTTAACTTTAAGTTAGATAATTTTACTTTTACCATGTCTTTTTGTGTTCTTACACTATAAGGTTAATAAACATACAATAACAAGCCAAGAGAACCCAAAGTTATTTATTATTAATATATATATCCTTATCAAATTCATTTGGCCTAACCTTAGATTTTTAGGAATATAATAACAATTAATAATATAATAGTTTTTTAAAAAACTATTTTATTTCAATTTTGACACTATTTGGTAATTGTTTTTTGTGAAAATCATAACAACATGATTATTTCTAAAAAAGTTAATTAAATCAACACCAACATTTCATATTAACATATAATTTTTTTTAATTCATAAAAAGTCTCAAATAACATTTATTTGGATATTTATAACATCAATTATGTCAATATTTCATTAATACGACAATTACTGCATCATCATTGTGTCATAAATAAATTAAATTTTTTAAAGTATAAAAATTAAAAAAAAATATAATTATGTAGGAAACTATTTTATATTTCTAATGAATATTTATAGTAGAATATATCTTATGTATAACCATATATTAAAAATTATTTACTTATTAAACATTGATTTTAACTATTTTAACCCTTCTTTAAATAAATTAATAATAAATGTCCTAATCTAATCCAAGTGGGCCTAAATGGTCATATATGATTCCAAAGGTGGTTTTTGGTCGAATTACACTTATCTAATAGAATTAGGACATGTGTTAGGGTAATAATAATATCATTTTTACCCTTAATTACCCTATTTACTTTTAACTGTGGTAAATAAAAGTAAAAAGTTACTATTCTCCAAAAATTATTTTCATCTCATTGAACCACATTTTAATTACTGAAATCAACTGTGTCTCTCAGATTTTTGAAATTCCATTCACAAAAGCGGTAAAATTAAGTTTTATGTAAATTTGAAAATTCTCCTAGGAGGTGGGTAAAAGACGGTCAAAAGTTCAATAGATTTTTTATATATCTAAAATTATTAAAAAATGACTACAATGAATTAAACTGAACTTATATAGGTATTATGTATCAATTTTTAACTAAAATAAAATAAATAATTATTTAAATAAAAAGTTGGGTTTTAAATAGTAACTTAGTGTTTTCACTATTCATAAAAAATTGTAAGTTTTCAGAAAAATACCAAAATTTCACCCTAGGCTAATTTGGATATTCCGAATCCAAAAATAAAGTCCACCTTCAAAAATAAAATTTATAAAATTTCAAAAAGTCGTTATTACTATTCATAATGGCTAGTTTGAATAATATTTTAATAGCATATCGTTGTTTAGCGAAACTCGGTATTGCGTACAACACGCGCTATCGTGGAAGGTCGCGCTTGCGTGTAATACATGCCAAGTCAGGGATGCCTATTGTGCAAGATCCTTTTGGTGTAGCGTACAACAAAATACATTAATGAAATTAAAAAGAATATTTTTCGTAAAATCTTGGGGTGTCACATTCTACCCCCCTTAAAATGAATTTCGGCCTCGAAATTCGTCGGGGTTATAAATGGTTTACTACTCGAAAGTTTCTTTAATAGAAACCCACATCGTAAAAAAGAATACCAAAATGTGGCTTTAAAAACAAACATATAAAACGTAACGGTTACCCACATTAACTAATCACTGGGTTTCCACATAGGATAACATAGGTGAAAATATGGATATGGAAGAGAAATATAACCATCATGTTCTGATGGAGAGTGGTAGAGAACATGACTATGAAAAATACAACAATCACAAATCCATAGATTTGTGATGATCTAGGGTACCATCTGATTCATTGGATATAAGGGCACTAGGACAACATTTTTGGTTTTCAAGATCATTTCCCTAAAGTTGAAGAATTTGAATTAGAATAAATACTTACATTATTTTGGTACAATCTCACTATTGTTCGTGATTTGAACAATTTACAATTCATCACTTAAATAAATGAAGTTGAATTTGTTAATCATGAAGTGTTAACAGATCTTGTGATAGAATGATGGGTCATTCCATCTATTTCAAAAAAAAGGTTAGAAAAAGTTATCAAATATACATAAGTCCATATATGGTGAGGTTAATCGTATATGATTCCAAAAAATGAACTTATAATTCACATATCATACCATGTAATAAAATAAAACTAGTTTCTACTAACCAGGGACTTCATGTATGCCAGTGGTAGGTGCTAAAGGCCAGTCTCACTTCGGTTGTGGGTTTGATTCCCACAGCCTTGTCCGACGCGATGGGATGTCTCCCATCCTGTAGGTTGTCTTTTTTCTAAAACTATATTACTATAAAATCCCGTCATCAATATCGAAAAAAGTTCTATCCTTAAACAATACTAACTTATGTCCAACATAATCCATTCCAATCTTTAGGATTATCTAAAATACTTCGGTCCAAGCTCATAGTATAAAGAAAATGATTACTTGAAATGTCACATAACAATCACATGAATTCCATTATTTATCCCCCATATATCATAAGATATATCTTTTTGGTCAAACTACAAACATGTGAATACCTTAATCATGTATTCTATTGAAGAATGAATACCCATTGAACCTTAGTGAAAACATGAATGTAGTTAAAAGTTAACACATTCCACATACCAAAATCCTCAAAATTCTTTATACTCAAACCATGAAATCACTAAGTCCTTATATCAATCATGAGCTCATGAATACAATCAAACATCTCATTATCTTCTAATACCTTTGTTATGCGCATATGATCTACTTACCAAAATTTCTCAATCACTTTCCATGGTTACCGGTACCATAAAATTATTGAAAACCACAATAGACCAATACATAAATATTTCAATATTCCACGATACTATATAAAAAATTATTTTGTAATCCGATTATATAAACACTTAATCATTCCACCACATCGTTTTCATATTCAACATCTCCAATTGTGATCTCATGTGACTTCACTTTGTCCTTTTCCTTAAGTGGTTTCTCATGTCGATCATCATTAACCCTTGGATTAGGGCATTGATTATCATAATTCCCCATTTCATTGCACTTGAAGCATTGAAGTTTTGTTGGGGCGTTCTCTACAGTCTTTTCTTTATTCACACCATTAGAAACCCTTTATCCATTACTTCGACACTCAGGTGCTCGATGACCTTCTTTTCCACACTTAAAACATTTTCTAGTCCCTTTAAGACAATATTCACCATGCTTCTCTCCACACTTTGAGCATAAGGAAACAATCATCTTCTTTTCACCATTATTCTGAGATTTCTCCTTGAACTCCATCTTTCGTTTCTTGTCAAAACCATGAGAAGGATATGTAACACCAACTTTAATTTCTACCTTGATAGAACAACACACAATTTCTTCATAGCTACTGAATTATCTTATATCTAATGCCCTTCGATGATTTTGTTTTAAGCCACTGAAGAATGGATCAATTTTACTTTCAGGTTAGATGATAAAGCTAGATGCATACCTTGCAAGCCTCGTAAAATTCGCTTCGTATATACCAACATATTCATCATCCTTTTTCTTTAGTTCAAGAAACTCATTCTCTATCATTTTTCTAAGAATAAGAGGGAAGTACTTATTGAAAAATATGTTCTTGAACTCGTCCCATTCCATGGACTCAATTTCATCTCTTGGCCTCATATTCTTGATAAGATTCCGCCATTAATCAGCTTCACCTTCCAAACGATATACTGCTAAGATGACTTTATCATGTTCAGAACATTGAAGAACTAAAAATATCTTTTTAGTGGTACTGATCCATTATTCAGCAACAACTAGATCAGAAGACCCACTGAAAGAAGGTGGATGTTGCCTCGTGAAGGACTCAATAGAATATTGTTCCCTTCTCGGCTCATTTGGAAGTCCAGAATGATTCATAGCTTGTGTAAGTATAGAAATACGATTTTTCACTCCATCCCCCATAACATTTGTTTTTTTCAGGAGGGCAATCATTGCATTGTCCATTACATTGATCAACACGGTTCCTTTGGGTTCTAGCCATCATCTAAAACCCAAAAAGAATAGTGTGAGAGGAAAAAATCATTCTAGGGAAAACAACATAATAAAGGGGGAGTACCTTAAATATCTAACTTATTAGGTTAAATTATAATATCATTACCGTAGTTCTAGGACTATATCCTATACGTATACTTATCCTTAGGGACATCCCTAGACATACCTTAGAAATATCTCTAGGGATCTCACTAACATTTTCGCATCCTAGATTCCAACAATTGACTAAACCTTTCCTCTGATACCAACTGTAGAGACCCTAAGCATGACGTATATGGACATTACATTACTTTTTCAGAATACTTATTACATAACAAAAACAGACACATAAGGACCGTGACAGTTTGGTGTCTTTGGAAACTCGGAATATAATCTTCTAATCGTGGTGAAAGATCTTCAACATCTCCCATAAAGATATTCCAGTTTTTTTCTTACCTACAACCATTCATTCTATCTTAGGGAAAAGAAAACATAAAAGGGGTGAGCTCAAATTCCTAGTAAGGGTAAACATAGAAAACATAAAACAATCCATAAACATTTGGAAGCAAAAACTTGAACATGAAATCTAAACATCAAAATTTTGAGCAAAGACATAAATCTTAAAAGTACGTAAGGCATATATCATAAGGGAACATCAAGCACGATAAAATAGTATCAGAATAAAACATTTTATTTTGTAAACCATTCAACACTTGTTTTGATTTATATAGTAGCTAAGGTATTGCTGCCAAGACCATCTTAGGGGACAAAGTCCCTTTCTGAATCGAGTTCATTCTCGTTTTAGTCCTGTAACACTAAACCAGATTAACTTACCGTTCCAACCATGTCTATCTCAAGAGATATAAATCTTTACCCAATTCATTGGAGGGAGATATAGGTCCCACCTATCTCATAATGAAATCATTCTTACTTGTGCCACAACATAAACATAAATCATTCATCATAACCCAAAGAATAAAATGGCTTTCATAAACATCATCCGATCATAACATAATCCATCTAAAACAAATGGATATCATTTCATCATAATAAAAATAAAACCATGTAAATAATAGAGATTTTATACTTGAAACATATTATATAATGTCATTTTACATGGAAAAATACTTTTGATAAAACACTTGAAATGAATTCTTGATGAAAATATCCTTTCTTCTTCAAAATCAATTTCTTTTCACAAAACATCAAGAAATTTTTAATGAAAAATATTTTTTTGAAAATAGTCCTGAAATCTTTTGGAGGAATCTTCATGAAAATAAGGCTTTATAAAACCGTAAAAATCTATTCGTGACGTATAAGTTAAAAAAAATTCTTCTCGTAACTTTTTCCAGAAAAGTCAAAAAGTACCTCGTAAAATAAAGATTCATTACAAACCATGTAGTAAAAGTCAAAAATGGTTAAAAATGACTTTAAACATACATGAAACCATTTTTAGAAATCAGGGACATGGATGAAAAATATAACCCCAGTAAATAATTACGAATAAACAATCTCAGATAAGAATGAGATTGGAACAATTATCCCTTACCTTATGTCCGATATGCTTTGTATGTATCTGAACCTCCTGTATAATGATTTAAATAATGTCATTGACTTATTACATAATAATCTTCATTGTTATGATATCATATATGGTTCATTTATGACTTTATATTACCCGTTCTTTTGTAAATTCATGTTAATGTAGCGTTTTGGGTAAAATAGATACATTTATGGTCCATGATTTGACTTGTAATTATTCATATGATTACATAGATCATGATTAATAAATTCCAGAATATAGAACATGATTTATATATAATATATATCCAGAATATACATATATATAATAGTTCAATAAATGGAAAGAAATACACCGTTCATGGAGACGGTAGGCCATACGTACACATGAATGATGTTTTCGTTTCCTTATTGAGTATAATGTAATTAAGTAGATGACATAAATATATATATACATAAATCCAGTATCTTTATAATGTAATATATTTCATTATTATTGCTTATATATACTTTATAATCATTCTTTAATGGTTAACATGGGGAATGAATCTCATCGCGTTGTGGAGATGGTAGTCCCTACGCACGCACGAGTGATGATATCATTTCCATAATTATTGAATATATCAGAATTAGTATGATGTTATAATAAATATGTATAGTTATTCTTAAACAATTATACCCATCCATGTATGGTGGTATTGGAAAAACAGATTACACCACGGCGTGGAGACGGTATTTCGTACGTACGCACGCGCGGTGATTTCGTTTTCCGTAGGATGGATAGAAGGTGAAATGGGGTTCTTTAATACATATAATAACATATACGCATGTGAGTGAAACTGATGTTATTACTTAATAATGATACAACTAAAGAAGAATAAGTGGAAGAGGAAATAAATTTGAAAGAATCGGTAACGGACTTTACCTCTTCTTTGAAGCACCTCTTTGAGACCTCCTCTTAGGGCACTAAAATTGGCCTTTGAAGAAGACAAGGACCTCTAGGATGTTTATAGGGAAGTGTAGAATATAATTAGGCATGGGTCGGATGAGCTTGAAGGCTCCAAGTGGTGTGAGGAAGAGAGGGAGGAGGTGCCCTTTTATAAGGGAGGACAGGGGCACCTTTGGAAAAACTAAAAATATTATTTTATTATAAAGTCATATTCGGTTTTAAATAGATCAAAATTGATTTATTTAGAAGTTATGGTGGGGATGGGTCTAAATCCTCTCATCCAATAGAATTTAGACAAGTTCATGTTCCTATTTTAACCTTTTCATTTATATTTAACTTTAAGTTAGATAATTTTACTTTTATCGTGTTTTTTGTGTTCTTACACTATATGTTTAATAAACGTACTCTAACAAGTCAAAAGAACCCCAAGATGTTTATTATTAATATATATAACTTTATCTATGTCATTTTCCAGAGCCTTATATTTTTAGGAATATAATAACAATTAATAATATATTATTTGTTTTAAAAACTATTTTATGACAATTTTGACACTATTTGGTAATTGATTTTTGTGAAAATCATAACAGGATTATTAGTTCGTAAAAAGTTAATTAAATCAACACTGACATGTCATATTAACATATAAATTTTTTTGAATTCATTAAAAGTCTCAAATTAAATTTATTTGGGTATTTATAACATCAATTGTGTCAATATTTCCTTAATATGATAATTACTGCATCATCATTGTGTCCTAAATAAATTAAATTATATAAAGTTTAAAAATTACAAATAAAATATTATTATGTAGGAAATATTTTTATCTTTCTAAGGAATATTTATAGTCGAATTAATCTTATGTATAACCCTATATTAAAAATGATTTACTTATTAAACACTGATTTTAACTATTTTAACCCTTCTTTAAATAAATTAATAATAAATGTCCTAATCTAATCCAAGTGGGCCTAAATGGTAATATTTTATTCCTAAGGTTTTTGTTGGACGAATTACACATATCTAATAGAATTAGGACATGTTTTAGGGTAATAATAATATCATTTTTACCCTTAATTACCCTATTTACTTTTAACCGTGGTAAATAAAAGTAAAAGGTTACTATTCACCAAAAATTATTTTGATCTCATTGAACCACATTTTACTTAGTGACATCAACTTTGTCTCTCGGAGTTTTTAAATTCCATTCACAAAAGCGGTGAAATTATGTTTTATGTGAATTTGCAAATTCTCATAGGAGGTGGGTAAAAGACGGTCAGAAGTTCAATAAAATTTTTATATAACTAAAATTATTAAAAAATGACTCCAATGAATTACATTGAAATTATATAGGTATTATGTATCAATTTTGACCTAAAATAAAATAAATAATTATTTAAATAAAAAGTCGAGTTTTAAATAGTAACTCAGTGTTTTCCCTATTCAACAAAAATTGAATGTTTTCAGAAAAATACAAAAAATTCACCCTGGGCTAATTTTGATATTCCGAATCCAAAAATGAATTCCATTTTCAAAAATAAAATTTATAAAATGTCAAAAATTTGGTATTAATATTCTTAACGGCAAGTTTTAATAATATTTTAACAGCATATCATTGTTTAGAAAAACTCGGTATTGCGTACAACACACGCTATCATGGAAGGTCACGCTTGCGTGTAATGCAAGCCAAGTCAGGGATGTGTGTTGTGCAAACTCATTTTGGTGTAGCGTACAACACCAGACATTAATGAAATTAAAAAGAATATTTTTCGTAAAATCTTGGGGTGTTACATATACAACCTTCTAGATAGAGTAAAAACATCATGCTCCCAAAGGTCATGATGATTCCAAAAACTCCATCTAGGGAACAATGGATGATATATGATTTCACTCTAGTCTCAAAGAGGGACACTGCAACACTATCTGAGACCCAGCCTCTAGATGAGAGCACAATCCTGTAATATAGATGTAATGACACACTATACCCTTGAGAAAAATTACCAAGGGAACACACTCAAACTATATTAGTCCTAGAAAATGATGATCCTAAAGCACTATTTATAGGGGTTACTCTTTGTGTCCCTAGTGGTACAAGGAATGCCCAACTATCCCCTTCACTACCAATGTGGAAGATCCTTACACGACATTTAGTATCCATATACATGTTGTCTAGAAGGAGGACATGATAAGTAGAGACACATGGTATCATGCCCATGTTTCTTGGTTGTGTCTTTGTACCAAAGCCATGTATTTGTATTGGTCCGTGTATGCTAAGCCATTTTCATGGGGGAGTACACAACATGTCTATGATCTTGTACTCAAACCTCTATTTATGTACTCTATAGTTTACACACCGAGTTTTCCAGGGAGGGTCACATGCTATGTATGAAAGACCTCTCTCTATGTAATAAATATAACTTACTCAAAACCCTAGATGATGCTCAAGGGTTTGACAAACCGTGAAATCTTGGATTACATGTTTTAGTCTGCAGGATTTTCCAGAATCCTAGATTCATTCTCCATGTTCTCTCTAGAACATCTGGCCTTCGATCTGGTGATCTTCTCACCATAAAACTCAATATCCATGTTATTACACAACTTCCCAAAAAAAACATTTCTCTTCATCTTATCTTTTTTCAAAAGTGATTGACAATAGTTATTCATTGTGTTCTAAATAACACCAAAGAACGAGGATCCGAGAATCCACCATCACTTGATTCATTCTTGAAGCCAACATCACTCCTCTATCACATAGTGCCGATCCCAGATCTATGATATCATAACACTGGGAAAAGTAATTTGTGAGGAATGATCTATCATGTTATTGGTATTCGTCGACCCCTAGCTAACATTAAGAACACCCATGATGAATTAATGAACTGGGGGACAAAATCACAAGAACAAATGAGAGGAACACACCTCAATTGATGTTCATGAATATCTAGATTCATTTTCATATGATAAAATATAAATATATTCAAAGTAATTATCCCAAACCATTCTATAATATACTTATATCACAGAAACAAATGATCCAAACATCAATTCATTGGCCAATTGATCATTGTTCATCGTACGAATCCATAACAAGGAATAAATTCAAATAAAACAACATCCTACCTTGATTATATTTTATTGCTGATGAAGATTGATGTGTCATCATCATTGTTTGCATGATCTGTCAAATCAGTTGTTTGTTGATCATTGATCCACAATCTCATCTTTCTTCCCCTAAATGTATTCTCCAGAGTCTCTATCCAATGACTTTCTAGTGGTTCTAGTTTTATGTAGCTAACCCTAGAATTCGGACATAAGGATCTACATAATGATTCATAAAATTACTGTGTTAATGAAAAAATAGAATATTTTATATTTTATTATTTTATTCATTTTCGTGCCTAGGAAGTCTATTCCCAAATAACCCACAATGGCTATTTTTATGTCACTACTAGGGTAACACTTTCATTTTAACTCAATAGTGCCCTCATATTTTTAATATTGGATGTAATTTAGGAGTTATTCATCTTTTTGTGGAAATATGGGAATACATGGTGTTAAATATATGTAATATATTAACAACACTTATTATGGGCACACTGGGCCTTAGAATCACATGTCGTCTCAGTGCCTGGTCTGAAAATTCATCCATAAAATATCAAAAAATAATACATCAAAAATACTATACATTAAATTACAACCAATAAATGAATTTTTGTCCCAAAAGATAAAAACTACTCAATGAAATGGGGGTACTCAGCAGACATAAATTTTTCCCACTCATATTTTCTCCCTTAATGGTTCTCAACACGCACATGGGGAATCAATAGCTTAAAAAGGACACTCATCAACCAATCCTCGATCTATATTATGTACTCAACAAAGGTTTTTCAATTCTCACTGTCCTACTCACCCCATTCGATAACATGTGAGGGGTCATGCACATACCTCCACACCTGTGACATGTGGAAGATTTAGTGTACCTGATCTATCTATGGTGATAGAGCTAAATGGTTCTCCACTATTCCATCACTATATAGTATCTAAAAAGGACCAATGAATCTTGGATATATGTTATAGTTGTAGCCAAATCTCATCAATCCAAATCAATGTGAGACCCTTGTGAACACATGGTCTCTTTCCAAAAAATAAAAAGGCATCTGTTGTCCATTATCATTATACTTTTTATGGATCTGTCTAGTCTTCATCCACTACTAGATGATCTAATCCTTCTCTATTATAGTGTGCACCAATTCTGTTCTAATTACTAGTGACGACCATGGGTTAGTCCAAAAAAATGGTGACCTATAAGGTCACCCATAAAAAGCCTCTAATGTTTTTATACTGATCGTGGAATGGTATATATTATTGTTGGAAAATTCCACCATTAATAGTTGATCCTTCCAACTATGGAAAATGTAGAACATGCAAGATTGTAGCATATCCTCTATGACATAGATGGTCCACTCAATTTGGTATTCAGTTTGGGGATGGAATGCTATACTCAAGTGTAATTGGGTAAAAATACCTTCTATAATACCTTACAAAATCGGGATGTGATTCCAGCATCACAATATGATATGAACATCAACTGAACTCCATGGAACCTAAGTATCTAATTCATGTAGAGGAATCCCAAGATTTCTTATAAGCCATATCCCTGAATTGTTATGCAGTGGGTTGACTTGGGGAGTCCATCTATGAACACCTTGATTGAACCATGTACCCTGGACATACATGGTATTCCTTACATGAATTCCATCTATATCTCATCCCACTACCATTCTGGCACCTCAAGGGGTCGGGTTAAACCTGTCAGAACTTGGTGCTCGACCTTCACTTGGTGATAAGTAAGGAATCGAGATAAAAACTCTTCGACAACTTTCTTATTTCATGGACACCGACACTAACATCGAAGGTCTTGGTACGTGTTACCCACACATAAATTTACTACAAAAGGGGACATATAAATCTCTATCAGAACATCCTACCACAGTTCCACAGGTACCATTGTGAATCCTCTATAATTAATGATAGGCTCCCTACCTTTAAAAATTATATAAGGACAATGTATAGTGAATACCTGAGTATGTAGGGTCTCACAAGTGGTATCCCCGTGTTGAGAATCCTTAACACACAGTTGAAGCTGTGTGGTAATAACCATAGAATAATGATATAAAATAGCATCCATGTCTACTAAGGAAAACTACAATGAGGCTAACTACTCTGATTCCTTAGCCAACAACTGAGAACAAGATAGCCTACTAAGTGCGTCTACTACAACTTTCACTTTCCCAAGTGTATAAAAAATCTCAATGTCGTAGTTTTGGAAGAACCAATGACATCACCTCTATATCAACATAAAATCCTCCCTATAGAGGATATACATGAGACTCTTGTGGTTAGAGTATATGATAAACCACTCTCCCATTATCTAGTGTCACCACATATTCAATAAAAAAACATTTTATTATAACTCAAGGTTGTGTGTCACATGGTTCTACTCATGTGGACTCATATAGCATGAATGATATGTAATAAATTATTGAATTTTCATGAGAACACAGTCGCATCTAGTCCATGATGCATTGAAGAACACCGCGTACATGACGCCCTCCTCCGGTAACCTTAATATAGAAGGGCTCATCAACCTCTGCCTCAACTCATGAAGGAACCACTAATATTTTATCACCCTCGTGAAATTCTTACCTCACCTAGTGAAGGTTATGAAGGGAGAATCTTATCCTGATCCAACCTATGTCAACCCAGTGCCAGTCACCCAAGCTAGTCCGCAACATGTCCTTAGGGGTGTTCCTGACCCCCCAGATGATAACTAGTGTCGGGTATCAAATTATACATGAGGGAATAATTTTAGCCCCTGAGATAAAACCAGTACAAAATAAATATATAGTATAAATAAAGCATGCATCAAAAGGAAAACTGAATCTTATAAGAATACAAATATATAGATTCAGTTACTAGGTATAAATAACAGACAAAAAACTAAAAACAAGAATACCAAACCATTCTATCACAACCTCTATGTTACCTGTTGGTCACCACTAACCAATAAACAAAATCTTCTCCAAAACTAAGTAGTTAGACTATGAACCTGAACCAATAGCCAAACCTTCCACTGAAAAGATAGGATAGGCCCGATCATTATATTGCTTTGTAGGAAAGTTGAAAATGAACAACTATATTCAATGTCTCCTTTCTCAAAACAACCCATAAAAAATATTGGAATAAAAATTTAAAAATAGGGATTTCACATTTTAAAATAGGAAACATGGTTTCACCATTTTAAAATCAATCCAACACTACATACAATTTCCAAAAACATTTTTAATTTTATAGAAAAACCATGAAAAGAGATAAAAATGATGTTCTCAAACAAAAGAGGTAAATAGTGCAAGCTGGAAATAAACTATTACAACAGAAATTAAGAAAGAATTGTAAATAATTAAGTAACCATGGCTGATCTAAATCACCCCTAGAAGATCCTTTAATGTACATAGTTTGGAACCAACTTCTATTGTATGGTAAATCCCCTAAGTCAATAACCATCTAGATTCCCTAACCTGGCATCACAAGAAGCACAACCTTCTAGACATAACATCAAACCCCTACGGTACCAGCCTGTCTAATCATGGTTGATCATGAACTATCACTCAACCATATAAAATACGCCTAGAAAGCATGGTGGTTGTATTAATAATGTGTATGTAGGATGCCCTCACACGTGTGACTAATCTTATATGTCATCACCTCACTTTTCCACCCCAAACACAGACACCCTATATGATAACACATAAAGGGATATCCCTCCTATAGTGGTTCCCACTAGATATATATAGATACAATAATGTATACAGTATATCATCCATCATTCCAATGAGGCCATTACATCAGATAGACTTTTAAACCATTTCACAAAGAAATTTAAGTTGTAAACTAATAGCTCACACTTCAAAGAGACATAAGGTTCAAACTGGGCCTTTATAACAAATAACCAATTAGAAAGTTTCCCAAAACATTAAGGTTTCCAAATAGGTACACAGTTTTCAAAACACAATCATTTAAAGTAGTCAACAAATTTATCATAATAGAGTTGGAATTGACAAACATTCCTTTAAGTTTAAATGTCCAATGAATTTATCCAAAACATCTACCAAACACTTCTTTTATACTCACCAATCCAAATTGATCATTATGTTCCAAAAACACACAACGAATAGTACACAATTCCCAAACAGACGTAACCCTATTTAACCCACTCGAAAAGAGGCTTCAATTCCAAATGGTCCAAAATAGAGGATCACCTTTAAATCCATTTTCATAACCCAAATAAAAGAAACAACTTCATTTTACAAAATAAGAACCATTTAGGAAACTATTTTTTCAAGGAAACACCAATTTAAAGAACCAACTTCACTTGATGCCACATCCATGAGTTCCCCTAGTGAACCCATGGATCTTCCAACATTCATTGTATACCAATCATCAAAGAAGAAAATTCCAACCACTTTCGAAAGATCACGAAAAGCTTTTAATCGATACTCAAAATTCCAAATCATTTATAAAATAGGAAAAACCCCCTTTTAAAACTGTAAAACCCTTATTAAAATGTTTCTAACATAAAAAAGATAAGATATTAAATTACTAAACTATACACCCCAAACAAATTTTACAAATAATAAATTAACGTCAAAACATAGTTTAAAGTAATCGTTAATAAAAACACTTAATCCCACTATATAAGAACATTGACATTTTATCAAATTCCCTATGTACATATAGACATTGACCAAAATTAATACTTACATTAATGGTTATTTTTATCAAACTATATTACCATACAAACTCCCTAAAAAATAGTCATAAACCTTATAAAAAGGTGAACCACATATAAAAATTTATAGAAATAAAATTAGGCATTAATCAAACATTTTTTCATTGATGCATATGATAATATTCCAAGAAACACATAAAAATTATATTTAACAACTCTTAAATATTTATAAACCCTAATGAAGACTAATTTGAAGTAAAATAAATCAATGAATCAAATAAAATAAATAATTTTAATGATGAAAGTGTTAAAGGAATGCACTGGAAAGGGTAAACCCATATTCTACTACCTCTAATATTTGTTGACTCTACAATGATTTATCGAAAGGAAGAACTGTGCATTAAGATCCCTTCACGCACCCTAAAAACTGGGAAACACACAAAAATTACAAAACAAAACAATAGGGTTTGGTTAAGATGAAGGAAGGCCCCAAAAAATGAGAAAGAAATTTACCAAATAGATTTTTGTCGGACAAGGAAGAGTAGGACACAATAGGGGCATCATGTAGGGGGTGCGGGTTCCTTGAAGGTGTGTCATAGCAAGTGAATTTTTCAGAGGGTGTTGTTTGTAGGACACACCAAATGGAGGGGGTTCATTTCACCATGAGGAAGTCAGTGGGGGGGGGAGGTTGTTCGGGGAAGTTGCGTGAGGGGAAGGGAGCTAGGTCATGTGCCAGTGGAGTCTAGTGAGGGAAGAGAGCACACACCATGGAGGTGCACTTTTGTGACATGAAGCCAAATGGGGGGGGGGGGGGTCACTAGGGATCGTCCCTCATTTCCATTTTGATTATTTTTTCAATTTCATAAAATAATAATAAAAATATTACAATTGAAATACTAATATTATTCATACTAATAACAATAATGAGATCCTTAGTAAAAAAATAATTAATAATAGATATTTTAACAATAACAATAGAAATAAAGTTATTTTTTTATAATAACACAATAATAATAATAATAATAATGTCATTCATTTCATTTTAAATCATAAAGAAATTAATAATAATTTAATAATAATTATATTAGTAAAATTTTTAAATGATAATAATATTATTAAAAATTCATAATAATGTTATTATTATTATTTACACAATAATATAATTATTATCATGTTTTTAACAATTAACTTATTTTATTACCATATAATTTGATTTATTTTAAACATTAGGATGTTTCGGGGTACCTGGGATGACATCATGGCTACCACCGACAGTACGATGCCCACACCTAGGTCCGAAACCCACCATAATTATTAAAAGTCAAAAAATTTAGACCATTACTCAAACCACACATTGAATAGGCTTACTGAACCCAAGAAATAAGAAATAAAATAATTAAATGGGTTGAGGTGTGACAATACTCCCCACCACATAGACTTTATACCTCCAAAAATTCACCATGCCAGAAGATAACCAGAGTCAAAGTCCATTCTCGACTAAATCTGAATAAAATCAAGGATCCCAGGATGACATTTATCTTCACATGTCACACCCAAATGATCAAAGGGAAACCATAACACATGAAAAAGGGAGAACAAGAGAGGGTTATCCCTTCTATAAATATTCACCTAACTAGTGAATTTTAATCATGGACACACCACCACTAGGGGGCCAACGTGGGAACTCCCAACAGATCCAAACCAATTTCTATCACACAAGAAAAACAATGCCACTATCGAAATTAGAAACTATTCATGTTATCCAAAAACCCCACAACCAGGGAAAACTCCAAAAAAGAAACTCAAACCAAATGATGAACTGTTATATTATCCATCAATTCCACAAAACATAAATACCTCCAATGATCACATCTTAAATTCTCAAGGAAAATGAACGAGTTAAATTGGAACACATTAAGCAGGATTAATTCTTTAGATTATAATGGAACATTTCCACGGCAATCTTATAATGAAACGATGAACTTATGATGATTTTAAAACATTAATAGCATAAAAAAATTATAAGTCATTAAATGTTCCAGTTCCAACACATAACTCACAACACGGACTAAGGCTTCACGCCCATGGAAACTCTTGAATTTTCATGATCTTCATATTGAGATATAAGGCTAGGGTTCTGATGGATGAAACATATTAATCCTAATAGTTATGTACTATCATCCCCCAACTAGAACATATTCTTCTAGATACACTTTTTAAAAACATTTCTAGATGACCCAGACAACCGCAATTATAGAATGTCGTCGGAGGGATGTGACATGATAGATTAGAGTGCATAATCCTTGCACACTAGTGGCACAAACTAGAATGATCCAATAAAGTAGAATATGGAATCGATGAGGGATTTTTTTAAAAACAAGTCCCTCTAGGACACCCCACTCTCCAAATGGGGAACCTTTATGAGAAACTATATATGTTGGATTTCCAACCATCTGCACTTCAGAGACTAACTCATTTAATAATTCCTCATCCACTATCTCCTCTAAAATAGGGTCCTTAGAAGGGAGGACCCACTTTGTAATCTCTATTATAAGACACCCGATGAAGAGTGATGTATTCATCAACTCCAACAATGATACCTCCAGAGAAAATGACACAAATTCCTTGAAATGATCAACACATGTCTTAACCGTCTTTTGGCCTGGTTGAATTCACACAATTTCTTCCCTTTTCATCATCTTCATTTCTTCAGGTATGAACCATTGGGTAAAGATAGATTTAATGACATCCATGTTATCCCCACTTATATTGAAGTTGTTTCAAATAATAATGATTCATCCAGATATTGACCTTTAATATGACCCAATACTAAATGCACTATGATTGGTTTTGGAGTTCCCAATACCCTAGAAACACGCTCACCCTCTTCAAGCCACTCTGGTGCCTCTAACAGACCCTAATCATGACGAAGCACATGAAACATCCGAGTTGGACCAAATACTAGGAACGACTTATCATAAACCTTGGGGACCTTTCTGGGTGGAATTTTTTGAACTACATATAAAACATAAAGCCAAAACCAATACCAAGCAGAAGTAACATTAATGCAAATGCCTTCATCCAAAAAATCAATAAGAAAAAAACCAAACAAATATAAACACATCCAAAAACATCAATTTCAAAACCCACCTTTAAAAAACAAGGTCAAGCATAAAATTTCAAATAAACAGCCATGGAATCTCATGAACTATCACATTTGTGTCCATCCATTCCATTTCCTCACCAATTTCAAATAATTATCAAATTTTCACGCCAAAAAACGTTCCTTTAAAACCAGTTTTACCATTACCAAAACCATTTGAATGGAAGCATCATCATTTCAAAAATCTTTTTCATTTTAAAAAAAAAATCACATACACCATCAATATCCAAGACAAAACACAACATAAAGAAAACTACTAGGGAGAGGGTCTAGTGTCTATGACCAAGTCAGCGACATGGTAGTGGTCTATTCCCTAGGTAGGAAATAACACTAAGTGGAACATGAACTGGTCACCTGGTCTCTATATGGGTCACTACTACATGAGGGGTCACATAGTGACACAGAGTGACCTCTATTGTCATCCCTAAATCAGAAAAAAAGACAAAATACTCAAAACTCAGACTACCACCAGTGCCTTAGGTCTGTTCACGAGCCATAGTGATCAGGAACCATCCTATGACCTAGCTTCTGAGTCCTACCAATCCTATCATCTCTCTACCAAACACACCAAATAACATGGGCCTCATTTGATATATTTTGTTTAATGAACCATTCGTATTCGACCCTAAATCAGTCACCCAACACTACTAAAAATTTAGTATATACCATCTGTTTAGAACCGTTGGTAAAGCCTCCATTACCGTTGGTAACACTTATACCAATAGTTTAGCCAACCATTGGTAATCAAGCCATGTGGATATGATTATTCCAACGGGTTATCAAATAAACTTTAGGAAACTCCACCAGAAATTGCAATATCATTCCCAATGGTTTTAAAACCATTGCAATATATCTTTACCAACGGTTTATGAAAACTGTTGCTAAATATTGAGAATACCATGCCTTTAAAAACGGTTTCAGAAACCATTGGTAAAGGGTGAACTAAGACATTTACCAATGGTTACAACCATTGATATAGAGTGGATGTTTTATTTCTATACTAATGGTTTTGGAAACTGTTGGTATAGAGACTACAATTTCTCTAGAAGCAAGCAACTTCTCTATGCCTGCAATTTGTCCAGAAGGAGTATGCATTTACCTACATAATAGCATAGAGTTCAAAATATAGAATACCTATCATTTTATAACACTGGTCTATAAATTCACTTGAGGTTTGTAATGATCTCCCCCTTTCAAAATCATAAAATATAATATTATGTCATATGATTCAATTTTATAATCGGTGTGTTCAGTTGACTGTAAACTATATCTCTAGGAGGGATCTGTTATACAACCCCTAATTTGAGTTATTTCAAAATGGTATCACATGTTGAGTTTATTAATGTACAAAATTTATGTATTGGATAATTCTCTTTTATTTTCTATGTTACCCCATATAGATATAAAGTAGATTAACCAAAGTATATTAGGTAAGTTTTTAGTGAAACATTCAATCTCTAAAAAGGTGATACGTGATGTAATTTGGATTAAAATAGGGATAAGATGGTATTTTTTAGTGAAGTTAAATTAAATGAGAAGATCCCAAGATATCCTCTGTATTTATTATCAATAATTTGGAAAAAGATAAAAACATATTGATGTAATAGGTGTTTGTTGGTATTGTAAAACAAATAAAAAGGTGGACATTGATGTTCTTATGGATGGGATTGTATTGTTTACATGATTTTGGCATGATATAGTTTTGAGGAGTGAAATAAGCTATTGATATCAAGGGGGGTTGGGGAGGGATGTTCAGGGGGTGGGGTTGATGTCCAAGGGGGCAGGGGTTGTCTATGGGGTGGGGGCTATCTAGGCGGTTGCGGTGGGTGTCCAAGGGGGTAGGGGTGTCTAGGGGGGTGGGCGGGATGTCCACAGGAGTGGGGGCTGTCCAGGGGGGGTATGGGATGTCCAAGGGGTGGGGGTTATCAAGGTGGTTGGGGGAGGGAGGTTGTCCTAGGTGGGGAGTCGTCCAGGGGGTGGAGGAATCCATGGGGGGGGGGGGGGGGCTGTCCAAGAGGGTGGGGGATGTCCAAGGGGGTGGGGGAGTTCCACGGGGTTGGCAGGGCTGTCCAAAGGGTAGGGGGTGTCTAGGGGGTGGGCAGGGCTGTCCACGGGGGGGGGGGGGGGGGGGGGTTGTCTAGGGGGTAGGGGTGTCCACAGGGGTGGGTGGGGCTGTCGAGGGGGTACGATGTTTCCATGGGGTGGGCGGGCTATGCACGTGGGTGGATGGGCTATCAAAGGCGGTATGGGCATGTCTAGGGGTGGGAGGGCTGTCCATAGTTGTGGGGGGGGGGGGGGTGTATACAGTGGGAGGGGGTGTCAAGGGGTGTGGGAGGGCTATCCACGGGGGTGGTCAGGCAGTCCATGGGGGGTAAGGGGTTCCCAGGAGGTGGACGGGATATCCATGGGGGTGTGGGGGTGTCCCTGGGGGCGGTAGGATATCCACAGGGGTGGGGGTGTCCACGGGGGGAGGGGTGTCCAGGGGGTGGGCGGGCTATCCACGGTGGTGGTCAGGATGTCCAGGGGAATGTGCGGGCTGTCCACGAGGGTGTTTGGGCTGTCCAGGGGGTAGGGGGTATCCAGGGGTTGGGCTGGCTATCCACGGGGGTGGTCCATGCTATCTAGTGGGGTATAGGGTGTCCCTGGGGGGTGGTCGGGCTGTCCACAGGGGTGGTTGGGCTGTCCAGGTGGGTACGAGGTGTCTGGGGGGTGGAATGATGTCCATGTGGGTGGCCAAGATATGCATGTTGTAGGGGGTGTTCAGGGGGTGGGAGGGTTGTCCATGGTTATGGGGGGGGGGAGGGTAACCACGGGGAAAGGGGGTGTCTAGGGGGGTGGGAGGGCTATCCTGGGGGTGGGCGGGTTGTCCACGGGGGGTAGGGGTGCCCAAGGGCGTTGGTCGGGCTATCCACGGGGGGGGGGGGGGGGGGCTTTATCGGGGTACGCGGTGTCCAGGGATGTGGTTAGTATGTCCATGGGGGTTGGGGTGTCCATAATGGGTGGGTGCGGTGTGTGGGTGGTTGGGGGCTATCCAGAGGGTGGGGCAGTGTGTCCTAGAGGTGGGGGGATATCCAGGGGTTGGGGGGGATTTTTAGGGGGTGGGCGGGCTGTCCACGGGGGGTTGGTGGGCTGTCCATGGGGCTGGGCAGCTGTCTAGGGGGTAGTGGATAACTATATGGGTGGTAGGGCTCTCTAGAGGGTATGGGGTGTCCATGGGGGTGGACAATGTGTCCACGGGGATGGGTGGGCTCTCCAGGGTGGTATGGGGTGTCCAGGGGGGTGGGGGCTGTCCACAATGGTGGGGGTGTCCAGGGGGTTGGTGGGCTGTCTCGAGTGAGGAATGTCACTATTTTTCTTATAGATCGTGGAGTCATTAGAAATATACGAGAGTTCTTGTGGAATGATTTAGACCTTATTTGTTTTCCAGCCACATACTCCTCCTAGATTAAAATATTGGACTCCTCTATAATGATATTAGTGAATATAAATGGGGGTTTTCAAGGTTATTTACATGGGAAGATAGGTTTCAGGAAAGGGGAAGCTCTATATCCTCTCATTTCTGTATTGACTATTAATCTTTCAAAATCCATGATGTTCTTGGATGGAAATTATTCTAATGTCTGGGATTGTTTTGATGATGATATGGTTATTATGGGAGCATCCCTTCCTATATTCTACATTTTGGTTCCCCTTATTACTTCCAATCTAAGATCCATAGACTATATGATTTAGAGGAGATAATTTTAAGAAGAAATAATGTTTGGTAAAATAATTTTTATCCTTTGATAGACTATTACAACTTCTTAAATTAGTTTTAAATAGGATGAAATCTTATTGGTTTCGTCACTTTATGTTACCAAATAAATTGAATAAGTCCATTAAAGCCAATCATTATATAATTCTTTAAAAATTCCATTATCTTGTTAATTCTGGGGACCAAGTGGAGTTGGAATTGATGAATTATTATAAAGAGGATGGATGCTTAGGTATTAAGTGGGATGAGCACTGGAATAAGTCTTCCATGGTTAAAAATGTTTGGGGTCTTTTTAATCCTTATTTTCCTTCATTTTTTATTCACTAGGATTATGTTTTCCTTCTTGGTCGCTCCATGTTATGGGTGGAAAAGTACAATGGAATTTTTCATGGACATAGAGAAAAGTGTTGGGGCTATGAGATCTTTATAGAGACCCACTCCATTTTGTAGGGAATATATCTTTTATTTTATTATGTAATGATTCTTGGTGTCCTAGGGGACCTATTTTTTTCTCTATCAATGACAACATAATATATGATTCAAAGTTATCCATGTTTCCCTCAGTTGTAAAAATTATTTCTAATGGATCATGGAATCCACCAGTTGTTGTTTCTACTATTCTCATGTATATAGGGCTGGAGGTCCTTTATTTTTATTAGCATGGAGGTGATTGTGAATGTATCCTATGGAATGGATATGATGGGTTCTCCCTTCTCATGTTCTGGGATGATCCTAGGTAGAAATTGGTTTTGGTACCATGGATATCTTGGGGTTTGGAATCATTTCTCCCAAACCAGGGGGTACGACGGCACTGTACACGAGAGTGGAGGGATTTCCATGGGGGGAGGGGCTGTTCAGGGGGTGGGAGGGCTGTCCAGTTGGTGGGCGGGTTGTTCACAGTGGTGGAATGCCAATCCACGGGGGTACGTGGTGTCCACGGGGGTGGGCGGGCAGTCCACATGGGGGGGGGGGGGCTATCCATGGGGGAGGCGGGGCTATAAATGGGGGGTAGGGGTGTTCAGGGGGGTGGGAAGGTTTTCCACGGGGGTGGGGGGGTGGGGGCCGTATAGGGGTTATGGGGTGTCCAGGGGGTGGGGGTGTTCGGGGGGATGGGGGGTGTCCGGGGGGTGGTGGGGGTGTCCGAGGGGTGGTGGGGGGAGGGGTGTCCAGGGGGGTTTGGAGGGTTTTCCACAGGGTTGGGGGATGTCCAGATGGGTAGGGGGTGTCTAGGGGGGTGGGGGTGGGTGGGCGGGCTGTCCACGAGGGTGGCAGGGCTGTCCACGTGGGTAAGAGGTGTCTAGGGGGTGGGAAGGCTATCCATGGGCATGGGGGTCTATCTCAGGGTTGGGGGAATCAGTCACATCAAATCAACAAGTCATGTTTTATTATTTATCGATAAAATAATAAATATAATGTGACATACCTAATCACATATATATTCAGGCACAACAAATCAATAAGCATCAAAGGTTAGTAATATCAGTCAAAAATGTAATGGATCAATCTATCCCTCATCACCATCACTATCATCATGATCATCATCAGCCTCACCCTTGTCCTCATCATCTTCCTCATCATCATACCCACCCTCCTCAACAACCGCCTCCTCTCCCTCGTACTCAGCCTTAGCTTCCTCATCACCCTCCTCCTCACCCTCCTCCTCTGCCTCAGTATACTCCTTTCCCTCCTTCTCCTCCTCTCCATTGTCTCGACCTCCATCAGAATTTCCACCTGGGGGAAAATATATAGCACACATTGATGACATATATCAATCACGAGCATTTATGGACTCTTGTGGAAGTGTTGGATTTAAAACATCGATCAATTTCATAAATGCAATGTTTTACCTTGCAGATTGTTCCGCCATCTCTATGGCCCTTTTTTCAGCATGTTATTTCTGTGCCTTAACCTGCTGGAACATAGTAGCACTATAACTCGTACTTTAGGAGGTCAAATACCTCGTCAGAACTATACTCTTCCTAGGTCGTCAGTGTAATCTACCAGGGTACTCATCTCCCAACACCTGATATAAGTAATGATTTGGCCCAAAATTGTGAGGTTCCAGGGCATCAAAGGCCTCTAAAGCAGCCTATTACAAATAAAAATAGATTAATAAGTTAGAAAATATCGATTAAAATTGTAAATCGACAATTTAAAACATACAATCTACTGCTGAGTCGGTTCCTTAACAACACTTCCGTATTTCTTCCTTCTACTCGAGCAAAATAGTTTTTTCCGAGGTACACATCCTACTATATTCAATTTATGCCTCTACAATGACATGGAAAGTTGGAAACCATAATTAAAAATAGTATTCCAATAATTAATTTCCTTACTAAAATTATATAACAACTTTAGCAATTGAATAAAGTATGGAGGTAGCAATTGGAAATGCAATTTATAAAGAAAAATAATAAACTGTCATACCTGATTCCTCTCATGATCTGGCATCATAGTACATCCCAATGTGTGGAATTATTTTTTAGAATAAATATTATTTTGATTTCTTCCAGATGAATCCTAAATAAAATTCATCAATTATTATTAACAAAAAGAATGAAAATTTTTCATTTAAATATATCTGATGTGATTAATACATCAAATTGGCTACTCATCCAAGGAGTAATCATCTATCAGTAATGTTCTAATGGAAAATCATCTTTGGTAGGGACTGAAACTATCTATATTCCCACTTTAAACACACCATCCAATGTACTGCTCATTATTATAATCTCTCAAATGCTGACCAAAATTCTTTTAGACGTTTTGGTCTTGCACCCTCACTACCGAGGAAATTAAACCGTAGCTGACACCATAATATTAATTCATATAAAATAAAAAAATAATATATTTAATTTAATACGACATATTTTTTACCCATATCCCTACCCATGTTTTATACTTGACTTCATTTGGTAGGTGTATCCATGAGAGAGGGATGACAGGAATTATGTTGGAGTATTTGGAAAGCATCGCAAAAAAACTATGACATTGCTGCCCTGATTTTTCAATCATTTGATTATCTTCATTATAGTCCACTATCAACTATGTGTGGTGGTTCCACACTACACATATGTCTGGACATCCCCGCACACGCCTCCTATCAGTATATGTATCTGTTATGAAGGAAAAAAATATTTTATCAATACATGTTTTAATGAAAATAAATAATTGTGTAAAAATTTGTTCGGGTTGTATATGTATACCTGTGATAGTCTGATCAATGGGCACCGCTAGATCCGCAAAAATTGAAGAAAAACCATGTACAGATGGAGTGAGACCCAATGTATGCTCCGCATGGAAGGACTCTGGCAGAGAATGAGTCAAATAAGATGGTATATAAAATACCAGTGAGAAGGAAGCAGAAGTAAAAGAGGAAGACAAGGATGGCTGGCCGAATGCTGGATGGGGAGTGGGAGTCATCATCGAATATGGTACAAACAGGTGAGGAGGCTCAGATGTAAATGGTGATGAAAACATGGTAGGCCTAAATATCCCATGGGACCCTAACGTCCCACCAGGATCAGAATGTGGGAAGGATGGTTTGTCAGTGGGAGGGGCATGGTCTAATCGGGTACACCGACCAGATCATCTAGCTCCCGTACCACCCCCCTCGTACGAACACCCCGAGTACTAGGACTACTAATATATTTCTCATCAAAAAACATTTTCCTAATAGATTTATCCTGAAAAATGTTTTAAAAACAATTAATCACAATAAATTATATATTATTTGAATAAATATATTTGAAATAAAATACTCACTACAGGCACTAGTGGTGGAATGCCCAGCTCAGCCATGCGACTATTATTTTCCACAATCAGTTTTCACCGCCTCTCTTCAATTGGTTTCATTTACTAAATTTGAAAATCAATTTGTAAGTAAAAAAAAAAGGTTAAATACTGTGTAACCCAAAAAACATAATAAATTATAGGGAATAGGGGAATTATGGGACAATTTAAATATCAATTGTTTTATGTGAGATTAATCAAATATATAATGAATTTAATAAATCGTACAATATGTAAGAAAAAAAATTAATTTTTAGTAGGATGTTTATTTACTATGTTTCATCAGTATATTAAAATCATGGAACATTGATTCTACCAGATTCATAAGGGGTAAACCGGTTGTCAAAATTATGGAAAAATTTAATTTCTTTAGCCCAGGTAGATGACACAGGTTTCAATACATGTTTTGTAGAAGAATAAAAACCATCATGTTCTTTACTTTTTAAAATGTTAAAAAGTGGTCTTAGACTTTTTCTAATTTTATACAAATCACAGTTGAAGAATTGAAATGTTCCCCATGTTAGAAATGTTTGTTTCGTAGGTTTGAATACAGTTCAATTCCAAATTGGAAAATGCTATTCAAATAAAATTGAATACTATAAACATTGAAAATTCACATAACAATCTAATTGGATACAACATATTTGTAATCAATATTTAATAAATTTAAATAGTACCATCCTTAACAGCCCATGTCGAGGTAAACCAAATGAATTTAGAACATGAATGGATGATTTTATATAATTTCAACCATAACTTTAGGATCAAAGTCAACTCTGAAAATTGATCTATCAGAGTCATAAAATGTAATAAATGGATTTTTTCCATTGGTAGTAGGGATGGTGTCAATTAAATCATCACCATAATCATAAATATTTCTAGGAATTACTTCAATAATGACACCAAATTCAGGTCGAAGATGGTCTTTGACAAAAACATTTTGTTTCGCCATTGCTACCAATACATTTGGTTCATCAGAAGAAAGAGTGTGAGTCCTATCAATTACTCAAAATACATAATCATCAATAAATGTGACCTTCCTCGTCATCGAATCAAACCACTGGCATTTCATCATCATAACTCGTCCACGAGAATAATAATCTAATATTATCATTTTTTCAACAACTCCATAATATCCTACATTTTCAAATCATGGTATACTATCTAATTCACTAGAATAATATTCTGTTGTGGTAGTAACTATAACAAAAACATGTAGTGTTATCATGTTATTTGCTCGATTAGTATTAATAAATCTGTACCCATTGATAATAATGGATTTACAGTCACAAACCATAGTATTAGGAACAAAAGACGAATATCTAATTTCCTCAGAGACAGAGTCAGCAGGAAAACTCAATACCTGAAATATAAATCAATATTAATCTTAATTAAATATTGTTTTAATTATTTTAAACAATATTATTATTACATTCAATTTCGTCCAAGCATAAAACTCTTTTCTATGCAAATTCTCCCTCCTTCACAAAGATAAAGTACGATATGTTCTATTTACCAACGCTTTATATTCCCAGTAGATAAAAATAGGAATAGATTAATATATATATATATATATCATATATATATAATATACATATTTAATTTACTTACAAGTTGTATTCATCGAAAAAATCACTATTGAACAAAACATTGCTATGTGTCATCTCCCGCACTTCAAGGTTTAATATCGTCAATGTATATGATCCTAGAATTCCTCCTGGTTGATGATGTGATGGAAAAATGGCTTCAATTTTCTCATACTATTCTTCTTCGTTTCTCATTGGTCTGTTCATTCTTGTAGTATGATTAGACCAATACATAGAGCAGAAATCCATATATTCTTCACGAAAGTAACCGTTCATGATAGAACCCTCGAGATGATTCCTATTACAGACTTAATACTATAATGTGTACATATTTCTTTTAGTAGGATACATCCAATGAAAAGAAATAGGTCCTTCGAGAAGCATTTTAGTTGGAATATGGACAGTCAGATGTAGCATACAAGTGAAAATGATGGAGGAAATATTTTATCTCACTCACACAAAATTAATGGGGCATCTACCAACATTTTTTGCAAGAAACACATAGACATCATCATAGCACAAATATCTCTAATCAAATGGAACAACTGAATAACAAGCACCCTTAAATTTTTTTGAAAGAAGATGACGAATTTCTATTGGAATCAACACATGCAGAAGAATGTGATAATCATGAGTCTCCAATGATTTTAACCTCAACTCTCTTCTATTGTCTAGTTTGGATATGTTTCTTGAATATCCATCAGGAACACTAATAGTCTCTAGTACATCCAGAAATTGATTTTTTTCTATAGGTGTCATCACATAAGTAGCACATGGAAGTTGCCATTTATTTTAACTGATATACACATGATGCAATTCTAGTATGATGCCCCAAAGCAGCAAGTCATGCAGAGACTGTAAATCAAATTTTTTCTTTCCCTAAACATTTAGAATAATCGAAAGAAACATTTAACATAAATTTTTTTCAATGTGCATTACGTCTAAGTAATGACGTAACAAATTGGTTGAACAATAATGAAAATCAAAGAAGATAATTATCTTCTTCCAATTGTAATAGGTTTTAGTGGAAACATTCTTTGTCCTTCCAAATTTCATTTGACCCTTCCCGAATGAAGTACTAAAATATTTAAATTCATTAACCACATCAGTTATAGACATACGTTGAGGTGGATCATCAGCCTCCATGATATTGTCAATTATTCAATGATTATTTATATATGGATATCCCATTGGAGAAAATCTTCTATGTCACATAAAACTGAAACAAAGATGATGTTTCAGTCTTCTAGATCATGTATTCTTCATAAAAATAAGACGTGATAGTTTTCCCTTCATGCTTCATCTGGACAACATTTCATAAGTTGGAAAAACATTTATTATCCACATAAGCGCATCACACATTTGAAATACGTCTTTTGAACATGCATTGTATGTGCGCACACCCACATCACAATGAAGATTCAACTATTTTATTAAAGGTTCCATGTATACGTCTATACCATTGCTGGGATCAGAAGGGCCAGATATGAGTATACTCATGAAAGTAAAAGGTTTTTTCATATAAAACCATAGGGGAATATTATAAATGTGTATAAAACCAGCCGTGTGCTGTGTGACGAAAGCATCTTCCAAAATGGATTAAAACCATCACATGAAAGATCCAACCTCACATTACGCACATCAGCTGCAAATTCATGATATAGAGTATCAAATATCTTCCATGAAAATCCATCTATAGGGTGAACCAAATCATCTTTAGTCTTCTTTATTTCGGTATCATACCATCTCATTTTTATTGATATTTCATTATCTTTTGGCTTCCAGCGAGAAGTGCCCCATTTTATAAAAAATTTCGTTCAATATTTTACTCCCAGAATAAACTGCAATCGTTTGTGAAACCATGAATTTAGTTTCTTGAAAATCTATCTTTCTCAACTAACTTCCATTCCATATAGTGGATTGAGGGAGTATCTACATCATCTGGAAGTAAGTCCATCCAGAAGGTAAGAATGTAATCTATGTTAATATTAGAAATCCTATATAATGTTTTCCCATGAAAAAATTGGATAAAAAATTCCAGCATTTTCTTTTTACCACATTGTCGATATACTAGAGTCGTGGTGACATCATTCAATTTTTACACCCTAAATACATCATCATTTTAATTAGACGCATCATGTGTTCTTATATCGAAATCTTCTTGGGTTGGAATCATTTATTTTTCATGATGACGAATAAATGGAAACTGGTCATATAACAAATTCTCTAATCCAGTCCTCTCTTTTTGATCATCAGCAAATTGAGATGTCATTGTCTCCCCATTGTGATACCACACAGAGTAGTTTTCTTTAAAAACATATTTGGTTACGTGGTAGCTGTCTTCTTCATGGCTCAACCAAGGTCTTCCAACATAATTGTAAAAGGGTTAGTGTACGTGAAAACTATCTGAAGCATTGTTAATTTAAAAATATAAAAATCTCTCAAAAATGTATTGAAAATCTCTTGATATCCGATCTGTTTCATACATCCATATTCTATCAATTCTGTAAAAAAAATTTATAAGCCATTTCATCAAAAGCAATTCAATAAGATTGAACTTTCATCAAAAATATATTAAAGTACATGAGAATTGGTCACTTTATATGAAACCATAACTGACAAACTACTATGTATGATAATTTTAATATAAAAGACATAAAAATAGAATATTTATAACAAAATATCTATTAAGAACAATACATGATTGTACATGATCATGAAAAGTTGTGGAGGAGAATTATTTAGAACATCAGTAAATTTTAGATTGAGAAAATTTAATATTTTAGTAGATTATTTGAGTGATCACATACACAGTCCAAGGGGGAGGGGGCTATCCTGGGTGGGGGGGGGGGGTTCCACAGGGGTCGAGGGTGTTCAGGGGGTGGGGGCTGTCCATGGGGGTGGTGGGGCTGTCCATAGAAGTGGCATGGATATCCAGTGGGTATGGGGGTGTCCAGGGGGTGGGAAGGCTACCCACGAGGGGGGGGGGGGTGTCCATGGGGGTGTCTGGGGGGGTGGATGGGTTGTCCATGAGGTTTGGGGGCTGTCCAAGTAGTAGGGGTGTCCAGGGGTGGTCGGGTTGTCCACAATGGTGGCATGGTTGTCGAGGGGGTACAATGTGTCCAAGGGTGGGGGGGGGGGGTGTCCACGGGGCTGGCAAGGCTGTCCAGGGGGTAGGGGGTGTCTAGGGGGTGGGCGGGCTATCCAAGGGGGTGGGCGGACTATCCACATGGGTGGAGGTGTTGTCCAGGGGGTATGGGGTGTGCAAGGGGGTTGGCAGGCTGTCCACGAGAGTGGGGTGTTGTACAGGGGGTACAAGGGTGTCTAGGGGTGAGGGTGTCTGGGTGGATTGGGGGTGTTAGAGGGTGGGGTGGTGTCCTGGGGGTGAGGTGGGGGGATGTCCAGGGTATGGGTGGGTTGTCCACGGATTTGGAGGGCTTTCCATGGGTATGGGTGTCCAAGGAGGTGGAAGGACTATCCATGGGGGTGGAAGGGCTGTCCAAGGGGGTAAATGGTGTCCAGGGGGTGGGCGTGCTGCCCATGGGGTGTCGGGCCATCCCGGTGGTGGGCTGTCAATGGTGTTGGGGGCTATCCAGAGGGGTAGGGGTGTCCAGGGGGTGGGTGGGCTGTCCACTGTGATTCCTTATCCCATGGG